>NW_024121299.1:7003632-7723632 GCF_016745375.1 Pimephales promelas | reverse complement strand
CTACACCACAAAACTAGTTGAGGATAAATTATTTAAAATTGGGGAAGTCCAGCATTATGGACATGACATTATCAGTCAAAACTTGAAATAAAAATTCTCAGAAAATACATGTATTGAAACGTATATAGGCTACTTCCTTAAAGGACTCCAGACATTAGACAAATATCAGTCTATGTTTTATTTTTAATATTAGGGAAAAGACACACATTCATGCGTGACAAAAAAATAGGAGGCAAAATCGATTTTTTGTAATTCTGTTAATTACACTGCGCAAATTGGATGAGGAAGGGTTGGCTCTCCAGTCTCCATAGAACTTAAAATATTCATTTTATTTTAGTTTTCGTGTTCGCATTTATGAGGAAAAAACAATGTTACAGACGCGACCGCTCTGAACTGGCACTAAAAGACTGCTTTAAAACTTTCACATAGTCTGTTGCCTTTAAGAAGTAAAAGCAGACAATACACTGTAATACAAGCCTCACTGAACATGTAACGAGTAAAATATTACTGAAAATTGATTAGTAATGCCTTACACTACTGCGTTACAGCAAAAAGTAATATGTTACTGTAATGTATTACTTTTGTAATGCGTTACTCCCAACACTATTTAAAAAAGGATGAAAAGCTGATGAAAAGTTGAAAAAAGGATGAAAGAACTGATGAAAACATCTGAGCTACCATTAAGCTATAAAAATGAGCTAGTTAGCAGTGTCTTTACTTTTAGTGTCCTGTCTTTCTAACAAGGCTGCTATTGATTTCCAAAAAAAGGACCAGAATTAGAGCAAAAGCAAACGAGAAAAAAAAAAAGACCTGGCAAATCTCCTTTTGAATCCCGACAGGCCTGTCAGAGGTTCTCAAACGCTAAGTCTGCTCTGACAGGAGGGTTTTTGCTTTGAAAGGTTCCTTCCACTCAAGTAGAGCTTAATCACATGAGTTTGTTCATGCTAGTGAAACCACGCCGGACCAGAACACATGCAGCGACGATGCTGAATCTGACAGCAATTGCAAGGCCCATCATGTTTGGAAACCCCTTTTTAATTAATCTGTCACTGTAGATCCAGAGGCACAGGACAACGTTCCTGGCCGCTTTGACCTCGTCGACAACCTTCAGCGACACACCGACATAAATGTGTTTTTTCAGACTCTATTCACCCATTATCTGCACATAAAGCTATAGCAATATAGAATATCAGTTTTACATTCTCTTTTAAGTTTGGCTCTATATGATGATTCCCAAAGTATCTTCACTTGATTCGACACTGCATAGTTTAACACTCTCACCCCGTCTGTGACACGTCTGTCCATCATCTCCGGTCTAGACCACAGAGCTCTCATTTAACTGGCTATTACTGATGGTGGCCTGTATTACCCGCTGATGAGAAGGCGTGGGATTCAGACCTCATTAATTCCTATAGGAAGGAGGGAATAATGAGGAAAATCAAGCCTGACTGCTACAGATAGGCATAGTGTCATTTTTCCAGTTCGGAAAATGCTACAGTTTTCCAGATCACATGCCTGATACATCCTCGTGATGTCAGTAAAAACAATGGAGCATGTCCAGGTCTCATTTCAACAATATATATATATATATATATGCAGCCTAAAGAAAATAGGACTATTAAAATTGACTGCAGTATTTCCATGACAAATAAGCATATTACTGCAAAAATGCATTAGAGGCATTTTACTTTTAATAAAATTCGCATGATTCTTAATATTGACTTTCATTATTGCAGTACTGTAATTGTTTCCATTATTGCAAAATTTTTTAATTAAAAACAACATAACTTACAAATACTGTAGTGATGATGAGCATGGTTCAAAAGTTTGGGCCAGTATGGTTTTTAAAAATATATATTTTCATTGTACATAGACATTAAATTGAACAAAAGTGACAGTAAAGACTCTTTTATAATCACTTTCTATAATCAAAGATGATAAGAAATGCAAATCAGCAATGATTTCTGAATGATCAAGTGACACTGAAGACTGGAGTAAAGATGCTGAAAATTAGAACTAGAAATCAGTGAAATAATATTTTACACAATATTACATACTATTTAAATAAATTAAGCCTTGGTGACCTTATTTCAAAAATATTTACACAAATTGTACAGAACCCTTTAAACAGCAGAGTATATACCATTTCAATAATACAGGTTTATTTGTTTCAAATTACATTTAGAATGAGATTTTTTGCATTACGGTAGTGATAATGTTTGAGAATATGTACTTAATTGTCATGAAAATAATGTCACAACGCAAAGAGGAAAAAAAAGAAAGAAAAACTAAAATAGGATTAAATTTATTTAAGGGAAAAGTAATCATTTCTTTTCATTTTGGGGGTGGAATGTGGCCTGGACATGTTTCCGACAGATTTTATCACATGAGATAAAGCAAAACAGTGTCTCTTAAATATAAAATGTAAATGAATTTAAATCTCCATACTACATGAAATGTGTCGTCCATACTTAGTGGGTTCAGAATCATCTTATAAGCAATGAAATAAAAACATATCTCTGAAAATGTACAGTATTATTTTTAATGGCATTATGTGATTTGCATTTGGGTCTTTCTGGCTTTTCCTTCGATGTCACACACACACACACACACACTACTGAATGCGGTCTCTTTCTCTATGGCACTAGAGCAAGGTGAGGTTCACAAAAGACATTCACCAGAGGTCACCTTTCCCACAATTCACTTGGGCCTTCTGAACCACTATCTGACATGTCAACAACAGGGTGGCAGAATGGACTTCTGACAAGGGAGAGATTAAAAAAAATGAACAGGCTTAAATTAGAAAGAAAGAAAGAAAGAGAGAGAGAGAGAGAGAGAGGCTGGAAAAAGAGAGCTTCTATGTGTAATTGATTACAGTATTGCTTTTCTCTATTACAAAAAAGTCCTGACGAACCAACTTTTATTTTACCATGGTTTACAACTGAAAAACTAGATCTACTGCCAATAAGAACCAATTATACCCAGAATTTGACTACAGGCAAAATGAGAAAATATATTGGCCCAAGATCAATCTTTAAAAAATTACTAGAATCGCTATATGGAGCAGATCATAAATAAGAAGAATAAGTTAAGAAAAACTGCATTTTCAGCAAATAAAACTGCATTTATGGTACATGCTCAGATTACATTTGGGAATCATCCCCATGATTCTTGTTTTAAAAGAAACTCTAGATAATCGCTCTTTAAAATTTGAATGATGGGGTAAGGTATTTTAGATAAACCTGATAAACAACATGGACAGACAATAGTTCTTCTGACAAGTATGACACAAATTATGTTTGGAATACAAAAAAGACAACAAAAAAACACCAGTTGTGGTTGCACAAAATTCGCAGTAAAAAAATATGAAATGAAAACCTTTTATAATCAATCACCAAATTATAAGAGTTCATCACGTGGCCTAAATAAAACATGAATAACGCCAATACATATACAGACGGTTACACAGGGTCATACAAACAAAGACACATGACACTAAAATAATGCGATAAACAACTAAAAAACACAAAACTCCGAAATATAAATTAAACCATTCAAAAATATGTGAGGTCACGCAATTTCTTTTTCACTGTAAAATATAATCGTATTTTAGAAGAAAAAATACATGTCGATAAACACATATCATTAAAGGAGTCGTTCACTTTTAAAAAAAAAAACTTGCTGATAATTTACTCACCCCCATGTCATCCAAGATGTCCACGTCTTTCTTTCTTCAGTCGAAAAGAAATTAAGGATTTTGATGAAAACATTCCAGGATTTTTCTCAATATAACGGACTTCATTGGGAACCAAACGGTTCAAGGTCCAAATGAGAGTTTCAGTGCAAACTGTTCAAAGGGCTTTAAACGACACCAGACGATGAATAAGGGTCTTCTCAAGGTCCCTTCGAGTCATGACTCGAAAAAAGATTTGTTCATTTTGATGAACATGAGAGTCACGAACGCTCATCACAGAACAGAGCAAAGCAAGCATTTGTGCTTATAAAACTTAAACCTTTTTGTTTATTTTTTAAATGAGCGATCGATTCGCTAGATAAGACCCTTCATCGTCTGGTGTCGTTTAAAGCGCTTTGAAGCTGCACTGAAACTCTCATTTGGACCTTGAACCATTTGGTTCCCATTGAAGTCCATTATATGGAGAAAATCCTGGAATGTTTTCATCAAAAACCTTAATTTCTTTTCGACTGAAGAAAGAAAGACATGGACATCTTGGATGACATGGGGGTGAGTAAATTATCAGCAAAAGTTTTTTTTTTTTTTTTTTAAAGTGAACTACTCCTTTAATGTCATTAATGTTAAATCAAGCACTATAGTAAGAGCATTTTGAGTTCATAACATTGTATCCTGTGCAAAAATACGTCTGTACTATTATCAATAATCTTTAATATCCCAAAATCATCATTTAAGTGATTTCCAAATGAGCATACTGTAGATTGACTTTACCAAAAATTACAAATGGAAGTCAGTATACGTGAATATCTTTCAGTTACATAATCATGACACATCTGAAATCCTGAAACAGACTAAACCTATCTTCAATTCGGATGAATTGAAATCATGTAAACCTAGTCAGTGAAACTAAATTAGGGGACATATGTGCAATAGCGGACTCAGGAAACACACAATGGATGCTGGAGGGAGAGGGACACACATGGCGAATTATCCCAGCAGCCTACGCTTGCCTCACGCCCGTGACCTGTGTATCTCTTACCCACACACACACACACACACACCGTCGTCAGCCAGAGAGCCAATGAGGAACATCTGTTAGACTGTCAATCTCCCATACCCACACACACACTGCAATCTCATCACAGGCAGAAACCTTCTTCTTCCCGCCACTGAAAAGGTTGCCATGCTCACATGGTTAGCCAAGCTTCTGACATTTGTTAGTCTGTTTATGTGGAAATAGATAGTGTTATTACAACGAGGTGTGCTTCTCTCGGCCCATCTGTACCGGCACAGCTGCTGTGGCTCACGGAAAAACAAAAAACGGGAAAGGAAAGGAGAGAAAAAAGAAATAAATGTCACAAGATAAAAAGCCAGTTGGCATTGAAGGCCTTGCACTCCTGCCTGGGAGAGGATTTAGGAAACAAAGCCAGACGAACACAAAGAAAAAAATGTGTGCGTGTAAAATTCCCAGCTTTGTGTTTGTGGATTTCCACTGCACTCATTCTGTCTTCTCTACATACTGTACGCACCTGAACCTCTAAATTAGCCTGCGGAGGAATCATCTCCGCACACCGACGACCGATCGACAGAAAAGAAGCCAGTCTTGGAGCTCCGTCAACAAATAGAGCTAAATAAATAAATAAATGGAAACAGTCCCTTTGGGAGCTGCCATTCATTTCCCCCGGTGAAGACGTTTTGTGGAGCGCCAAGCGTTCAGCTTATCGCCCGCTCAGCCTGACTCTTATCGAAATCAGATCCTGCGGACACACGGATGGAAAAGAGGGAAAAGAGTGACCACACAGAATTCAAACGCTATCATTCTCTCCTCATAACATCCAACCCTCCTCATCATTTAGGATGCATGTAATCAGGGATCTACAATCTTAAGTAATCATTACACCAATTCAGATAGTACACAGTAGTATATAGCTTTCAATTAGTATTCGGATGCTTAAATCACAAAATATTAACTATTAAAGGAGTAGTTCACTTTTTAAAAAAACTTTTGCTTATAATTTACTCACCCCCATGTCATCCAAGATGTCCATGTCTTTCTTTCTTCAGTCGAAAAGAAATTAAGGTTTTTGATGAAAACGTTCCAGGATTTTCTCCATATAATGGACTTAATTGGGAACCAAATGGTTCGAGGTCCAAAAGACAGTTTCAGTGCAAACTGTTCAAAGGGCTTTAAATGAATAAGGGTCTTATCAAGCGAAACGATCGCTCATTTAAAAAATAAATAATAAAGTTTAAGTTTCATAAGCTTTTTATAAATGCTCACCTTCTGTGATGCGCGTTCGTGACTCTCCTGTTCAAACTCGTTTATCAAAATTAACAAATCTTTTTTTCATGTCATTTGGGCCATTCAACGAACGAAATGAACAAATTGAGTCGGAAAAAGATTCGTTGATTTTGATGAACGAGTTCAGACAGGAGAGTCACGAACACTTATTCGTCGTCTGAATCATTTAAAGCCCTTTGAACAGTTTGTAGTTTGCACTGAAACTGTCTTTTGGACCTTGAACCGTTTGGTTCCCATTGAAGTCCATTATATGGAGAAAATCCTGGAACGTTTTCTTTTCAACTGAAGAAAGAATGACATGGACATCATGGGTGACATGGGAGTGCAGCAAAAGTTTTTTTTTTTTTTAAAGTGAACTACTCTTTTGCAAAAAGAAATTCTCAAAATAAAGTGTCCGATTTTGAATAGTATATCTGATTGTTTTATAAGTCATATTCCTTTAAAATAAATGCCTCTTAGTTTATTGTTTTGTTTTATAATTTAAAGACATTTAAAGTGTCTAAATAATCCTCAGGGCTACTGTTTATTTTATGAGTTTTGCATTGAACATAGCTTAATATTATTTCCTTGAAATGCCTAAAATAATAAAATAAACCAAAAAAAAAAAAAAACTATATATACACTATAATTAGGGACAGTAAGATTTTCTTTAAAAAAAAAAATGTATAGGCCTACTTTTATTTAGCAACTGATCAAAACCAATTATTAATACAAAATAAAATATTTTTATTTCACGTAAATTATGTTCTTACGGACTTTCTAGTCATCAAAGAATCCTGAAATGATCACGGTTTCGACAAACATATTAAGCCGCACAACAAGATGTATTATAAGGTTTCTAATTGTATGCAGTGCACCAATTAAAACAACCAGAAAAGTTCTCAACCAGTGAAATCATTCAAGTGTCCAAAAACACCAAGATTTCCCCTGATGCCTCCAGATTTACACAAGCACAGTGAGGCTCGGTCTGTACAACTCCAAAACAGCACTAGCACAGGGCTTCACAAATGTAGTTATCATAAAAAAAACAATAATAAATTGAACAACAGAAGATAAAATCATAAATAGGACCATGAAAGAAAGGAAAAGGATGAGCGGGGCTTTTGTGAAGAACACATGGAGCTAGCAAACCCAGGTTTTCAAATAAATAGGGCTCCTACTGTGACTCCAGTACGCACACAAACGTGAATATTATAAACGTCAAACCAAATCGTGTCAATTCTCCGCATATGTGCTCCCAAAAACATGAAGCATATGCTAAAGAAAAGAAAGAGAGCTAGATCGGTAAGAGAGGGAGTGATCCAGAGATCAAAAACCCAACAGGATGTTTATTTCTGAGACGGGACTGTGGTGGCTGAGCACAGACATGGTAAAAGCACGCTGAGACATGCACCAGTCATGAGCTGTTTGCACTATTCAAGAGCATTCAAAGAAACCAAAGTAGTGCAAAGCACTCTGGGAGGCAGATTTGCCTCAATTTTTAATTCCAGCCATCTCAGAGTACTTTAGATCTGTTCTTTGTGGTGCATTCAGAGTACATCAACACTGTCCATGTAATGCCGGAATTGCACTTTCAGGACATGACCTTCCATAGCAAACTGGGCCGACTGGACCCTTTATCCATTCAATCACACATGCAAATGCTCACACTCATGTGCAAAAACACACAACAGAATGTAGCATTGTGATTTTAAAACTATGCATTTTCAAAATCAACAAGTACGTGACTTGTCTAATTGACTAAAGTTCTGTTAGGTCCACTATTGTCTAAGACCATTGACAATTAGCATATAGTTTGGATTGGCGGTATGGTTCTGTTCTGAAATTAAATGTCCTTTTATTGTCACTATACACATGTATAATGAGATTAAAAGCAACTACTTTTCCAGTATCAACATGTAGAGTAGCCACCTAAATTCAAATAATCAAACAGTAGTGCAAAAGGAGAGGTAGATGTTATCAATATTATGAAAATATTAAATATATTCAATGTTAAATATTGCACACTAAGTGGATATAAGAAAGTCCGGGGGTTGAGAATTTAGACTATGAAGTCAATGCATGTGAATTCAAAATGGCTATGGTTCTGGGCGAGAACATGCATCGTAGCAGCATGGATAAGAGCAGGGAGAGCAGCGATAACCCCTCTTATAGGGTAAACAGCACAGAACCAACATGAATGTATTGCAGATATCATTAATATCCAACATATTTCGAGAATTTAGTCTGATTCAAAGAGGAATGACTGTCGAGAGGAGGGTAAAATCCTGAGAAACCCGATAGCTGCTGATAATACTGAAGGACCTTATATATGGATACTGTAATTGGCGTAGTATTCCTATAAGTAGATTTATAGCTACGCTTGATTGTGTCTTAAAGGGTTACTCCACTCAAAAATAAATAAAAAAAAAAGGTCTTTTGAGAAATATCTCAGGTGAAGGTTCCCAGTCTTTGTTCATCCTCAAACTGTTCTGCACATGTCCTTATAGGCATTATAGGCAGGTACATAACTACTACACAGAAGCGTTATGTCACCATTCGTTCTTCAAGTCTGTGGTAACGTGTGGCCGGTTTGAGACAGGGTCTAGAACGTGAACCATTCTGGTGGATATGGGGTGTTTGTTTTTGTTCATATAATGCAAGTCTGTGGGTTCCAATGTTGTTTGGTTCCCAATGGTCTTCAAAATATGTTTATGTTCCACATATGCAAAGCCTTTGCAGTGGTATAGCACCGAAGAGATGACCGCCTTCAAACATTTTTGAAGACGCATCTTTGAGTCTGAAGAGTGATAAGGCATTGTAGCATTTGTTTTGGGCGTTTTGCACAAAATGAAATGCACAAAAGAAAATGATCTCTTCCTTTCTCATTCATCTGTCTCCTCCCCTTTCGTATTGTCCCCGGGGTGACCCCTGAACTCTAGAAGAGAGCTGACCTTGAGTCAGGCACTTAACCTCACGTTGCTTCACGAGGACTGTTCCAGCAATCAGTGTAGTGTAAAAGCATCGACATTTTCACATACGTGTAGACACGGATGAACTCACCCAAACACACTGGTGGTAATAGGGTAATGCAAAACCCACGGAGGCGCAAAGGAAAAAGGCCAGAACTTCCAGGAAAAATGGAACGCAATGATGAACTCTATACCTGAACGAACCCGAGAGCCGTCAATCACCGGTCCCATGGCATTGTGTGGAGCTCTGACAGAAGCAAAGCCTGTGCTTAGCAGCCTGCAAACAGCCTGAAATGAGATCTCAGCCAATCTGATTGAATTATTCTGGTCTCATTCAGGTGGGCCGGGGCTTTGGGCTCCAATACACCACAATGATAAGAGTAGAGGAGAGTATTTACCTTCAAGAGGGCAAGACACGGTGGAAAGAAAGAAAGAAAGAAAGAGAGAAAGAAAGAGAGAAAGAAAGAAAGAAAGAAAGAAAGAAAGAAAGAAAGAAAGAAATGAATACTTTTATTCAGCAAGGATGGATAAAATTAATCAAAAGTGACAGTAAAGACATTTACTGTATAATATTACAAAAGATTTCAATTTCAAATAAATGCTTTTTCAAACTTTCTATTGGCAAAAGAAAAAAATATCACAGTTTCCACAACTGTTTTGATAATGATCAGAAAGAGCTCAAATTCATCATATTAGAATGATTTCTGAGGTAATGATGCTGAAAATAAAGGAATAAATTGCTATTTAAAGTATATTCAAATAGAAAACTGTTATTTTAAATTGTAATAATATTTCACAATATTTTTTACTGTATTTTGGATCAAATAAATGCAGCCTTGGTGAGACTATTTTTCAATAACATTAAAAAAATCCATACCGACACCAAACAGTGTGTGTTAATTAAGTCTGATGCACCGATATGAAAATTTTAGCCGATACCGATAACCGATAATTCTTTATATTTGAAAGCCGATAACCGATATATCGGCTGATAAACTTAAATCCAAATTTTTATCTAATTTTGAGAGCCTGATTACAAATACAAAAGTCTCACAATTGAATCCATGTCCCAAGCGCACAATTATAATGATGTTCTCATTATAGTGTTGTATAGCCGATATGACAGATTTGCGCTGCATATGTTGTACCGAACCGTATTTTCATTTTTTTAAGAGATTTCAATCATATTTCAAGAAATTCAGAAACATAAACAGTGCTCAACAAGTGTCTCAGCTGGGGAATAATACATTATTTATCGGCTTTAATATATCGGCCACATTTTCTTACCAGGCCGATAACAATAACATTAAAAATGAACATATATCGGCCGATATGCTGGCCGCTATATCGTGCACCCCTACAAGACTCTCATGTATTGTGAGACTTCCTGTCTTTAATGCAAATAAAGTAAGGTAATGAAGAGTCTGCCTGCAGCCGGAGAGAACAATCTTCCCCAGCAAATCAGTTCACACATTAGTTTGCTTAAGGCGTTCAATATAATCTCACACACTCAATTTAATCTTCATCAAATTGAGAAGTGATACACTGGATGCAAAAAGGAAAACTAGTGAATTAATTCAGAGCGATGAAAATGCACAAACAATCCCATTCTGTGCCACAAAAACACAGTCAAAGACATTAAAGATGATGTGAGTATTAAATATGCTTTTTCTGCGACAGATGCTCATCAGTGAATAATATCCAGAGACCTTGGACTAGGTCCATTGCGGGTCTAAGCACTCAAGCAAAGTGGAAAACCGGACAGCTGGCATTAAAGAGATGAGAATAAAGCAGAAATAATGCATTTCCTGTTCACCTAGTCAGGAAACAGCCTGATTGGTCCATTCCGTTCAGCAAAAAGAGCGTTTTATCATGCACAGTCATCTGTCTTTTGTGTGTGTGTGTGCTGCAGTTCTCGTTAGTCACAATCCTACCAAATTTCTAAAACAATCTGAAAAAATGAAAACTTCTGTAGAGCAAGACTTTGGGATTTTATCCATCAGGACTTGACGTGCTGAAACACACTACTGTTCAAAAGCTCAACAAGGCTGCATTTATTTGATCAAAAACCTTTGCAAGTGATGCGATAGATAGAAGAACCATTTTTGGTTCCCCAAAGAACCATTCAGTGAATAAATGTTTTTAAAAGAACATTTTTTGTTTTCTTAGCGTAAAGAATATTTTTAATAACCTTATTTGCACTATAAAAAAACGTTCAAAGGTTCTTCAGAGAACCATAGATGCCAACAGCGAACTGTTATTATTAAGAGTAGATATGAAAAGAGGCGTAGAGAGGTTTAACTCATTTGAGATAGATTCTTTCAAAAGAAAAGCCATTTTCCAATGACAAGGGCTTTATACATTATTTATATGTATTCCCGCAGAAAGCCCATAGTGTATCCATGTATTAATGCATATGAATCACATATGTGTTCCACAATCACTTTTAGAGATTGGTTTCCTCTCAGATTGTTCGAATGTGGATTGACTTTCCTAACTAAGCCTCTGATTCCCTTCATTTGTGTATAGCTGGCTAAATGCAGTGACTCATTTCCATAAATACTTCAGTGCATTGATAGTAATTAGCTTTATCTCCTTCCTAATGAGTGTGCTTGTTTTGATTCTGGGAAGAGACACGCTGCCTGTATCAGATACAGATGCATCCAGTAAAGCATCCAGTGTGTGTTTAAAATATGCTTAAGCTCACGGTGTACAAGAACACTGAAGATTAAAATGAGCTCCCAAAGATCTTTGATGCGTAATAATTGACCCTATAATTAAGTATCATCGAAAAGCATATGCACCAAAATTAATTAGAATATGGTATACATAATTGTTACATTCACACTGTTGACCAGACTAGTTGACCAGAGACGTACACTCTCAGAAAAAAAGGTACAAAAAGCTGTCACTGGGGCTGTACCTTTTCAAAAGGTACACTTTTGTACCCAAAGGCTGCATATTGGTACCCATATTACACCTAAAATGTACATACAGGTATTACCACCTAAAATGTACATATTACCACCTCAAATGGACATATTAGCACCTAAAATGTACATATTAGCACCTAAAATGTACATATTAACACCTAAAATGTACTTATTAGCAACTAAAATGTACATATTGCCACCTAAAATGTACATATTAGGACCTAAAATGGACATATAAGCTCCTGAAATGGACATATTAGCACTTAAACTGTACATTTTCGCACCTAAAATGTACATATTAACACTTAAATTGTACATATTAGGAGCTAAAATGGACATTAGCTCCTGAAATGGCCATATTAGCACCTAAAATGTACATATTAGCACCTAAAATGTACATATTAACACCTAAAATGTACTTATTAGTAACTAAAATGTACATATTACCACCTAAAATGTACACATTGCCACCTAAATTGTACATATTAGGACCTAAAATGGACATATAAGCTCATGAAATGGACATATTAGCACCTAAAATTTCCTTAAGCACCTAAAAATGTACATATTAACACCTAAAATGGACAAAAGTTTACCTTTTGAAAAGGTACAGCCACAGCTTTTAAAATGTGTATAAAATGTACTTTTGATTCTTCAGTGTGCTGTACAGATCATTTTGCCTGTAAACAAATTTACATGCTTCTCACTAAGTCTAGGATAGTCAACATGAAACAGAATTAAAAAAATTCAATAAAAAAAAATCACTTGATTGGGGCCTGGCAGGTTTATTGATCAAGATATGGAGGCTGAAGGTCAAGTTCAGCTTCTCAATTATGCATTTTTATATCTATCATTATATGCGATTAGATTAACATTAACTGGCATTTCAAGGTCAGTTATTCCCGTTAATGACCATCGTCAATAGCAATGCTGTATAATGACTGCTCATGTGGGTTTTTGAGGCCAGCGTTTCTTTCACGTCCCTCATATCAGTCTCGTTTCAGTCAAACACGCCTCAGTTATTGACTGTATTTACTGTAAAACCGAACTGGACCTTCAGTATAGTAGATCTACGGTAATATTGTCTTTGTCTTGCACACTGGAATGGATTATAAGATGATAATCAAGTAAGATTTATAACAGTTTCTGCTCAAAACAATATGCCATGTCTCCGTAATTATTTATTGTGGAGAAAAGCAGTGCAATAAGTGATACGACTGTACATTATCCCTTAAATGTCTGTCTCAAAGCTGCTTGCTGTTTTACTTTGTGATTAATAAGCTAATAAAGTATTCAAATCAATATTTTGTGTCTAATTATTTATTTAGGCATGTATTGTAATATGTAAAATAATGTACATACAAACGGTTGTTCTATTCCTTACTTAGAGGGATCTATTCCTTGCTTAAAGGGACTGCATCCCATTAACTGCTAATCTTAGAAAGCCAGTCTAGCATTACGATTCTGAAGAATATATAATCATGATTAGAATTCTTCTTTTTTTGGAATCACCTGCACAGATGAATTCTGACTAGAACATACATTTTGAAAAGGTAAATAGGGTCTAATTTTATTTTTATGTTGACGACTGTGAAGGCAAAATCCAGCCCAGCAAGAATTCTGCTCAACTGTTTCAGGAAATTGGGGCCCAACAGGTTAATTCTCTGAAAACATAAAAAAATGTGTCTAAATAACAGGTTAAGTCCAAATAAGTGACAGGAATCGTGCAGTTATTCATGAGACATTTTAATCCCGCTACTGGACTGCTGAGATTAACATAGAAATCTGGCAGCACCTATTTGTTTGGTAATATTATTATTTTTTGTTAAATAGGGGCAGGTTTAAAAAGCTAATTGCTTCTGCCTGCTCCTTCTCAAACTAATTTTTATTTTTATTCTCTTTTTTTTGTGTATTATTATTATTACTATTATTTATATATACATATTTATTTTTTTGGTTGTGTTTTACTTTGTGGTTTTAATTATTGTTTTGTTGTTGTGTATGCTGATTGTTTGAGACAAATAATAAATAAATAAATAAATAAATAAATAAAGAAAGAAAGAAAGAAAGAAAGAAAGAAAGAAAGAAAGAAAGAAAGAAAGAAAGAAAGAAAGAAATGTATTCATATTAGCATGAACAAGTATTTATGGGTCATTGAGAAATAATGATATCGGAGATTAAGAAAATAAAAAACAGTCTCTGTGCTGAAAATACATAATAAGCACTCCAAAGGCCTCTCAGCCAATCAGATTCGAGGTGTGGAACTATATATCCAGCCCGTTCTCATCCCAGGGCGTCATATACTGATGCTTTTGACAATGCGTATACATCCAACACACATGGCACCCTTTAGTGTCAATATGAGACGCAGATATATATGAGCCAGAAGGCGCCTCCTAGTGGTCTAACCCTAACCCTACCTCAAACCTAAACCTACCCATAACCGAAGCGCGTTATATCGACGCTAAAGGGTGCCATGTGCGTCGGATGTATATGCATTGCCACTATATGACGCCCTGGGATGAGAATGCGTTGATATATCAGTGTTAATAAAGAACATTAGTCTTCCAAAGATGATCAGAATTGCCTTATAGCCAAATGTCGGGCTATGCATGACTAGCCTTCACATAATAACTCAAAACACAAAGGGCCAGATGGATGAACACATTTATAAACACGCTCCGACGAACACATCTACAAACGCGCAGCGACATTTACGTGATAATGTCATAAAGTTTCCCGTGAAGCTGTAATCACTTTACCCTTTAATGATCTGTTTTTTTATTTATTTCAAACGATAAGCTCAGAGTTTCTATGGAATTGGACCATACAAAGTCTCGTAAACAGACCCAAATCGAGTTGATGGGTGGCTGTTACACTTTATAGCTGGAAAATACTCATTAGAGAGGAAGGAGGAAGCAGCAGCGAAAGAGAAAAAGGCACACGAACGAACACAGAAGCATTCCACAGAGCCAAACCTCATTTTGCAACATCAACGTCAACATGGGGAGGGAAAAATCAATAAGCAGGAGCGAGATGAGAGTCTCCACTGTCATCACAGAGACAGAGACAGATGCTGATATGCGAACTCTGCACGCGCTAACACAGCTGCCATTTACAGATACAAAAGAACAGATAGAAAGGTTAGTTAAATTGCAGTTTTTATCGGATCAATGCCATTTCCGTTCAGACAAAAGATGATCTGAAATGCTATTGCCAGGTCTGTCATGCCTGAACATGCGTTATCTTTTGTGTGGAATGAGCACACACATGCATGCATGCTATCTAATATAACACACACACTGAATCTGACTTGCATAAAAATTGCATTGGATCCTTCCAGACATTCTCTCACAATCTTGTGTTGAAAAAAAAATAACATGCTGCCCAGTTCTTTTCAGCCCTGCTCCCTCTTTCTCTCTCTCTGTTGCTCAGTCTCTCCCAGCTCATTTCTAATGCAATAGAGCTCAACAGTGACCGCCCACTTTTTCAGCAGCCTTGGATCTGGGAAAAAAAATCCACATTCATTTTCTCAAAGGGATTTCAAACAATTCTACAATAAAGAAATAGGCCGGTATATATATATTTGTCTTACACCCCCACAGCCCCATACGTAAATCTCAAGAACCCCTTGAAGTCAACAACATGAAATGAAAATTCACCCCATCTTTTCTAAATGCATATTATAGGTCTTATTCTGAACAATTAATTTCATTTGTCCCATTTCATTCCAGCGCAATATGAACCTTTGGTCTAATAAAGCATCGGTACCTTGTCGACTGTTCTCTGAGATTTGTTTTCATGATAATCGAATGTAAAGATTTTTATCTCTAAAACTGTTAGTAATGGGGGCATTTATTAAGTAAAAAGAAATCGCTAGTTTATACCACTAACAAGGCTCGAAATGCAAAACGAAGCATTGAGAACTTTGTAAGCGTACATGAAAATAAACCCCCTCCCTGAATAATCAAACAATAATATACAATTTTCGTTTCCAATAATCTATATGCAGAAACAATGATCTGTCACGACTTCTGTTTCATTGTGACTTCAGTTGACTTCAAACCAGAAATGGATTCATCTCACATTATACAAGATGCCATTTTCATTAATCGAGCAGAGCTATACAAATCAGAAATTAGTTTTTAAAAAATGGCGATGAATCAGAAGTAGCGATGTGGACGTCAGTGTCGTAGTCGAGACCACCTCACTCGAGTCCGAGTCGACACCGAGACCAGAGAGAGTCGAGTCCGAGTCAAGACCGAGTCCATAGAGAGTTGAGTCCGAGTCGAGTCCGAGACCAGTGAGGGTTGATTACCTAATTTACTTTTATTTACTTAGAGAAATCCTTTTTTTTTTTTTACTGAATTTACTTAGACTTTAAAAAATATGATCAGTTTAGGGTAACATAACACATAGTAGGTGGTGTTAAAAGTAATTTTATTACAATTTGTCATGTGCAGTTGCGCACTAGAAAATTACCAATCACTGGGCGTGTCAATCAATTTAAAGAAATATTTTAGTAACATACATTAATAATCATGAAAAATATTTTTAATTGAACTCGAGTGGACTCGGGAATAATTCCGAGTCCTAAAAAAAAAAAATGTTCGAGTACGAGTCAATTCCGAGTCCAAATGGACACGAGTCCATGACAAGACCAAGACCATTAAAATATGGTCTCGAGACCGAGTCCGAGACGAGTCCGAGTCTCGAGTACTACAACTCTGGTGGACGTTGCACTCAAAGGTGGAGGTTGATCAATGCTAGCTCGCGTGGATAGCGGTTTAACCGAAATTGGAGAAGTCCTGCTTACATCATCAAAGAGAAGTCACTCGTTTTCACCAGAGGATCCAGTAATGACACAATGATGAAACACAGCAACATTCATTTGGAAAATAAATAGGGTGAATTTTCAATTCATGTCCACTTGAATAAACCAAAATCTAAAACCCAGTTGGAAATCGCTATTCTAAGCCATGAACCAAGCCAACCAGCTCCAAGATGAATCACAACATTACAAACTTTGATTTGAAGCAAGTAAGTGTAGAAATTCAAGGGAAAAGAAAAAAAGGTTTCAGTTCTTTTATGAAAGAGAAAACTTTTGCTAAGTCTTCAACCCTGCTCCTGGGGCTGCGTCCCAATTCATAGGCTTCATAGACTGAGCGTTGTTAAACGGGACGGTCTAGCCTGTGGAGGACTGTTCTTGTCGCATAGCAACTGTGACAGCTATAAGTTATTTTAAACTGTGTGAAAACAAAACAGTTTAATATGTTCACCACAGCCCATTCTGTCTATAATAAAGAGTATAAACTATATATAATCGCATCTTAGAAAGACATATCAACATTTAAAACCGCTGTGAAGGTTTTTTTTTTGTTTTTTTTACATTCGTATCTTTATATATTTCAATAAGTTGAAACCCAAAACTTACTTTTACAAGTGAAATTTGGCAACACATCTTTAAAAGAAAAAGCCAGTTGTCACCGGCACGCAATTAATTCTAGGGTAGGCAAGACCACGAAGGGTCCATCTGTTGTATCCTTCAAAATGGGACAGCCTTCGTAGCGCCACAGTGACACAAATGCGGCCTTCAAAGGATGCAGCCTCTGAATTGGTAAGCTGCTACTATTTTTAATCTATATTATACACAGAAATGGACCATGGGGAATATATTTAGACTGGTAGTAAACCGTTTTGTTTTCAGACAAACATTGCTAGGCGACAAGAACAGTCCTCTGTAGGCTAGATGCAGCCTCTGAATTGGTTTGAATACGCTGATTTTACGCAGCCGCCATTTTGAAATTGAAAGCGGAATTGCAGATAGACAACAATGCCTTGGACTACCAACCTGACGCTGCTGCCGTGATTTATTGGATGTTAATATCCATTATAGGATCTGTATATAGTTCTTTCCTGCTTCTTTTTTATGTTCTGAATATATATATATAAAAAAATATTTATTATAAATTTCACTGTATCTAGTCTAAAGTATGAAAGAAATGTATGTACATTTTTAGAATAACAAATTTGTACATTAAACACAACAATACTGAATGATTAAAGGCGACACTTCCGGTTTTCTTCCCACCGGAGTCATTTCAAAATGGCGGCTTCGTGACTTAAACACACCTGAACCAGATAATTAAGGTCTTCAGGGTTAGTTGAAACTACACTCTGAGTTTGACACATGTGGTGTAATATAAACTAAAGAGAATGTGAAGTGGATGTCATGCAGCGTTGAGTTTTGGAGATGAACCCCATTTACTTAAAAATACAATGGATGTCAATGGGGCCAACAGAAGAAAGAAATTTATACAGGTTTGGAACAACTTAAGGATGAGTAAAAAAGGATAGATTTTTCATTTTTTGGGTGAACTATCCCTTTGTGGATATGTTAGTTATAAAATCTATATCTCAGAGGAGAAAATGAATGGATTTTTTTAGGGGTGCACGATATATCGGCCACCATATCGGTATCGGCCGATATTTGCTAATTTTTATGTTTTCGTTATCGGCCCGATAATAAAATTTGGCTGATATATTAAAGCTGATAAATAATGAATTATTTCCTTCAACACTTGACACCTTAGACACTTAAGATGCGCACTCTTCAACATGATTGATCTTAATTGCTTGAAATATGATTGGAATCAAAACGGAAAAATATAGTTAAGTGCAAAATATGCCGTCATATCGGTTACATGAAATTATAATGAGAATATTATAATTGTGTTAGGGAACGTATTTTAATTGTGAGACTTTTGTTTTTGCAATCAGGCTTTCAAAAATTATATAAAAATTGGATTTAGATTTATCGGCCGACATATCGGTTATCGGCTTTCAAATATTAAGAATTATCGGTTGTTGGCCAAAATGTTATCGGTGCATCCCTAATTTTATTTTACTTTCAGCTGAATATCTGAGTGGTGTGCACTCACACACTCCTCCTTCAAATAACTATTATTCAAGTGTAAGAAAACCTGTACTGCTTTAACATGTAGATTAGTCATACTGAGTGAAGTATGAATACTTGTAGAAATATTTCGTGAAAAAAAGCTTATACACAAGTTATTGAGTTTTTGTGAAAAGATGTTTTGTAACAAACTTCTGGCCATGAATGTACATTCAAAAACATTTCTGATCGACAGAGAAACTTTCAACAGCCCTTGACTATCTTGAGATTAGTATTACATGTCTCTGAATGGGATACTTTAGTTGAATGCTGTACAATTATTGCAGATTCTGCAGATCATGCAAGGCTGTTCTATAGACTCGGGTAATACGGAGTTCAAAACAGCTCTCAGCGGCCCAGGAGGACATTTAATGCTCAGATGTTGCACTTTCATGTTGCAAAACATGAAAAAAAAATCCTTAGGAGAAATTCAGAATAGGCACAAATGCAGTAAGTGTTCACATACAGACTGCAGAGACATAAAATGAATGTGGATTGCATATCAGATCACAAGATCTTGCGAGAATTTGAGAATCTATGCTAATCTTTGCTATCTATGTATATTTTTAGCACAGTTTGAGATTTTGTTGAGATAAGACAGTTATGAAATTATAAGGCAAGGCTGGAGACTAAATTAAAAGTCTCTTGGGTCAATTAATAAATAACCTTTCTCATTACATTCTATGATACCACAGCAAAGGTTCACATAGGCTGGATTTAAAAAATATGATTTTTATGTGAGTACGGTTTCCTTAAACAATGGCCTCAATTGTTTCAAAACCAAATTTTCCTCTCGACCTTAGGTTGGTAAGCCTTTTTTCCCCACTGTCGGGATAGTTTAACGTCTCGGTTTGACCTAGAACCTGTTTTAACAGCAAAAGCAGCGGGTTCGGATTTTAAGGTGAGACGTCTCATCAGCTCACATCATTCGTCAGACGTTTCCGTTCACATTCAGCGGACCCTCTCGCTTCACTTCAAACCATCGCATTCTCAAGCAAACCTTGGGAAATCTTGTACGAGCGCCGCGTTGACTCTCTGAACACCTCAAAGCCACACACATGCAAATCAATTTTTCATCCCTCAATTCTGGTCTCTCCTCATGTGAAAGGAAGAGGAAATTGAGGTCACGCTCCATCAGAAACTGATCGGCCTTGGATGTTCCCATTGTGGCTGGTAGAGTAGCGGGAGCAGAAAGGGAGAAAGACTGTCGACTGCGGAGCATGTTGGGCTCTGTCTCTTATAGAGTCTAAGCAGAGTTGATGCAACCCTGGAGAAACCAAAGTGACCTGTGGAGAGAGCTCGCTTCGGAAGAAATCCAGTCTAATGACACTGAGCTTGACAATAAGATGATATATGACTCATAAAATGGAATGACAGATTGACTAAAACTATCCGAGAGGTGGGCGGCTCATGGTACTGACATACAGCTGTAGGCTATTGAAGCCGAAATGCCTGCCTACAAAAACTAAAAATCAACCAAATGTTTTTTTTTAAATACTCAAAACACATCGACATCATAAATAATAAATGTTGAATAATATGTACATATAGGGTCACACTGTTGACTATAAGCACAAATATGAACAATATTTGCTAACAATATTAACTTGTCTGCTTAAAGGATTAGTTCACTTCAGAATTAAAATGTCCTGATTGTTTACTCGCCCCCACCATGTCTTTCTTTCTTCAGTCGAAAAGAAAACAAGGTTTTTGAGGTAAATATTCCAGGATTTTGGTATATAGTTGGTATATATATAATGGTTTGAAGGTCAAAATTGCAGTTTCAATGCAGCTTCATACGATCTCAACCAAGTGTCTTATCTAGTGAAACCATTGGTCTTTTTTAATTTTATGAACATTTATGTACTTTTTAACCACAAATGCTCGTCTTGCACTCGCTCTGCGATGCAAAAATCACGTTGAAAGGTCAAACCGTTGGTTCCCGTTGAACTCATGCATATTGTACCTTTAAGCCCTTAGTTCCTCTCAGTTCTTTGTTTAGCCCTGTTTATATTTTCCTATAAGGTGGTTGTGTTATTCTGTCATTTATCCTGTGATCTCCTGCATGTTTGCTTTGTTTTTGTGAATAAAGTGTTTATTTTGGATACTCAAACATTGTGCATTTGCTACAGCCACACAACACTGCACTAAAAAGACATAGGCGGTATCTGAAATCACACACTTCACATATAGCAAAAACTATTTTTGACAAGAGCAGTGTGTCCGAAATTCACAGTACTCATAAAACAGAAGGCAAAAAGAACGGGACGGGATTTATGAATGGCAGTGAGGCGACGCAACTGACGCTAGTAGGTCACATGATAATGACAACATGGCCAAAAATCTAGATTACTAAACACATTCATACTTTTACCTACTCAAGAGAATATGCAATTCCAAACGCAGAAATGTTATATATTTTCCAGCCCGTTCTCATCCCAGGGCGTCATACTGACGCTTTTGACAATGCGTATACATCCAACGCACATGGCACCCTTTAGTGTCAATATAAGACACACACATGCATGTATATATTTAAGAAATATGTGTTCTTAATATATCAAATATTTATATTTATACATAATATTAATTACAGTATGTATAAATATATATAAAGTATAAACATGCAAATATTTCTTAAATATATACATGCATGTACAGTATGTGTATTTATATATACAAAATAATTATACACCACACACACATATATTACGTAAACACAAACTTTTATTTTGGATGCGATTAATCGTTGCCCATCCCTGCACTATTACATTTTTGGGGATTGTTGACTATCTTTCATGTCAGTTAAGCACATTTCCCTTCAAATTCTTAATATTATTTAAACATTTATGCTAGAAAAAACAAGTCATGGTAGTATTCCTTCACTGCAAAAAAAAAAATATTTTCAAGATTTGTTATCACAACATTTTTTTCTTTTGTCAAATCAACTTAAATAATTTATTTAGTTCAGATAACTTATTATTTAGAGTTTCTGATGAATAAATCAATCTCCTTCATTCTATTAACTCACTTTTTCCAGTTCAATCAACTTAAAATTTTAAGTCAACCAGGTTACTTACTTTTTTAAGTTAAACCAACAATATTTTTTTACAGTGTTTTGCCCTCTAATTTGTAATTAAAAATATTTTTTTTTAAAGAATTAAAAAAAATATCTATATAATATAGATTAATAATAATTTTAAAAAATAATAATTTTAAAAAAATCTGTGGATCTGAGAATGAGAAAAGTAATACACATATCCAGATAGCCTACATTATGTTAATGAGAACATGCAGGAAATGTGCTTAATCATCTTGAAAAAAAAAAATAAAAAATCACACCGATAAAAGATAATAGGCTTCAATGCAAAATATAATGTATTTTTTCCTTCTTTGGATTTTACAGTGAAACGTGACGTTTGTGTAAGGTTTACTCTGTTAGTATTTGATATCCCGGGTCTAAGCATATGGTTCCAGTTGGTCCAGGTGAAGTCCAGCTGATCTCGACCCGACCCAGCTGCTGCTCGTGTGAACCAGATGGAGTAGTTTTAGTGTATTCATCACTCATGGACATTTGGATGTAGTATTACCCACTCTACCAGGCCAGCATCTGTACACCACAACCACCTGCTCACCAGTTTGGACCAACACCGGGTTTCATTTTGTTTGGCCATGAGTGTGATGAGGCAATATCGATAAGCACTTGTGATGCTAACAGTCGGCAATCATCGAGGCCTAACAAGATATTGGATGAATCTATTCAGTGAGCGAATATCTTTATCCTTCATCTTGCTTTCTAAGACTGTTATTGCAAGCAAATACACTAACATGCAAGCAGAGCAAGTGAATGAATTGGGTGAATCTACATAACAAGCACTATCTTGCAATGAAGAAATTCTCAGCTACAAGCTAGCAATTGTTAAAAGCGTCAGTGTATTCCAGTGGGCAGGTCTGGATGTGTTTGTCCACTGGAATAGCTCGGGGAGATGATTGATTCTCTTCCCTCCCTAACATGTCTTGAAGAGCCAGAGGAGCGTGTGGGAGGAGCCAAACTCTGCTCTAGTAATAAATGAGGGAGGATGATTACAGCCTTTACAGTTATAACACACACACCGCATAAATGGAGTGTGAAATAGAGAGGCAAAACACGAGTGCGGCAGAGGAGGTCAAGAAAAAGTGAAGGGAACAAAGATAGATACAGAATATGAGGTACAGCATTCTCTTACACTCACAACAACAACCCCCACCTTTATAGAAAGGCTTTTCTTTCATTTCCTCGAAATAAAAAAACTCTCAAACACTCTGACTCAGCAATGAGTAAGAATTGATGCCTCAGAAAAGAAAAGGATGGTAGTCTAGCTGGCGCTGAGGGATCAATAACTAAAAGTATAAAATACTAAAAAGTATAGCCACGATATTACTGCAATTTTGTGTGACTGTTTTATGAAAGCAAGATATATACACACTATCACTCAAAGGTTTGTGGTCAGTACGATTTTTTGGTATATTATTTGAAAGAAAGTAATAACTTTATTCAGTCAAATGTGACATTAAATACGTTAATAATGTCACAAAAGATTTCCATTTCAATGAAAAAACGTATTTCACTAAGCAGCACAAATGTTTCTGCAGAAATATTTCTTGAGCAGCAAATATTAGAGTGATTTCTGAAGGATCATGTGACGCTGGAGACTGGAGTGATGATCACAGGAATAAATTACATTTTAAAATGTATTCAAATTGAAAACAGATATTTTAAATTGTAATATGCAAAGACGAAAGATTCCAATGCTGTTTAATAATATTCCACAAAGTAGTATTAAATAAGGACAGGCAAAGACGACACAAGCATTTGTATACGAGACCGATGCAGGAACTTAAGTAGTGCAGATAACAAGGTGATAATCAAACACAGATGAAGCAAACGAACTCATAATGATGTGTGACCATGGAGACGGATGACAGGCGGGAACTCAACCAAGGGAATACATGTGATGAATAACAAACTAAAAGATCAGGAAAACCAAGCTACGAATGAACATAACTGAACCTAACCGTGTCAGTATTGCAGTTTTTACCGTAGACTCTTAGAAAAAAAGGTTCATTGAGGTTCTATATATGAAGCATAGCGTTCTTTACTCAACTCAAAAGAACCTTTTATGCTAAAAAAGGTTGTATAATGACAAGAAAGAACCCATTTGGCACAAAGGTTCTTTTTTATTCATATATTACATTATTCTGTACAGAAGCGTAATGCATTCACTTGAAGAAAAAACAATCTACTCTGTTTTTCTGAATTAATGAGTTCATTATCTCAGAATTACGAGATCAATTTTTCATGGGAAAAATTCTGAATTAATGACTTGATTATCTCAAAAACTCAGCAATTCAGAAAAACAGAGCAAGAACTTTTTTTCCATGAAAAATTATCTCATAATTCTAAGATAATTAACTCATTCATTCAGAAAAACAGAGTAGATTTTTTTCTTCAAGTGAATGCAATACGCTTCCATAATTCTGCAACATTTTGTAGTTTTGTAAACTGTTTTAGTAACTTAATATCACATTTTAATCATGCTGATTTATGGAGGAGTAAAACTGAAATGGCACTCTTCGTGTGATATTGATTAAATATATACATTTTCTAACCCCCATATCTTGAATTTTGAGATCATTCACATGCATTCATAAATATATTTTAGGCTCTTTATGTTTGTCAATAATAAGAAATATAAATCCGGAAAGGACAAAACAAATGATAGTGAATGAACCCAAAAGGTTCCATATAGAACTTTTTTCCTGGTTACAAAGAACCCTTATTATTGAACCCTTAAAATGGGTTCTGTATAGAACCTTTTAGGGGTTCCAAATACGTAGCGCTCGCTGATAGAACCTTTTAAGGTTCTATATAGAACCTTTTCTTCTAAGAGTGTATTTTTGATCAAATAACTGCAGTTGGTGAGCATAAGAGAAAAACTTACTGAGCACAAAATGTTTAATTATATATTATATAATATATATTTTTATTAGCTATCTGACAACTTACCCTCTATATAGTAATATGGCATGAATATTGGTTGACCAGTTTAGATCAAGTGCTGATGTGAGGGCAAAAGTCTACAGTGCAACATTACAAGAGTGTGACAGGACAAACAAGGGTGTGACAGTGTGCGAGAGCAGCTTTGTCACAGTATAACTCCAATAGTTTAGGAGCTGTCTTAAAGTCGACAGCTCTTGTAGCTGATGGAACGCATCTCTCCCTGATGTTGACAAGCCCAGAGATCTGCACTTAATATAATCCTTCTGAATCGTGCTGATCTGCCCTTAATAAATAACACACCCAGATATAAAATGATTGTGATTGTGTACATGCAAAAAAGGAAGTTGTACAAAGACCCAGCCTTGCCTCGCTATAATACTGGGATTTCAATCATGTGCATTAATGAAGATTTTATGCAGGCTGATTTGATAAACAGAGAGGGATAAATATATTGGGAAAGCTTGTGCATCCCAAGCGAGACAAATAGTGGGGTAAAATGACATCAGTTGGATGCGGGATACGGCGCTGCTGAAATAGGCTGTGAAATTGATTCCATGAAGTGAATCATGATTTAATCTGCCATAGACAACAAGGTATAAATATTTCCCAGTAAGGAATACACGTTAACGCTTAAAGGCACGCAACATTCAAACATGTATTCTCAAGACTGCACTTGTACATGTGGGAACAAATGTTTAGTAATTATTGTAGGAATTTTTAAAATATTCTCATTGCTTTGAAGGTGCATTAAGTATTTTTTTTTTCACATTAAAAGGCTTCACACTTAAAGAATCTATAACACTTGAACTGTTTAAAATGATGCACAGAAATACTGTAGAAAACAAGCAAGGATCTTAACATTTTTGTTAATATACTGTAGTTTAAAATAATCAAAACATGCTTTCTACAATATTTCTTCATTTTTTGACTCAATTCTACAATGTTAAGTGGTGGTGGTGGGGGGGGGGGGGGGGGCTCCTTAATCTTGTATTTGGGTCAAAAATGGGCACCCATAGAAATTAATGGGAAAAACTGTAATTTAGATCATTCTAAAATAAGCCAAAATACAACATCAGGTGACAGCAAAGTAACTTCATCTTTATGTTCTAGCTCTAAGAACTTATTGGAATGATATTTTAAATGTAGTTAAAAAAATAAAATAAAAAATAAAACATAAAAATAAGCATCATTTACATAGAAAATATGGTCCTTTTTGAAGTAAATAAATTCAAAAATAATCCCAAAATAAAAAAAACACCATAAATAGACAGACAAAACTTTATCGATGACAGTGATATAACATTTATAATAAAAAAAAAATTAGGATCACACCTGAGTCTTCTGTGCCCACATTTGTCCACAATTACAGGATTAAGGGCTATATGGTTTGAGGGCTACTATACACCAATAATACAATACACTATATATGCATATATCTATCCATATTTTGGATAGATATGCATGTATTGATAAGGAAATAGGATCAATAGGATTTTGATTTCATATTGACTTGAACTCTGGGGCAGGACAAAAAACATGCATATGATTGACATCAATAATCTCTGATTTGAGCTCATTATAATGATTGGCTGAAACTCAGAATCTCACATAAGGTTAACAAAACAATTTAATTGGAAAAGTTGTTGAAGATATATATATATATATATATATATATATATATACTTTCCCCTGTGCGAAAGTATGGTAAAAAAAAAAGTTTCTCAGTTGGAACAAAGTGAGAAACAATCCGAGCTGGACTGATTTTTCAGAGTAACAAGTAAATGAAGTTTGTAAAGCAAAAACTAAAACAAGCCAGTTGGATTTTCTGTGCCATGTGATATTACTTAGTCTTTCGAATATCACCGTGAATCTAATGGGACTGAAACCAGGACTGAAAAGTACAAACTTGGACACACACTCACTCTAAAAAGGTTTGTGAGCTTCGGGTTGTGCCCAAACGGGTCTTAAGTGAGCGCTAGGAAGGCATTTCTTCCTATATACTGGACTCAGAGCTGATTGGCTGATGGAACAGAGTCTTCAGCTGCGAGTAAGTGACAGGATCAAACCACAGATCAGACCACACACTTATTACACTGATGCCCCATAGAGCTGCATCTCTCAGTCCGGCCCATTAACCTGCTGTCAACCTAAACACACTGTAAAATAACTGTTTGCTTTGCTAGAATGAGATTGGAGGCCTTGAAGGCTGTTCTCAGAGTTCAGGAAAAAAAGACAGCTGATAAGTTCTATTATAAATGATCGCATTAATAAACCAGAGTGCAGTTTCAATAAAACAACTAAAAAGACTCACATCATGTAGTTTGGGAACCATTTCTGCCTTAAATCGAACAAGCACAGATCAGCTAAAAGTTTTCTACTAAAGACAACAAACAACATTCGCAACCCACTTTAATGTCAGGGTTATAAGATGATACGCATATGTTCAAAAGTGTGGGATTGGTAAGATTTTATTTGATCATAAATACAGTAAAAAAATATTTATTATGAAATATTAAAATAAAGAACTGTTTTCATTTTAATTTAAGCTATTTTAAAATGTAATTCATGTGATGCAAAGCTGAATTTTCAGCATCATTCCTGCAGTCTTCAGTGTCACAGAAGTCTAATGTAATCCTATTGTAATCCTATACATTGCATTATTGTCATTAATAATGAATGTAATGTAATCCTTCAGAAATCACTCTAATGTGCTCAAGAGGGCTGTCAAACGATTAATCGCATCCAAAATAAAAGTTTGTGTTTACATAATATATGTGTGTGCACTCTGTATAATTATTTTGTATATATATATATATATATATATATATACTGTTACATATAAATACACACACATGCTTGTATATATTTAAGAAATATTTTCATGTATATAGATTTATATATAAATCATATTATATATAAATATTTTATATATAAATAATATTTTATATATAAATAATATCGCGATTAATCGTTTGACAGCCCTACTTATTAATATCAATGTTGAAAACAGTTGTGATACTTAATATATGTGTAGAAACTGTGATTATTTGATGAGCAGACAGAACAGCTTTTATTAGATTTATTTATTTTTTGTTACTAAAATACTGTCACTTCTGATCAATTTAATGCATCTACGCTGAATAAAAGTACCACTTTCTTAAAAATAAAATAAAATGACTGACTTTGAATGGTAGTATATGAGTGAAACATGAAAAATGTGTTTAGAAAGATTATATTTGTATCTATTGGAAATAATTGGATTGTGAAAAGTGGTTTCTATTGGTGTTTGGTTACAAATAAAAGTGCTCAGTGACAACAGCGTGAAAGTTGTTTTGGATAGATATGCATGTATTGATAAGGAAAATAGGATCAATTTTGATTTCATATTGACTTGAACTCTGGGGCAGGACAAAATCTTGCATATGATTGACATGATTGAGCTCATTGTAATGATTGGCTGAACCTCAGAATCTCACACAAGGTTAACAAAACAATTTAATTGGAAAAGTTGTTGGAGTACATGTCACTGAAGAGGTTGCACTTAAGGACTGTATTATAATGTGAATGCTTTAAAATAATTGGCACTTAAAAGCTCAGCTAGACTGCCCTTGTTCTTCAGAAATTGGTTTGATTGTTCAGAATATGATTATTTAATGAAGAATCCTCCCATTTATCAAATTTACAGCTTGGGAAAGGGAAACCGATTCCTGTGAGATTATAAAAGCCCAGTGCTCGTGGCCAAGGGTGAGCTGTTTATCAGCTCTGGGTTACATGAGAGGTTAGAGTCCTTCAGAGAGAGAAGCTTTTAACTCATTCTGCTTGTTATTACGATATGAATATGTTAGAAAATAAGCTCATTGCGAACTCAAAAGCAGTTACGTCCTTCATCACACTGAATTTTTGTTGATTAGAATATGAGTCTGGGAAAGCAATGAAGTCTTGCAGTCATTAGAATGTCATTTAGAAATCTCAGTGTTAAAATGTCAGTGTGAAATGAGGCGACACGACAAAAAAGACAAGTCAAAATATTAATTTTGCACTTACTTTCAACATAAAACCAAAATGTACTTTCTTAATATATTACTAGTGTTTTTGTGCACAATTAATCAGTGCACAATATTTGAATGTTTGATGAATTGTTTAAATCAAAATTACTTGCCTCGAAAGTCAAATGTGTTGCGAATAGGGCTGTCAAACGATTAATCGCGATTAATCACATCCAAAATGAAAAGTTTGTTTACATAATACATGTGGGTGCACTGTGTATAATTATTTTATATATATATATATATATATATATATATATATAAATACACACACATGCTTGTATAAGAAATATTTTCATGCATATAGATTTATATATAATTTATATTATATATAAATATAAATATTTGATATATAAATAATATTTTTTCTTAAATATACATGCATATGTGTGTATTTATATATATAAAATAATTATACACAGTGCACCCACATATATTATGTAAACGCAAACTTTTATTTTGGATGCGATTAATCCCAATTAATCGTTTGACAGCCCATTTCAAACCTGTGTGACTTTCTTTCTTCTGTGTTAAAACAATGAAAGTCAATGGGGTCCAATGTTGTTTAAAACCCAGCGTTGTTAAAAATATCTTGTGTGTTCCATAAAAGAAAGAAACGTGAGTAAATGATGGCATTTTTCATTTTAGGATGAACTATGCTTTTAAAATAATCCATCAAGTATCAATCTCACAGTGCAAAAATAACCGAAAACAACTCAACAGAATCAAACCGCTGTGGTTTCCATCCCAACGTTTTCCTAACAGGCTATGTTTCTTTTTCCCCAAGTGACGGATCAGAGACTGCAGTTCAAAGGGGTTTTAACTCTGATCCTTTACGTCCTGTTGCTTTGGCAGTCTGAGAATCTGAGACCAAGACATTCCTGCAAATCCCTCTGGGTATAAAGTATCCCGCCGGCTATAATGTCTGTAAGGAAACAACTGATATCAATAACAATGTGATATCTTAAGGAGATCAGGAGTCACAAATCAACCAACAAATCATGCACCAGTCCAGCTCGACTCCACTCAGATGATGGGCACGTGTCCAGCGTAAACAGTCCTTCACTAGCGAAAGGATGTTTTATTCATGAGCTCAAAGCCATCTCCACACATAAGCTATTATATTTCTCAACCCTCATTTATAGCTGTCATGTGCGACGCCCAGATAACAGGGGAAAATTGCCTGGAGGGCCGAGATGACGCCGCAGGAAGTAACGCCGGCTATCATAACACCCAGCTGGAGGCATGACAGAGAAAGAGACATTTATCAACGCAGCAGAGCCACCTTTCAACACACGCCATGTACATCTCAATGCAGCCACGCACCTTCACCATCACTACAATGGCCGATATTAAGATATTCTGTAGGCTAACTGGAATAGCTGAAGCTCAAGATGAAAAAAACAAAACACAACAGCTGTTATTGCCATGCCCACCCCCACAAACACACACACACACCTTGCTGTGTCACTGATCAGTGCTTTTGGGAAAAGCATGTGAACAGAATGCTTACAGATTTTCTCTAAAATACATTTTTAGAAAGGAAAAAAGTGAAAAGGATTGTTCAACTCAAAAAAACGTTATGTCGTTCCAAACCTGTATGACTTACTTTATTTTGTGGAACAAAAGAGAAGATATTTTGAACTGTCTTTGTCCATACAGGTTTGGAATGACATGAGGGTGAGTAAAAGATTTATACTCCTTTTTTTGGGGGGGTGAACTATCCCTTTAAGTGGTCAGATCTGAAAATAAGCTTTAGATGTGTTGCAAAAGGTTCCCCGCTGTATATAACAGAAGCCATGAAAAAGTTGTGCTTGTTTGCAGAGTGCTGAAATGCTATTTGTGAACTCAACTCAAACCGCTGTCCATGGTGCTGAAAGAAACAGCATGCAGAATCTCTTTTAGGACAGTTTAACATCCTAATTACTCTTTATTTTCAGTTGTGAGACATCTACATGTGTTTTTACCCCTTTTATTCAATGTTGTCGGTTAAATTGAACTACTTACCAGCATTAAAATGTGTTGGTATATATATATACACACACACACACACACACACACACACACACACGTGTTATATTTAAATATTTGTCATTGAAACACTAAACTGCAGTTTGTGGGACCTTGGCATATGCACATTTATAATCCTATGTTTTAGATGATGTGTGGGCTGAATCTTCCAAATATAATACTATCAAATCCACATATAGGGTGAATAAGAAATCCACTTACTTTAATCTTGTAATCTACATAACGATAAAAGTATGATTCACACTAGGTTCCACATAGTTTCACATTCATTTTCAGTATGGTTATGCACACATAAGCACAACTACAGATATTAAACCTCTCAGCCAAAGAATACATGATTCACAGATTAACATTTCAGAATCGCCTTGCTTTTATTTGCAAACAAACATGTGCTGAAAGGTTGCATTTCTTGTCCTTATATACCTGCAAAGGAGAGTCTGTTCATCTTCGGCGAAAGCAAAGACGCACTGATTGATATTTCCCCCAAAGAAACAATAGTTCCCTTCATAGACACCTTAATTTGCATCATATACGTGAAAAATGAGCACCTCCAAAAATCACTTCACCTCAAAATCATCTGCAAAAGTATAAGGCATTGAAAAAGAAAAGAAAAACCAGCAAAAATAAAACAAACGTGACAGGTAAGCTGCAAGAAAAGTTTCCATTAAAACGTCACCAGGTCTCAAAATGACTTTTGGGTGTTAAAGAAAAGACCAAAATAAAAGCAAATGCTTCGCTCGGTGACATCAAAATCACAAAACTCTCATGAACAACACCGCAAAATACAAGCAAAGCATATCTACAGCAAAAGTCTATGGCAGAGAACAAAAAAGGAAAAAGGGTTCAAAACAAACATCATCGTACATACGTAAAAATAGAACTGCCATGGCCATTTAAAAACCAGTTGCATGATTTCACACGACTGCAAGCACGTACTTGGCCAGTGTCACTCAGTACTGAATAGCCCGATAGGAATCACTGCATACTAAAAACTTGAGGTACGGATCGAAAAACGCCTCAAAACAACACTTTTTCAAATCTCAATGCTCAAACCCCAGCAAAAGGAGAGAGAAAAAAATAAAAAAAAGAGCAAGTGAAAAGACAAAAAGGGTTACAAAAAGGCCTGGAAACGTACTCACCGAGTGGGAGTAAAATGTTGCGATAAAAATGCGTTATGGCACAAAACACAGTATGGCGAATGAAGCGCGTTCTCTCAGCCTGTGAGCCCTCGCTGCTGTCACGTGACTGCTCTGCTGCCTTGAGCGGCGGGAAGAGGAGCTGACAGGAGACGCAGTTAGTTAGTCCTTATCATTCCACACTGAGAGCCGAACTGTGAATCTCCCGTTGTATTTTTACCGTCTCTTTTAAGGTTGCGGAGTTCCCATGATGTCAGACTCAACGTAACGCCTAAAGAGAGCCTCTCAACAACACCGTCTTTGTTGTTTTGCTGTTCGTCTTTATATTTTGTGGCGCTAAACATAATGTGAGGTGTGTGTGTGTGTGTGTGTGTGTGTGTGTGTGTGCACGCGCATGAGATATTACATCGCTGCCTGGTAATGTCATTAATAACGTCATGAAAGGCAGTTTTAGTCCTGGGTTTCTTTTTTTTTCCTCTTTTTTTAAAACAGATGCTTATCTGATGCAAAAAGCAGCATCAATACATTAGCATATATCTCGTCTAAATGAAGGGACAGTGTTTATATTTTAAGCCACAGACTCTCCATTGACGTGTTGTCTCGTCTTTTCTATATAAAAGAAGAAAAAAACCCCAGAAAAAATAGGTAGATCACTCTAAAAGGGATAGATAGATAGATAGATAGATAGATAGATAGATAGATAGATAGATAGATAGATAGATAGACGAAATGTTCCTAAAGTCATGACATTTATTATTAATGGTGTTACTATTAACTGCATTGGCACTATACAAAATTAACACGACAGACTGAATAGTAAATCTGTTTTGTACATTTTGTTAAAGCAACATAGAGCTAACATTGTGGTCTGTACAAAACATTAGAACACACACTTGCGAATTTTTCCTGTGTACCACAAGTTGTATAATTTGCATTCATTTGTCATTCATATTTTGTTTCATTATTCGCATTTTGCAGTGTTATTTTTCCTTGGCTCGCCACCCACAAGTTTAGATCCTAGCTAATTGGCGATACGATGTCAAAACCATTGCCCACATGGAGCGAGAAAAATGCAGTGTTCTGTAGCACCAAAATACTCCAAATGAGTTCAAATTAGTGTTTTTATATTGCTTGTGATCAATGGATGGATGGATGTGGTGTACAATTGTTTGATTATGATATTAAAAATAAATTTAGCAACATTGTAAATGGTCCAGCACAACATCTTTATACACAGTGCTGAGGCTGAACAACCCATGCATAATACAGGCACTGTGATGAAGTTTTTAAGCTTATCATGCCTGACCAGGTAGAACATAGGAGACACACTGCAGAGAACAGTCGAGGTTATGGGCCGATAGGTTGTTGCAATGCAACGCTGCTTCGCTTTTTTTTATTTTTGCCTGAAGTTTCCAGAGCCCGAGTTGCCCTTGAGCATTTACTCTGATGGCATTGGTCCAAAAGCATTTTTTAGAAGACCAAGCCAAGAAACCCATGCAGTCTTGGACTGTGCAAACCTGTCCAATGATTTGATATTTTATGAACTAATTTCTAGACGTGAAGCACTGATGACCGTCCAGTCCACAGCTCATTAACTTAACCTTCACTTTGCCAATAACCACAAGTGTCATTAGAGGCAGTAAGATGGACAAATACTGTCCGATCCAATCGCTAACGTCGATCCCCAGGAAAATACACTGTTTATCACGCAAGGCATTATTGGCCTGCTCAAGAATTCCTCAGCAACCTCCACCTAGTGAAATATTAATCAATAAATGCGTATGCATTATTTATCAGCTGATTCGGAGCATTCAAGAAATCAGGCGTCTTTCGGAGGTGCCCGTGTGCTGCAGTAAAATAGGAAATGTGTAAATATCAGGATCGAGGGAAACGTGTTCTTTTGTGCTTTCTGTGTACACAGTGTTCGCTGACAGATCATACGTTATTGTATTTGCTCTGTTGGCTTTATTACAGCGCTGCAGCCCAATCCTATGACTCTTTGTTTTAAATCAAAGAGTAACTGGATGAAACTGCAAATATTTGCGAATCTTTTTAGTAATGAAATTAACACGGCGTCTGACAGCACGTGCTTCTATTTCAGTTCATCAGAGCGGGCTTTATGCTTTCTAATCTCTATTGTTCAGAGTCTTTAACCAGACGAAGTTTGGCGCTTGGGAATATTTCTAAGCAATTATTTCAGAAATGCAATGATCTCAGCATATGCTTACGTAAGGCCGAAGACTCCGAGCTGCAAAAGAACACAGCGGGTGACACGGTGGCTATTTGGTCAGCGCTTTTTATTGTTTCATGGTAGTTTGAGTTTATCACCATGTATGAAAGAGATGAAATTTCGAAAATGCAATCCTCTGCATGGCCAAAGCCCAGTCGGTGGCCTGCATAGAGTAGCCGGATGTTTTTCCTGCGCTGATTTATATGCAACATGAGCTTCATTTCCTTTATTGCCACATAAGATGATTCTTATTTTCTAGCTTACTGCCTTTCAACACAGAGTTGGAGTCATACGACTGTTTACTATAGTTAAAGAACAGATTGATGATTCATTTTTAGAAATGCATGCCTAGCAGAGGCAGATGGCTTCTTCTCCATAGGGGTGTTTTTGTTTGTTTTATTTTTTATCTTGCTTACCAAGTTGCTTTTTTCTCACTTAAGGGAGTTCTTCATTTTTTTTCTCCTCGCTGTTGGCCAGGTTTTGCTCTCTCAGGATTAAGGTACGGGTTCTCTGTAAAGATTTTTCATAACAACACCATGGTTAAGAGCATCACATTTGTAAATACCAAACTAATTTGACATTTTACTGTTATTTTGAGACACAGGTGGCCTTTTGGATCTGGTTATTTGCTCACCGGTGCAGGTCCAGCAGAAAAAAGTGTCACGGATGCGTCAAACGGGGGCTGGCGTCACCTTCACCTCCCCCTCCACATGGCCTTGAGATCAGCAGGGTGATGTTTCCAGAGTCGACTAATCTGTATTAAACATGGATGCCGCCAAACTCGCTGCAGTGAAGAGGGAGGGCTCGGTTCTCTCTCTGTCTGGAGGAAAAAAAGTGTACGTATTAAATGTTAATAAACGACTGCAAAGACGCAAGCCTGAAGGCATCTCCCTGGAGCAGTACGAGCAAAGCCAATTATGTCCGCCAACTGAACCTGCACCATTGGACCATCGTGGGAAATTACAATGACTTGACCCTTTCGATTGTCATTTAACTTACACTTACTTAATGGACTCATAAAATGTATCTTATCTGTTAATGGTCAATTAGTGTCGTGAAATAGAAGCTCAAGGGAAAAAGCATCCGAAATGCACCGGGAATAAATATATTGAAGTTATATATCTCCCACAGTTCAAACTGAGACATTTATACCAAACAAATATTTTGTCTGTCCTGGATCTTAATGTAAAGACCATCATGTCCATCAGTCTTTACATAAGTTAGTCATTTTATGTGAGTCAGTGTGTAGCAGAGTGCAAGTTTGTGTAATTATGATTTATGATTATGATCTATATGATTTATAGAGAAATAATGCCATGGTAAGACAATGGTAATATAATGCACACCTTTGAGCCATATATTTGCATGCTTACTGATTTTATGCAGTAAAATATACTTACAGTATCATCACTGATATTATCTAACAATTTTTGTGAGTATATTTATATACTGTATGTGTGTGTATCATTTTATATTACTATTGTTGCATTATTTCTCTATAATTTTATATGAATTTGTCTTTTTTGTGTGCATTAATATATATATTAATGCACAAAAAAGACAAATTCATATGTATGTGTAATGCACACATATTTGCATGCTTACTGATGTTATGCAGTAAAATATACTCATATTATCTAACAATTTTTGTGAGTTTTTGTTGCAAAATAAATAATTAAAAATGAAGCAGTCTTTTTTTTTAAATGTTCAAAATTATTTGGGTTGCAATAGACTGGTGCAAGTATGACGTCAGATCCCGGAAGACTAATTCACCGCTTATTTCTTCGAGATTTCCCTTTTTTTTATTTTTTATTTGATTTATTTATGAGTGTGTTAAACTAACTAATGTTAACTGCACCCATTACACGCTATAAACATTCTTATCTCGTTACTTATTAGAAACATTAGTTTTTAAACATAACAGTGTCAAAATTCTTGTTTTCGGTACGGGCGTGTGTAATTTACTTTGTAGAACAAAACGTCAGAGTATCATCAAGTTTTGTTTACCATGCACAGAACTTATTTTACTCATAAACTGAAAAACCCCATAGGAAAATCTTCCGGATTCTGACGTATATACCTGCACCACTCTATAATCAGTTCTGCAATATCCCGTCGGGACAAAAGTCATAATGTCAAAATGAAGAAGGATTTAGAGGATCTGGGATGTGTAGCTTGCATCAATATTGCTTTAATAAGTGTTACCTCAGGGAATCTAAACAAATAAGAGGATGGGGTTGGTGAGATGAGGACACACTGAATGAATGATTTATAAAAAAGCTTACAAGAAAGTTGAAAGAGTAAAACAAACCCCAGTCTTACACTCTTCTGAAGTGCGTTATACTTGCAGTGCAGTGCAGCAATTGACTTGTCCCTCCCTAAACTCGCACCAACGATTGCCACAAGACAATTTGAAAATCCTTGTATTACAATCGAGACCTTCTCAGCCCCTCCAGATGTCTAACGCTTCACACCGCTCTCATTCATTCTGACGCACGCTTCTGCCCAACGCCACGCTTTGGCCCTGAAAGACGTCGCCGTGCTCTTAAGCTTGTAAATTAGAGTGCTCTGGTTATGACAGTTTTCATCAGACGCGTCACACTAAATTGCATGTGAAATGTGCTTGATGGTCTTCACTTTGCTCCTGGTGGAGATTATTCCACCCCAGTGGATTCTCTCTCTCTCTCTCTTGATCGACCCTCCAGTGCCTCTCTATTCTTTCTCTCAATTTTTTTGTCTTCTCATTCTGCCAGTCTCTCCAGCTTTGCTTTTTTCTTTCTGACAGATGCAATTCTGTGCTCAAGGAAACAGGTGACCCGTTCTCTCATGGCTCTGCCAATCAAATAGTGAGAGATGTGGCAGATTCTTTCCCTTATAATATATTTTTTTTATCATTATTAAATTATTTACAGCCTTTAGAAGACCACTGTAGTTCCATCGTTTAGATGTTTACATTAATTTCAAACTGTTTAGGTTCACCCAAAAATCATAATTATATAAGTTTTAATTATATAATGAATTATATTAATTATATTATTTATTATTTAATTACATAATTTTATTATATATTATTTTATTATTATATATTATAATTATATAATTATATATTTATATAAATAATTATATATTATTTAATTATATAATTTAATTATATAATTAGCACTAGAATTAATGTAGTGCTCAAACCAGGTGCGCTCAACTACCAAGACGTTTGTGGGTGCGAGTTATAAAACAGTAATCATGCAGGCCTTTATTCACATTTAAACATTGATCAGCAAACCTAAACAGAAGCTCAACCGAACCTGCTTGTCGTGCGAGAACGAAGCTCATTGGGTCTTGAGGAATTCAATCTGTTCATCATATAAAGCGATCGAGTCTCTTCGGAAAATTTGGACTAAACCGCTTTACGATCTCTTTTTATACTTTATTTGTGTTCCGAGGATGAACAAAAGGTTTGGAACGACATGAGAGTGAGTAATTCATGACAGAATTTTCATTTTTGGGTGAACTAACCCTTTAAAGGGATAGTTCACTTTGAAATGAATTTTTGGTATGTTTTAGTTTACCTCAAGGGCATCCAAGATGTAGGTGTCTTTGTTTCCACAGTAGTTTCAATTTTGATATTTTTAGGTCAAACCGTTCTTGTCTGTCAGTCATATAATGGAGGTTTATGGTCACCACCTCAAAGAGCATGCAGAGAGAAGTCCAAATTAAACATGATTTAATGACTCGTAAATGCAAGCACACACTGATGGCCACAAAACTTTGGTTTGTATGAGAAAACGAACAGTATTATATCGTTTTTGCCTCTTGTAACCACAGCCACGTCCAAGTGATCTGAAGGCGTGGTGCTTCGATCTGCGCAAGCGCCGGAAAGCATCGGAAGTGATCTCTTGCGCGGTTGCGAAAAAAAAAATCAACGTTGTCTGTTGATATATCGAAATCGTCTTCCATTGCAGTTTCCTGTATATCTAAATATCTTTAGATCTTCACAGTGAAGGGTAACACTTCTGAAATCTCTGTGTAAACAATGAGTGACGTACACGCGCGAGAGATCACTTCCGGCGCGCTTGTGATGCGACTGTGATTACAAGAGGTAAAAACGATATAAATACTGTTCGTTTTCTCACACAAACCGCTCGTTTTGTGTCTTAAGCCATCAATGTGTACTTACATTTACGAATCAGTAAATCATCTTTAATTTGGACTTCTCTGTGCATGCTCTTTGAGGTGGTGACCATAGACCTCCATTATATGACTGACAGACAAGAACGGTTTGACCTAAAAATATCAAAATTGAAACTACTGCGGAAACAAAGACACCTACATCTTGGGTGCCCTTGAGGTAAGCTAAAATGTATTTCAAAGTGAACTATCTCTTTAAGGCAGGGGTCTCAAACTAAACTTAACTGGGGGCCGCTGGAGGTAGAATCTGGGCCACAAAAAGGAGCACAACTGATCCAATCTTTATTAGTAACGTTTCTTCTGAATTTGAACATATGAACGCTTCAGACAAGCGCCCCCTATCGCGAGAAAAAACACTTCTCTATTATGCCATTCCAGACTCTGTCTATGAAGCAAAGTGAAGTAGCAGAGTCTGGTATTACCAGGCTAGTCTATGACAACTATTGATAACAAACCCACCGTAAGCTGTCACGAGACCATCTATGGTAGCCCATAAGGAATAAATATTTAAAAAAAACCTGGCACACGCAACGACGGCCGCACTAACATTAAACTTTAATATCAAGTAGGGGGCCAAAGTTTGAGACCACTGCTTTAAGGTGACCTTACTCTTTCTTGTGCATAATTCCTGTATGATCATCCGTACATTCTAAATCATTTACATTGGATGCATCTTTGACACCAACGATTGCATGACTTGATTTATTAACGAATGCCACGGCAGGGCTGAGCAATGCATTCTCAATATTCAGTCGGCACATATCTGATGCGAGCGCTTCTTTGATGTGCATATTAGAGAGCATGGGAGCAATCCTTTGCAGACAGACCCCAGAAAAATGGAATCCTAGCGAGCAGATGTGTTCATATTCCTAATGGAAATGAAGCGAGACTCTTCCTCCACTGATATTTAAGCAGCCTTTCCCACAATGTATAATTTATTGGAAGCATTATGTTTTTTTTACGTGTTTTTGCTGGAGACATGTGGGTGTGACCGGTGGATAATTAACTAATTACTTGGTAGTTGCTCTGTGCATATCCTGCCTCGTAAACTGGTTAAATTGCTCTTTTAATTGAAAATAAACAATGAATGGCAGCTGCTAGTTTTAAAAGACGCTCGGCTCAGTTTCGGACGGAATGCGGCTTGAAGAGTGGAATGATGCCTCAGTCCATTCCAGAAGTGTCCTGGCAACCAAATTGCGGATAAATGATGCAATGCACGTGTGCGATTATCAACAAAGAGGTTCATTCACCGTGTGACTCTGCAAACGTTTGCACAACAGCTTTTGTTTTGCATGCATACTTCTCTCTGGGTACAACCATGATTGCGTGTATTTTTCTGTCTTTCTCTTTTTTGTTGTTGTTGTTGTTCTAACACAATTTTAATGAAACCTGCTGAAAATCTAGGAAACTAAATGGAGCCATCTGGGTGTTTGAAATAATTTTTAATAACAATCACTCAAACACTGTTTTGGGGTAATACTAAATCACTCTCGCCTGATACAAGAGCCTCTGGGCTTATTGGATTTCTGTTTTCCGTAATTGGCACGGCTTTTTGGTTGCAACTCTCATAAAGGCACATCATTTCAGTGCTTTTTAAGGTTTGAAACCAATCTGACACACATCCCTTAATAGTGCTGAAACCAAAACATGTTTGTGTGAATCAAATTTGTGCAATCAAATACACAATACACATCATTTCCGTCTTCCGCAGCGTGCGCACCATGCTAAGGCCAGTTGTAGTAACTCATATGGGCGAAGCTATACAGTCACTTTATCATCCAACTTTTTAAAAACCAGGGCTGCGTTTCCAGAGTTGTAGTACTCGAGACTCGGACTCGTCTCGGACTCGGTCTCGAAATCATATTTTAATGGTCTTGGTCTTGTCATGGACTCGTGTCCATTTGGACTCGGAATTGACTCGTACTCGAACATTTTTTTTTATGACTCGGAATTATTACCGAGTCCACTCGAGTTCAATTAAAAATATTTTTCATGATTATTAATGTATGCTAATAAAATATTTCTTTAAATTGATTGACACGCCCAGTGATTGGTGATTTTCTAGTGCGCAACTGCACATGACAAATTGTAATAAAATTACTTTTAACACCACCTACTATGTGGCCTTTTTACCCTAAACTGATCATATTTTTTAAACTCTTAAGTAAATTCAGTAAAAAAAATAAATAATAAAAAAGGATTTCTCTAAGTAAATTAAAGTAAATTAGGTAATCAACCCTCACTGGTCTCTGTCTCGACTCGGACTCGACCGTCTCTGGTCTCGGACTCGACTCTCTATGGACTCTGTCTTGACTCGGACTCGACTCTCTCTGGTCTCGGTGTCGACTCGGACTCGAGTGAGATGGTCTCGACTACGACACTGTGCGTTTCCCAAAAGCTAAAGTAGATCACAGAAATTCAGAGAATTCAGCCGTTATTAGTTTATTCTGGCATTACAAGGCTTTGCTTTGATCCCACTATATATTAAATACGTTTAACTTTCTGGTTCATGCAACTTTTATACCAGCTTATGTGGAAGACTACATCAATATAATTTCCATGTAGAATGGACACTAGTTCATTATTAAAACCCCATGCATTTCCCATAATTCACTTGGCTGCGCTTACAAAAAATGGCCTGTAGGGATGTAGGGACTCACTGAGATCTACTTCATGAATAAGCCTGTATATTATCAGAGTGATTCTGGCGAAAGGGGACATGGTTATCGAGGTACAGGAGCTGCAGCAAAACCGCTTCATTTTTTGTTCCTGCTCGGCTGATTTGGTCCATCTAGTCCAACGCGTTTTTAACCGGACGGCACACATGCATTATAAAATCATCAAGCCACCAGATTGAGAAGCGCATGTTAATTTCCCTGAATAAATCATTCATGACGAGCTACGTGACCTTTTGACTTCCGGTGTGTGAGAACATGTGATCCACCATAGAGACACACAGAACAAAGTGATGCAAAATGCTCGATTCTGAAAAAAGGAGAGAGAAATCGGCAGATTTTTTACGAGCTTAATCTACGGTATCTGTGCTGAGGGAGCCAAGTCGTCAGAGCTCTTCTTTAACAGCGCCTAAACAGTCCAATCAATCTCAATTAGCGGCGTCAAATCTTTCATTAGTTGGCACTGTCCATGAACAGGGTACAAAACTGGGTCTGAAACTCAAAGTATTGGGGTTTTCCCCTCGAGATCAAAAAAGCACCGCTTTTACAAGGATTTGATCAAACTAGGTCAAACTAGACATTTTTTTAAAAATGTTAAAGTTTTTATCATTTTATTTTGATTATAAAACAGTGATATTCATTACAAAATTACATTATACAATCATAATAATTAAAAAAAATTGCTGCCTGTTATCAAAATTGGTCTCATGTCTAAATAGAATATAATAGAATTCTTATAATAAAACACATGGGACAGTAGCGTATTCGCAGAACATACCAGTTATATGGAGGGAGGATCCTTTAACAGGCTTCGTTGTGAAGATCTCCGAGAAATTCCTCACATCCTGATGTCTTCAACACCTCATTCTCAGGCTTAACACTCGAGAACTGAACCTAATGACTGTAAAGCAGAAAGGAGTGAGAATGTGTGATGAATCGTTATAAAGGTCCCTGTAAAAACCTACTATAAAAAGACTCTGGATAATCTTTGCGTTCTGTGCTGGACTTAATAAAGCTCATTGCTTCTTACTTGGTTATTAGGTCTCTTTGTATCAGGAAACATGTTTGCGGTTTGGGGTTCAAAAGTTGAGCAGATGCTGCTCTTTTAGAGGAATTTGAAATGTTTCACTTGTTTCAATGTTTCATTCTCATTGAGTTCATACTCTTACAGGGGTCTTAAAGGGTTAATGCACCTAAACATTTTTTTTTCTTTCTTCTTTCAGCCAAATACAATTGGACTTATAGTAAAAAATGTCCTGGCTCTCCCAAGCTTTACAATGGAAGTGAATGGTCCCTTAGATTTTGAAAACGAAAAAAGTGCATCCATCCATCATAAAAGAAATCCAAACGGCTCCAGGGAGTTAATAAATGCTTTCTGAACTGAAGCGATTTCCTTCTATCTATCCCAGTAACTCTTTTTAACATCAACAAAAATAATGTGACTTATTATATGTGACTTGTAATGCATTACTTGTTAGATCAAAAAAGTAATCTGATTACGTAATGCACGTTACTCGTAACACATTGCTTTACTTGTAACATCAGATAAGGAACTCCCGCACACTATCATTACTTGCACTTTTCAATCAAGTTTATTCGCACACAACGTTTCGGTCACACGACCTTCGTCAGGAGTATGTTACTTTACTTGTAACATCAAAAAAGTAATCTGATAGCGTTATGCATGTTACAACACTGCTTATTTCAGATGAGATTCAATAAAACGTATCTCTAGAGGAGGGCTATGCTAAAAATGTGTCCATCATCTCTAACATAACCAGAATTATCAGCTAATAAGGGTAAACTGACATACTCTGGCACACTGGAGGGAGCATCTGAGTGGTTTCCACTGTTGTACCTTGACAGGCTATAGAAATTTCTGATGGAATCACGCCCTTATGTTCTGATATCAAAGATAGTTCAACTTGCATGACGTTCAATTGCCTTTGCGATATTTCACATGTATATTTTTTGTATATATTTTATAGTTTTCACATGATTTGATACAATTTTATTCATTAGTTTGCTAAATACACACACTATACTGGTTTGATTATTGTATTGTGTTTAATATGTATCTCTGAAAATCTCTTTGAAAAATGTGTAAAAAAGAAGAAAGAAAATTGTGTAAAAAAGAGTCAAATCTTGTTTTTCGTGCCATAAGAGCAATATAAACACACAGTCACAAATCCTGACAGAGGTTATCATGACGTTCAATTGCCTTTGCGATATTTCAAATGTATATTTTTTTGTATATATTTTATAGTTTTCACATGATTTGATACAATTTTATTCATTAGTTTGTTAAATACACACACTATACTGGTTTGATTATTGTATTGTGTTTAATATGTATCACTTTAGTTTAGGAATTCTGAAAATCTCTTTAAAAAAAAGTGTAAAAAAGAAGAAAGAAAATTGTGTAAAAAAAGAGTCAAATCTTGTTTTTCATGCCATAAGAGCAATAAAAACACACAGTCACAAATCCTGACAGAGGTTATCATAATTCATGCATGAAAGGGTTAAACCGCCAACACATTGACGCTTTTCTAAAGAGAAAAAAAAGATGTTGTAATGGCTTTTAAGGTATTTTGGACTCTAATTGGAACGTTTATCTTTAAGAGGGAGGGTTTTTTCTCTCAGAGGCAGGTGGGATTCTCTGTGGTGATGGTTCGGTCATGTATCTTTTGCAAATTTCTCCACTCAATGTCAGTGGGCTGTAAACGATTCCCGCATGCATTTCATCCCATAAATATTTATCACATGGAGCTAGAGAGAAACTGCAAGTGGGAAAAGAAAAAAGTAAAAGATGAAGCGATGAGGATTGTGCTGGAAGAGTCGTAGAGAGCGAACGCTGTTAGTTCGTCAAGCTCGGGTGGGCCGGTTCCCTGTAATTACTGTGTACACTCGGAGAGAGATGAACCGGCCACAGCCAGATGGCTCCAGACATCAGGGGGCCGCACAATTCCACACGGTCTTCTCACACACATGGTCCGGCATTATCCAAAACAAATTGGACTGAGCATTATGGTGTCAATTAGGAAACCAAATACTAGACGTTCTTCTAAAGATCATCATGGCTGATGTTGTTTTATTCGAGCATCATCACCCACCAGTTCTGCAAACAAAACGATTCATCTTGATCAACATGTTTCCAGATCAGATGCGAATGGTTACAGAACTATTAAATGATTTGTCTGGAATAAAACAGAGAGAGCGAGTCAGTCTCTAGGGTTCGGTAAAATAAGCACACGTTCTATTTAGAAAGAGGTAAGCACTCTACACATCCAACAGCCCCGATGGAGCTCAGACAGTAACAGCCTCGTCGTGTCAAACTAATTGAGCTGGTATACTGAGACACATTGTGGGTGGTGGACTGTTTTCATCAGCTTCAGCTTCCTAAACGCTTAGAGTATAAGGAAGCACATAAATATATGAAGTAATGCATCCATTACATCTAATATAAATAAATTCTAATATTAATCGCTATTAATCGCATCCAAAATAAATGTTTGTGTTTACAGAATATATGTAGGTGCACTGTGTATATTTATTTTATATATATATATAAATACACACACATGCATGTATATTTAATTATTTGTATATAAAATATTTAAATATATATAATATAAATTATATATAAATTTATATATAGTACATACTATATAAAATATTTCTTAAATATATACAAGCATGTGTGTGTATTTATATATAAAATAATAATAAAAAATTAAAAAAAACAACTTTTATTCTGGATGCAATTAATCACGATTAATCGTTTGGCAGCGTAATAATTATATATATATATATATATATATATATATATGCACACACACATGTAATATACATATTTCTGAAAAAAATTTTATTTAAAGGTTGTATCAGCAATTTCAGGCCCAAAGTTACATGTAGCACCTTTAAATACATTATATTTTAATACTGTATATAATGTAATATGTGTAAAAGTAATACATACAAATTATACACACAACTATTTTTCTTAAAAATTCTATGAGTTGTTGTATAGTGATTGAGTCATTGATGTGTGAAAGGACCGAAACTTATTCGCTTTGTAATCTTGAACATTTTGAATTCATATCAAATAAATAAACTTGGCCTTGGGAGCATTGTTGCCTGGGTCAGTGTTTCCATTCCTAAAGAAAGCTATAACTACAGTACATAAAAGACTCCTGCACACTGAAATATAAACATTTTGAACTCAAGCACCCACATCTGACCCAGCAATTGAAAAGTATAGACTTTAAAACTTTTTTACCAGTACTTTATATGCATGCAAGATGGAAAAGTTTTCAACTGCAACCATCTCTAATTTGAATTTTTGCATTCCAGGGCTCAGATCAGACATCAATGCATCATACTGGTGCTAATGCGTCAGCTCTTTCGGTTTAGTTCACCTGCTGTGAGAGCTTTCATTTCTACAATTAATTTTAACCGACGATATGCTGCACACTGCTGGGTTCTTGCTGCTAGGTTAAGTTTAGAAAGGTAAGGTCCCTCTCTCACTAACAGCCCTTGGTAAAATCAAACCTTTACTAAAGAAAGCTCACCTGGCTCTGAGAGATAAAAGACAACTGCACCACAAGGAAGTCCCAGCATTCCTGTTGCTGAAGGGCAGTTACCCACACCAGCTCCTCTCTCCTTCTTCAAAGGTTCTGCCCTTAACAAACAGCAAAACGTGACGCTTGGGACACTTGTCCGTCAGCATTGCACTTCATTTATTTGCTTCCGGAATTTGGCCTTGTCTTCCCAAAGCTCCCTCAGCTCAACAATCCAGCATGTGTGATTCTGCTATAAACATGTTTTGTGCTCTTATCGCCATTGTCATATTTAAAGGGATTTGTGCTCTTTACCTGACAGGATTAAGGATTATGATACATTAAAATGTATCCCCATATGTACATGAATGCTGATAGTGGGATTTCCTGTTAGCGAAACACCTCCACTTTGGTTATTGAAATCAAAAGGACGCTGTTTAACATGCTGGTGTCAAAATGAGTCTCCCTATCGAACGCAAGCAGAAGTTTTTTTTCATACAATACAAATAAAAGGTACTTTCATTCAGTACTATTTAAAGAAAAATTCCAGACTCAAGTTAAATTCTTTCAACAGCATTTGTGATGTAGGTCATCACAAACCACTCGGACGGACGGATGGATGGAATGAGTGGGATGGATGGGTGGAATGGATGGAATGGAATGGATGGATGGAATGGATGGGTGGAATGGATGGAATGGATGGATGGAATGGAATGGATGGGTGGAATGGATGGAATGGAATGGATGGATGGAATGGAATGGATGGGTGGAATGGATGGATGAAATGGATGGATGGAATGGATGGGTGGAATGGATGGATGGAATGGAATGGATGGGAGGAATGGATGGGTGGAATGGATGGATGGAATGGATGGGTGGAATGGATGGATGGAATGGAATGGAATGGATGGAATGGATGGGTGGAATGGATGGGTGGAATGGATGGAATGAATGGATGGAATGGATGGGTGGAATAGGATGGATGGAATGGATGGGATGAGTGGGATGGATGGGTGGAATGGATGGAATGGAATGGAATGGATGGATGGATGGAATGGAATGGATGGATGAATGGATGGAATGGAATGGATGGAATGGATGGTTGGAATGGATGGAATGGATGGGTGGAATGGATGGGTGGAATGGATGGAATGGATGGATGGAATGGATGGGTGGAATAGGATGGATGGAATGGATGGGATGAGTGGGATGGATGGGTGGAATGGATGGAATGGAATGGATGGATGGGTGGAATGGATGGATGGAATGGATGGATGGAATGGATGGATGGAATGGATGGGTGGAATAGGATGGATGGAATGGATGGGTGGGATCGATGGTATGGATGGAATGGGATGGAACAGATCTTACCTCTTAAATTTGGTGCCATGACCCGGATGGGAGTGAGGTGAGTGTAACGGACGTAGCTGTGCGTGTAAACCTCACTCCCATGACCTCAAGAAACCGTTAGCGACTGTCTTTAGTCCTTGTTACCTCGCCGGAGACCCCAATTCGAGTCCCGCTCGGAGCAGGACGAGTAGGACCGGTTGAAGAAAGTCAGATTCCCAGAAATAAAGTCGCTAATGCAAACCATCCACCTAGAAAAGTAATTACAAAAATATTTACAATAGCTCAAATTGTAATCATTCCCTTTCTAAATAGCCTAATTTGAGTTCTTGTCTTGTAACCATTCTTGCTTTTTACAATAAAAAAAACCCTGAGCAAGGTGAGATTCAAATGAAAATGAATTGTCTTTGATAACCCACATTATGGCACAAATACTGCCGATAGAGCTTAAAAACAACTGAAGCAGGTAAACTAAAGCTTGTATCAGCACTTTTCTTTCCCCTGCTGCTCATGCAGTGAAACCCCTCCTCCTTCCCATCAACCCCCCTCTTCAGGTACTCTCCGGAATGCCAAGTTATTGTCCCCGTGCCATTCCGTGATTGTACAAATTCATTCTGCTTTCAATTAATTAGGACGAAAGAATACCAGAGCGAAAAGCAACTCCTGAGCCCTGGATTAATTGAAGTCAGCCACTGACACGCGGCATTTCTCAAAATAACTCGGAATGTCACATTCTGATGAGTGAAATAATTGGATGTAAGGACTTGAGGTAAACAAATGGCGGAATGCATATCACAACATTTCCATGGAAACTACATGACAAAAGCAGGACAGGTTGCCAAAACAGAGAGTCGCGGAGCCGTTTTCCGCTCTAAGGCTTTTATGTCCACCATCATCAAGCTAATTGCTGTATCTGCGAGCTAATGTTCCCATTCAGACGTCGCTATAATAGCCCTTCACTGTGGCAGTCCGGAAAAGAGACTGTCATTAGAGACAGGAAGGATCCTTCATGAATCATGACCTTTGTTTTCTTGATACCTTCAAGGCCACTTCATGGACTTTTTCTTGTGTCTTATTGTTTGTTTTAACTATTTGCATTACCCTGTGGATTTCAATCAAATAAACACTTTTTATTCTAGTATCATTAATATGCACTAACAATGCATAAAAGAATAGTTTGATGCGCAGTGGAAACCAACAAATGTCACTTCCACTAAGCATCATTTTCTTTTGTCTTGGTTAATTAAACAGCTAGAATTGAATGTATCCTGAATACACACAATTTTTACATAATCTGACAAAATGACAGTTTATTGTGATGTAAATTATTGCACATGTAAAATTTGTTTATGAACTGAAAAAACATGTACACTCCAGAATCTTAAAGTGCAAGACTAATTTGTTTTATTTTTATTTTTAAAAACCCCAAATCAAATGCCTCAATACATTTCCACTGCCACAAGAAACCTATTCCACTTTTGTTATTTTTAAGCCTAGTCCCTGTCTATTTGTCTGATTCACATGAAATTTGGAGAAAGAAAACTTAAAATGGTCCTAAACGAAATAAAACAATTCAATTGTTTAGCGCAGGGATTCCCAAAAGTTTTCGTCAGCCGAACTCCTTTGCCCTAAAATATTTACTTGAAATACCCCCAGATATTATATTAAGTTAATATTTCAATAATTTAACAACACATTCACATATTCAGAGTTTTATGATGTCAGTTAATTAAAGAAGCTTGTATCCGCCATGTAATAAAAAATATTAAACGGTAAAAAACTTTTTTTCTCAGAATTGCGAGTCTCAAAATTGAGAGATATGTATAATAAAGTCTCACAATTCTTACTTTATATCATGCAAATATACTCATCATACTATATTTTAAAATGACTGATTGCAATATTCATTTTTATGATTTCCTTATTAGCCTAATTATCAACTCACTAATTACCAACTTACCATTTTGAAAAGCCCTGGTTTAACAGATTTGATCAGAAAGGTGCGTTCCATTATAACTAATTGACCTGTATCTTGAGAGTGAAAGGTCCAAACCTCTTCAAATTTGGTACACATGAACAATAGGACATTCGTATGATGTATGCCAAATTTCACCAATTTCCAATGCTAGGGGGTGCTATAACTGAAATCGAGAGTTGACATTTACCCCAATTGAACTACATTAAAAGCATCAGCAGTATCTGTTCTGACAAATCATTTTTGGTCATTTTGCTATAATACCTTTATATCATTAATGGCTGTGTGTTCTGGAATCTTCTCTGTCCTCACGACCTGGACTCTTCTTTCCAGTGTCACTGCTCCAGTTGTTCTCAAACATATGGTGCACAGCACAGTTCAGAAGGAGGTAAAACATCCACTCTTGGAAGTGCAGCCCCACTAATCACGCATGCCTGGTCGGGGTTCTCAGCGGCTGGTAAAGTGGCAGGTCTGCTAGTGTTTTGTCTGATCAGAGGAGCATGAAATTGGTCCAACTGAAACAAAGTGGAGATTAATTGGGTGTGGCTACACAATATTGTTCCGCCAAGTTTTAATATCCTCATTTAGGGGCTTTTAGCTTTGCTGAGCTTCAGAACGCGTTCGATGCGCACACTTTAAAAAGCCGAGATTCGGTTAAATGCCAAATGCTATGTAAGGTATTAAGTATTTATGGGTTTATTCTCTCGGTTCAACCTTCCCTCTGGAGTTCATTACAGTAACCACTTTATTACTTCCCAGTGACATCAGAAGTGCCCTTCTGCCGTTTAAAGTGCTCTTCTCTCTACGCATTCTGTCGTACTTGCGAGCTTTTGGTTGCCATGGTAGCATGCCATGAAGTGAATTTAGTCAACATTTCATTCATTCAGTCTTTTTTTCTGAACTCAAACATGTTAAGTATTACTAAAGAGCCTTCATCCTGAACTAACTGATCAAACAAGGTTCATAACCTACTGTCAGTCAACTGTGGCCACAGAGTGTTCTGTTTATACAAGTCAGAAAGACTCTCAGGGAGATGATTATATTCATATATTCCATAAAATGAAAATCGGACAAAAATTGGTGCCCTTGATTGATGCAATGAGCGTATCCTCAGAGCTCACTCACAGTGGAAAACGGAGGACGTTTGACATTGCTTTTCAGTCATTCGACTCTCTTCCTCGATAGTTGGAGGGCGTCCTGACCTGTGTGATAAAGATGTATTTCATTAATATGGTTATTAAACATTTCAAAGGGGTAGGAATTTTGAGGTGGGTGGACTTGAAACCCATTCAGCCTTGGGTTATTCAGTCCTCGCTCACTTAAGTGAGATAAAAAAAAAAAAAAATTTTTTTTTTTTTAATAAATAAAACACTCTCAAAAACTTATCCGTTCTTTATATGGGAGCAAGATATGTTAGTCTATTGCTAGAGGTTTCACTAAGCATGCAAAGGAACTAGAGTTCAAATCCAGACAAGGTATAGGCTTATTTTGCGTCTAATAAATAGGATAAAATTCAAACGAGTTTGGAATGTGATGAGGGTGGGTAGAGAATTTAATTTTCAGTGTAATCGAGGCTATATACAGTATGTAAGGGATAATCCTCTGATCTTTGCCTCCACGCCATGCATTAAAATCTTTGAATGCACAGCTAGTCATAGATTATCCTGCTTATACCAATTTCATTTGTCAGCATGGACACCTTAAAGGAGTAGTTCACTTTAAAAAAAAAACATTTGCTGATAATTTACTCACCCCCATGTCATCCAAGATGTGCATGTCATTCTTTTTTCAGTCGAAAAGAAATTAAGGTTTTTGCTCTGTTCTGTGATGAACGTTCGTGACTCTCCTGTTCAAACTCGTTTATCAAATCTTTTCTGAGTCATGACTCGAAGGGTCCTAGATAAGACCCTTATTCATCGTCTGGTGTCGCTTAAAGCCCTTTGAAGATGCACTGAAACTCTCATTTGGACCTTGAACCGTTTGGTTCCCATTGAAGTCCATTATATGGAGAAAATCCTGGAATGTTTTTAACAAAAACCTTAATTTCTTTTTTGAAGAAAGAACGATGTGGACATCTTGGATGACACATTATTTTAAGGGAAACGCACAGCTAAAGTAGGTCTTGACCGCATTACTGTTCCATATCACTTCGCCAAATGATTTCAGTTAGTCCTACAACAGCAAAATAACCAAAACAAAATAAATATAGTAAACAACAGAATTGAAATACATCATCTGAACAATGTTTTGAAGTGTGTTAAAGTGGAATAATTGACTGTGGGCCATTGAATTATTGAAAAACGCTTTACGTTTTGACCGCATTACCACCTCGGGTGTGCATTATTTTTCTAATAATTTAATGGCCCGTCGTCAATTATTCCTTACTTATTGCAGACTTTCCAGCCAATCAGAATTGAGTATTCAGACAGATAATGATGTATATATGAAGAGTTCAGATGCAAAAGCCTCTAAGTGCCATTTGAAATTTTCTTCCAGAATGATGATTTTTATCAAACTTGTATATTTAAGTTCAGTAATTTCACTTAAATGGCAATGATAATTACCTATTAATTGTTATTTAAGTGAAATTACTGAACTTAAATATACAAGTTTGATAAAAATCATCATTAAAGAAGAAAATTTCAAATGGCATTTAGAGGCTTTTGCATCTGAACTCTTCATATATATATATATATATATATATATATATATATATATATAGTATTATAATCATATTGTAGAAAAATAATTGTTTGTTTTTTTCTACAATTTTCATTTCCTGTTTGCAATGAAACGAGCTGGCACATTCCACTGGGTGACATCTACTGTAGAGCAGTTTGCCTTTTAAGAAGTTATTTTCATGCTAAACCACCCACATCATGCAATCATGAGTTTGTTTAATGACATTTTAAGAACAATACATGCACTGCGGTCAGAGTTTCCCATCATGCATCCTATCATGGAATTATTTTTTTAAGAGACATGGTTAAACTCTGAAAAGCAGGTGACTGTTGAATCCCTGACCTGCCGCACCGCTGCACTGAAACTGCAGTCATAGTTTGTGTCAACTGGCCGTCATCCAGCTCTCAAATTAGCATGTCAGATAGGATTATCCCCCTCTGACTGATCCACTGCTAATTGACACTAATAATGAAGTATTTTTGAAGGAAGACAGAATGAAAATTCTTGTTCAGGACAATCCGCCCATATGGAGTTTAGATGCAAACAAATCTCATCTACACACCGAGCAGCTGTTGTTACCCTTAAAGGGGACATATCCTGAAAAACGATCGTCTTTGCTCTTTAAAAGCAAATAAATATTCTAATTTTATTCTTTTTAATCCTTTAAGAGAGCATTTCATATCCAAACACTTTGACTAGATTTGACAGATGTAATGTATAGAAGTCTTAAGAACAGTGCGATTTTCTCTTTGTCTTTTGTCGCTTGATTAACAGTAATGACTGCAGCAGGTTTGATAGGCTGCTGTCCCTTTAAGAGCTGAACGGATCCAAAATACTATTACACGCGTGCGCTTTCTCAGTGTTTACATTCACTTAAAAACTCTACTGTTTGAACTCGTTCATCAAAATGAACGAATCTTTTCTCGAGTCATTTCGTTCGTTGAATGAACCAAATGACATGATGAACGAGTTCGAACAGAAGAGTCACGAACGTGCATCACAGAACAGAGCAAGGCGACCATTTGAGCTTATAAAACTTAAACTTTGTTATTTTTTTTAAATGAGTGATCATTTCGCTTGATAAGATATGTATTCATCGTCTGGAATCGTTTAAAGCCCTTTGAACAGTTTGCACTGAAACTGTCTTTTGGACCTTGAACCGTTTGGTTCCCATTGAAGTCCATTATATGGAGAAAAATCCTGGAATGTTTTCATCAAAAACCTTAATTTCTTTCGACTGAAGAAAGAAAGACATGGACATCTTGGATGACATGGGGGTGAGTAAATTATTAGCAAAGTTTTTTTGTTTTTTTTAAAGTGAACTACTCCTTTAAGTTTGGCTTAGGGAGGAAGAAAAGTGCATCGCTGAAATCGAAAATCAAAAAATTGAACAGTCAAGTGTTGAGGATGATCGGAGCTGAAAATCAGATATGGTAATAAGCGTTTCATTTCTGACATGAGCTGTAAGTGATAGACCAAGGCTTTCAGAAAGAAGGGGTTTAGAGAGACTAAATCCATGGAGTTTCAGACACTGTAAGAAAAAAAGGTGATGCAGCAATCTATATTAAGAGAAAGTGTTTACTTTGGATGCATGTAAATCTATTGCAGGAGACTGCCAAAACAAAATTAGGAACTTTAAAATGGCATTATAGAGGCACTTTAAAGGAATAATTCACACAAAAATGAAATATCATAATTTACTCACGCTACTGTCATTTCAAACCTGTCTTTCTTTCTTCTGTGGAGCACAAAAGGAGATGGTTTGAACAATGTTTATGTTGCTATATGGTAACAAGAACATACTAACTAGGCTGCCAAGCTTTAAAAATGATAAATAAGCTCATAAAAACGAACAAAATTTGCGTCAATGACATTATGCACAGAAGTCTATAACATCCACTGCAGAGCTCAAATCTCATTTGTGCGTATTTAAAACGCACAAGTTTGACTCATACATCAAACTTCAATTAATATACTATATATATATATATATATATATATATATGTATTAATATAATTATATAATTAATATTTTTCAGAAAATTTATTTTTGTGTTCCACAGATGAAAAAAGGCAAACAACATGAGTATCGTCAGAATGAGTAAATAAATAAATGATTTTTTTTTTAATTTAGTTAATGCCATGCGTTCATAAACATAAGCCCAGTCGCAAACAATGAGTGGCATAACTAGCATGGAGTCATTAGTGAAGAAAATTTAAACAGATTTTTTTAATTGCAGTCTCAGTTCATTTAGTGTAACACACCGTGAGTGGAGGAGATGGTAATCAGGCCACGCTGAAAAATTAAGCTGTCGTCTCAGGGGGAACTTGGACCATATCTGATACTGGAAAAAAAAGAAGGAAAGCAAATTATATTTTGGATGTTGGAGATTTTTATCTTGCTGGTTTTATTGCAGTTTAGCAGGTGACCTGAGAAACACTGTACAAGCCCATGGAGACTGGGAAGCATCTTGAAAGCATACGTATTAATTAATTCTGCAAAGCATGACACATGCGGGCGGCACAGACTTGGATTTTCACTAATTAATTGTTTCAGCTGCATTGTCAAGCGCGTTCACTCGGAAACTCCCGGTGGGATTCAAAGAAAGCATATAGAGCTCGGTCCTTAAGACCGGCTTTACTGAGCAGACAGCTGCAAGTTTGCACAATATTATTCTCCTTGTTCTTCTAAACCGATTTACACAGTTGCAGAATGTTTTACGCTTGCCCGTATTTCAGAGAGACCAATTAGGCACATCTATCTCTTAACATCCACGAAACATGATTTCATTAAACATCTCTTTCATGAAACATACATTGAGCACATAAATTCATTTCATTTATTTCCTGAATATCACACAATGGACTTGTACACAGAAATGTCTCCTTGTTCACAGCCCCACATTTCTTTTTCTTTTTTTTTTGTGACCCGAAGACACTCGTTCACTCAAAATGATAGACACTGCGCAAGTAAACAAACTTGCCGTTGAGAAAGAATCTGAATTAATTAGGTTTGTTTTATACACCAGTGGGTCTTTTCCCATACTGCAATGAGGCTTGAGAGAGACATTTAATTAAAGAAAAGATTAACTGTTTTTATTATTCATACCAGTTCAGTGGCATCTGCGAGAATTGAATTTCATATTCATATTCCACAAGAGAGGGAAGCTTAATATAGACTAATAAATGATGTTTTTTTGCAAGCTTCTGTAAACACAAGGTGTTGATTATTTCATATATAGCATTGCAATGCAAAGATGTGCCATCAAAGCTGTTTAGAACATGTCTGTCTATCTATCTATCTATCTATCTATCTATCTATCTATCTATCTATCTATCTATCTATCTATCTATCTATCTATCTATCTATCTATCTATCTATCTATCTATCTATCTATCTATCTATATCTTCCGTCTGTCCGTCCATCCATCCATCCATCCTTCCATCAATTCATCCTTCCATCCATTCATACTTCCATCCATCCCTTCATCCATCCATCCATCCATCCTTCCATCCATCCTTCCATCCATCCATCCATCCTTCCATCCGTACATCCATCCATCCATCCTTCTATCCATCCATCCTTCCATCCATCCTTCCGTCCATCCATCCTTCCATCCTTCCGTCCATCCATCCGTCCGTCCATCCATCCTTCCGTCCATCCTTCAATCCATCCATCCTTCCGTCCATCCATCCATCCATCCATCCATCCATCCTTCCGTCCATCCTTCCATCCATCCATCCATCCATCCATCCATCCATCCATCCTTCCGTCCATCCTTCCATCCATCCATCCTTCCGTCCATCCATCCATCCATCCATCCATCCATCCATCCATCCTTCCGTCCATCCTTCCGTCCATCCATCCATCCTTCCATCCATCCATCCTTCCGTCCATCCTTCCATCCATCCATCCATCCATCCATCCATCCATCCATCCATCCATCCATCCATCCTTCCGTCCATCCTTCCATCCATCCATCCATCCATCCATCCTTCCGTCCATCCTTCCGTCCATCCTTCCATCCATCCATCCTTCCATCCTTCCGTCTATCCATCCATCCATCCATCCATCCTTCCGTCCATCCTTCCATCCATCCATCCATCCTTCCGTCCATCCTTCCAATATCTCCAGTTTACTCGAATGTCTGTGAGAGCAATCGTAACCAAAAGGGGCGGAGCTTAGCAAAAAAAAAAAGGTGAACTGAAGCAGGTAAACAAGTTCGAACTCATCTAGATTTTCTTTGCTCTTGGCAGTTGTTTTTTAACCATGAATCACATTGAGTTTTTGAGTGCCGAATAATACAAATCTATTGCTGCTGAAACTCTGAAATGCCAATAAGAACAAACTATCAGATGAACTGTAACTGATACACATATTCAAGAGTGTTTTATCCACTCACTTTACTGGCATTCTCCATCATTAGCTGGCATCCACAGGAGGATGTTTGCATAGCTCAGAAGACATCAAGAATTCTGTTGCATCTCTTGTAGGCGACAGGAATTTTTTTTGTTACTTCACATCACAGTGCAAACAACTTCATGATGTTTTGTATCTTGCACAGTCACACTGCGACATGCTCATTTTTAATTGTGCCAACAAAACAAACATGCACATCATTTAATTCCTGACTGGCTGAAGTTTGAACATCATGGACTCTGTTGTGGGCAACGGCAGAATGAGCTGTTTTTAATTGGTTTCACTTTTTGCGAGGAAAAGAAAGACTCAACATTTGAAGAGTAGAAGCACAAAATCATCCATTCTCTTTCATTCGGCACCTACGAGAAGACAGACAGGAAATAAAAATGAGGGATTAAATGCAGAAACCTTTATCGTTAGCTTCAAAGGGCAGATAAATACGAAAGTTTCTCCTCTTTCCCCCCCTCATTTAGAAAGAACGTCTCTTTGAAGGTGGCATTTGATGTTCAAATAATTATTCCTAATCAGAAAATCCTCCATTCAAAGAAGTGCACTACATTTCTTCATTTTGACTTGGTTGTCAGGGCACATTTAATTTGAATTTAATCTCTATAACAGTTCTGTAGTTTTTTTGCTGGGTATTACACTTTATCTAGTGATTTGTGGACCTGCTTAAATGCTGAACAAATACCTAAAGTTTTAGTTTAGAAGATAAACTCCAAAAGTTAGACTCAAATAGTCTGTTGCTATACTTAAAATATGAAATACATCATTTAAAAAATGTGAAGGGAAATAGAAAAGATAGATGGATGTGCTGAGATCCACAACTGATGCTCAAACACTTGCAATTCAGCTGCTGACGCTAGGGATCGACTGACTCATCTTACCCCGTCCAAGGCAGCTGATGGACCAGGAGATCCTGTTTTAAGAAAAATGACTGTAATTCAACGTGCTACTGTTTAAATCAAGCACAAAATCCATCAAACCACAAGGTAAATCGACGTCTAGATGCGTCGGCATCACGGGCAGGCTACGCGGATATCGTGAAACATGCATGCATAAACATGACCTCTTTAATAGTGGCTTGTTTACCTTCCATCTGACAGGCGTCGACAACACAAGACACATCCTTTCAGCCAGCTGTCAAACTATTTCTCTCCTGTCAAAATCATATTATAATCTCACCACGCAACGCCAGGAAACAATGCCGCCTTTTGAAAGGATGAGGACGCATCCAGAAGCTCTAAATATAACTCTGAAGCACATACGTCTAATAACCTCCACGGGTTGTAAGAGCACTTGAAACAAATTGGTTGCTTCCCTTCCTGCACATTTCCAATCTTCTGCTCATGAATAAAGAAGTTCTTGATTTCCAGACTTGATGTTTTTAAGGAGAAGACAAGTCAAATGTTGAAAGCCAATCTGATCTCAAAGTTTCGATGGTGGAAAATCAAATCATGCTGTGGATCAAACTCCAGCTAGCAACTAGCAAAACAAAGTTACAGCAAATTGAAAAGGATCTCTGCTCAACTATTGCGGTTATTTCCGCTACTTTCCTACGGTCGGCCGAGACTCCAGCTCTCTGAAGCGACAGTCTCTGAAGATCCTCAGCTTTACTTTTCTTCATTTGAACCAGGTTCAGATGGCATACAATCTCTGTGATTTCAGTTTCTCCTCTGATTTGAATGCAGAAAACAGAATATTTCACACAGTTTAATTGTTCTGGCAAGGATGTCATCACTATTGCACATGCTTAGAATTACAGATTGAACAAAAGCTTTAGTTTATTCAACTTTGGCACTTACGTCTTTCTGCATCATTTGTGATACGGACATGAATGATGCATCGGATTGTGCAGGTTTAGAGGAGACTGATGATTTTGTTATGAAGACTTATTTTCTAGTTTTACGTATTTTTGCTAGGTCGAAAAAAGAAAGTAACAGAAAAAATGTTTCAAAGCATTTTAGCAGCACTTTTTCATTTTTTCAAGATTTACCCATTTTAATTAATAGTAAAATTCCATCAAATTGAATTACATAATCCTTACATATTATTCTTAAATGAGTAAAAAAAAACTAGAGCTTAATAAAATATTTTGGATATAAATCTTAAACTTAAATTTAAACATATTTTCCCTTGTTCATTCCCTTATTCCATGAAGAATTATACAAAATGTTTCATTTATTTTTTTAATATGTAAGGATTATTCAATTTGATGGAATTTTACTATTAATTGAAATGTGTTTAAATATTTTAATTAGTAACTAACCTTGAAAAAAGGCTTTTTTTTTTCCATGTAGCAGAAACTTGCATTAATATTCCCAATGCTTTTTATGAATGTAATGGAAATAAACAGACTGGCTCTTAAAGATTTCTATGTAAATGATCTTTATATGACTTATTGGCAACATTTTTTTTTTTTTTTTTTTTGCATTCATTTTTGCATCACTCTTCTAATCACTTCTTCATGACCCAAAAGTCGGAAGTTGCGATCTTCTTTTCTTCCCTATCGTGACGTAAATCTGAGTGAAGCAGCTTCTCGGACAAGAAAAAAATAGGACTTGATTTTGTCCATCAGGAATTGATTGGAAGGTTCTGGTTTGCTATTGGTCGATCTCATGTGAGTGACAGGTTGCCCCACCCTCATGCCAATAAACATACATAATCAGAAAAGAGACGTCTCTGCAAGAGTGAAGGGAAGATATTTTTACCAAAGATTACGAGGACATGCATTTTATCCATTTTGACTTCATGATGACTTTAAGCAAAGATCAAAGGTCATTTATATTCTAGTCTAAACAGTTCTAATTTGCTATTAGCTGCATGAGTGCACCGCATATCTCGCATGCTCCAGAAATTGCCTGTTAATTCTGATCTCCATGTCACAGTTTAGCCTAGCCGGGGCTCGGAGACATCTTCTTCACAGTGAATGAACGTAGATGTCAAAGCCAGATTGAGTTGAGATTTGAGAGTTGATGGCTTTATAGAGCGTGTGAAGGCTGCAAGCTTTGCAGTTGATAAAGGTTTCAAATGAATCGGGACTAAAGAAGAAAGGAGCAATGGATGATGGATAGCTGAAGGTCATGACAAACTTGTGTTTTTTATCCTGCCAAGTCTATATAAAAATGCATTTTCAAGATATTCTCTGTTGCAAAGATCAATATATAAATATATATAAATATACACTCACCTAAAGGATTATTAGGAACACCATACTAATACTATTTTTGACACCCTTTCGCCTTCAGAACTGCCTTAATTCTACATTGATTCAACAAGGTGCTGAAAGCATTCTTTAGAAATGTTGGCCCATATTGATAGGATCGCATCTTGCAGTTGATAGAGATTTGTGGTATGCACATCCATTCGTTCCACCACATCCCAAAGATGCTCTATTGGGTTGAGATCTGGTGACTGTGGGGGCCATTTTAGTACAGTGAACTCATTGTCCTGTTCAAGAAACCAATTTGAAATAATTTGAGCTTTGTGACATGGTGCATTATCCTTCTGGAAGTAGCCATCAGAGGATGGGGACATGGTGGCCAACTGGCCATAAAGGGATGGTAGGCCGTGGCATTTAAACGATGCCCAATTGCCACTAAGGGGCCTGAAGTGTGCCAAGAAAACATCCCCCACACCATTACACCACCACCAGCAGCCTGCACAGTGGTAAACAAGGCATGATGGATCCATGTTCTCATTCTGTTTACGCCAAATTTAGACTCTACCATCTGAATGTCTCAACAGAAATCGAGACTCATCAGACCAGGCAACATTTTTCCAGTCTTCAACTGTTAATGTTTTCTTGGCACACTTTAGGCCCCTTAGTGCCAATTGGGCATCGTTTAAATGCCATGGCCTACCTGAGCATTGTTTCTGACCATGTCCATCCCTTTATGGCCACCATGTCCCCATCCTCTGATGGCTACTTCCAGCAGGATAATGCACCATGTCACAAAGCTCCAATCATTTCAAATTGGTTTCTTGAACATTGCAATGAGTTGACTGTACTAAAATGGCCCCCCACAGTCACCAGATCTCAACCCAATAGAGCATCTTTGGGATGTGGTGGAACGAATGGATGTGCATCCCACAAATCTCTATCAACTGCAAGATGCGATCCTATCAATATGGACCAACATTTCTAAAGAATGCTTTCAGCACCTTGTTGAATCAATGCCACGTAGAATTAAGGCAGTTCTGAAGGCGAAAGGGGGTCAAACACAGTATTAGTATGGTGTTCCTAATAATCCTTTAGGTGAATATATATATATATATTTGAAGAGTTCAGATGCAAAAGCCTCTAAATGCCATTTGAAATTTTCTTTTAAAATGACCATTTTTATCAAGCTTGTATATTTAAGTTCAGTAATTTCACTTAAATGACAATTAATAGGTAATCTATTACTGAACTTAAATATACAAGCTTGATAAAAATGATCATTTTAGAAGAAAATTTCAAATGGCATTTAGAGGCTTTTGCATCTGAACTCTTCATATATAAACAAACTCGAGCAATATATAACATGTATCAGCCATGTACAGACGTTATGCTGAAGTAAACATGAAAAGTATTGAACGACTGTTAATGTCTTGTCTTCATGCATGAGTCAATGGCTTTTATATGAAAGGTAATATGGCACGTCCTTCCGCAGTCTGTGTGCTTCCTTTCCCTGCTGAGAATCAGATGACTCCAGGAAAAACAACTCAACCCAACTCATTGTGCTATTCTGAAGATACAGAAGAGCCGCGGGTTTTAAAGTAGTTGTAAATGAATTCAGCATGGTGTTGGTCCGAGATGTTTTCAAAAAGCTATTGGACTGACGTCACATTCAGTGTCCCTGCAGAGGATGCAATGGAGCGAATGTGGTTAAACTGGAGATTTGAATGAGAGTGCCGAACTCAAGACTCCCTACAGTGCTTTTATTTTACTTTGAAAATAGTTTGATTTACTTTTACTTCATATTTTCATATAGTGATAGTAGAATACAAATATTTCCCTAAGGCAGGTTAGAAGTCCATTATTGTAGGCAGAAGCCATGCTGAGAGGAGTTCAAACAGTACATCATAAACGCCTCAAGCGCTCAGTCCGAATGAGCCGCATTATACCACTTTCATTATTCCTCCTAATAAATATGGATCCTACTTTCCATAATTTAGCTACATGTGAATCAGAAGCAGCACATACAAAGCCTGGTTAGTCATATGTAGTTCTGCCAGTGTTTTAACGCTGAGCTCAAAGCAAAAAGAGGTTGAGGATTTAAATGCAACCATCAAAACAATGAACTACACAGTAAGCATTTCATATGAGCAGAATGAACAAATACTAAACCTTCGTAGATAAAAGTAGTAGGTGAACAATACCTGCATCCGCTCAGATTTTAAAGTGTCGATACTTTGCCATCCCATAATGCCACAGCTGAAGTTTCACAAGGCAGATTCAAAATTTACATTCAGTTTCTCTCAATATTTACTCACCCTCATTTCTGGTAACACTTACTTAAAGCCTTTATGGATAAATGTATTTTTAATGTATTAATTATGCCTTTTGACGCACCTTAAAATGCATTGTATGGTCTCATTAAAAAATGTAACCACCGTTATAATACACTTTTAGAAAGTACACTCATGTCGGCCATAAAGGGATGGACATTGTCAGAAACAATGCTCAGGTAGGCTGTGGCATTTAAACGATGCCCAATTGGCACTAAGGGGCCTGAAGTGTGCCAAGAAAACATCCCCCACACCATTACACCACCACCACCAGCCTGCACAGTGGTAACAAGGCATGATGGATCCATGTTCTCATTCTGTTTACGCCAAATTCTGACTATGAATCGAGACTCATCAGACCAGGCAACATTTTTCCAGTCTTCAACGGTCCAATTTTGGTGAGCTCTTGCAAATTGCATCTCTTCTATCAGCTTGAATCATATATGGCGATATGTTATGGCGCCGTTTTATGCATAAACAATATTTATATTTATTATTTATATATAAACAATATAAATGTAAGCCAGAGGAGAACTGGCCCCCGACTGAGCCTGGGTTCTCCCAAGGTTTTTTCTCCATCCAATCTGATGGAGTTTTGGTTCCTTGCCACTGTCGCCTTACTTTTGGCTTGCTTTTGGCATGCTCAGTTGGGGTTATTTAGTGTTTAGCAGTATTATTGATCTGTGTTGTACTACTTTCATGTTATCACTGTGAAGCTGCTTTGATACAATCTGTATTGTGAAAAGCGCTATATAAATAAATGTGACTTGACTTGACTTGAATCAGTCGGCCCATTCTCCTCTGACCTCTAGCATCAACAAGGCATTTTCGCATTATACATACAGGCTTTAATAAAGAGTTACCGACTTTCTTTTTTCTGTGAAACATAAATGGAAACATTCTGTAGAATGTCCACGCTGCTGTTTCACTCATTTATGAAGCATAAAGTCAGCAGTGTCTTATGTCTAAAAATGCTTTATAAAAACATCATAAAAGTTTTCCATATGATTGTGCACCATAAGTCCATTGATTCAGTGAAAAACTGCGCAGAATTTCCCACAACAAGTGTTGCATATTTAGGTAATTTGATCATGCATTCAATTTCAGGAGGTTTCCCCAATAATCCCTGTAAAATCTGCACAGAATTGCACTTTCGTTGGGCATTGATTTGACTTCTGACTTTTAGAAAAAAAAAAAAAAACTTCTGTGTGGAATTACACACAACACACTGAATCACTGTGAACTGACATAATTTTCCAGCTAATGTGTGGGATTCACAGAGAATTTCATTAATTGCAATTAAATCCGAATGCTGGGGAGAATTGGGCGCTTTTATTTAAAAGGAACAGAGAATTGCAGCATAATGAACGCTATTCGCTAACTGTCCTTCATCAGATTTGTTAATTACTGTACGCTCTATCCTGCTTCCATCTGCTTGAGGGTGTGTTAAAGAAGTTGCTTTGTTCTTGTCCAAATGCAATTAAGACCGCGGCTCCACACACGGAAACCGAGTAGCGCGAGTCTCCCTCTAGTCCATCGCAGGGCAGGAGAGCACCAATGACAATTAATTTGAATTGTGTAAAGTGACAAACATGGGAAAACTGCTTAAATCCTGGACTGATGGGGGAATTTGGTTTGCAGTGATTAATGCATATTCTGAATTCTTGATTACTTGTGTGTTTTTCCCCCCAAATACACCTTTAGCAAATAGAGAGCCTAAGTCCCGCCCCTCCGCTTCTGGCTCATGGGACCTTTTTCGGAAAAAATATGAATGGTAGTCAATGGCGAGAGACAACTTATCTTTTTATTCCGTCTTAACTGTGCCCTGAATTACACATATGATGTTTGTCAATTTAAAAGATAATTCTGAAAGTCAAAAACGTCGCAGTTTGTCATACAACAGAAAAGTAACATTTAGTTTTATGTGAAAATCGCTCTGTGAACTACATCTCCCGGGAAGCGAAACAACGAGTGAGCTCCGCTGCTCGTGTGTGTGCAATCTGGTACAAAACACTCAGGTATGACGGCGTAACGTTACGATTATAACGTAAGACTGTAGAAACAATGACAGACAGCCTCAGTAAAGTTAGCTTCATTCATTGAGAGAAAATGTGCACCTTTGCGGTTTGTAGTTTTTTTAATTACGTATTTTCACAGTCTTATACCTCAACGGTTTTACATCAAACTGCAACTTTCTTTACTTTAAAATGTATTTTTAAATTGACAAACATCATATGTGTAATTCAGGGCACAATTCAAACGAGATCAAAATATTTGTTGTCTCTCGCCATTGACTACCATTCAATATTTTTCCGAAATAAGGTCCCATGGTGGTCGACTGGAAGGGGAGGGACTTAGGCTCTCTATTAAAAGTTGCTCATCACTTTTGCTTGTTGATTAACAATAATAATCTATTATTATTTTCTTAAGTTTTTGACTGGTAGATGCAAAAACGTCTTGTGGGTAAGACTTGTGGGTAAACTATTTGAATTTGCAACACATAACACCTTTTGACCACATAGCAACGCCTTAGCAACCACACAAATAAACTAGCATCGTGGTCATTGGCGAACACCTCTCACATATTCTTCTGGGAAAAAAAAATGGTACTGCTCTGAACCTAATTAACTTTCACTAAAAGGTTAGGTTTTTTTTTTTTTTTTAACAAATATCCGAAAGTCTGACTGTGATAAATGGAGTAATTAGGGCGAGGATGGAAATAAATGGAAATAAACAAGGATTTTTTCTAATACATTTTAAATAAATTTAAATGTGTTTCTAATGGCATAACTCTGCATTGAGTGGGCTGAAATAAATGCAAGTTTTGATCAGCCGGCAACGGGCTACGGTTTCAGCGATCACCGCCTCATTCAAGTTCCCTGGTTTGTTGAACTTTACTGTCAGGGTAATGAAAGTAAACGAAGCATGAAGACATTTAATCTGCCCTGATACCCATCATCTGATGTGCACTTGCTTGCACACACACACACACACAGTTGCATTGCATTATTGGCTCATTTGCGATGATGATTCTTTATGGTGTAATATAAAAACGCTCATCATAGTAAGCAATTAATTTCTGGAAAGTGCAATTCCAAATGCATATTCCATTAGCAGTATGAATGTTCGTTTACCCACACTATTTATTTAAATAATTTACAGTATGCTGTTCACAAAATAATGCATAATTCTATATAGTGGCATGCACACTTAAATGTGGATTTAAAGGTGCTATATGTAACTTTTCTTCTAAAATGAATCCTTTTTTTATTACCTGTGTGTGAAGAGGTTGTAATCACACATTACCTCTGAAGGCCAGTATTCCTATTTCTATGTGAAGTCGAGTTTTTTTCCGAGTCAATTCGTTCATTTTGTTCGCTGAATCAACCAAATGACACAAAAAAGATTCATTCATTTTGATGAACAGGAGAGTCACAAACGTGCATCGCAGTACAGAGCAAGGCGACCATTTGAGCTTATAAAACTTAAACTTTATTATTTTATTTTTTTTAAATGAGCGATCGTTTCAATTGATTCATCGTCTTGAATCGTTTAAAGTCCTTTGAAAATTTTGCACTGAAACTGTCTTTTGGACCTTGAACCGTTTGGTTACCAATAAAGTGCATTATATGGAGAAAATCCTGGAATGTTTTCATCAAAAACCTTAATTTCTTTTCGACTGAAGAAAGAAAGACATGGATATCTTGGATGACATGGGGCTGAGTAAATTATCAGCAAGAGTTTTTTTTAAAAGTGAACTACTCCTAAGTATCGGTTCAACTAAATCGTACCATTTTTAACAGCAGGGTCTCACAATACAATTCTAGCACTTGTATATCATGCAACACTATCCCAGCGGTGTCTTTAGAGTACACTGTGCATCTGAAGCACAGATTAAGAAACGTGTCTGTCAACTTCCCACATGGGATACGAATCTTCTCTATGCTCTCAAACTCTTCAACAAAACAAGGGCCGATTTCTCTCGTGGTAGAATATTCTCCTATTTTTCCTGTCCTAACTCGAAATGAGCCGTACATACGAAGCGGCTGTATGTCCACCAGGCTACTTCCGAGCCTTTTTCCTTCATTCGAGTTTTCCTTTAATCCTTAATTACAGAGAAAGGACGACCGAGGAGGAGGATTGTGGACACGCTCGCTGCAACAGCGAGACCAGGTTAGATCCAGACGATCTGTTTTAATTGGATTATAACTGACAGTGAGACGATCAATGCGGGAATTATCATGGTTTCATCAAACCCTCCATTTCCCCACAAATCCAATTTGAGCCTGATGCCTCACAATAACAAAGATTTATCGTGTGTAGCAAAGTCTAAAATTGACTTTTTTTGCAAGCTGGGCACCAAACGGAGAAAGCATATGGAATGTTTCTCTAAGTGATACATAATGGCACATATTGTGATAAACGGGATCCTGACAAGCGCCGGGCACGTATTTGTCTACATTAGCATAGCGTTCTCTTCATTGAGCCGCATGCATGCGACGTCTTTACATGGTAACTGCTGACCTCCTACACCAGCACTTATGCTAATACAATCATTAGTTTCACTGCTATCACGCAGGTAAGCGTGACAGTTTGAAGGAGAGTCCACATTAAAGTCTGGCAGAGGCTCAACAGGGAACGAAGGAGCACTCATTGGCCAATACATCTCTATAAAATGGGGAAATTGAAAACTCTACTACCACTGGGAACGACGTTGGGTTATTTCCCGATGGAGTAGCTGCCCTCAGCTTGGCCGATGAGCAGAAAATGCATATCTCCATTCGTACTGGGACTTATTACCATCTACAAGAGGTGAAATGGAAATTCACTTGAACAAAGACCTGGCGAGGCATTATAGGCGACACTCATTTCACCAACGACATATTACCCATGAGCGCTGACGGATTCAGTCTGCCTGATAATGTCAGGATTTCCAAAATTAGACTTATGGGTCACTTCAGTCATTTGGAGAAGATCCCAAATTTGATTAGGACTTGGTCTTTGTCATGCAGTCCGAGAAAGACTGAATATCAAACGATAAAAGAAGATTTATCCACACACTATAAAATTCACTGAATAAACATTCATTCTACGGGACTATATCTCATTTAAAGTGACAGCTCTCCTAAAAAAAAAATAGATATCATCTCTCATCATTTACTCACTCGTTTCAAACCTGTATGACTTTCTTTCAAAACAGAGGAGACGTTTAGCAGAATGTCTGTCCTGCTCTCTTTCATACAAGTGAATGGGGACCAAGAGCCATCAAGCTACAAAAAAAATATACAAGTATAAATATGCCAATATACTTGATTCATTTGTGCTAACACTTTAGTAAAGGGTCCAATTCTCACTATTAACTAGTTGTTTATTAGCATGCTTACTATGATATGATTAGTACTAATAAAACCCATATAGATGCCTTATTCATAATCCTAACCAATACCTAAACTTGTATAAGTTAATACAAATACAGCTGTTCATTGTTTGTTCACGGTGAATTAATGATGTTAACAACCTTTGATTTTATTAACGTGTTAGTAAATGAAGAAATTAATATTAACTAAGATTAGAAGTATTGTTTATTCTTAGTTCACGTTAACTAAGGTAGTTTTAAAGGGTTACCATAAATTGAATGAAGGGTATTGTCAAATAGTTTGGTCTTGGATGAGAATTTGATGAAAAAAAACGAAACTGAAACTTGATTTTTGATTAAAAAACTTTTAGTTTGAGACATTGTTAAGATCTCATCTGTAACATGAGATAATTCGAGAACAAAATCCACAAGTCTGATATTAATAATACACACTTTTTGCTCTCCATTTAATCTCATTGCTGTCTAGGACAAACAACAGAGTAATTATAGAAATCTTATTCGAGATATACTTTCTGCTGCTTGACTTGAAAGTGGCGTGTGTGTTTACCCAAATTCATGATGCCATGCCAAATTCATGATCCTTGTACAAAATGATCCTGGAAAGCATGTTTGTGATTGTAAACAAGAAGCCAATTTGTGTGTGTGTGTGTGTGGTTTTCTGGAGGAGGCAGGATTTCAAACCACAAGATCCATATTTTAGGGGTCCTTGCAGATCTAATTATCTATGAATCTATTTCTGTGAGATTTCAGGCATCATTTAGAGCTGGAACAGGCTGTAAGTGCAGTGTCAGGCATAGTTCCTCCAGAAATGCAGGATGTTAAACCACCTGTTTGTGTCTTCAGCTGTTCAGGACTAAACTGATCACACCACCCACACATCCATCTATCTCCATGGTGATGAGACCCATTGGTCCCAGGTGGGGTTGATGATGAACATTGTCGCGAATGATCTGAAGATGACATTCAGACGTAGCCCTCTGGTACACACAACCTATATTTAGCGACTCATTTTCTCTCTAGCATATTAACATTAAAACAAAATTGAACCGGTTTACATTCTAAACCCACATTCAAGGTCTTATTGTGAATGATTCATCGATGCATGTTGCAAGGGCTGCGAATTTAGTAGGGACGCTAGATAGCCATCTAAAATGGGTCATACCATTGATGACATTAGCCAAGAAGTCAAAGTAAATGAATTATAAAACTGTTTTTTCAAGTATGTGCATGTAGGGCATGAATGGAGTAAGGAAGGCTAAATATTTGAAACATACTGTAGCCTACACGGCACGCACAGTTCAGTTGAATGATAAAGTGTGCCCTTTTTAACTAACTATGACGTTACGCTATGTTATATGTAATGCTATATGTTATATACTTAATCTATATTATGTTATGATATGCTCTGTTACACTACGCTATATGTCATGCTATGCTATATGTTATGCTATGCAAAACATTACGTTATACATGTATGTTATGCTGTTATGTTATGTCTCCACCAATATGAAATTCAAACCTACGACCTCAAGAAACACATATTACGGTTCTTCTGTATTTTTGAAATGCAGCATTGGTGAGCATGAGATTTCTTTTAAAAAACAAACGAAAAAATCTTACCGACCCCAAACTTTGAACAGAAGTGTACTGTATATAGCTACTATATAAATGTACACACACTCACAAACACATATATGTGCATATTTGCAATTAAATTGATTTAAAGCAAATATTTTAGCAAATGTAGTAAATTTACTTTAGTAAATCTGTAAAAAGCATCTACTTGAACGCTTATATAAACAGTGTTGGGTAAGTTACTCTAAAAAAGTAATTAATTACTAGTTACTAATTACCTCTTCAACAGTGTAATTAGATTACTGTACTAATTACTCTCTTTAAAAAGTATTTAATTACTTTTAATTACTAATTACTTTCAAAATCCCATATCAATTTCAACCAGCTGAATAATACAAGGATAGACATGAATCTGTTTTAATTCTTTCAAATAAATACGATAAAATTGCATGAATTATCCTTAAACTGACCAAGGTGGAGAAGGTTACATTATAAAAACATACTTTTTAGCATCAGACAATACATTTTGATGTTAAACCCACTATTGTTTTATGTCTGATCTCATGACATTTCACACTTTCGGTCGTACAATTTAGACACCTCATAAAATGCATAAGAATCGCTGTGAGATCGGATTGATCTATACACAGTATTTACCTCAATTGCATCAGAAGTAACTGTAATTAAATTACAGATAAAGGAAGAGTAATCCCTTACTTTACATTTTCAAGGGAAAAGTAATTAAATTACAGTAACTAAATACTTAATACTTAAGTGTTTTGAAAAATTACTTAAGTAATTAGTTACACTCAACACTGTATATAAATAAATAAATAACTATATTAATTATATGAAGGCTTATAAGTATGATTTAATGAGCCTATTTACAGAATATTTCCTCAAATTTACACAAATAATTTAAAACAGAAAATGTGAATTATCCATCTAAAATGACCGTCGAATGGACGCAATGGAAATATATTGGCAAAGCCAATGCCGATAATCTTCACAAATGATCCACTTTATAAGCCTAGCAAATATAATGTCTTTAACACATTTTAACGCACACACACCCATCTTTTTTTGGACATTTGTCACTGCTAAAGTCCACAGTAACATACAAAAATGCTGACATAATGCTAATTATCATTCACTGCAATCTACAATCCTGGTTCTGTGCTCGCTGGCAGCAGACTCCCCAACCTTCCTCAACAGAGCATCCTGGGAACCAAATGTGTGTTTAGTATGGGCAGAAAGGAGCTCATAAAATGTGCAGTCATTGTCTAATAGCTTCACTCCCAGACAAACAACCGGAGACAAACAACAGACATCAAGCAGGCTGATGAACTACCCACACCAACCCTCAGATTTCCTGCAGGCCATCCGCTGATTATGGACAGAACATCAAAACAGGCTTAGAATAAAGATCACATGGCTTGAGGGACTTTGAATCACGGCTACATTTGTGATTAACTCACATTCCATCTGAACAAACGCAAGACTGCATTTATTTTTCAAGTAAAATTATATTTTTTTTCAGGACGTTCATTACTCTGAAGGCGGTCGGAAAAACATGATTTTGCCCCCCACACACATTTTCTAATAGTTTCTGCACCCCTGCTGACAAAAGCAGATAATTAGAAGATTTTATGACAGAAATGTTCTATATTGTCAGTGTGGTGTGACTAAATGACATTTCTGTGAGGGTTTTGAAAGCTGTTTTGCACACCATAGCCAAATTGTATTTTATAATGAGAATGCATCACAGGTTGAATACAAGAAAAAGCTCCTAGTCAGCCTATAACGGGATATCAACGCACATGACACACTCCCAAAGCCTTTATTTAAAACAATAATGAGAGAGCAAAGAATATGGCTTCTAGGGGTAAAATCAAGACTTCAAGTGATTGGAGCATTTGAATGCCCTAAATTAAATGTACTAAATGAAAGGCGTTGTCCTTTTGAGGATGAATTTTATTTGTCATAAAGATCTTGCCATTGGCAGAAACCTACTCAGCCATTAGTCGACTAGTCGCATGTTTATGATATTCATTTAATGACTTAAATATATACTGAGGGAAGGATGTTGGTTTCGGAGAATGGTGCTGAGAAAAGTATGAAACATTGCTAACATTGTTCTACATTACAGAGAAATATTAAAGCATAATAATAAGCCCAAGTAATGGCAAAAGTAATGATTATGAATGAGTTGTGAAGAAAAACAGAAAGGTGACTGTCAGCCCGTCTCTTTAATTGTTTTAGAAAACTTTTTGAAAATTATAAGTGAGGCAGAAATTATCACATAAAAGTGCAAAATAACAAATAAGCACAGGCTATATGCATTGTTTTACAATTGAAACTCTTAAAACTTTCACCCGTTGCACAAAAGAGATATGAAAATAGAAAATAAACAAATGTATGTGGGGAAAAAGGCCATTTTTTTTATCATATATTTCTCCAATTCCTCAGCACAGAGGCAATTGAGAAATCTACTGCAGAGGAAAGCGTGGCTACCACACTAAAGTTAACTAAATCTTCATTTGCTAATGTTATATGATACCACTTCATTAATCAAATATGTTTAAGAACCCTCTTCTAGTTTATGAAGTTATATACAATATTATATATATACACTTTATTTTGAAGGCAAGCTTTTTTCATTGAAAATGGGAATTATTTCACACTTGAGTGCAACCCGCTGTGTGTTCCTCGTCTTTTTTACTTTTCTATTAAAGATGAGAATTCAACTTTAATAGCACTTCCATTTGTAGAAAATTGCCTCGTTTCAACCGTTTGTGCCTGTTGACTACAAAACATATGGACAGACTTCCTCAAATCTCTACATTGAGACTGTGAGCATCATCAAAATCATGTTTCACATTATTATGAATACGGATACGACTTTCCGGAATAGAACACTAAAACTAAAACAGCAAATAAACATCAAATTCTCTCAATAACACGTTCAAATTCATATAACCAAAAGTTCAGGGTATTAATACAAAATTAGAGACATAAACCACAAAAATAACTAAGAATTGTTGCATCAAGTTTTTTGTCTTAATTGTGGTCCTTAGTAAAACTACTTTGTTCAACCAATTTGAATTTGATTGTTTACTAAATACAAAACATTTCAGCTAATAAATTCACATCAGGACAACTAAGTATTCTTGTTCCTCAAATGCTCAAATTGTTTTGAAGCAAAAGAAACATTAAGATTTTTTTATTTTACATCTAATTTAAAAAAATGCATTAAAGAGTTAATATGATGTGAACTCTGCAAGCTGCATGTGAGCAAAAAAGAGAACATTTTACAAAGCAAAAATATTATATGCATTAGTTTCAGCCGAACCTCAATTCAACAAACATCAAGTTAAAATATCACCACAACAAATACCCATCAGTGACGAGTCTGACGACAAAAACAACAGCATCATAAATATGTTTGACTGAAAAAAAGAAAAAAAAAATCCTATTACAGAAACCACATCATTTATTCATGCTGCAATGCATGCTGGGAGCTCAAAACTCTTCAGATCGGCACCACCGCCGGATATAAAACTGTTTGTTTAGACAGCTCTCAGGGTCCATTTTTGAGAAATAGGTTTGATCTAACAGTAAAAAAACAAGCATATGTGATTCAAAACGCAAAGTATTGATTTCATAACTCATTCTCAATTATGTTCTGGTTTGGACAAAAATATCCATTCAGCAGAATGAAACTATAAATTTACATCGAAAAGAAATGTAAAGTCAATCTGCCGTCTGCTTGTGTGCCCGAAAATCTTATTTCTTTACTTTCACTCTAGCTGTTCTGCTGATGACACTAGATAAGCAGATTTTTCTTATATTCACTGTGATACATTTACAGTAGATGAATTCAAGAAATACCAGTCTGACCCTCTTTTTGTCCCCAATTTCTGTCTCTGGTGCTGGTTTCCCCTGCTGCCACTGACTTTAAGACCTGTCCTCCGCCCCCTAAATTCATCCTCCGGTGAGCAATGAGCTGGATTTATTCCTTGCCGGCACCCTCATCACGCCATGAGACGTGTGCCTTATCTCTCCCACACCTGTCCACCACACGTCAGGAGCCAAAGCTCCGCACCTTGAACAATTACACCCTGTTGTCAAAAGCCAAATCCCAGAGCCAACAAGATCAGCTTATTTCCCCCCACTCTCAAATTATTTTCATCTTACCAGAAATCCCTCCATCTGGAAAGATTTGGGTGAAGGTGTGTGTTTGTGTGCGCACGCTGGGATGAAGACCAGCGTCCAGTGTCTTTAGTTCATTCCCAGCTGATTCAAAAAGTGGCATTCCTCCCTGCAGGAGAATGTGCACACGTGTGTGTGTGTGTTGTTCTTTTCCGGATATTACCTTTCATGTAGTGAGTAATATAGGCCCAGCTGTTTGTGCATGTAAAAGCTCTGTAAAGTACAAAAGATCAATGTGCATGATATATGGAGTTACCGTCTCCTAACTGATTCTGATCCGCCTGTAATGAGTCTTCAGTAATTTCAGTCTTACTTCCTGTAGGAACCAATGCAGGTTTTTAACAAATTTGCATAATTTCAGCCTATATGGTTTTCATTGGCTGCCTGCGAATAAAAACCTGTCCTCTTTGAACCACCTTCAAACACTGTTCTTGAAGCTTTGGCCTGGAAGAGTTTGGTGTCAAAAGACGCGTTGCGAAAGCAAATCCACTTTGCTGCACTTCCAAATAAGGATGAGGATTCAGACTCGAATTGATACACGGTAAAACAGACACCATCATTACCGTTCGTATCACTGTGTATCAAGTGCTGAGGGAGGTCCGGGGCTGAAAATGAGAAATGGTAATGGGAGTTTCATTTACGATAAGTGCTGTGAGCGGATGACGAATCAATCACAACACTGTGCCATCTGACCTATCAAAGCAGAGTCAACCAATCACAACAAACTGTGTAATCTGACCAATCAGAGCAGAGTCAAGCAATCACAACAGACTGGGTCATCTGACCAATCAGAGCAGATTCGACCAATCACAACATACTGTGTAATCTGACCAATCAGAGCAGATTCAACCAATCAAAACAAACTATGATCTGACCAATCAGAGCAGAGTCAACCAATCACAACAGACTGTGCCATCTGACCAATTAGAGCAGAGTCAACCAATCACAACATACTGTGTAATCTGACCAATCAGAGCAGATTTAACCATTCAAAACAGACTGTGCCATCTGACCAATCAGAGCAGAGTCAACCAATCACAACAGACTGGGTCATCTAACCAATCAGAGCAGATTCAACCAATCAAAACAAACTGTGCCATCTGACCAATCAGAGCAGATTTAACCAATCACAACAGACTGGGTCATCTAACCAATCAGAGCAGATTCAACCAATCAAAACAAACTGCCATCTGACCAATCAGAGCAGATTCAACCAATCAAAACAAACTGTGCCATCTGACCAATCAGAGCAGATTTAACCAATCAAAACAGACTGTGTAATCTGACCAATCAGAGCAGATTCAACCAATCAAAACAGACTGTGCCATCTGACCAATCAGAGCAGAGTCAACCAATCACAACAAACTGGGTCATCTGACCAATCAGAGCAGAGTAGGCTCTCGGAAAGGAGGGGTTTAGAGAGACAGAATCCTTTATTGAACAGTTTCAGAGACTGTGAGAAAGTATATATATATATATATATATATATATATATATATATATATATATATATATATATATACTGTATATATATAGTGTATATATATGTTTGTTTTGTCATAAAATAAATAAAGAGAATCAAGTGAAATGGTATATTTATGTTAGCAATATTATGTTCACTGAATTATTTCAAAGTGGAAATGCTGTTATTTTCAGCACATAAAATTGTGACAGAGTCTCAACCCTTATCTGAAGAATCAGTGAGATATGTCTAATTGGCTAGAGCTTCTATTTTCTTAGACCTGCCGGTTAAAAAAAAAAAAACCTGACATCTTTAAGTGGCAGCCAATAAAGCGAGCATATAAAACTTCTAAGGTTGCCATTACATTTTATGGATGAATTACTGAAATGAAAGGAGACAAAAGCTTAAATCAGACATTTTATTCTATGGCCTCATAAAGCTCCTGCATTAAACTGCTTCCTATTCAGAGGTCATTTCCAAGCAGAATTAATTCTATTCTCATGTTCCCAATGAATGACAGGTTATCAGTTTAACAGACAATACACTCTACTTGTTAAAACGGCTCTTTTCCCTATTTCAGACCATAATCATAACTGTTACATTTTCATTAAGTATAACTTTCTCATTTGGCTTGGGACCTTTATTTAATAAAAATATAACGGAACGCATGAAACAGCACCTCTAACAACACAAACTCCTAAAAATTAGTAAAGTTACAATTCAAATATAATTAATGTTTCAATACAGACAGTTCAGCATAAAACCAAAACTCCATAATAATTTCTGGCAAACATAAGATTATAAGAAAAGACACTTTTGAGTCATTAAATTGGCTTTTCAAATGACTGATTTTAGTTTATAAAATTCAAACAAAGATTTCTGCTTTTTAATTGATGGTTGTATATTTGACATATCTAAAGGCCCTTATTGTGTTTCAGCAGGTGGAATGACACACTATTTAACATGAAACCCATTATTATTAATTTAACAGCCTTTATATTAGGCCAACCAAACAGTAGAGAATCAATGGAGTTCTTTTAAATGATTCGTTCAAACTGGTTTGCAAAAGATTTCCATTTCATAAATCATTTTGTTTAGTGACATAATGGAAACAAACTGTTATAAATAGCTGTTTTTATCTAAGATTGTATTTCTCTATTAAAAAAGGGTGTTAAAAATGCAAGCAACACTTTTGTGTAATGACTCAAACTCCAACAAATCAGCTTTTCAAAACTGCTTCCCATCTTTTACATCAATCAGGGCACCAGGACTGGCTCGGGTGGAACTTGCATTGCTGCTTTAAATCAAGCTACGAGCAAAAGTTTCCTCAAAGAACAAGAGAAAAGATCTATCACGTCCCAATAAATGTGAAGGAACGGCACTGCCTGATTTTTCCTGCTCAGAACAAACAGTACCCTCTTTAAAATAATAAAAAACTGAGGTGTTGAATGATAACAGAGATTGTATTGATAGCAGCTGGCTTATGGGCCGTGTATTCTGTGCTCACGCTCTGATTTTCTGAAACATCCGTTCATTCTTACAGGAACTGCTTTTAACAAATCTCTATGACAGGGAGCCTCCTGACTACCAATTGAAACATGATGAATTCAGTGCGCCGGTTCTTGATATTGCTCAGCGCCTGTGACTGAGCGACTGGATGAACAATCTCCACAGATACACTTGCAAGTCAATGTTTTTGTCCTCTTAAATGAATAATTCCAGGCCCATAACAACACCAAAAACCAGTGGTGCACAGATACAGTGATCCCAGATAAAAGTCTGGTACGATGCAGGGTGCATTTACACAATTATTCATTCATATATTTATGAACAATTCATCAGTGCAAAATGTTTTTCTTTGTAATCTCTCATAAGTATTTAATAGCATGCTCTAGTATGAATGAAATTGTCACTATAGGCTGTGTGGGATATTGAATGTCAACTAACAGCTACACTCTCAGAAAAAAAGGTACAAAAGCTGTCACTGGGGCTGTACCTTTTCAAAAGGTAAACTTTTGTCCATTTGAGGTGCTAATATGTACATTTTATGTGATAATATGCACATTTTAGGTGCTAATATGTACATTTTAAGTGTTAATGTGTACATTTTAGGTGCTAATGTGTACATTTTAGGTGCTAATGTCCATTTCATGAGCTAATATGTCAATTTTAGGTGGTAATATGTCAATTTTAGGTGTTAATATGTACATTTTAGGTGCTAATATGTCAATTTCATGAGCTAATATGTCAATTTTAGGTGGTAATATGTCAATTTTAGGTGCTAATATGTACATTTTAGGTGATAATATGTACATTTTAGGTGCTAATGTGTACATTTTAGCTGCTAATATGTCCATTTCATGAGCTAATAGGTCCATTTTAGGTGGTAATATGTCAATTTTAGGTGTTAATATGTACATTTTAGGTGATAATATGTACATTTTACGTGCTAATATGTCAATTTCATGAGCTACTGTAATATGTACATTTCAGGTGCTAATATGTACATTTTAGGTGCTAATATGTACCACTAAGGTACCAAATTGTAGCCTTTGGATACAAAAGTGTACCTTTTGAAAAGGTACAGCCCCAGTGACAGCTTTTGTACCTTTTTTCTGAGAGTGTAAATATCTATTTAGGTGTTGTATAGACTCCTTTTGCGCCGACGTCACAGTTACGTCACGGTGATAGCTGGAGGCAAAACAAAGATCTATGTTACACACTACATGAAAGGTCAGTCATTTTCAAAAATCCATTATAGGGACACTTTTATCCATTCACATCGAACCAATCAATTCCAACCAATCCCCCATGAACAAAAACAAGTCCCGCCCAATACTTTTTTCTTGTTCGAGAAGCCATTTCACTCGTATGAGTAGCTTGTAGCTTAACAAATTGCAGTTTCGAAACTTTCCCAGATTAAAAAAAAAACAGATATGGTAGAGAGTCATTAAATTGTGCCCTTGTGTAATAAAAAAAATAAAAATAAAAATAAATCTGGTCCGGTCTGCTTGGTAATTTCAGAGCACCTGCAAAACATCTCACCCCTCTTACTATAATCAATTCAGCAATAAGGAAAAATAATAACAAAGAAAACAATCCAAAAATGCCATTAAGCCTGTAATGTTGTTAAATTCTCATAAGGATAAATCAAGTGTTGTAAGTATTAGCACAGGTCTTGGCTTTTCCACTGTGATATGAAAGTCTAAAAGCTTTTCCCCTACAGACTTGTCTGAGCGGCGTCCGTGCCCAGATCAGAATCTTTCATGAAACATTTCAAAATAACACAGAAAACTCCTTTCCCGCCAGAGAAATGGGATTTTGCACTTTAAATGGGATTTGACACTTTCAGATATAAATATTTGAGTCTCTCCTACCTGAGAAACACTACAGGGTCAGAAAATTCAGGCACGAATCAAATACGCTTTCAAATGTCCTTTCATCATCCTGCAGGGGTTCATGTGGTTTCCCTGCCGGTAAAACACGTGAAGAACCATGTTCGCTAGGGAGACAGGGAGACGGCGTCCACGGGCTAATACACAGCGAACACCAAGCGGTACTGCGAGTTAATTAATAACGTGGTCTGTCTGTTCTGGTTTGAAATGAACGGCGTTGCCTCACAGGCCTGGGATCAGCTGTGGATAACGGCTCTTTTGATCAGGTTCTTCTGTGTTTAATAATGCATGTCTCAGGCTTATGCCCTAACCGCTGCATTCGACTCCAACGCTCAAGGTAAGATCACCCTCATCCGAAACTCTAACTGGCCTCATGCTTTTCATGAGATCAGAACTTAGAATTTTTAATGTCAGGTTGATCTAGATTTTAAATCTAGCAGGTTGATCTATAATGCAGAGCTTCATCTCTTTTGATACATGACATAAAATTGCTCTAAAGTCTAATGCGACAAAAAGCAGATCAAATTATAAATATATTTACACACACTTACGCACTATTGTTCAAAGGTTTGTGGCCGTGTCTCTCAGGATGTGTTCGAGAATTCAGTTCTCTTTCAAGTCTTGACTAGTCGAAAACACGCGCAGGGCCCTATTTTAACGATCTGAAACGCAAGTATCAAGTGCGAAGCGCAAGTAAATTTGTGGGCGGGTCTTGGGCGCTGTTACTATTTTCCCGACGGGATAAATGACTCTTGGTGAAAACCAGATGTGTATCCTAGTTCACGGATTGTGCTATTGGTCTTAAAGTGACAGCAGCATAATATACCTGCTGCTCTGTCATTAATGTGAATCAAACAAAAAATTAATTAAATTACTGCTCTTCACTGAATAACTTTTTTTTTATCTATAATAAGAAAACATTTATATTTAATTCATACATTGAAGACTATGCAAAATGTTTGCATTTTATTATTAAATTTCTCAACTAATTCTCAATGCATGTTAAATTGTAGGCCTACCTGAAAAACGTTCTTTGTTTAATTCATATTTTTGTAATATTCTATTTGTCCTCTTGTTTGTAATTTTCTTATTTTTTCATTTTAATAACAGAAATTAGATCAAATAACACTTAATAACTATATTGTGATGTATCATTATATACAATTTCTCATATCGTGAAGTAAGAATTTGGTCACTTCACCCAACCCTAATTACAATAAGGATCATGTGACACTGAAGACTGATGCTGAAAATTCAGCTTTGCATCACGGGATAAAATTATATTACAAAACAATTATTTTAAATTTGTAATAATATTTCAATATATTTCTATATTATGTATTTTTTTTATCAAATAAATGGCCTTGATGCTCGGAAGAGACTTCTTTCAAAATCTGTTTATGTTTTTGGGTGAATCATAAATGAACTAAGCTGTTGATTTAAAATAAAGGCATTAAAATAAGTCAAAATAACATCTTTCATCATTCCAGAGCTGCTGGCTTAAATTATAAATTTTGTTTCGTAAGCTCAAAAGACTCTAAACAAAAATGCACATGTAAGTTTACCCACTGCTTGGGTTTCTAATCATTGTGGCATCACTCTTGGAAGCTTCGCCCACAATGAAACATCAATGGCCCAAAATCCTTCTGCACATAGCTGTATATTTAACATCAAATATGCTCTGATTGGCTGTGGTTGTGTCTGATCACGCATCCGGTAAGGACAGAGAAATAACTCCCTGCTTTAATCTTATCGCATCATGTCTGGTTAGGAAACGCTAGCACCAACTTTGTCCAGAGGGGATTCCAAGCAATTTCTGTATTGCAAATTGCTTTGGATAAAAAGGGTCCGCTAAATGACAAATCGTGAATTGCCCTGAATTGTGGAGGACACTTGTATATGTCTGCATTGCTCTGATTATTGGTGTTATACAAGGCCAGACACTATTATCCTCAAGTGTACTCTACCTGTGAACATAAACAATCCATATTCAACACCACACCCAACACAAACCCACCAAAGGCTTCAGGCCGACTGAAGACGGGGAGCGGGCCAAAATCCACATGTAGGACAAGAGAATCCGTGACAATCAATAGATCTGAAAAGAGTCATGCATTTCAAGAGAACAAATTGAGAGTTGCATAGCTTCTCATCATAGTGAAGATGATCCCATTATTAAAGCATCAACATTGATCCATCTACAAGTGAAACCAGATCAACCAAACTAAAGTGAGATTCTCTCAAGAAGATGTTACCTAAATCTATGCAAATCATCAACATAAAGCGCATAAAGTCCATCTGCGTTGTGTTTGTAGGCTAAACAAATTCCAGTAACAGTGTTCTTCTACTAAGATACTCCAAAGTTGTCAAGTCAGCAGAAGTCTTGCTGACTTACTGGAACATTTACTTCAGCCGATGTCGGTTTCCAAGAAGGATGTGACTTTTAATGAGCTGCCAACCAATGAGTTGTCAATTTGGCAGCTAACTTTGCTTTGCAACTGTTATTTTAGGGTTACTGCACTGTCCTCCAGAGTCATTGGACTCATTTTGCAGCGTCAACTGTCTAACCTTACAGCGGGTGTTAGGAAAAATTCAGCATTTAACAATTGGCCCCTGTTCACTTCAAGATGTGGACTTGGGAAGCAAATTTGCAATTCAAAGAAATTCATGAGTCACACAACAGGGGACCTGCATTAGTTTAACACAAACTTTTAACCTATTATCATTTTTATGAATTATGCCTAATATACACTACAGTTCAAAAGTTTGGTGTCAGTCAGAATTATTTCACCAAAGTGACAAAGATATTTGTTGTTTTTTAATGAATAAATAAAAAATCTATTTCAAATAAATGCTGTTCTTTAGGACTTTCTATTCACGTCTTTTGGTCACGTGACACTGAAGAGAAGAAAGAGTAATGATGCTGAAAATTCAACTTTGCAATCACAGGTAAAGTACATTATAAATGTATAATAAAGTAGAAACAGTACTAAATGTAGCCCGGGTAAGCATAAAAATCTAACCAACCCCAAACTTTTGAAAGGTACTCTATATGGTTATATAATTTTACCTATATTCCCTAATAGGTAGAAAACATTTTCTCAATTACCTAAACTTTATCTTTACTTAAAGGGATAGTTCACCCAAAAATGAAAATTCTGTCAGTATATACTCACCCTCATGTTGTTCCAACCCTGTAAGACCTTTGTTCATCTTCAAAACACAAATTAAGATATATTTGATGAAATCTGAGAGCTGGATCACTCCTCCATACTAGTCCATAGGCTTCTTGAGGGATTGAAACTTTCCGGCCTCGAAAAGTAATTAAAGACATCCTTAAAACAGTCCGAGTGACTACAGTGGCTCAATCTTAACTTTATCAAGCGACGAGAATTTTTTTGTGAGCAAAATTTTGAGCAATTACACTAGTTTGAGCAATTACACTAGTTTAACTGACTAGAGGCGCAAAGAGAAGGAAGTGAATAGTTGAAATAAAGTCATTATTTTTGTTTGTTTTTGCGCACAAAAAGTGTTCTCGTCGTTTGATAAAGTTAAGATTGAGACACTAAAGTCACTATTTTAACGATGTCTTTAATAACTTTTCGAGGCCGGCAAGTTTCAATCCCTCAAGAAGCCTATGGACTAGTATGGAGGAGTGATCCAGCTCTCAGATTTCATCAAAAATATCTTGATCGAAGGTCTTATGGGGTTGGGACAACATGACGGTGAGTAAATACTGACAGAATTTTCATTTTTGGGTGACCTATCCCTTTAAACTAAGTTAAAATTCTATCAAATTAACAGCGCAATCCAAACATGCTTTGCCAAAGGAACCACAACACATCCAATACATTGTTTTCCGACACTATTATAAAGACAGATACTTACAATCTGAATTGATCAATTATATAATGTGTGATAATATATTTATGGGGGGAGGGGGGTGTTCTTAGATCCTAAAAAAGTTAATTTATTACAAATAAGTAAGCAATTTGGCTGTGTGTGACTGACTAATGTAAGTGCAGTTTTCATTTAGACTTGAAATGCATCATGGAAACGCTCCACTTCCAGCAGTTAAATTAATTCAATTCCATTTCAAATCCAATCATTTTTCTTATGAATAGGTGCACAACCCTGGTGTACAGAACATGCCATGTTTTTATGCCCAATATATAGATTTTCCCTTGTCCATCTCTCTGACAATCAAATCACAGCTTGTATCACTTTATTATTACATATCGCCTCAGAAAGTATCCAAGCGCAATAATTGACCTTTGCTATTATTCCACTATTAAACGCAAGCGAAAATCGAATAAGAGAAACCGACAGGGAACCAAAAGGCAGAGAGTGCTTCAATTAAGATACAGCTGAGCACAGCTTCGGGCATCGGTTTATACCTGAACAGAGTTGCTAACTGTAGATTACATCTTTTGAAGTTCATTTTGAGGTTTTTGCACCCTGCTGTTCCACTTTTTAGAGAACTAATGGCCGAGAGACATCACTTTCAGAGAGATATCACCGAAGCTGTAAAAGAGTTGTGGCCAGAGCGGTTTTCCCCAGCAGGACGAGGTTTAAATAATCGCATTGGTGTAATGGGATGTGTGGTTTTGATTAATGGTCTTTCTCAACGTGTCAGGGTTTGTACCTCTGTCTGCGCCCTTCGAGTGCATTTGTCTCAAGCTGCCGTTTACGGTTTCATGGCTCGACTCACAACGGCAGCATCTCAGTGGGCTCTTAACGTCCTCTAAATAAAGAATTTATAACGGAAGGCACTTTCACTAATCGAATACATCTCTATATGGGAAGTCAAGTCAGTAAGCATGTAAAGCACATACAAGTTTAACTAACCAGCCTTCTGCTTCGGTTTACATTATTCAGACTCAGGAAAAGAAGTATTATTGTGAATATTAATGGTTTAATATTCCACACCAATAACGGTCTAAAACATAAAGTGATTAAATTGAACACTTTTTCTATGAACTCTGCTACTTCTGCTTTTTCTTTAATAGTAGATCGGACAAAAATATATCAACATTTGTTTTAATATCCTGTCACAGTTTGAAGGGTAAACTATAAGCGTCTACATTTCAAACAGCCATCAATCTCCTATCAGCTCAGCATGAGATATTGAAAATATTCTTTGAATTGTGAGCTACTTGCTAATGCGTCAGGCGTACAACATTTATAAACTCGCCGCTGTCTACATTCTTAAAATCACTGAGTGTCTCTGGGTATCTTTTTTCTTCTTCTGTCTTTTCTGTCATTTCTCCAATTTAGCTAGAACTTGAGATGGAAAGGAAAAGTAGTCATTTTCTTTCTTGGCATTCATGATGGTCTTTAGACGGCAAGACATTCAGGAGATTTTATTATTATTTTTTCCAATATAATCAAGGCAAAAACACTTCACTTCTGTCTTTTAGAGTCACACACATCAGGGTTTTTTTTCCTTCCTTCTTTTGATGCCTGGACAAGCTCGGACTGATCAAAGGCACGATCTATCTTAAGAAGTTACCAACAAATTCATCAGGTCTGCACACACGGGCACATTTTAATCTGAATGTGGATCAAAGAGTCGACAGATGTTTTAGAAAAGACTTCTATAGAAAAGAGGGGGGAAATCATCCTTACAAGGTTTGAAACCAAACACAAATTGAACTCAACGGTCTTTGCTGTGTAAATTGTCAATGTTTCATTTTTGAAATATAAAATAATTTTCCGCGCACTGTTATGGACGCGCACTGTTATGAATGCACACACTTCTATAGAAGACTATTACTGTAACGTTTCGAATTTAATCTCGAAACCTTTCGACTGTAATCTCGAAGCCTTTCGACTGTAATCTCGAAGCCTTTCGACTGTAATCTCGAAGCCTTTCGACTTTAATCTCGAAGCCTTTCGACTTTAATCTCGAAGCCAATCTCGAAGCCTTTCGACTTTAATCTCGAAGCCTTTCGACTTTAATCTCAAAGCCTTTCGAATTTAATATCGAAACATTTCGACTTTAATCTCGAAGCCTTTCGACTTTAATCTCGAAACTTTTCGACTTTAATATTGAAACTTTTTGACTTTAATCTCGAAACCTTTCGACTTTAATCTCGAAGCCTTTCGACTTTAATCTCGAAACCTTTCGACTTTAATCTCGAAACCTTTCGACTTTAATCTCGAAGCCAATCTCGAAGCCTTTCGACTTTAATCTCGAAGCCTTTCGACTTTAATATCGAAACATTTCGACTTTAATCTCGAAGCCTTTCGACTTTAATCTCGAAACTTTTCGACTTTAATTTTGAAACTTTTCGACTTTAATCTCGAAACCTTTCGACTTTAATCTCAAAACCTTTCGACTTTAATCTAGAAACATTTCGACTTTAATCTCGAAACATTTCGACTTTAATCTCGAAGCCTTTCGACTTTAATCTCGAAGCCTTTCGACTTTAATCTCGAAACCTTTCGACTTTAATCTCGAAGCCTTTCGACTTTAATCTCGAAGCCTTTCGACTTTAATCTCGAAGCCTTTCGAATTTAATATCGAAACATTTCGACTTTAATCTCGAAGCCTTTCGACTTTAATCTCGAAGCCTTTCGAATTTAATATCGAAACATTTCGACTTTAATCTCGAAGCCTTTCGACTTTAATGTTGAAACTTTTTGACTTTAATGTTGAAACTTTTTGACTTTAATCTCGAAACCTTTCGACTTTAATCTCGAAGCCTTTCGACTTTAATCTCGAAACCTTTCGACTTTAATCTCGAAACCTTTCGACTTTAATCTCGAAACCTTTCGACTTTAATCTCGAAGCCAATCTCGAAGCCTTTCGACTTTAATCTCGAAGCCTTTCGACTTTAATCTCGAAGCCTTTCGACTTTAATCTCGAAGCCTTTCGACTTTAATCTCGAAGCCTTTCGACTTTAATCTCGAAACTTTTCGACTTTAATTTTGAAACTTTTCGACTTTAATCTCGAAACCTTTCGACTTTAATCTCGAAACCTTTCGACTTTAATCTAGAAACATTTCGACTTTAATCTCGAAACATTTCGACTTTAATCTCGAAGCCTTTCGACTTTAATCTCGAAGCCTTTCGACTTTAATCTCGAAACCTTTCGACTTTAATCTCGAAGCCTTTCGACTTTAATCTCGAAGCCTTTCAACTTTAATCTCGAAGCCTTTCGACTTTAATCTCGAAACCTTTCGACTTTAATCTCGAAGCCTTTCGACTTTAATCTCGAAGCCTTTCGACTTTAATATCGAAACATTTCGACTTTAATCTCAAAGCCCTTCGACTTTAATCTCGAAACTTTTCGACTTTAATTTTGAAACTTTTCGACTTTAATCTCGAAACCTTTCGACTTTAATCTCGAAACCTTTCGACTTTAATCTAGAAACATTTCGACTTTAATCTAGAAACATTTCGACTTTAATCTCGAAACATTTCGACTTTAATCTCGAAACATTTCGACTTTAATCTCGAAGCCTTTCGACTTTAATCTCGAAGCCTTTCGACTTTAATCTCGAAACCTTTCGACTTTTAATCTCTCTCTTACTGACAGGGCCAATGCCAATGGATGCTTATTCAACATGCTCAATCGTCCAAAATACCCCCTACATTAAGTCAAAAAAAGCCCGGCCAACACTCAACAACGGTCCAACGGTCAACCATCGGCTTGTCAGGGCCCTAATTCAGCATGTTAAATGGATGTGTGGGCCGCCGTTAGTGAGAGGGATCACTGTGATTGGCTGTTCAGTTTAGTGGATGAGTCAGTGCACGAGAAGAAAAGAGAAAGTGATTAAAGTGAGCAAAGAAGTGAGGACGGCACAGTCAGAAGAAGGCCACAAGTTGACCGTCGGCTCTAGTTGGCCGTTGGCCATTGTCCGGGGTATTTTGGCCGATTGAGCATGTTGAATCAGCATACGTTAGCATTGGCACCGTCAGTGAGAGAGAGAACTCTGATTGGCTGTTCAGTTTATTGAACAAGTTAGTGCATGAGAATAAAATCGAGAACTGATGAAAGCAAACAAAGAAGTCATGCAGGACGGCACAGACAGAAAGCTGTTCTAATTGTACATCATCTTAACCGAGCATTCATCCAATAAGCAAATATTTTCAAAACAACATGAGCCGCCAGGAATAAAGAAAGTGATCAGAATGATATTCACAACATTAAGCAAGCAGTGCTTTGGTTATGGTTTGTGAGTATCTGCAATCCTAGTTTCGGTTTTCCTTTATGAATGACGATGACAAATATACACAAATTTAGACTATTGATACAGTACCTGCTGATCTAGACAGTTATTTCCTTACAAACAGGCGCGCTAGTTCTTTTGGTGTGCTCAAGCGCATGTTTTTTAGCTGAAACTAACTAGCTAAAAGCTAATATTAAAACTAGTCTTAATATAAATTGTTGTCTAGAAAACGATGCTAAGTGGACAAGACCTTATATGCCAATAAACTAATATGACAAAGTCTCGTTATGCAAGCAGTTTAAATGTTAAAGAATTAAGTTATTAGAGGCTCTAATTAAGACGTTTGATACGATGATATGTTTGATATATTCAATCAGAACCAATTAAAAAGAGCACGTTAGACTCTAACACAGTAACAAGATTAGACGGAGACAGGAACAGCGCACTATACTCTTAACGGCTAAGGCTTTCAGAAGAGATGCAGGGGATGAAAGCTGAAGTGTCAGCTTCCCGTGGGAAGAACCCTGTGGTTCTCCTGGTGAAGGGTTCCCCCTGATCTGTGTATCTTCAAAGGTCACTCACTACATGGCTCTGTACTCATAAAAGAGACAAGACACAGATAAAAGAGCAACTGATTAAATTAGAAGCAGGGGAAGACAGAACCAGCTGTGATGATAAATGAACTTTCATTAGTCTAGTTTTACATTAACTGGGAAGCGACGAGATGTGCCTGGCTGTGGGCGTCTTTATCCTTGTCCTATTATGTTTTCTTACGTTGATATGGTTCAGAGAGAAAAGGAGATGAGAAGAAGAAAAGACTGAATTTTAAATGTGAGCACACAGAGGAGAAGGAGCCGTCCCCATCCGTCTCCGAAGCCCAGAGTGAATTTTTGATCATGGACTCGGTTAATCAGGACGGGTTCAGAGTACTGAAGCCTTCTAAGACAGGAACGCATTCTAAGACAGAGGAAAGATTTAGTTCATGAAAAAAAAAATTATATAAAAGTCTCCCCATGAAACTAGTAGTATTTGTGTCTATCTGACGATAATGAAATTGAAATGAAAGCATGTTCAACCAACAAAACAATTAAACGTATATATACCGCTATCATAGCACACGCTAAAAGCAAGTAAGATACTACTTGTTACTGGCATTAACACACATTGCTTATAGAGTCAATGTAGTGTTATACCCTTATGTCGTCACAATGGTAAAAACAAAAAGCTATTTATGTCAAACATAGCAGCAATAAATAAACACAAACAGTTATTTCCCTTCACTCAAAAAAAATTAAATAACACTTAATTTCAACATTTACTCAACTTATCCTGTCCTAAGCAAAGCATGCAGGTAACTTCTGAAATCCCAAAGTTATCAAGACAATGTCATTAGTCATTACGTTACTACAACTTGAGTTTTTTTTTTCGTTTCTTTTTTTCGTTTTTTTTATTTATTTAATTTTCGCTTAAATTACACACAATATTAAGTTAAATCAACATTATTCAACTCAGTGAACTAATATTTTCAACTTAAAATGTTTAATAAATAAATAATTATTTTTAACGTGCAATTATGACTTTATTTAAGTTTTGGTAACAAGTTCCCTGAATTACTTTTTAAAATGTGTATTCTATTAAAAATATCTATTTAAATCTGATGTCTACATACATTTTTAACATGTCTGTAGTCATACAAAATACCATGCAGAAGAATAAGTCATATTGAAATGAATAAATAAGTTTATTTGCATACATTAGACTAAATATATACAGTACAAGTTCAATTGAACCATCAAAATAGGAGGAAAATATCTCATATGTTTTTAAATAAATTAAATAAGGGGGAAGAAAAAAAACACTAAACTTGGTTAAGGTATTTATGCAAAAATAAAATGTATAAATAAAGTTTAACAAAACATAACATAATTAGTTATTAATATGTTGTTGGTTTTCTCTTGTTTTTGCATTTCTTTGTATGACAACTTTGTCAAAAATATCCACACAAAAAAAAGTTATGACAAGTAGCCTAATACAACTGACTCCAAGCACAACCAAGAAATACTGTATGCTTACAAACTCTGTAACAAATTTTTATTTGAACAATTTTCCTAATTCTAAAATTCTATTTTTAAAACCATTCGGAAATATTCTACCAAATGTAACATTCAAAATGGAAAACTCATGTATAATGTTATATTTCCACAGTATTTGTGTATTAACTTCAGCGTTTCATTAGTAATGTTAAATTGTCACTGCATAACTTTGGGCGATTAAATACGGTAATTACAATTTTCATTTTTGGGAAACTATTCCATTTAAATAGTAATTCAAACAGTAAGCTAAACGTTACAAGGAAAGCGGTTTTGAGTTTCCGAGCGTTGTTACTGAACACCATGTGACCTTGACCCCGTCACTTCCAGAACATCGGATCTGGGATTACCGTAATGCTGCGGACAACTTAAAATGCCCAGGTGGATACCTGACCTTTTCACTGAATCGCATAGTTAGCAGGTCACTCGTAAAGTCATGAAAGGAATACACATTTGCTCAGATCTCCAAACTGAACTTTTTAAGATGTTCCATGCAATCAATGGCCTTCAAGCCATGATCAATCCATAAACCGTAAGCTGTCACATGCACTCTCACACAAACACAATACTTTTTGTCCATTCTATTAATCCCATTACATTTGTATTGATACTGTGTTTTTATTTCCCTACTCATGCATTCATCTTGGTTCCTGAAGGAATCAATATAACCGAATAAAAGATCTTTCTTCCAAGATGCTTTGCTAAGACAGCATCCTCTAAGGAAGAAATTTACATTTTAATGATATGCACTGTTGAGTTTAAAAAGAAGAGTTGTACTTATGGGCTCAGGGCATGGTTTAAACACTACTGTTTTCATGCAACGATATGCTGACAACTGTAACCTAAAACTGTGAGTGTACAGACTTCAAGCCACACTTGATTTGAAGAACTATGAAAAAGCTCACATGCTGCTCACATCCACCAGGAATCTGTCAAGGACTCACGCTGAGCCTTCTGGGACTTAGACATGAGAGAAGCTCCCTGTTGTCTTATAAACTTGAACACTGAAGCGTCTTTGAACTAAAGGCCAAGAGATGAACTTAAACAGCACATTTACCGCAGCAGAAGAAATATTCACTGGCTCAACCTCAAGGCAAAAGATTCGATAAAAGGGGCTCCAATATATCTGCAAAGGGGCATTTTTTTTTTTTTTTTTCCAAGTTTCCAAGAAATTAAATTGCTCGACCAAAGCATTGATATGATGTGTCAAAGAAGAAATTGTAAACTTTCCTTTTTTTTTCTTCTTTTTTTTTTACAATCTGCATATTTTGGCTGTAAGGCACAGTATCAGAATGGAAACTTTGCTGCAACATTAGTTTCACTGGGAAAAATTTGAGATAAAGACAACATCTCATGTTTTCATTGCCTGAATAATTCTACTTAATTATTTGAATGTGTACAACCTATATCCAGTGTGATGATGACTAGCCTACTATAGCTACAGATGCATATATATATATATATATGAAGAGTTCAGATGCAAAAGCCTCTAAATGCTATTTGAAATTTTCTTCTAAAATGATCATTTTTATCAAGCTTGTATATTTAAGTTCAGTGATTTCACTTAAATGGCAATGATAATTACCTATTAATTGTTATTTAAGTGAAATTACTGAACTTAACTATACAAGCTTGATAAAAATCATCATTAAAGAAGAAAATTTCAAATGGCATTTAGAGGCTTTTGCATCTGAACTCTACATATATATATATATATATATATATATATATATATTGTTGTGCGGTCAGTGTCGGCTGTTCTTGTATATAAATTAAATATAACACGGTAAATTACTACTATATGTTGCAAGTGCAAAGTATTTTGCCTAGGCAGCTACACGACGCATTGCTTATTCATTTCTCAAAATAGGCTATGGGTTCGAATGATGGCCGTAATCACATACCTTGTGTTTATAAATCCATAATGTGAACAGAAATATTTTGTGGTTGTAAATAAATTTTACCTGACAGTTAGAGTTGTTGATAAGCACGCGCACGTGCAAGTGTTGGCCTTAAAGTCCCCGTGAAATCAAAATTGAACCTATTTACTTTGTTAGCGCATATTACTAGTCTTGTGGTGAACAATTAATCCGTGCAAGTAAAAATATATTTAAAAAATGTTTTACCTTGGTAATCTTTAATCAAAATCTGAAAAGTTACTTCCGGTCTGAAACGGTTTCTTTTTCTGATGACGTAGGCTTCACAACTTGGGTGGGGAAACGCTTAACCACTCCCCTCAAGCCGTTAGTTTGCTATGAGCGAGAGATGGAAAGGAGGAGCGCTAGAGTAAAACCCTGCCCTCTGTTCAATATTCCATTTCACTTGGAAATACGTCACAGCACTGGAGAAAAATCGTTTGCAACTTCCGGTTCACGGGGACTTTAAAGACCTTTGCCGCGGTCAAACGATATAATCCATTTCCAGGCTTGTTTCAGTTGATTTTAAGTTTATATTTCACTTAATGCAGTGCGTTTTTGTTTTCCGAGTCCAACTGTACATCACAATATTGTTTACAGAACCGCTCCAAGCGATTCAGTGTCCGAATGATTCACACTAAAATTCGGTTTGACTGATTCATTAAAAAGAAGTGACTCGTTCAAGTTGATTCATTCGCGTAGGGTGAATCGTTCTGATTCAAAACACTAGGCCTACATCTGACTAAAACCTCAGAGAGCTTTATATTATCCAGTTAAGTGCAGCATTTATACATGTATGTTCAATGTTATACAGTAGTGTGTGTGTGGACATAATCCTATATTACTATAGGCCTGTTCTTTTTAAAATATAGTTTGAAATGTTCTTTTTAAAACGTATTTAGAATATACTTTCTGCAAAATCATTTAAAAAAATATAACTATAGAAAATTTATGTGATTTTTACTTTTGCAAAGGTACAGGCCAACTAAATTGGTGTTATGACAGTTTCAACCCTCCCCCCCCCCCCCCCCCCCAAAAAAAAAAAAAAAAACATCAGTTATCGCTAACCAGAAATCATATAGGAATAGCAAAGATAGTGCTATGCATCTTCCAGTTCCTGGTTTTATCCCAAAATATAATGCACCTGGGGCCCAGATGAAGCTATATTGAAGGATATTGGTTGCTCTTTCATGCAGAAGGCCTCAATAATGAAATGCCAAGCAAAAATGTTAAGATGGGTGCCTGAACCATCAAATGCCGGTAAATGTTCATGGCACTGGTGTGATCTAATTATACAAGTGGAAATTGGGGCTTTGGTGTGCAGTTCAAAGCTATCCAGCAAGGACTGTTGTCATAAACTTTATACCCTCGTCCTGTCAAGCTCAAAAAGAGGATCTATAGTGATCAGCACACTTGAGAGCATTTTTGCCTTTAAGACTAAAGCCAAACATTCTTATTGTTCCTGACGGACACATCAAAGTCACGAGGTGATTAGCATGGGCCGAAGTCAGCGTATAATGTTCCAGAGCCAGCAACAAGCATACATTACAGTGGGACTGAAATCAGCACTGAAGGCATAAATCTCATTTACAGGCTCACTTCACCCTCATTCAGACATGCAGAGAGACCGTATTTTATGTTGGGGGTGCCATTAGGGTGGTAAAATTACTTGTTTGACACTGGGTTTCAGCAGATTTATCTGACTGCCTATACATGATAAACAAAAATGCTGAACCAATAACTTAAACAAACACAAAGAAAACAAATTTGTTAGCAAATTTCACAAATAATTACAAAGAGGGCAAACTAAATTAAGTAAATATGACATTTTGAAGGAGAAATACTGAAATAATATTTTCTTGTAAATCATTCTCCAATTATTTTTGTTTTATGTACAACTTTGAAAAATATTTTTTTCCAATTTGAAATAAAATGTGCAATATTTTTTCTGTTTTATATATATTTTCTTGTAAATCGTACTCCAACAATCTTTGTTTTAGTTACAACTTACATTTTTTTAAAATATGCAATACTTGAATTAGATTTGAATTATATAATAATTATAATATATTTAATATAAATATATCATATATTTAATATAAATATTAGATTAATTGCGATTAATCGCATCCAAAATAAAAGTTTGTGTTTACATAATATATGTGTGTGTGCTGTGTATATTTTGTATATATAAATACACACACATGCATGTATATATTTATGAAAATGTGTTATTCATAGATTATGCATTTAAATACAGTATTCACGTGCAAATAATTCTTAAATATATACATGCATGCATATGTATTATACACAGCACTCACATATATTATGTAAACAGAAACTTTTATTTTGGATGCGATTAATTGCAATTAATCTATTTCCTAAAATGTGTAATTAATGGATTACGTTACAAACTATAATTTTTGTCATGTAATTTGCAATCAGTAGTAAACTACAATTTGTAAGTAATATCCCTATTCCACCCATAATAGCTCAATACACTGCTGCATCATGCCATTTTCTTTTCTTTCTAATTAAAGTAATAGTTCACAGGTTTGCATGTTTCTTTATTGTAGATTGCCTTGTCTGAAATCCATTTTTAATTTTAGAATTGAGAGGAAGCTATTAGTATTTATTCCATTCATTCTCAAATATATGAGCTCAAATGAGCTTTATAAGCAGGAATACCGAGAAGCAAAAGTATTGTACTCCACAGGCCAAAGGAATACAGATTAGGGAATTAAGTGCTCCGGTCCAAAGCTCCGAGTCAGCAGTCTGTGCCCGTAACCCTGGAATGAGAACTGCTCATTTATTTCTTCACATAAATAATGAAAGAAAAGTCTTTCCCCCAGCACAATAAATAGTTTAGTGGCACATATGCAGTTAGACGCCACCTTTTTTGTTCCTTTTAATTCCATAACAGCCATTGTGGAGAGAAGGACATGCCGTGTGATTTTAATTGGAAGTGAGCTGAGTGATGGGAGATCTGCTGTACCCTTAGCATTTCCCAAACACCTGCCATCTCATTACAACTGCAGCACTGCCGAATCAATCTCCAAATAAACCAGGTACACCTCCGACTCTCAGAGAAAGAGAGAGAGAGAGAGAGAGAGAGACAATAAAGCTACTTGAGTCTTGAAAGAAAGAGAGAGAGCATATTTAAATCTATGAAAATATTAATAGTCGAACACTCTGTCTATCTATCTATCTATCTATCTATCTATCTATCTATCTATCTATCTATCTATCTATCTATCTATCTATCTATCTATCTATTAAAGCTTAAATCTATAAGAAAACAATGGTATGCCTATTGAAAAATAAATATTTTCTTTAATTTAAAATGAATTAAATACCGGTTTGGAATGACATTAAATAACAACAGAAATTCCATTTTTGGATGAACAATCCGTTTAACCATGGCAAAATCAGTGTGAAAACAAATAAAACCATGTTCAAAAATGGACTCAATATGATTTACATATAGTTTAAGAATGAAGTAAATGAAAATAAGAGTAAATGTAGCTTTAGTATTTTCAGACGGACTTTAGCGGTATAAGTTATAATATGTTATTTTTTGCATTATTTAGCCCATATAATATTATTTATTCATATTTTGAATTAGATTTCATTTTTATATTTTCATTTTAATTTAGTCATTTTTAGTACTTTTAAATTTTACAAATGTTTTTTTAAATGTTTTTAAAGACTAATTTTCGTTTACATTTAAGTTTTTCATCTACTATTAATATTTCATTTTATTTCATTTCAGCTTTGTTTTGAATTTGTACATATTGATTTTTGATTTTTGATAAATGGTACATATTTTACGAGTTGCTCAATTCGTATGAATTCGTACGAATGACCTAACCCTGACCCCGCCCCTAAACCTACCCATTATGTGGGTTTACACAAATCGTACGAATTCTTACGAATTAGCTACCTTAAAATCACTCGTACAAATTCGTACGAATTGGTCGTGAGATAGCGTCTTTAGTAAAGGTGTACAACATTTTTGTTCTTCTTTCATCAGAGACCTGATGACTGAAACTGTCAGGGTAGGGATTCGTCAAACCATCGTGGTCTATTGGAAACGAGAGAGCTCCTCTCTTATATTAGGCACACGGAGAGGAAGCGTCGGCTAGACGTTTGAGTGTCCTCCTGAGGGACTTCAGCCCCATTAGGGCTCAGATTGATAATGTTTGAGATGGCAGGAAATCTTTAAGTTTGCATTCGTGCTCATGTCTGTGCCCAAGGCTGACTTGGCAGAGGAAAACCAGAGAGAGGGTAAAAATCCACCGATAAGGAGATCCATGGATCATCTAAAGGGGACATTTTGGGCTTGGGAAAATCGCCAATTCTCTGACAGCTGGTCAATATCTACAGTGGGGAAAGCATTCAGTCAAGTATGACTTTGCACAGGGAATTTTTACCATGCATGAACCTTTGTTCTGTGTATCTGACAGTCAACACAACTAGGCACCAAAGCTCATTAAAGGTTAATCTGGTTAGAGGAAACGAAAGAGCAGAACTGCACCTTTGAGAAACAGTCGAACACCTGCTTGCCTTTTGTTTCCACCATGTTTGCACTGCTAATCTTTAAATAATATATATCCTAAATATAGCATAATGGTGACATATATTCCAACATCACAACAACAGAACCTGTCGGTCTGCCTCTTTTCACATCTTCTGAGCTGTTTCTCAAGGTTATGCATGATGAAATATGTCTGTCTGGCTGTCTATCTATCTATCTATCTATCTATCTGTATACATCTATCTATCTTTCTATACATCTATCTGTACATCTATCTATCTGTACATCTATCTATCTATCTATCTATACATCTATACATCTATCTATACATCTATTTGTACTTCTATCTGTACATCTATCTATCCATCCATCCATCCATCCATCCATCCATCCATCCATCCATCCATCCATCCATCCATCCACATTGTTTAAAAGTTTTTTTTTTTTTTAAATTAATACTTTTACTCAGCAAGGATGCTTTTAATTCATCAAAAGTGACAGTAAATGGTAAATGGTAAATTATAATGCTACAAAAGATTTGCATTTCAAATAAACGCTGTTCTTTGAAACGTTCTATCCATCAAAGAATCCTCAAAATACGATCACGGTTTCCACAAAATATGAAGCAGCACAACTGTTTTCAACATTGATAGTAATAAGAAATGTTTCTTGGGCAGCAAATCAACGTACGTATTAGAGTGATTTCTGAAGGATCATGTGACACTGAAGACTGGAGGAATGATGCCGAAAATTCAGCTTTGCATCCCAGGAATAAATTACACGTTAAACTATTCAAATAGAAAACAGTTGTTTTAAATTGTAATAATAATCTCTTTTTACTGTATTTTTGATCAAATAAATGCAACCATGGTAAGCATAAGAGAATTCTTTCCAAAACATTAAAAAAATATTGCTGAGCACAATTTTTTAACGGTAATCGAAGTCAGAACCATAATAAATAGTGATGCTTGCATGATTCATCAGTGCCCATTAGTGCAAGTAATTGATTTTCAAAGTCATCTAATAGTCAGTTTCGATGCGGATTACTTCTCATGCTGTACAAACTCAAAACGCTTGTTTTCCTACACTCTTAGAAGAAATGGTTCTATTTAGAACCAGAAATGGTTCCATCCCCCGCTTCATATATGGAACTCCAAAATGGTTCTATATAGAACCATTTTATTTGGTAAAAGGTTCTATTGGCCAAGTATGGAACCCCAGGGTTCTATATAGAACCCAGAGGAACCCTTTTTTAAGAGTGTATAGAACCTTTTAGGAGTTCCAAATACATAGCGCTGATAGAACCTTTTAAGGTTCTATATAGAACCTTTTCTTCTAGAGTTAAAACCTGGAAATCAGGTTAAAAACAAAGATGGACTGCATTAAACGGTCTCCAAGTGCTGCAGCAACCCTCCTTAAAAGAAAGGCTGATGCATTGCAGTAATTAGGCCAATCCTTTGGCAATGATACACACACACTTCCTCTGTTCCCCCTTCTCTCTTCAGGTGTATGTGCGTCCAAATGAGCTGATAGATTTAGAATGATGCCAGACGAATGAGGTCAGGCAGCGTGAGGCCGCTGGATCGTGGCACGTTATCTTCAACAAACACATGTCTTTCAGTCCAATTACACTCCTGCTGCAAATGGAGAATCTGACTCCATACACACATCCACCACATCGCTCTGTCACTCAAAACTGCAAACGGTGCCATGCAAACGAGTCCTCAAACAGGTCTATGGCGGACATTTTCTATTTAACATAAAAAGGAATAATTAGTCAAAATTACTGATGCAATATTTATGTTTTGTAATAAAACTTTAAACACTGACCAAATTGAAACTTAAAGGTACACTACGTAGGAATTCCGTTTTTGTCAAACAGCGACCCCTAGAGTCGCTGTGGAGTACTTGTACTGTCGGAAATAACGAGTGGAAAGAAAGTGTAGGCGTTTATGTTCACAAAGTTTACACACAAAAATATCATAAAGATTTGGCTTTTTACTCAGAGCTGAATCTTGTTTTTTAAACAACTCAATTGAGGTTGTTTTTGTGAGATATCAGTTCTGTAAATAAAAGATAATGGTTTCTTCTGGCCTTTGGTGCACTCTATAACAATACTGACAGTAAACTGTTGCCCTGTTGGCCTAAGTCTCTCACTATCTAAAGCTCCTTTACTAAGCTCCGTCCACATGTTTACCAGATGAAATATTGCTGTTGAAGACGTGGCCGCCCATCAGCTCCACTTCGCTTCATCTAAAGTGTCTCAGAAACTCTCTGCTTGTGATCAGACAGAATTCAGGCTTGCGGAAAGTTTTCACGCCGCTGGTTTTCTCTCTTCACTTGTCTCTTTTTATTCTCTGTCCTGCCTGCAGTTCTCGGCTCCCTCCTCGCCGTCTTTTTCGGTCTCTTATTAGTTCGCCTTCTGTCTTTTTCTACATCAACTTTTCATGATGCGAGTCCTCTGAGGTTCAGCCCAGCGCATGCTCCTTCTGAGGCCCATGCAGAATTGATGTGCAGGCGGGTCGAGCAGGCTTCCGTCTCCAGCCCCGCTCTTTGATGTATCCGTCCATTCTCAGCCCTAGGCTCAAAGGCACTTGAAAACGTGTTTTGTTATTGATTCCTGGCAGTGATTCATCATCAAATGGCTTAAAATTCACAAAAAGAAAATTTCGTTATACATCACTCAGAGAATTGCTCCTTTGAATTTTCACCGAAACTAAACTTCTCTGCATCCTAGAAACTAAGAGAATTAAGAAGTTCTGAAACGCACGGTTGGTGGTAGACAAAAGTCAGAAATTAATAATTGGCTAATGTGGATTTGAATTGAATGGCTACACTCACCAGATGTTGAATTACAGTATCATGAATTACAATTCTTCTATTTTAAATTCCATCAGTCAAAAACAAAAGTTGCCAAATTATAAATATTGCATCATTAGTTGTGACTAATTACGCCTATTTATGCAGAATACAAAATGTTCATCACAGGAAAAAAAAATACTATTGCTAAATAAGGAATATTTTGTCTTATTTTCCATTTAAAGGGACTCTATAGAAATCAGAAACCCTTGTTATTAGAGATTTCTTCCGGTGGCCGTTAAGTGAACTGCAGCCAGCAACTTATTACTCGTTGCACCAGCTCTGCAATTTACCTGCATCATGTGAACAGATGAGGTATGGGCTAATTAAAATTACTACGTTATGATCGTTTGATTACTAGACTATATAAATCTGCCTATCTGAGACTGTAATTTGAATAAATCCCGTTTTTCTTTGCACGACACACCGACTTTACAGCACAGAATGGCTCCTCCGGCATTATCTTGAATATTGTAAGCATTCGTTTCATTCAAAGACGAAGAGAGGCTCTCGAGAGCGCGCGTAAACATCACTTCCTTTTGATTTTCCCAGAAAAAACGTCCCGACTCGAGTCCTTCACATAAAATAGACATAGACAACCCACGAAGAAGTCAGTTCTTTGTATTTATCTGTGAAATTTACAATCGATTTCTGAGTGAAAATTGTTCCAATGTAAATCCTACACCATTTTTTTGTTCAGTGTATTGCATTCTCAATTTTAATTATAATTCAGCATTCTGTTTGCAGCCTCAATTCAAATGCAAAGCCTTCTGAATGACACACCATCCTGTTTTGCAACTATCCTTATTGTCAATTACCTAAAATCAAGTTCATGATGTATGCAGCCTGTACCAGTGACAGGAAGTGGGTGGATTTAGTGAGAGGATTCCACCAGAGAGGATTTTGTAAGAAATGATTGTCACTTTCATCTCATCTGACTGTGTCTGTTCTCCTGGAAAACTCTGGTTTGTTTGATTCTGGCAGTTCTTGGTTCAGACCAAGTGCTTTGTGACCTTGAAATACTCCATTGTGTATAAGCTGAAAATAAAGAGAGAGAGTGCAGACAGAGCAAAAGCTATGCAGGCAACAACGTACCGTCAAATAAAGGAGGGTTTTGTTTATCTGAAGCAACACATCTAACTGCGCGTTGTGGTGACGCCCTAAAAAGCAATGAAATACTAATTTGTTTCTTATGTTGTAAGTAGGCTTGGGTATCATTTGAATTTGAACGATTCTGATTCCGATTCCGATTCCTTTTTTCGATTCCGGTTCCTAACGATTCTCGATTCCGATTCTTTTAAGAGGCGGGGTCAAAAAAGTTTAGCTAACCTTGCTAACCAACGGCCTTTCTGAAGGAAATAATCCTTTCTGAAGGAAATACTCCTTCTGTAAAAATACTCCTTTTGTCACAAAATGCCGAGATTTCGTTATTTTTAGAAAAGTGAAGCCACACTTTGGATCGCCGACGTAAGGTACTCATGTTCGACTCGCGTGGTTATGCCAACACTTCTTCGTTGGTGTTGTTCAGCGGTTTCTTCTTCCGCTCGGCGGACTGTGAATATCGAAACTTTTTTTTTTTTTTTTTTTTTGAATATCGAAACTAGGAATCGAAATTTTAACTTTTGAACGATTCCGGGAAAAACGAAAAGTTAGTCCAGGTTCCAATCGATACTCGATTCTCGATACCCAACCCTAGTTGTAAGTGCACTAAACCTGATGCTAACACAGCCTCCTAACCTAGTGAAAATCAACAAGTTTATATTTTCTCTGTCCTATTGATTTTAACATATTTGAGCCAATGAGATGCAATACAATTACATTACATATTTAAAGAGGCCCTTTTACAAAGTCTTGATTAGTTTTTAGGTTTACTAGAATATGTTTTCATGCTTAAATCCAACATGGCATCATGACTTTTGCGTAAACATACGCGCCACTTTCAAGTCAAGTGGCGTGTTATCTATATGCATTTTGAGCTATTTGCGTGTATGCGTGTATGTCTACACCGTTAAATGTCCAAGCGAAACGAAGCAAAATGTAGATCTACATCTAGGGAGCGATATATTTTTTTTCCTAGTATGGTAAAAGACTCATAGTATTAGGTTTAGGGACCGGGTTGGGTATATACAGTAATGTAACGGCGTTCATAAACACGCTGAAAGGCAATTATGCCAAAAATGGAAATACTAATTGGCGTGTCATACATACGCCATTTCAGGAGATCAGTCTGTCAAATCACATATTTTACACTGTTGCAGCACCTCTTTTCCAAGTCTGTCAATAACGGTCTGTTTAGTTCCTGATTTCCGGTCTCTGAAGCTTTTCCTTCAGTGAGCTCTGATTGGTCAGCTGGACCAGTGTGTTGTGATTGGTCAACCAATTTGAGTGTGTTTGGGAAATGTCCCGCCTCTTTCCATAACCGTGAGTTTCAACACACTACTAACTCACTCGACCAGGCCTCGTTCCTGTTTTGTGTGTGCCTTGGGCGGGAATTATTTAAATGAGTAATATTGCGACGTGTTCGTTCCAGTACTTAACCTCAAGACTACAAACGAAGCGTTTCAGGCAGTTCAGAAACAGTGACTCTTATATAAAGAAAAACTCCCTTTGGAGAGACTACTGTATGTAAATTTGCAGATCTTTTTCATGTTCAAACAGCAACATTACACATAAGGAAAGTTGAATTTAAAAAAAAAAGCATAATAAGATTTAACTTTTATTTAATTACATTTAATTGGAAAAATTGAGGGTAGGTGTCAACTGTTTGTTTAACCATCCCAAATGTTTTTCTACAATTTGACTTCATGTTAGAGCTTTATTAAATTTGCAAAAGCGAGGATGAGCAAGCGTACACACAGTGTCGTTTCAAGGTTACAACACAGAGAGCATAATCTTATGAACAACCTCGCATGCTCGCATTGTGTCTTAACATTCAACATCATGCCTTCAAGATCAGGCCTGTTTTTTAATGAGGTCTCGGTAGATACTGGATATGAGGAATTGAGTTCTTCAGAACTCCTCTCTATGGTCGGCTGAACTCGCTGAGGCTTGAAGAGCTCGTCGTATTTAAAGTCCCCTCAAAACAGAGAGGATTTAGAAAGCTGAAGTGTCATGGATGTGTTGTTCCCCGAGAGTAATATTATAAACCACAGGGGTGCCATCCGGAGAACATTATGGCATAATATGAAGATATGATACACACTTTAGTAATGCCATTTCAGATTAGGCGTAACTGTGAGGATGGGTTTGAAGGGGGAATATAATGGAAAAGCGGATTTTCTGGAATAAAAGAGTTTGATGTACTATGTAATGGGGTTTCAAACCGTGCGCCACAAGATGGCGCAAGATGGGGTCTCATTTGAGATAGAAACAGTTTTTTCCACCAAATTTTAAAGCTGTCAGAGTAAATGAGTGAGTTTAGATTTATTAAAAATTAGGGCTGTCAAATGATTAATTGCAATTAATCGCATCCAAAATAAAAGTTTGTGTTTACATTATATATGTGGGTGGACGGTGTATAATTATTTTGTATATACATATACATATATATATATATATATATACATACACACACAAACACATGCATGCATATTTTAGAAAGACATATTATTTATATATAAAATATTTATATTTATATTTAATACTAAAATGATATATAAATCTATTTACAGTATATACATGAAAATATTTCTTAAATATATACAAGCATGTGTGTGTATTTATATATATAAAATAATTATATACAGTGCACCCACAAATATGTAAACACAAACTTTTATTTTGGATGCGATTAATCGTGATTAATCGTTTGACAGCCCTAATAAAAATGCTTAACATGCTATTTAATGAAACTAAAGCCTTATTGGGATGCTATTAGTTTTTTGAATGGGTGAAGTAGGATAATATAATAATTAACAGTGCTATTCCTGTTCAAATCATCCATGTCAGTAATTTTTCCAGGAATACCCTGCACATTCCCATGCTGTCAAAAATATCTATAAAGTGGCCTGGGAAAATACCCACAGGAATTTTTTTGGGAAGAAAGCCTGTGAATCATCTTTCAGTCCAGTATCCTAATAATCCATGACATGCACATATATCCTGCATAATGAAAAAACAGACGGTTGACCGGCCCCATAGGCCTATGTCACGGAAAAATTGAAGACTGGAAGTACGTCTTTTAGGCCTGTTGACTTCCATTGTAGGAAAAAAATACTCTGGAAGTCAATGGCTACCATCAACTGTTTGATTACCAACATTATTTAAAATATACAGTATCATTTTGTGTTTAAAAAAATCCAGGCTTTAGTTGCATACCCAATGGCAGGTCTAATTAAAAAAAAAAAAAAAAAAAAAAAAAAAAAAAAACACTTGTAATGTGAGGCTTTGTATGTTAAGCCAAACCCAAAAGCACTGATCATCCATATTGTCTAATTAATCATCAGATCATCCACTGACCACAGGCATGTGTTCATGTCTACGCGAACCCATAAATCAATTAATTCCTGTCAGGCCATCCGCTTCGTTTAACGGCTGCGTTACGGCACCAAAGAAACGTGAAGAAAACCATTTTCCATAATTAGCAGTAAGCTGCTTAGCAGAGTAAAACTGAAGGCTTTTAAATTCCATCTGCCACATTCAATGCGCCTTCACAACACTGGGTCAATTTTGAGATCAATTTGCATATGCATGTTCCCCATTGTTTGCATTTCAATATGATTTGATGATGCGTTACATTTGCTGGTGTTTCAGATTCACTTTGACAGTCGGTGAATGGCAAGAGCTAATAAATAATTAATCAATTCAGGCATGCTGAGAGTGTGGCATCACTCCAAAGTTTTAAAAGAAAAAGATAAAACCATTAAGAGCTCATGCAAGGGGTTGGAGCGAACACAAGTACAGTTTATGTTCACTAAGACATCAGAAGTTATTTATCAGCAAAACCCAGTTAGGTGTCGAGGCCTAAACTCAACATATGGCTTACAGTAAATACAGAATGGCTGCTAGAAAATTATATCAGTCTAATGGCTAGGTCAATTAAGTAAATATGTTTGTGTGTGTAAGTGAAGATATGTTAACATTTTGTTAAGACGTTTCAGTAGGCGTTTCTCAATGTCAAGGAAGGATCCTTGGAAGCCGGAATTTCGAGGATGCTACGTCATCGATGTCCGTCGAAGGACTGTTCCAATGTCGAGGATCCTCAGAATTTCAACCAAGGACTGAGTCCTTCGTTCGGAAAATATCCCATACACAGGAAAGGATGCATATGTGTAGCCTTCGCGCTCTTAAATCACCCACAATCCTATGCGCAGCTTTGCTATCTTGTTCAAAAACTAAAAAATGTCGACCGTTAGCGGAGTCGGAGTGATAACGGCAATATGCTTTCAAATGTAAGCAAGTATAATTTCAGTTTAGCCATTTATTTAATGTTTGTTAAACTATTTAACATATCGGCTCAAATTTGCTGAGGGGATTTAAAGCTGTTCCCTTTTACTGGTGATTAAATTTTTGATTTTTACTTCATATAACGTTATAGCCTTTTTTGTTGGTCACATATTTTACAACTGCATGTGTTAGACAGCTAGATCATGGAGGTAGTTCTGTTAACTCCGGTAATATAATCGTTTTTGAATGAATAAAAAAACTTTTTAAATCAATATTTTGTGTCAAATTATTGATTTATTTGGTAGGTAGCCATGTTATAAGTGGGAAAATGTATAGCGAGGCGGTTGTTACAGCGAATACAACCGGCTGATCAAGACCCCTCTGCTTTAGAGTTTGCGGGGTTGTATTCACTATAACAACCGCCTGGTTATACATTATCCCTTTATTTATTTATTTCTATGAGGACTGACAAGACAAAATAAGGACTGTCAAGTGTATTTAAACAGTGCAGTACACCAGCACAATGATTTTTGCAGCGCCGAAGCGGACCTTTCACTGATGTAATGACGCAATGACGTGCACTTGCTAGCCTGTTCCATTTACGTGTTCTCCGAACGCTAAAGAGGACCCTTGCCTAGCCTCTGAAAGAAATGACTTGGAAGGACCCGTCCTGCCAAGGAAGTATCCTTGACATTGAGAAACACCTAGAGTCTGCAAACACACGAGAATGCTGGCTATCTTAAAGGAGTAGCTCACTTTTTAAAAAAACTTTTGCTGATAATTTACTCACCCCCATGTCATCCAAGATGTCCATGTCTTTCTTTCTTCAGTCGAAAAGAAATTGAGGTTGATAAACGAGTTCGAACAGGAGAGTAACGAACACTCATCACAGAACAGAGCAAGGCGAGGATTTGAGCTTATAAAACTTAAACTTTGTTATTTTTTTTTTTAAATGACCAATCGTTTCGCTTGATAAGACCCTTATTCATCGTCCTGAATCGTTTAAAGCCCTTTGAACAGTTTGCAGTTGAACTGAAACTGTCTTTTGGACCTTGAACTGCTTGGTTCCCATTGAAGTCCATTATATGGAGAAAAATCCTGGAATGTTTTCATCAAAAACCTTAATTTCTTTTCGACTGAAGAAAGAAAGACATGGACATCTTGGATGACATGGGGGTGAGTAAATTATCAGCAAAAGTTTCCAACTCTCCATGAAATAAAAAATGAAATAAAATTATTTATCCGTGCACATCATTATTGTTTTTTAAATGCATGAGACTTTGTAATCTTTAATCAAAATAACTTCCCCTCCCTCTTGCATCTGACGACATGTTTACTGGCGTGTGGGCGGGTCAACCTGTCACAATCCACCAATTGCAAACCACAACCATCCGATCAATTCCCAATGGACAAAAATCAAGCCCCGCCCTACATTTGTTCTTGTTCGAGAAGCCGTTTCACTCAGGGAAGACTATCACAACTTCTGTTTCATGCCAACTTTAATACTTTTCAGCGTCTGCGATTCTGCGAACGGCTATGTGTGCCAGAACCAAGCTTAACATTGGAATGCCTACAATACTAACACGATCACATTGCTATAAAACATCTACGAGGGCTTTTATTGTATTTTACATTTCACTTTCTTATCTTTATTGAGTGAACATAATCATTGTGACACGCCGCCTCGCTCTCCCTTCGGGTCGGTCGAGGGTCGTCCTGAGCTTATGAGCGCAGGAAATGGGAATCTAAATTAATTCACATTCGCTCTAAGCCGAATCTTCAAAGCTGAAATGAGTTCCCATTCGTGGTGAATCTATCAATATGTAAATCAGCAGATGGCGACGGCCAGCAGAGAACGCAGCGCTGATCACTCCAAAAGAGGCCCAGATATGAAACTGACGCTCGAGATGAAGGTGTCTTTAGTATCGTCTTCCAGGTTTCAGTACTTCATTTATGCAGGACGGTGATATGAGAAAGTTCCAGACTGTTTCATATATCACACTTAATCAGGGAGAGTGAAACGCTTTATGCCAGCAAGCGTAACGGAGCGCCATATGAGCGTGACACGCTGAATATTTCATGTGGAATTTTCCTTACTGTGTTCCAAACACTCCCGGAGTGTTTTCTTCACTTTGCTGGCTGTGAAGGGAATTACTAGATGCAATTCCCATTACCACAAAACAAACACAGGCAATAAACAAGGCTGTACTTTGATTGTCAAAGCACAGTTCTGTCATTGCATTAAACAACAGTAGTGGTTATGTTATCCAACGGGTATTGTGTATAATCTCTCTTGAATGAAAGGGCATTGGCCTACCATGTTATTTACGCAGACTGGATCAATGACATCGACTCTATTATACAATAAAGAACTAAACACAAAGCTAGATCCAAGTGTTTAAAGGGACTTTCAACCAAAAATTTCTCAACTTCATGTTCTTCCAAACCTGTATGAGTTTCTTTCTTCTGATGAACACAAAAAATTATATTTTGAAGAATGTCTGAAACCAAACAGTTGACAGGCCCAATTGACTTGAGTGTTTTTTTCCTATGACAGTCAATGGTTAGGAACTCAACTCAAATGCATCAACTGTTAGGTTAACCTTCTTTAAAATATCTTCTTTTGTGTTCAACAAAAGAATGGAGTTTATACAGGTTTCATACAACTTGAGGACGATTAAATGATGATGACAGAATTTGAGTGAACTCTCCCTTTAAAGGGATAGTTCACCCAAAAATGAAGATTCTGTCAGTATATACTCACCCTCATGTTGTTCCAACCCCATCCTTCGTTCATCTTCGGAACAGGAATAAAGATATTTTTGATGAAATCTGAGAGCTGGATCACTCCTCCATACTAGTCCATAGGCTTCTTGAGGGATTGAAACTTGCCGGCCTCGAAAAGTTATTAAAGACATCCTTAAAATAGTCTGAGTGACTACAGTGGCTCAATCTTTAAGTTTATCAAGCGATGAGAACACTTTTTGTGCGCAAAAACAAAAAACAAAAATTCAACTATTTATTTCCTTCTCTTTGAGCGTCTAGTCAGTAAAACGTCACACGTAGGCTCACTATTGGCCGACTATGAATAGTTGAAATAAAGTCGTTATTTTTTTCGCACAAAAAGTGTTCTCGTCATATGATAAACTTAAGATTGAGCCACTGTAGGCACTCGGACTATATTAAGGATGTCTATTTTAATAACTTTTCAAGGCTGTCAAGTTTCAATCCCTCAAGAAGCCTATGGACTAGTATGGAGGAGTGATTCAGCTCTCAGATTTAATCAAAAATATCTTAATTCCTGTTCCGAAGATAAACAAAGGTCTTACGGGGTTAGAACAACCTGAGAGTGAGTAAATACTGACAGAATTTTCATTTTTGGGTGAACTATCCCTTTAACTCCCATTCAAATGGTGCAACAAAAAAGCAGCAAGTTATTAATAATCCATATGTTCAGAATCTTCTTTCAATGTCAGGTGCATTGGCAGTGCATGTTTAAGAAATATCAACCATGCAAAAATTCTGCTGAATAGTAGCATGGTGATTAGTAGTGTGATATTCTACATAATTAAAATATTTAATTAAATAATAATACTATATATATATATATATATATATATATATATATATATGAAGAGTTCAGATGCAAAAGCCTCTAAATGCCATTTGAAATTTTCATCTTTAATGATGATTTTTATCAAACTTGTATATTTAAGTTCAGTAATTTCACTTAAATAACAATTAATAGGTAATTATCATTGCCATTTAAGTGAAATTACTGAACTTAAATATACAAGTTTGATAAAAATCATCATTAAAGAAGAAAATTTCAAATGGCATTTAGAGGCTTTTGCATCTGAACTCTTCATATATATATATATATATATATATATATATATATATATATATTTCCTATATGATTGAAATGATTTGCTATATGGTTGAAATAACATGAAATAACATAACAAACTGTTTCAACACTGTCTGTACACGACACAGAGCATCCGATAACCACTGCACACTAATGAGTGAAAGATTGGCAAAAGGGACACTATAGCATTCAGACTACGTCCAAACAGTGTGGCCTTGAAGTCACTGAATAAAACTCGTCTGTGCATTACATTGGACTCTAATTAATGTTAAATGCTCAGTAGCTTCAATTCAGATCTGCTAGAAAATTAGGCACTACATTTTCCTCAGGGGTCAGAGGGTCATTACTTTATAGACTATTAAGGGTCAAAGGTAATGATAATTACACTCACCAATCTGTATTCAGCCACTGAATAATTATGACGTTCAGTCATCGCAGCAATTGCTTAATGAATACTTTGAATCATTCACACATGGCTAGAGATGTATTTTATATTTGCAAAAATCTCAGCTCTGAGACAGAAAAATTGCAGCCTAAAGGGTGGGATATGTTTGCTGCTTTTTTATTTATGATTGAAAGTGTGGACAGAAATGTAAATGTCATAATATAAATTGTAAAAGGTGAAAAAGAAAACTTCCAGCCTAAATAATGAGACGTCTTGGGACTAAATCCTTTCTTGTTTCCTTTCTTCCCTTTTTATTCTTTACCTGGAAAGACAGATCACATCTGTCTACTTGTGAAGTTATTATCCGTATGCTTTCATGGCACTGGCTCGACACAGTGCCCATATTTCCCACAAATGTATTATTGAAGCTTCATCTGCCATGTGCTACTTTTATCCCAGATGACCCTTCAGAGTTTGAGAGGCACTTAAATTCATGAAATCTTCAAGTGTTGACTGAAACCGACAGACTTGTGAGAAAAACAACTTTTTCTTGTTTACTTGAACGTATACCGATATTGGTTGTTTATGCAGGGAATTTCTTTGTTTCCATATAGTTATAGCATCATACACGATCTCTCTCGTCACATATTTATATAAAGATTTGATGGGGATGTGATCCACAAGCGTCTGGACTTCACATTGAGGGCTTTAGTGTGGTGTCATTTCTTTCAGATCTATCTGATCAAAACACAACCACACTGAGGATTAATGACAGTGAATATATGAAATATAGATCAAATGATAACTGTATGTGAACCAGAAACCTCAGGAACACTTTCAGAAAGAGGAAACGAATGAATGTGGATGAGAATTGACTTTCCGAGGCTTAGGGCATTGATTAAATGAAATCCCGGTCTGATTATGGCTGAATGGGATTACATGGATGAAAAACCAGGAAAAGGAAATGCTGGCTGCTCATTCGGTGATGGACTTTTCACAGCTGTACTGATGACTATTCAAACACAACAACAAGAGGATGAAAACCAGTGGATAACAGTAATGAAATATAAGAACTTTCTTATTTCTCACTTATAACCAGTATACACACTAACGTTCAAAAGTTTGGGGTCGGTAAGATTCACTCAAAAAATTGATTTTTGCCGCTTGTTCAAATTGCTTAACTAAAATGAGTTTAAAGCAACACAATTGCTATACATTTTTTGTGTTGATTTGTGTTGAATTAGCTGAAACTGGGCGGTGCTTGTTAGTTCCCAGCATGCTTTGCATTTGGTTGAATTAAGAGAGAATACATATTCAAATTAAGAGTTATTTTATGTGTTTTTAAGAAAAGGAGAAAATGAGACTTGGTAGTGCGTTAGTTTAATGTTCAATTAATGTTCATTTAAATTACAGTGTGTTGCCATTGTGGAGAAGAGTGGAACATTTGGTTAGTCTGAAGACTGATTCGACAGTATTCACAGCATATTTGGTGGATGAACCAACTAAATCTTATCATTTAAGATGCTAAAAAGTGTTATTGGTAGCTAATAAATGGCTATAGTCTAGTAATTGATTAGTATGACACTAAAATAAATTATAGTGCATTGGAGGAATGAATATATGAATACTTGAATCATATCAGGAGACAGGGAGCATTTTTAAATTCACTGTCTGACACTATTAAATTAGGCTGTGCCCAAACACAGTAAATAGGTCGAATCAACCTTAATGAATTAAGTTGACCCAACGTAAGTACAATAAATTGGAATAATAATTTCATAATGCTGAAAAAAAGCAAGTTAATCATGTGGAAATCTTTTCCAAGACTTTTTGTTCATTCAAAGAGTTATTTTAAGAAACATTAAAAAGAAGGGAAGGAGTTGTCACTTGCTTGAACGAACAAACATGATTCATGTTGTCTCTACACAAATCTAGACAAAATACAATTTTAAATGACTTTGTGAGGAAAAACCCAACAAAGAATTGTGTTCCATTTGTTCATTTTAAGTAACTTGGTAGCATAAATGTATTTTTGACCAAGCCTTGGCAGAAAACGACATATTTTGTGGGACAGCAGGGCACTGTGTACACAAATGCATCCGACAGGACACACGGACAGCAGCGGTAAACATCAGCCGTGGGCTGGATTTACTGTACTAATGACAGATGGAGGAAAAACAGCCCGATGCGCTCTGGAGCGGCAGCCCTGATTCGCATGGATTCTGTGGATTTATGTCATCCCCGCCTTTGGTCCATGACAACTCCTATTATTTTAGGATCACTAACCGAGACGTAGTCAAATCCCAGTGATTCTAAACAAATTGGCCTGGATCAGCCACATTATTTTAGAATGGCTCATCCTTGCAGTACGATTCCTGCGGGATGAGTCGGATTACATCCGCCCTCCTTTCTGCTCTCCGTTTGCTACTTGTTGTGGTAAAACGTCTCAAACTATGATCATCAAATTCGAATTAAGGAAAATCAAATTCCCTATCATCAATCACACAAATTTTTCCTGCAGAAGACCTGTCATGATAGAGATCAACACAAATCACACACTTTTTCAACAGCATGGGGTTCAGATGTAGGCTTAATTTCTCATTCATTTTCCACATGAACATTTCCATTGAACCATTGAACCAAATCAGAGATGAAATTGTGCAACATGTGATTTGAATATTCAAAACGCAGGAAGACAATAGCCCTACTTCTAATTAAGTGAACGAGCAGACGTGCGTGAATGATTGAATATGTCGATTTTTTGTGGTCATAACGTAATTTCTAATAAGAAAACACTAATTTTGTATTTTATTTATTATGTGGCTATAGCAAACATTAGATTCATTTACCTGGTAGCGTTCCCATTCATCTCAATGGCTGCATCTGAAATCACAAACTTCCCCATTACAGTATAGGAATCAGTTAAAAAAAAAAAAAAAAGTTATGTGACAAATGTTGAATTCACAATAGGCTACTCATAAACAAAGATTGGCAAAAAAGTAACCGGATGACCTACTACGAGATTGCTGTATAAATATCTTTGAATTTCAATTCTGCTTTAAAGTGCCCCTATCAGTGTTGGGTGTAACTAATTACTAAGTAATTAGTTACTGTAATTTAATTACTTTTCCCTTGAAAATGTAAAGTAAGGTATTACTCTTAATTTATCTGTAATTTAATTACAGTTACTTATGATGTAATTGAGGTAAATACTGTGTATAGATCAATACTGTGTATAGAGGTGTCTAAATATTACGACCACACTCGTACAAATTCGTATGAATTATTGTAAAATATGTATGAAAAAAGTGTGAAATGTCATGAGATCAGACATAAAACAATAGTGGGTTTAACATCAAAATGTATTGTCTGATGTTAAAAAGTATGTTTTTATAATGTAACCTTCTCCACCTTGGTCAGTTTAAGGATAATTCATGCATCTTTATAGTATTTATTTGAAAGAATTAATACAGATTCATGTCTATCCTTGTATTATTCAGCTGGTTGAGATTGATAGGGGATTTTGAAAGTAATTAGTAATTAAAAGTAATTAAATACTTTTTACAGAGAGTAATTAGTACAGTAATCTAATTACACTGTTGAAGAGGTAATTAGTAACTAGTAATTCATTACTTTTTTAGAGTAACATACCCAACACTGGCCCCTATCATGGATTTTTGAAAATGACTGTTCATATGGTGTGGAATATAGCTCTAAGGGAATGAAAACATCCTGCAAAGATTTATATCTGAAAGTGCACCGTATATAAAGTTATTGCCTTTCAAAAGTGAGAGTCGACTCTGAGTCTATGAAATGAATTGTTTTTGAAACGAGTCATTAGCTGTTAAATCGTGACGTAGATACGAAACATGAGCATATTGGCCGCGCCCAGTTACTGCACGCGCAGACGGAAGTGTAAACTTGAAGTCTACACATTCAAATACTTCAGCTGAATAGCATCATGTCGAGAAGACGTTGTGTTCGACAATGCAAAGATAGTTCAGCCACTTTGTTTTCATTTACCAGGGACGAGCATGTGAAGAATCGGTGGTTAGACTTCATATTTGCAACGATACCACAACAGTATAGCCCGATTGTGTTCTCATCATTTTAATGACGAATCATTCAAAAACATAAATGAATTCAAATGTGGATTCGCAAGCTGGTTGTTCCTGAAGGAGGTCTCAGTATCCAGTGTATGTGGATCAGCTTCCTCCTCCGAATCACAACCTGTAAGTATTATTAATAATTGTTGCTTTTATGGGTTTTGTAGTGTCGGGGCGCGAGGAGAGAAGGCGCAATAAGTATGTGTGCGTGTGTAAATTACGCTCAGCGCAGCTTCTAGGTCTCCAATGTAAATTTTTTTAAATATGTGAGCTGTTTGTCGCTGTTATTGGAGTTGTCATAAAGAGTAGAGCGTCTTGTAGTACTGCAGTGCTTTATCAATATGTTTAATGCGTTGGGCAAACAAAACAATAACTGACTGGGTCATCTGACCAATCGCCGCCGATTAGCGTCACGCAAAGGAGTGGTTTGGAAAAATGAGTCGTTGTATGAATCATTTGGGAGTCGGTGAGCAAATCAGGTAAAAATAAAAGCATATTATAAGACAACATAAGTGTTTTTTGTCAATGCATTCAACTGTTGTTGGGGACTCCCAGAACAATTTTAGGAACATTTTAAATGCCATAATAGGTGCCCTTTAAAGCCGCACCAGATCGCAATCTCTGTTCGAAATCTGCAATTGCAGCCATTCGTGAAATTATCAACTTTACGTGGGTTGTGCCTCAGCACGGCACAGCGTGGATGAACATAATGTTTTAGGAGAATGTGTGGCTGTCAGTCACCGCGCCGGTGTGGATACTGGCATTCACAATCACAGATTATTCTTTGTGGAAATATGACCAACATAAGAATTTTCACTGGAGAATGTCATCTGAACAAGTAAGAAACATCCACTTTTGTTCTGGTTCTGACATTGCAGTTAAACATGCTGATTAAATCTAACAATCACTTATCATATCACGCAAAACCGTGCAAATTATACTTCTCGAATTGTTAATGTTAACAACGTCAGCATTGCATGACTACATGTCACGATGTTACGATACGTGTCCTTGTTTCCGTTTGCAGTCTCTTTTTTGCATTTTACAGCGGGCAAGCAGAGAATTTTGAACACTGGCTGGTTATGCATTTTCTCAAATATGTATTTTGGATAATTTATAACCCCAAAAAAGCTACGGACTTCAGCTTTAAATTTGAATTGCAAAACACAGCAGAATTGGCTGTTCTGTGGTCCTTTTTTTAATAATCCGAACATCGTTGGGAATTGCTGAACTATATGAAACTAAGCAATGGGTTTTAGCACAGGCTCCATTTCACCCATTCATGCAGCTTTAATTACTGAACATTATCAGTTCTAATAGTGCTCCTGTACAGCATAAAAATGCATGAGACGTTACCGGCACAGGAAGAAATATGAGAATCATTCTGCTCACGTTACCTTTCAGCTATTACCAATTATTTCCCCCTGAATAAACACTGTGTCAGAAGAGGAGCCGCAAGGTGCATTTTCCTACAAATTAGTCAGGAAAGGATCTGTCCCCCTCCACACCAGTGACAGTATAATCGATATTCCTCACTTATTTTAATGTCTAAACCACAGCTACAGACACGAAGAGTCAGTTTGGTATTCAGCGTTTGGTCTTTTGTAACTGCTCAGAGTTGCAGTTCTGTAAGTTTTGAATGTGTCGAGAGAAATGACAATGATATATATTGGCAGATAGTGCAGATGAGTTTAGAAGTCATGGGCTGTGTCTGAAATCGCATACTCTCTTGAGGAGGTACTTATTGTGAATAAGCAATTACTTAACAACCACTAAAAAAGTATGTCCTATGTTAAGTGTACTGCCTGCGCATGTCCATGAACTCGTTCATTTTTTCTCATTTTTTGGGTGGGAATGAAAATTCTGAAAACCCCTGAAATTCTGTTACACGGAAGAAATGACCCCTGAAATTCATCCATTTTGGCATATTATAATGCAACTGTATTTATAGAATAGCAAAGTATGCTTAATTAATGACTGTACTACATAGGCTAGATATATAAAGGCTATCATGATCATTTTGCCAACAATGAACCATGGATTTGTTTAGTTTATAATCCGTTTTATTTTTAATTTCAACAAATACAACATAAAACATTCAAAACTCGTCGGCTTAGACTACTTATTCAATAGATTTTAGACTTCTAGAATATTTCAAGTGCAAAAAAAAAAAATATTTTTAATTTATTAGTTTTTCTTATCATAGCCTACAAATGTCTTTGGTGCGCTCCGTATCAGTTCAAAACGGAACAAGACATTTATGTGTCAAAAACGATTCCGGATTATACGGAATGGTTGGCAACCCTAATTCACCATGTTTTCATTATCATGTGACAGCCATTCTGGGACTTTTTGCCACTCTTTTATGAGTAAGGTGAATTCAGACACACTTGTTTTGACACATACTGCTTTTTGCCTACTATAAGTATGCGATTTCAGACGCAACCATAAATTCATACCTGACAGCACCGTTTCTAGGTAATCTAGGCAGTTGCCTATATAGCGCCAACAGTTGAAGGGGTGCCATTGGGGCGATCTAGGGCCCCAAAATGGCCAGAATCAGCCCTGATCGTCTAGACGTCTGTGTGTTGAAGCTCTGTAAGAAGGTGTAGACTGTTGACTGACTGCGGTAAACCTAGAGAGGGAACAGTAAAAGCGAACTTTGGAAAGCACAGTTCATCCCGATACATTACTCAAGCTGTTTGTGGGGGGGATGTTGTGTGACTTAGAAAAAAATGTTAGTTTTTATCTAGAAACCCTCTAACGTTGTTTATAGCTGCAGTCTAATGCAGAATTTATCACATGGGCTTGTCTAGTGGTTACCTTTTTTACTTTAAGTGTCTAAAAAAAAAACCCTAACCCAAGTCCCCCCACAGCGTACTTTGTACTACTTCAAACAGTGCTTTTGGCTTTCTACATTCACAGCAATCAATGCAGATGATAATAATTCAGAATTTCATAGAGACTAAGAAACTACTAAAAAAAACCATCGCAGCACAATAACATCCACTCAGAACAGAACACCCTATAGAGTGAACAGTCGGATTCCAGAAGTAAAATCTCCAATCATTTTCTCCATAGGGAAATTGATTTTTAATGATAACTTTTTTTAAACCTGTAAAGGCAGACCTGCGGTGACCTATGAGGTTGTTAAATCATGGTATTTGCTTCTGCTTAAGCCATCCACCTGCATTTCTTCATCTTATTTTTTTTAAATAATTGTATTTTACAACAGAATTCCTATAGAAAAACTAGAAAATAACACAGATCAGAATTTAAAGCGCAACACACTCCAAAATAGCTCTTTAGCTCCTCCCACTCCCAAGAAGCACAGCAAATGACGTAATCGAGTCGATCTCCCTACACTCTCAAAACACAAAAATGCTCGTATATGTATGCATATTTTCCAATAAACTTAATATGTATTGTTTTTATACATATAATCAAGTCACAATACTGTTCACAATACTTCATGGCATTGTAGTTCTTTCCCTCACTAAAACCGTTAAAGGGGTCATGAACTGGCTCTTTACATTTTATTATATTGTTGTCTGAGGTCAACTTATGACGTTCGCTTGGATTTTGCATTCAAAAAGATAAAAATGAATAACTAATAAGCTATTTTCTACCCTAGTTTTGAGCCAACGCTCGTCTTGGAAGACTTAAACGCCCACTGCTGTGAGTGGATAACAGTTTTGCATATTATAATGAGTTTCAACTCACTCGTCGGTGCACGTGTGGGAAATTGTTTTGAAAACATCCAATGTTGTAAAATGGCAACCGGAATGATTCGCCCATACATGTTCGACCCAGCATTCCTGTCGGATCCAATATAGACGGCAAAGTTTGTGTTGTAATTCCCCTCGTATCTGGTTGGCTTGGTTCATTGCTCATAACTCTTTACCAAAGACTTCTTTTGAACTTTCTAAGGGAGAAATGAATGTAAACAATACTTCCAGAGCCAACGCCGATGAAAAAGTAGGCGGGAACTTTTGCACTCTATTAAGAACCACTCAGAATACTCCAGCAACCGCCTAGCAACACATTAACCATTCAAAACACAAGGCAACGACCCCCTTTTGCTTTTCAGAAAATGTTAAAATCTAGTAGTTTTATGTAAGAGTTTGTCTTCATAAATATTTAAACTCACATATTTTTGAAAATTCCTGTGGCTTTGATCAACAATTTAATATCAAAGTCATAAAATTATTATTAAATTCCAGCACACTCCAGGCGTCCTACAACCCTAGTTTCATTGGCTCAGTCTCACCTAGTCTCCCTCTCCACCATTATTCATGCAGTTAGGTGTTCATTTAGGTCTTATGTAAAGTGTTGCAGTGAGACTCTGGAGGTTCTGTGTTATTCCAAAGCGTTAACCCCAAAGCTTTAGCAGTATTATGCAGAAGTATAAGAAGAATTAGCATTTCATACGACTTTTTCCATTGAGCACTGATCCAAACCACATTCTGAAATATTAACACAATTATTTTGCATTATTAAGAACCAAGACTTGTACAACATAAGCAATGAGAGTTAAAATGATGATGACGATTTCCTTCAGTCACAAAATGGCCATTTAAAAGTTCTTAACAAACAATTTCGCCACCTAATTTCAGATCGGCACGCTTGACAAATTGATTATTTTAACATCACGAGGAACTCTCCCTCATTTAAAACCACGGTACTTAATGAACAGATTCTTATTTGCCCGCTGGGTGTCTTCTGACACACTCTGAAAGAGTGCTCATTATTGACTCATTAATGAACATCTTAATTAAGTACATCATTCACGGCACTGCCATTCAAATGTGTGCTTGTCTGTTATGAGAACGCCTAAATCTTCGTTTAACTTCTATTTAAATGAAGGCATTGCATGATGAACATTTATACATCTCAATGAAGTGGTAATTGGCTGTTTGTGTCTCAGAAAATGTACCCGCTCCAACTAATCACAGACACACATAAGAATTGCTCTGCGTAGCAAATTTGTGTTCTATTGTTTTTCTCTGAATACTGTTAAACAGTGATGTTGACTTTTTATACATATATACTATATATAATCTTAACCACTTCTGGCCATTTTTACAGTTTTAGAGAACAATTTCCATAGATGTTTCATATAGACATATAACTATGACAGGGCACATATCAATAAAACAGAAAATTTGCATAATCAATAATGCTCTCTGTCATCTTCATGTAGAATAATTATTATTATCATTAGTGCGAGTCTTGATTACACTTATATTTCTTACTACGTCTCATACTGAATTAACGATCCCATTGGCTAAATCTGAATAAAAATGTCAATTAAAAAATGACACACCCATAATCACCAACAGGTAAAAGTGAGTCTTGTCTATGCAAGGTGTTGTGTGTGATTGCCATAGGAGAAGATTGCACGATTAATCGTTAAAAGATTGCAATCTCGATTCAAACACCATCACGATTTCATTACTAAATGACAGCGATACGCCTGTGTCTATTAAACCTTTGACAAAATCACACCGGAACATCCAAACGTGTTATTATCAAAGAAATGGGTAAAAATTGTATAGTTCGGACATAAACACTGATGTTTACGGAAGCAATCAAAATAGAGCAAATCAACTTTTGAAAGTAACTTGACGCTTCAAATAATGATCGTCAATTACATTGTTACACCAGTAGGTGGCGACAATTGAATTAAATTTATTTGTCACTGCAACATGACATCATGACTTTTGCGTAAACATACACGGCCCTTTCGAGTCAAGTGGCTTATCTCTACGCATTTTTAACTATCCGCGTGTATGCGTGTACGTCTACGCCATTAACGTCCGAGTGATTCCGCCGTCAAATGTCCAGTCATAAATGCCATAAACCCCATTGACGGTTAGGTTTAGGGACGGGGTTGAGGTAAGTCATATATTTATATATACAGTAATAACGTTAAGTCAACGGCGTTCATAAACACGCTGAAAAGCGATTATGCGTCTTGATAGCACGCCAAAAATGGAAATACGAATTGGCGTGTCATACACACGCTACTTCATGAGATTAGTCTGGTCACTGAATCATTGATTCAAGTAATGAAAAAAATCTTCATGAGTGAGTCATTGAATCGTTCACTCAACTGATTTAAACAAATAATTCATTCAAAATTAGTAAAAATTTACATTTTGTCAAAACCCCTAGCAAATCAGGCCTACAAATCGTAGGAGGATCGCAATCTCTGCGATTCTAAATTTATCCAGAAATATCAATGCAGCTCTATCAGGGCTTTTTCTATGCGGTTGCTAGGGTGTTCTGGGTGGTTGCTATGATGTCTCTAAGGCGTTCTGGGTCAGTAACGACACACCTCTTCTCAACAAAACACACAATTTCAGATATCATTCATGTCTGTAGCACAATTAGTGCGGGACGAGTAACCTATAAAGTTTAATAAGCTTAGGGCTTTGATGCAAACTTCTCCAGGCAGAACAGGTGTTTTACTTATGATGTTATGACTGTTAAGAAACTCAAGTGATCACTAATTAAACAACGACGGGAGAAAAGGAGGCATGCACATATGCTCATACTCATACACTGATCCTGGCAGCTCACCTTTGCCATCTTCTGGTTAGTAATAAAAAAAAGAGTTTGAGATTGAGACTGTAATATCCAAGACAATTTTCAATTATCTGATCTGACATTTTGCCATATAAACAGACTATTTATTCAGGTTTGGGTTAAACAAATTCTACAATGACCTGGTGTGATATTTGCAAAGGAGAGGGTTTTATCAGCAAGTCTATTTCACAGTTGACCTGTCTTCCCTGGGAATCAAAAAGCTCTCTATAGTCAATAAATTGGTGGCTTGAGTTTTTGAGCACCGGAATAAAATGTTTAAAATGGCAGTTTTCCAAGAGCTGTAGGTACAAGTCTCATTAATAGTGGTTCAACCATCTCCTCCCACGTCATTCGCAAGCCATTTTACTTCCACAACGCGATCAGACTTCTGAGTGAAACAACAGGATAACAATGAGGGAAAGAAAATAGGTTATTATTAAATAGACAGTCTAAGGGGCTTTTTTACATGTCACTCATCTGGTATTACATTGTTTTGGATGTAAGCCTGCGCTAGATGGATGTGTTTGACCGAGACTGTGTTTCTGTAGGTTCTGACGTCACAAACTACCTTGTAACCAATCACATCAAATGTGTTGACTAATATAAGACTTTGAAAATGAATATTGGAAGTGTTGTGCAGTCAGTCAGGATTTACTCTTGCCATAAAGAAGTGAGGTTTTCTGTGGCCTGTGTACAGTTTCCTGTCTTATGACTTATCTCCACCTCTCAAACTGCTCTCTCAGGACTCTGATGACAGTAAAGCAGCTCTTCTGCAAGAACTCAAGTGCTTTAATGCCTGCACTGGCATTTTAAAACCATTTCAGGGAGCGGTGATTTGCTTTCACACGGGTCGAGACATTGCGATGGCAGATTGGGCCACAGCTAAAGCTGACATTAATGCAGAATGGTGCACATTATTTGGATGTTTGTTTCAGACATTACGGATAAGGTCTAAGGTAAATGCTTTCAGATGTGTTTATTGATTTTGCACTCTGGGAACATTTAAGGCTTTCAAATCTACACAGTTCTGCTGTTTTGTCACCAGGAAGCTTCTTAAATGAGTTTGACAACATCATAAACAGGTGAAATTTCATTTTCTTCTCCTTTTATTTTTTCATTTGCAAGAATAATATTGTTTGCCTACAAGCTATTTTAGTACGTGCCATTAGAAGAAATAGCAAATAAACAAAAGACAGCATTCCAGCTGAAGTGGCCTATTCAAAGCCCCCAGAGAAGCAGCTCTGATTTAAACATACAAAATGATGCATGACAATGTAATTTTTGAAATGACATGTATGGGAAAAAATGTAAAGTAGGAAAGGAAGGAAAAATAATTGTTGCTATCACAGTTCATCACTGATTTTAAATTAGCTTGTAACTAGAAGAGAGCATCCAGTGAGAAACTTTAACGAATCTTATTGTACCTGTAAAATGAATATTGAAATGAAGTTCAGCCCAAAGGCTATTTCTCTGGGAAAATTTAATTATTACATGCTGGCCAATGTAGCCTGAAGCTGTGGCAGTTTAGATTGCGCTAGATCAGTGGCTCTCAACCTTTAGAACTGCAAGGTCTCCGTTTGTCAAAGTCGATTTCGCTTTTACAGAGTCTGATTTTCCTCTCGTACTTTGGTTGAAATTACAACTAAAGGCACTTCTTTCAAAGTGCTTTTATAAAGAAAATCTAGGGCTGTCAATAAAATCAAATACTTAACTGTTAATGTTTCAAGGAAATAAACCAAAATTGGTACGCTGGATATTCTTCACAACTCTCTGCTCAGTTAGCCTATCATGTTTCAAATACAGGACACAAAACAAAGAGTAAAAATACAGTGAAAATGTGTGTGCAGACAGACAGACAGACAGACAGACAGACAGACAGACAGACAGACAGACAGACAGACAGACAGACAGACAGACAGACAGACAGACAGACAGACAGATAGATAGATAGATAGATAGATAGATAGATAGATAGATAGATAGATAGATAGATAGATAGATAGATAGATAGATAGATAGATAGATAGATAGATAGATAGATAGATAGATAGATAGATACTAACCTAATCCTTATCATTTTAAGATATCTACAACACTCAGGTAAAGGTAAATAAAAACTAGAACTGGGACAAGTCAGGAGGAAATCTTTTTGTGAAATGTATTGACATTTTTGCTTTGCAATTTTAGTTTCAATATTGGTTGAAAGGTGGCAGGATTCTTGTGTAGAGTTAAGGTGAAAATTGGGTGCAGTATCTGTTGTGTCTGTCTGATTACATACTAATTAAGTGACACAAAAAAGCTAACAAAAGACTAGAATCCCAAAAGCAAACACACCCATTAAGATCACAAATAAGATGACAACAGAAGTGAAGAAAAAGATTTCCATCACAGAACGATGTAAAACTGTGTGGTTGCCATGGAGACGGAAGCTGGGAAATTCTGTATTGTACAGCCATCTAGTGGCAGAACATGAGTTGGATAATTTAATTAATTTTCCCTTGAAAAAGTAAAGTGATGGATAGTAGTTCTTATACTACTCTTATATAATACTACTATACTACTCTTATATTATCATACTATACTATTCTTATATTATACTACTCTTATATTATAATACTATACTACTCTTATAATATACTACTCTTATATTATAATACTATACTAGTCTTATATTATAATACTATACTACTCTTATATACTATACTACTCTTATACTGTATTATACTACTATACTATACTCTTATTTTATATTACAACTGTAGTTTTTTTCTAACAAAATTCAAATGAAAAATCAAATGCTTAAATTGACCAAGTAATAAACCAAAACAGCTGTTAAAATGATAAACAAAATTCAAACGAGATGTGTCAATCAAGTGGTGTGGGGGCGGAGTTAAGGTGGAAGAGGAGACATTCTTGTGTGCAGTTTGGGTGACTGCCACACTTGAGTAAAAACTGATACGATTCTGTAAATCATAACGATGAGAAAGTTTCTCGTAATTATGACCCTTTTTTCATAATAATAAGAAAGTCTTGTATTACTTCTATGCCGCAGGGTAGCGACATCTGCTGGTCAAAGCCGTCGTGAAAATGTGAGAAACGTTCTGCAAAAAAGGTGTTTTCGTTAAAGTCAGTGTAATCTACAAAGTGTAATCTTATAATATCATTAAATAACATTAATGATAAATTATCAGTATATGCCTAATATTCATTTGTGGCACCATGTGTCACACCTTGATGCTGCATCGCTGTGGCATCTACATATACATATGGTTGATACTGTTTCAGATTCAATGAAGTTAGCCAATCACAACAGTGGCAACATTTACTGACAAGCCTTAAAGGAGCCGCCTCTTAAAAACTGATCATTTTACTGTGTGTGTGTGTGTGTGTGTGTGTGTGTGTGTATATACATATATATATATATATATATATATATATATACATTCAAACATCAAACATTTGACTGCCAGTATACAGTATACTGGGTTATTATTAATAAATATATTGTGACAACTTGTTCTAATAAAATTGTGATAAAAACAACTCAAGTCTCTATTAAAAGTAAATAAATAAATAAAACCATGCAACTATCACAACTGCCAGTTTCAGTCCATTGTGATTTTAAAAATAAACCTGTTAGGATTAAATTCAGAAGTGAAAGTCATCTTTGCATGAGCAGGGTGGATCGAGGGATGATGTTTTTCTCCGAATAGACCAGCACGGGTGCCAGATGTTCACTGTCCCAAAGGGAGCTCGCTTTTAGATTCATAAATAAATGAGGCATGCAAATCCTACCTGTCATAGGAACTCAGGGACTCAGAAATGGCTTCATTCCCAGGAGAGAGCAGGACCTACTGGGAAACATCAGGATTGCTGCTTCATGGGATCTCACCGTGTGTAAAGGCCTGTTCACACAAAGGACAATAATTATAACGATAAATTTCTACGGCTTCCGACCCATTCAAACTAAAATTAAGACATTTATTACACTATTTGACAGCCTTAAAAAAGGGTACTTTAAGACATAAGGAGGGGGACCCTGATATTGGCGGAAATCCGTTGTACTCCCATAACGATGGATAACTTGCATACCTTATATATTAGTAAATAGGAAAATTGCTTATGTAATATGCAATATAATGTTTTCAAATATTCTGTTAAACCATTTATGATAAGATTTAATTTCTTTTCATTAGGGAACACCAGACAGAATATTGGGTAACATGATTTTTTTAAATTACTAATTAGTTTGTTTTTTAAATCATGATGTTACACAATATTTAACTGTCTGAAAGATGTAACTGTTATGAATAGAACATAATTCCATATATATACATGTATTTTTTAACAAAAGCCACTAGATTGCACTCATAGCCTACAATCAGACATCATTTCAATTTATTTGTTTATTGTTTTTCGATATATTTACGTTGAATGTGAGAAGTTATCAAGTGTCATGCCATTTATGAATGGAACTTTATGTAAGCAAACATCAAGAATTTGTAACCTTGGTCCAAGCTTTTTTTTTCATCTTCCTGAAAACTATCAACAAAACTGAAAACATCTGCTATTCTTACTTTTGTCAGATATATGAATGATTGAGAGAAAACAAGCTGTTCACAGTCCAATTTGAGAATGAATGTCGATCGTAGCTGGTCGTGTTGTTGTCGTCGTCTGTGTCTGACATGATTTAACTTTTCCCCAGTTGTTCCATGAAAACACGGAAAGCTGTGAAGTGATAAATTAGGTTGTTTCTTCTTTGGGTTGACATAAACATCATAAAAAGGTAAGCAACAGGACAGACCGCTTTTAGTCTCTGCATAAACGCTTTCACCGGAAAAAAAAATGTACCCTACTTCCGGTCTCGGTCGCCATCTTGTGTGCAGAACGGTGCAGGTGCGTGCAGGTGCAGACAGACTGATCAATTAATGACATCATCAAAGTACCTACCGAGAGTGATTCAAAAGCACATGGCCTATAGCAATTATTTTGTTTTCGATACGATTTCTTGTCAATTGAACAAAATTACTGACCAGTAAAAAAATATATTTTTATTTGAGTATCGATTTTTCCGATCCTCGACGTCAGTATCGATTTATGGATACTTCGTATGATATGCACTAGCACACAGAGCTTATTATTGCTTTAGCTAATTACACATCAAATTTGGTTCGCAAATAACTTTATGAAAGTTCAATATTTTTAGATGCTGAGTTTTTTTTATTGAAGAAGAAGAATTGCAAAGGCACTGTCTGCGCACATTAAATTTTGCGCACAGTAACTTAGCTACACCACGGTTAAAATTTTGTAGATTGATTCATTAGAGAAATAATCAAAATGCATCGCTAGGTAAGTTGTTGTTACGTTACCCATTTTACATGCTATCCAACTATTTAAAAAAAGAGTATTAAGCATCTTTTTACAAAAACATAAAGCGAGCTACATGGGATTTAGTTATAAATGTCAGGACCATTTAAAAGCATCTAGTCAATACAAAAAGCTGATTAAAAAATGAGAAAAATCAATCAGTCGTTCATTTCATTGTTTTTATTCAGTTTAGTAGATGCTCATGACAAAGAACTTATAGTTTTTCGCACAGAAATGTACATCATAATGCATTCCACTGAAGTCCTCACCAAAACCATGTAGTCTGACATCTGGTTAGCTGGTTGACCAACCAGGATCCATTCTGTATAAAATGTGTGGTTCTTTGAAATTATATCAAATTCATGTTATTAGACACCAGCAAACAGCAATGTCTATATATAAGGCAATGCATTCCTGTATATGCTCCTTGCAAGACAGACCAACTGCATATTAAGACATTCTTGTGATAGCTAACAGGGTAATGTGTAGGAGGATAAACAATCATATATTCATTTGATTGGCATTAACCACATCAGTTAAAGCAATACATTTGGATAGATAGCATTTTGGGAAAACTGACAAGTTTGGGAAAACTGATAAATGCGGTTTATTATTTCCTCAGGGCAGTAACATCATCTACGCAAGTAAGTCAATGTAAATGCTTCCAAATATACTGCCACATATTTAAAAAATGTGTCCAAAACAATTCATAGTGCAACACAAACATGTCATTCTTAGCGTTGTTGTCAGTAGGGCAGCTCTGTATAGCAGATCAACAGTTTGAAAAGAATATTGTCAAGCAAGTTAGTTAAACTTGTGATGTTTAGCTAAGCTAGCTACCTGAATAACAACAAATCTGTTTTATGGCATAGATAGCGTAACTCTCAACCCATTGACTACTAATGTAAGGTTTGTTAATGCCACAGAAACTCAAGAATGCATGCTAAGTATGTGCAATGGGACCAACACTCTCATGGCAATTCGTAACTTTTATATTTTGATGAATGGCTAATTCGTATGAATATAAATGAGCTTATTTATCCAGTGTAATAACGGTAGGCGGAAGCGCGCACAACGACGGAGTAAGACCTTTTAATTTATCCAAACAGAACACACAGGAGATTTACTTTTAAACAACCACTAAGATACAAACATCACTGGACAGAGAGAACTAAGGAGAACTCAGGCGACTTTAAATAACAGGCAGCTAGTTAGAAGAACAGAAACAAGTGTGGGATAATTAGCTAATGCTAACAAGGAAATCAGGCAGGAAAAACACGAACAGAACACCAGAAAACGAAACAACGTTACACCCATCTGTGTATGCCCCAATAACGGTTAGGTTAGGGTTGGAAATTCTGGCTTTCTTTATCTAAACAAATCACATGGTATGAAATCGTCAGCGCTTTCTCATGACATCATGTTGACCCGGACTGTTCACTTCTGTTGGCATCCGCATTGGCGTACTTGCGTAGAGTATGTTTCTGGCCTCTGTTTTTTCACACAGAATTGTGTTTAAGCTGCAAAATGAAGTAGAATGGCAATTTTGAACGTTTTTCTAAACGGATTATTGTTTTATATGTCATCTATTGAGCTCTCCAAAGCAGACACCTCCTACACCACAAGCTATTCTCTTCTTCTAGAGAGGCAGAATTGCCCTTAAGCCCCCCCCCCCCCCCCCCCCCCTCCCGCATGGGATTATGGAAGGACGGTCACTACAATGACACCTGGAAGTGCTGGACGGAGACTCAGGGAGGTAAGCTCAATTATCATGGCCCCCTAACCTGTCATAGAAACCAGTATGCCATGCTCTGCCATCGACCACAGTCTCAATTTCAACTATCCATACTAACTGACAAACTGGATCATTCGTTTCCATTGTCCTTCTCCAATCTACTGGCGGGCCTCCCTCTCAGGTTCCACTGGCATGTAAATGCCCGTCACCATGGCAACAGAGCATTGTCATTCATATCATTGTTGTGGCACTCGCAGATCCACGATGTCGGTTCAAAGCGTCCTCCAAGAACGCCACTATCTTGTCACCATCCTCCTGTGGAAATTGATGGCAAAGACAAGAAGTGAACATTTAGCTGTAGCTGCTGCTTCTGTGTGTTTTCATTTCATGTTACATGTAAGAAAGGACACTGATATGCTTTGAGATGATGAACATATTGAGGAAGCTTGCGGATACAGTATACGCAGTATGAGGTTTTTAGTCTCACCTCACTGATGAAGGAATGATGGATAAGTTCATTGACCAAATCTCTGGAACTGTCACCTGAAATGACCACAAACACACATCTGAACCCCACAACTATAATAATTATAGTCAATATGTTTGATTCATAATAATAATGATAATTGATTAGTGTTTCAATATTTTTAATACTCATTTCAAACCTATTACACAAAATAACAAGGAAATTGAAGAAATGGAAAATATTGTATTTTTTTCAAACCAATATTATTTATACTATTGTAGTATTTATTCATATTTTAAATTAGTTTTTATTTTATTTTTACATTTTAATTTACATTTTTGAATCTTGAATTCACTTTTTATTTCTGTCATAGTATTTAACTAGTTTAGTTATTTGCCAAGGCAACATTTCTAATTAAGTTTTTCATCTAATATTTATATTGTATTATTACTTTTTTTTCAGCTTTATAACAATTGTTGAAAAATTAGGGAAATACTAGGGGAAAAAAAGCTAACTACACTGTTTCAAACCCAGTTCTATCAGTCGAAATACACTAAGTTCTACTTACTGTAGTTTGAATTAAAAAAATATAAGTATCTTGTCTTTATTATACTGTTGAGTTGCTGTATATATATATTTATATATGTGTGTGTGTGTGTGTATATATATATATATAGTACATACTGAAAACTGTGTGCATTGAAATATTATGTCGCTACTTCACTGTTGTGGGTCTTTAACTTTTACCCTGATTGCACTTATATGGTAAAGAGATGATAATGTGAGTTTATTTTGGAAAAAAACAAACAAATCAAAGGTCTTTAAGGTTTCACTCACTTGGCATAATATCACAGCTGAGCTGCCGATGGAGTTTATCATCCAGCTTCAAGAAAAGAGTGAGCTGTGAAAACAGCAGAAATCAGTTCCATTTGCCACAGACACAACAGATGTTGTTGCCATAAGTATTCTTTGACATGATGAGTGTAATAGTGTGTGTTATCATTAATAACAGAAACGATACTAAAGATACTAAACAGAAAATCCCATTCAAATAGCATCGTCACTGATCAAGAGTAAACCCTCCTAATGCATTTAAGTTAGGTAAGTTTTTTTTGTTCAAAATAATTCTGAAATTAAAATAAAATGACAGTTTGTATATTAAACGTTCACGGGCCATATAGTCTACATTTGAAGAAAAGAGGGTTTGAACAAGAACTCCACTTTTCACTTTTCTAATGATTGCTAATTAGTGCTGTCAAATGATTCAAATATTTAATCGCGATTAATCGCATTAATGTCATAGTTAACTCACGATTAATCGCACATTTTTATCTATACTATTTCTTTTTGTTACATTATTTTTTTCTCATTTTAATGCTCTCATCAACATGGAAAAGTGGATTGGCTTGTTTAGTGCAAATGTATATTATTATTATTGAAAATAATAAATATCTCTCACACAATGTAACACTGTCTATCAATAAAAGGGTGAAAGAAATACTGACGCGGGGGTAGAGAATTCGCAATTCAAGTGGTGTTTCAGACTGGACGTGCTGCGATGATGATCGCTCAGTTCACAACAACAAAACACAGATCACTTGGTCTTGTCAATGGGACAATTTGGCAACTTTTTAAACGTGAACTTTCCATTCAGAATCTTCTAAGGGCATCCATTTCGGCGTCTCGCGCTCGTAACGTTACTATTTGGCCGGCTCGCAAGCCGAAACGAGTGTGTGCGGCACAAAACGTCCTCGCGCTGCCCTCTGAAACATTCATTTCAATGGCTTGGACGTTTTGTTGTTTCTTCGACCAAAGCACAAGCGGATCTAGACCGTAAACAAAACAACAGGCACGTTTGGGCTTGCGAGCCGACTTTGAGTGGATGACGAGCGCGAGACGTCGAAATGGATCAGGACGCATGCGGCGTCCTGTTGCAAAAGCATGTGAAAAAACGACAAAGTTTGCTAGGACAAAAAGACCGTTAATCGCGCGCGCAAAAAAAAAATTAACGCCGTTAAAATGGGTTTGCGTTAACACCGTTAATAACGCGTTAAACTGACAGCCCTATTGCTAATACATTGTAACATGAAAAGGAGATTCAGGCGGTTTAACAACTTTTTTGTTAAATAAAAGTATATGCAGGTAAAATGAATATAGTTTGAAAACAGTTCAGAGTAATACTAATGTTTTATAAGCACAGGATCCAAACATACCCGGTGTATTGTATACAGTTTTTAACGCATTACGAGGTTAACTTGAATTTGCTCTTGGGAGAATAATACTGTGTCCTTAATACATGTACACAAAACTGTGACAAACTCACATGAGTTTTAGTTGTGTCTTCATTGGACTCCAGGTTACAATGCATCTGTACCACCTAGAACAATGACAACTTAAGATTAAATAAAGCAAAACCGAGTGAACTGAACCATCACAAGTGTCTTTTCATAAGAACACAACACACACCTTCCTGGTTTCTGCCTCTTGAGGCTCAGGCGTTGGGGTCTTCACCGCCTCCACCTGCTCTTGGGACATGGAGAGGGCGCGAGGTACAGGATGGGGTCGAGCTGACGCAAAGTTCATCAGCGGGTAAATCCCATTCCTGGACAGTAAAATACATATTTATTCATTACGAACCACAAAAGCCACAAGCTACTTTTTAACTGTGGCAACACTTACTTCACATCCTCTAGAAACTTGTCTAGCTCGAGAGGAGAAACATGAGAATACCTGCAGGACAGGAGAAATCAATCAAAATAATTGATCAAGCAAATATCATTGTATAATATAGTGCTTTTGCAGTATCGTTCAAAAGTTTGAGGCCGGTGGGATAAGTCTCTTATGCTCAACAAGGTTGCATTTTCATTGGTGACATCACCCATCACCAACACCCTGATGAAGGCCAGTGGGCCGATACGCGTTGGTGTTTTTTAATGGTTTAGCCCTCGATTGTTAAATAAAGGCCTTTTTCACTTTTGTAACCCTGAGTGCGTGGGACTTGGATTTTTTTCCAATTTTTATGAACTTTCAGCACTTCCAAGAGCACCAGAGGATAAAAGGGACACCAGCAGCGCTCCAGCTTCCTTTTGCTAGTTTTACAAGGCTGCATTTTGTTTGATGAAACGAAAACACAGTAATATTTTTAAATATTATTACATTTTAAAATAACAGTTTGAATATATATATATATATATATATATATATATATATATATTCCTGTGATCAAAGCTGAATTTTCAGCATCATTACTCCAGTCTTCAGTGTCACATGATCCCTAAGAAATCACTCTAATATGCAGATTTGCTGCTCAAGAAACATTTCTTATCAATGTTGAAAACAGCTGTGCTGCTTCCTATTTTTGTGGAAACCTTGATACATTTTTTCTGGATTCTTTGATAAATAGAAAGTTCAAATAGTATATATATATAGTTCAATAGTATAATATAATGTTATATTCTATTTCATATTTGACATTATAAATGTCTTTACTATCACTTTTGATCAATTGAATGTGTCCTTGCGGAATAAAAGTATTCATTTCTTTAAAAAAAAACAAAAAAACAAATCAAAAGTTTTTGAGGGGTATTATAAGGCGAGACTTACTTGAGCTGAACGCGGGGACGATCGTCTTTGTGAATAATCTCTGCCATGACTCCATTTGGGTCGAATGATTTGGTCTTATCCTCCACACAGTTCTCTGGAAGCATGTCTTTGAACCCAGATCAAATGTGAAAGCACTATTTTGAAAATTTTATTTCAATAATAATAATAATGATCCAATTCAATCCAATGAATCTTAAATTTATGTAATTTAGATATTCCTTCACAATAAATTATTATTATATATTATTACATGGCACTATGCTCTGTGGCTGTAATACTGTGATAAGGATTACAATATACAAAACTGTAGGCAACTGATTTCCTGTGAGCCAATACAATTATTTAAACTCATTATGTTTAGTAATATATAGTCAGTTAATCATCTATAAATACATTGTCTATTTATGAAATTATTAAAATTGACACTACAAGTGAGAGAGAATTAAAGGAGTAGTTCACTTTTAAAAAAACTTTTGCTGATAATTTACTCACCCCCATGTCATCCAAGATGTCCATGTCTTTCTTTCTTCAGTCGAAAAGAAATTAAGGTTTTTGATGAAAACATTGCAGGATTTTTCTCCATATTATGGACTTCAATGGGAACCAAACGGTTCAAGGTCCAAAAGATCTGCGTTCGTGACTCTCCTGTTCGAACTCAAAATGAATAAATCTTTTTTCAAGTCATTTGGTTCATTCAACGAACGGAATGAACAAATTGACTCGGAAAAAGATTCGTTCATTTTGATGAACGAATTCGAACAGGACCAAGACCAAGACGAGCATTTGAGCTTATAAAACTTAAACTTTGTTATTATTATTTTTTTTTAAATGAGTGATCATTTCACTTGATAAGACCCTTATTCATCGTCTGGAATCGTTTAAAGCCCTTTGAACAGTTTGCACTGAAACTGTCTTTTGGACCTTGAACAGTTTGGTTCCCACTGAAGTCCATTACAGTATATGGAAAAAAATCCTGGAAAGATTTCATCAAAAACCTTAATTTCTTTTCGACTGAAGAAAGAATGACATTGACATCTTTGATGACATGGGGGTGAGTAAATTATCAGCAAAAGTTAAAAAAAGTGAACTACTCCTTTAATAATAGAAAAAGGTGGGATTTTTTGTAGTGGTTCAAAACAATATCATTTTTTTCATCAATCATTATTTTCCAGCACATGCGCTTACACTGGTTATTGATGAGACAATGTGCAGCGAGCAGCTTCAGTGAGTGCACTTCAAACAGCACGCGGTGAAACAGCAGGTCATGTGCCGTAGGGCGGAGTCTGGGGTTGTGACGCACACACGACTGGGTGAACTCCTGTGAAGCAAAAAAAAGAGCATGACTGCATCCGAAAGATATCGGTCATCCGGGAACTGTTTTTCAAATACCAAATATGTATTCGGGCATTGTTATTTTGGTGTACGTTTTCGAATACTACTATATAGTATTGAAGTATCCGAATGTCTATGATATTCTACCAAGCTAAGAAAAATATGTTCTAAGAATGTTTTGCTAATTGCTTTCATTAAGTTGACAAAACGTTATTTTGGAATGTTCTCGTAATTTTTTTCAAAAACCTTTTTTTTATGTGAATATTCCATTTTATGTTCTAAACATTATGGAAAAGTTACTTTCGAATGTTGTCTCAACGTTCTAAACCAAGTAGTAACATTTAAAAAATGCTAGACGAACGTCCAAGTAAAACATCTCCGAAAAAATATCAATGTTAAAATAATGTAACGTTTTGAGAAAACTATTAAAGACCACATAAATTTGAATGAATGTCCTATTAACGTTACCGGGAAAATGTTTGCTCATCATAACTTTGAAATAACTTTTCCAAAACATTAGCCAAAGTTCTGAGAACTTTTCCTGTTAGCAGTGCAGTCACTAGATCTAACACGCATCCCTTCTAAAATATATACCTGTCGTAGTGTTTTTACCTGCTAATAATAAGTCTGATTAGTTAGAAAAGCATCTATCATGCAAAATAACATCACTTCTGCACACATACCTTCATTAGAGCGTCTTCTAACGATTGGCCCGCATTGGTTATGGCCTCCTTGGACACGACAGAATCCCCATTGGCCTGGATCTCCAACACGGCCATCTGGAGGAATACACTCAAATATTATTGCATGAGGGACTTGCTTCAGTGCAATAAAGAGCTGAAAGTAATATATTACATTGCCAAGTCATGCTTTGTTGACATCTCACCTCCAAAGCGCAAATCCCAAAGGAAAAGATGTCAATGGCGTAGTCATCTTCACATGCTGAGAATAGAGAAGGGAATATATAAACCGAAAAGTCTACACAAACATCCAGTAGAAAACAAAGTGAAGCTGTGGTCACACTCACAGCCGTACTCTGGACTGAAGAAGTGCAGGTTCTTCTTATCGTCTCGATTTTGGAGTATTTTACCACGGACTGGGAACACTGGGTGAGAACAGATGATAACAGTGGGTCAAACTCTCATAAAAATAACTAATTAAGCCTAGTGTATCATGTTTGATTCACTTTAAAGTTACCAACATGATCTCTGTCATCTGATGATACTTTTGTACTTTTTTTATCAGTGCCTTTTAGTATAATTTTAAAAACAGCCTCTTCAGGTCGTGATACATGTGTATTTTTGCTGTGAAATTAACATTAGAATAACTTTCATATCGTTAATCAATATTTCTAGATACTTGATTGCTGGACTGAAGCAGCTTAGGTTTAATTGATTATTACCCATACCTAATGTTTTACAAAATTCCTAAAATTGTGAGTTTTAAATGATATGATAGATTGATACATAATATCAATGATTAATATGATACATAAACAGGTTCCATTTCAGATAGGGGTATTACTTTATTTTATTTTTTATTCTAAACTGTTCTAATTATTCTGATTTATTTTGATTATTTTAACTCCTTCTCTAACTTGCCTTGCCTTACATCAGGCTTTTGGGGGACATTTATTTGTTTTTTTATATATATATATTTATTATCTCTTAATCACCATCATTACATTGCAATATGTTTTTCCCCACATTATAAAATCTGCAGAGCTTTAATCGTAAAATTAAGCCTTTAAATATCATCTTATGATGACATATTTTGGGAACTGGGGAGATATAGAGAGAAATGAATTCGAATATAATAATATCTCAAATATGAGCGCCATATTCTTTTATATCATACTAAATAAGCCTTAAAAGCCTGATGTATCAAATATGAAACTTTTCAATATGAATTTTGCCTAAAGGTTCAATAAGCTGTTCCATTTCCAGACTTTTCCAGGACGAATAAAAAAGTTAACAAAATGAGTTAAAAAAGTTTTTCTCAGTGTAGGTTACATGTTAAATACATATTACATGAAATGTTAAAATGACTCACCATTCACAAAGAGTCTGTGCCAAACTACAGAGGGGGGAAAACAGATTAGAAAGAAGAAAATGGAGGATGATTTTATTAGAGATAGTGCTCAGTAATTATTGATCATTGAAAATGATAATTTAAACAACTTTTCAGCAAAACATTAGACTAAAAAGAGGATATTTTACAAAAATAGTGCAGGGGAAAATATACCTGATCCGATTTTAATGAGGCCGTTGTGCTGAATGAAGATGGTGTCGCACGTGAGGTTGCCGTGAATGATGGGAGGGTCACAGGAGTGCAGGTAACTGATGAGTGGAAGAACAAGCTTGTTAGTGTACAAATCCTTGTGTTTTCAACTCACAAACACAAACTGAAAAAGTGTGTCACCTGAGGGCAGAGAGAATCTGTGTACACCAGCGTTTCCAGGCCTGAAATACAGACATTAAACACAAAAATCACAGCATCGCACAATAATAATCATTTACGTCATATATTAAGACATCAGTCTCGGGCTAAAAGTTCTCATGAAAGCCTGACCTTGACATTCATGGTCTTGTGGTTTTTCTTGGTCTTTTTAAGGAACTGTTTTAAGCTGCCAGACGACATGTACTCTGTGATGAACACAACCTGTGAGGGATGTAAAAAGAAAGCTATTTTGATATAGTGGCCACTTTAAAATATTATATATAATGGTGTATATCAAGACAAGAACGGTTCTTTTAGAAAAAAAATCATTCTAGGCTGCATCCAAAATCGCTAAATCTGCTGTGAAGAAATGATGCAATTCAAAATAAGTATCTACTCAAAAGAGTATGAGTATTGCAGACGCAGCCTTGTAAGCTACTTCATGTGAATGAAATCCAAATCTGAACATGTTCGTCACAAGCAACAGAGCATAAAAACGGGAAAAGGAGGCATATTATTTGTTGCTGCTGTCGCTAAATGCACATGATTAAAAAAAGTGAAAAGTGAATCTGAGGAAAACATAGTGGATTTTATTTGCTTAATATGGTCTTTAAGGTTAAATACTAGCTTTACTATCCATAAAAGTGAAGTATGTATTTTCTAAAATATAGATTGTTTCCCAATAAGTTAAAAATGCACTTTCCCATTAAGAGATACTTTGATGTAGTTATTTTACACCGCCACAATAACATGAAACTATTATAATGAAAAGAAAAGGTGTGTGTGTGTTACCCGAGCATGATTGTCCCCAATGTCCAGCCAGTATTTGTGAAATTTGACGATGTTGGGATGATCCACTTGCATCAGGTTCTCAAACATCTCCTTCATTTTGTCCTACACAAAATGAAAAACATTTGAGCATGTTAATCATTTTAGATATTACATAGCAGCAAATCAGAATATTAAAATGATTTCTGAAAAATCATGTGACACTTAAGACTGGAGTAATGATGCTGAAAATTCAGCTTTGATCACAGGAATAAATAGAGCCAGACCGATATATCGGCAGACCGATATTAGGCATTTTTACAAACTATTGGTATCGGCAGTTATAATGGCCGATAAATGAATATTTCAAATATAAAATAAAAATGGACAAAACACGCTTCAACCATGTCATGTTGGAGTGTTGGAGTTGTATAATTTGTCCACCAGAGGGCACTCTACACCGTCCCTGTTGACAACACTCGTTTATAACACGCAACACATTCTAGCTAACCGCAAAGCTAGCTAATGCCACTATCACCAGTGGAATTTAATGAGCTTTGTTAATTAATTAATGAGCTTTGGTTCCTCCTCCTGTTCTGTTGCGACAATAAAAGAAACTAGTTTCTTTTTAAAATGCATTATCATATTATTTTAATTAAAACTCATACATAACTACAAATAACTAATGTTAGGGAAATCTGTTAATGTTTTGTTGTGCGTTCCTGAAAAAAATAAAATAAAAAATATCGGCCGATATATCGGAATATCGGATTTTAAAACCAACAAATATTTGTATCGGTATCGGCCTTCAGAATCCTTTATCGGTCGGCTCTATAAATTACACTTTAAAATATATTCAAATAGAAAAATTGTCATTTTAAGTTGTAATAATATTTCACAATATTACAGATTTTACTGTATTTTTGATCAAATAAACACTGCCTTGGTGAGCATAAGTGTCAAGAATGTATAACATTTTACCAACCCCAACATTTCGAACGGCAGTATAAACAGAAATATATTCAGGTTTAATTGAGCATCACCTCCACTGTCTTAAAGACCTTCTTGTCATGGAAGAGAACTTCGTTCCAGACCACCTCGACACCCTCTTCAGTGTCCATGGCCAGAGAAGCGCTCTCCACTCCGGGAACATTTCCCTGACTCACCTGCAGGGGGAGACAAATAAACACTTTTAAAACACACAAACTTTACACCTTTTAACCAATGTCCCATTACATTTTTCATCTTAATCTCAAGTAACCTAAAATTCACACTCTCCTCATATGAGTCCTAGAATGAAATGTTTAGTGTAGGGAAATTATGAACTGTTGATTTTTACTCTGATGTAACCAATAAAGTACACACATATTCTTTTTATCAATTAAACAATTTTGAGTGTCAATGAAAAAGTCAATGTCAATTAAGTTAGAACTTAAATTAAATATTGGTTTAATTTGTATTTTTATATTGATTTTTTTTTTTACTGTTTTTACATAATGTTTACACTTAGTGTGAAAAATGAAATATCACATATAAATCAGCATCAACCATTAAAAAACCCATATTTGTTGACCACTATTTGGCATTCATTTCTTTTGTAAAAACCCATTTTCAAATCAAAATTTGAAAGTATAATTTGTCAGACTGAATTGAAAGGCATCTTTTGTGATTTTCAGAGACAGCGTGTTGAATTGGAATTTGGATTAGAGCCAGAGAGAGAGAGAGAGAGAGAGAGATACAGAGAAGGATGTTGCTGAGAGAGGGATAATGACTGAAGAGATGAAACGAAGAGAGCAAAGCGTCCATCTGCACTTGTATGACTAATAAGTGTGTCTGTCTGCTTTGTGTATCCCACAGCTGTCAGACAGACACCTCTCAGCTTTTAACACTCTTGCTGAACATCTCCAGCCTTCCGCTTCTAATGCATGTCAATACACTCCTCTCATGTGTCAGCCACGTCACATAAAAAAACACACTGTGGGTGCTGGCTTTACATTGTCATAATGTACATACAGCTTTGAAATCAATCAATTACATTTTAAAATATATTAAATAGCTCTTTAAATAGTTTTTACTGTATTTGGATTAAATCAATGCAGCCTTGGTGAGCAGAAGAGACTGACCCAAAACTTTTGAATGGTAGTGTAGATAAGAATGCAAAAATTCTGTAATACTTCTCTCAAGTATGATATGAGTGGTTAAATTAAATTCAAGATCAAGACCAGGCAGAACCACATTACATGCATGCATGTTGCAATGAGGCCAAAAAGCAGTCACCTATATTAGATGTTTTACGGTACACCTCTTTCTGACTGGCACTGGGAGCCAAGCTGTTTCTAGAGATATGCCTGGATCAAAAGTGTTTATCGCAGGCGAATGGCAGAATCGCTGGGTATCTTAACACACCATATGCAAAAAAATTCAGGCTAATTTTATTTATTCAAGATATTAGGTTTATGATACACTCTCAGAAAAAAAGGTCCAAAAGCTGTCAATGGGGCTGTACCTTTTCAAAAGGTACGCTTTTGTATCTAAAGGGTGCATATTGGTACCTTAATGGTACTTATTAGCACCTAAATGTTCATATTAGCACCTAAAATGTCCATATTAGCAAATAAATGTCCATATTACCACCTAAATGTACATATTAGCACCTAAAATGTACATATTAGCACCTAAAATGTACATATTAGCAAATAAATGTCCATATTAGCACATAAAATGTACATATTAGCACATAAAATGTACATATTAGCAAATAAATTTCCATATTAGCACCTAAATGTACATATTAGCACATAAAATGTACATATTAGCACATAAAATGTACATATTAGCAAATAAATGTCCATATTAGCACCTAAATGTACATATTGGCACCTAAAATGTACATATTGGCACTTAAATGTACATATTAGCAAATAAATGTCCATATTAGCACCTAAAATGTACATATTAGCACCTAAAATGTACATATTAGCAAATAAATGTCCATATTAGCACCTAAATGTACATATTGGCACCTAAATGTATATATTAGCACCTAAATGTACAAATTACCACCTAAAATGTACATATTAGAACCTAAATTTACATATTAGCACCTGTCCTAAAATGTACATATTACACCTGTCCTAAAATGTACATATTAGCACCTAAAATGGACCAAGGTTTACCTTTTGAAAAGGTACAGCCACAGTGACAGATTTTGTACCTTTTTTTCTGAGAGTGTATGTAGGATGACTCATGTCTGTATTCGAGTACACTGGTGATCATTCAAACCGTGCTAAAATGATCACTTCTCAGTATCAACCTACACTTGGTGTGGTTAATAATGTGATTATAGTTGTGGAGGAACTGTGAGCCTTTGAGTCATCAGCTGGGAATCAAGCCAAGCACTGAAAAGACTGCATCAGCCTTACAAAATAAAGACGGGTGCAGACGTGCTTTTCCTGTAGCTTTTTTTTAAGAGGTTGTGGCTTTAACCCTTTGGAACCAGTACTGAAGTCCTAGAGGAATATTCTCTTGATATGTTATGCTATAGAGAATGCCAGATGTGAACTTGAGTCTATCATGAATATACTGCTGAAAAAATATACTGCTCTACAGAAGAAGAAAAGCCATTTCTCTTTTTATGTTCTTCAGTCAATCTGCAACAATATTTTGAGCAAAAATAAAATCTAAACAAATACAAAGATCAGGCTTTTTTTGTGCACCTCAGAAAAAAATGCATGGTTCTGATAATTAATAAATATGAATAATAGATAATAAATAATAATAACAATAAATCAAAATATAAGTTATATATTGCCAATATATTTATATATTAATATCAAAATATGTAAAAAAATAAAATAAAATATTTTTTTAAGATTAATTGCGAATAATCACATCCAAAATAAAAGTTTGTGTTCACATAATATATATTTGTGTCTGCTGTGTATAATTATTTTGTATATATAAATACACACACATTCATGTATATATTTAAGAAAATGTGTTATTCAAATAGAATATTTATATTTATATATAATATAGATTATGCATTTATTTATTTATATATATATATATATATATATATATATATATATACAGTATTTGCATGCAAATAATTCTTAAATATATATTTGCATATGCATATGTATTTATATTAGGGCTGGACAACGATTAGTCGCGATTAATCGTATCCAAAATAAAAGTTAGTGTTTACATAATATATGTGTGTGTAGTGTGTATAATTATTTTGTATATATAAATATACAACACGTGCATGTTTATATTAAATAAATATTTGCATGTATATACTTTGCACAGCCCTAAAAAAATTAATTCTATATAAAATAAATGTATTATATGCAAATATTTTAGTAAAATTATATAATAAAATCAAAATTATTAGGACATATTTACTTTAAAAGTTAAAAGTGTCATTTCTTTTGAATCGTAAAGGCTTTCTGGGTACCAGTGGGCTGATCCTGAAACACCATGAACGAAGTGCAGTATAACCGCCAGTCTGAGCCCTGATTTAAATGGATTACCCACAATCCTTTGGTCTTGTACGGCATGTTGCCAGCAACAGGGTTTCACCTGCGGTCAAGAGGTTACTAGGGCTGAGGGGTTTAATACATGTTGGAATGCAACGGCCATAATAGAGGATTTATGGAAACTTCATTGAAACTAGTCCACATTTATAATTCTCTTAAAGGCTAACAAACGATAAACAAAGCATATTTTGTACAGCTGAATAATACCACAGTTAAATAGACGAAGAAAAATACTTTTCCCACAAGCAGCCAGTACTAAAATAGACATCATGCACAAAAAGGCATAAAGATAATTGTTGGCAGGGATGAGTAAAGTTCCCCACTAGGCTGTTCTTCAATAACAGTATAATTTTAGCTATAATTACACCTGTCTTCTTTAACACATAAACCCACACGAGTCTATTCTCAAAGTTATAAAAGTATTAAGTCTTTATCTTCTGCTCTAACACTATTTATGGTAGTTGATACTGATTGATAAGGAAACTAGTAAAGCAAAAATAGGCCTGACATCAAAGATGCGCATTGATTATGCATTTGTAAAAAGCACAAATTATGTATGAAACTGCTTTTAATTAAAAAGCTCGGAAGTAACTCGGAAGTTAGCGGCGTGTGGGTTCCCTCTATCGAAAAGCAATGCATTTTCCCCATAGACTTTTGGAAAATCGCAAAAAATAAGATCTGTGTTTAACAAAGAGTTGTGACCCTTACACATTTTGTCTAGCAAGATAATCTTTACAAGTTAATCCAAAATGTATACATTTTGAAGCCTATATAAAGTTTTTTTTTAAAAACACAAGCAGACACAGTAAAGTTTAAAAAAACACAAGCAGGTTATAACTGGTGTGTTTTATGTCAACGTGAAAAAATTTAGAGGCTTTGCTCAGGCGATTTAGCAAAAACCCATTCAAAAATCCCATTGACTTTAGAGCGCTAAAAGAGTGCTAAAATGCTAACTCACTTCCGCGTTTTGGCCTACAGAGTGACGTCGTAACTTCGGCACTCTATTAGTGGTAAAGATTTTCAATGACTCTTTCTGTAGTTACATCATTACCCCTGTAGGTGGCGACCAACAACTGTCTTTCAGAGCGAGTCGTTTAATTCATTCATTCAACTGACTCGTTCAAAACCACTGATTCATGAGTTAGTCATTGAATCATTCACTCATCTTTTAATCGTTCATTCCGTTTGGCTTCTTTTGGAACTATTTTCATTGGGGGATGCATCTATTGACTAACTTTATTGTATAAAATGCAAGTTATTCATTATGAACTTCTTTATTTAACTGTCGTATCACAACCAAACATTGCGGCTTTTGGTCTGATTATTAGAATTGCTTGTTTGATGAATCCTTACATAATTATCACAGGCACAGATTTCTAGTAGGCTATACTTGATTCTGATTGGTCAAGCGTGAAACTTTTTTACAATACTCAAAAGTATTGTAACCCTATATTAAAACGTAATAATCCTGCATATCTGTAAGTTTCATATCTCTCGTATAACTTCTAACACAACAGAACTTAAACTAAAATATCATGTGATGTTCACTGTAAAAAATATTGTTGGCTTAACTTAAAAAAAATGAAGTAACCTGGTTGCCTTAAAATTTCATTGAAATGGAAAAATTGAGTTAATACAATGAAGGAGATTGATTTAATCATCAGAAACTCAAAATATTATGTTATCTGAACAACATCAATTATTTAAGTTGATTTGACAAAAGAAAAAATGTTGCGATTTACAAATCTTAAAAATATTTTTTTTTTTTACAGTATTTGGTAAATAGCAATGTAAAAAGTGTCATCATACATCATTGATCCTCCTTCATGAGTTTTATTCTGCTTTGCATCAGGGTCAGAATGGTTCTGTCTGGGTTTATTTTCACTCACTGTGCCCATTACCACTTACATAATTTGAAATTGCACAATGCGATGTATGATCAAGGGAAGAATATTTCTTTATCAACCATTTCCGTCGCTGTTGCAAACCTGCACTGCCTTTCAGTTTTTGCTTTAAAAATCACAGATGGATGAGGTTTAAAATAGCTCAGTGTAATCTCACATGCTCTGTTATAAGGGCCACTTTCCACCAGTGTCTCGTCTGGTGTACGTGTGTATGGTAAAAGGTGAAAAGGCTTTTTTGGATAAGGGACAATGTCCTCATGCTGACCTCTAAATCCAAACACTGCTGTTAAATCTGTCCCTCTTTCAGCAAGAACACAGCCCTGGGCTCATCCCTGGACTCAAGAGGTTAGTCTGGGTTAAATCTGAATCATGTGTGGCTGGATTTTTAACCAGATTGCCATCACACAGGGGGGAAAAAATCAAGTTTCCTTTTTATGATATGCCATAATTGAAAAAGGTTAGAGAGAGAGTAAAATTACAGAATGTGCCAGCCCTTACATAACTCAATGCCACAATGCCAGGATGTGTTGCTAGGGATTTGCTACATAGATTATTGCTAATTTACCAGGTAATACCAGGCTTTGCAGACCAAACACTTAATAAAAAGAGGAACAATGGAACTATTGTTCTGAAATAAGAAAAAACTGCATCCATGTAACTGCAAATAGTTTTGCGCTTGCAAACTCTGAGGCATGGTTGGCATGCATTTGCTTTATTGATTGGACAGATGTTGACAGTGCATTGTGTACACTGTGATTGTACCTCAAACATGCACAGGTATACATCAAAACCCTTCTAATAATGAGAACTGCACAAGAGTGAAATGTATGTGTGAGCTGTAATTAATAGCAAACACTAGACATTAAATAAATTACATAAATGTATGCAAAGCAGGACATTAAAAGTACTATATTCACACATGAACTATTTTTAAAACAGTCAATATCACAGTCTAACACACTCGCTGAATAGATTTCATTGGAGAAGTTATGTAGGACTCAAAGGTCGATGTGTCTGTGTGCAAAGCAGGCCACTAACCCAACTCACATTTGGTCAAATATTTACTAATCTCCTTTAACCACTCATTAGGGAAATACTGAAACCGTACTGCAGAATTCATGGATTAAATACTACAAAGAAACAAATAAAAATGCATTTAGATTGTCAAAAGACTGCAAACCTGCAGAAAGTATACCAGATGTATATGCTAAGTGTCTATTGAAATTGGATAGAAAAATCAATCGATAAAATTAAAATTACATTTTAATTTGAATAATTTGTTAAATACGTTGCTATTAATTATTTTTGATTATCAAATTGTAGACTTTTTCAATTTATCAATAATCATGATCGATTAATTAATTTGATTTATAAACGTATTCATTGTAGTATACTGATTTCTTAAATATCTGTAGAACAATCTAAAAAAAGGTCAGTGACTGTGAAACCCTTCGAACTAAGTAAACTCTTGCCCCACTTCCAGGGAATTTTCTGTAGAATTTAGAGAACACATTCAACACATTCTCAGAAAAAGAGATAATTAAAACTGAAAGCTGAATATAAAAGGTAAATAAATGCATCCCAGCCAGCTCAGCTGAGAGCATGTTGACGCCAAAAACCATAAATCAATCATTATAAAGACGTGAATCCCTTCCAACAGTCAATAATGGCATGCGGTTCTGAAAGAAGCATTAATATGTTCTTGCAAAACAGACCTTTAAGATAAAAAGGCTATATAAAGAGTCACTAATTACAACCCAGTGCATTACCTAACCAATGCTGTGAAAAAGAGAAAACAAGCTGTTATTTCAACCCGATCACACTAAATGCGTCTTTATAGCACGCATGTGTATTGTGTATCGTGTAATTTATACGCTAAAGTGAGTTTTATGTGCATATGATAGCATTGGTTGGTTAGGGTAGGCTTAGGTGTGGCTGGGGTGTGTGTGTATTATACGTTTGGGTAGAATTAGTGGTGTGGGGTGTGTGTATTACACGTAAATGAACTGCTTATCAAATGCACGCGAAAAACTGCGTCTCATATGCACGTAAAAACTCATTTCCGCGTATAATTTACACAACAATACACGATGTGTGTTATAAAGACGCATTTCCGTGAGAACAGGCTGTTTATTTGGATAAACTGACGGTTTTATGGAGGTGAAAATCCTGAAAGTTCAACTTTACCCCTCCAGCAGGCTTGAGATTTCCATATATAAGTTTATACACTCTCAGAAAAAAAGGTACAAAAAGCTGTCACTGGGGCTGTACCTTTTCAAAAGGTACACTTTTGTACCCAAAGGCTGCACACCTAAAATGGACATATTAGTAATAGACATATTAGCACCTAAAATGTACATATTAGGACCTAAAATAGACATATTAGCTCCTGAAATGTACACATTAACACGAAAAAAATTTACATATTAGCACCAAAAATGTACATATTAACACCTAAATTGGACATATTAGCTCCTGAAATGTACATATTAACACAAAAAATTTACATATTAGCACCTAAAATGCACATATTAGCACCTAAAATGTACATATTAACACCTAAAATGTACTTATTAGCACCTAAAATGTACATATTAGCACCTAAAATGTATCTATTAACACTTAAAATGTACTTATTAGCACCTAAAATGTACATATTAGCACCTGAAATGTACATATTAGCAACTAAAATGGACAAAAGTTTACCTTTTGAAAAGGTACAGCCCCAGTGACAGCTTTTATACCTTTTTTTCTGAGAGTGGTTCCTCCAAGAGAATAATTTGCCCACACGTAAATACCAGTAGGAAATGATAAAGGTTGTGAAAAGTACAACTGAAACAATAAACGATATTTGTTCATATGCTTTAGTATTAGAATAGGAGATAAATAAAGAAACTGTGTGTGTTTCTGACATAACATTTCCTGCACTTTCCTGGAAAAACTCAGGCAATGAAAAACAAGTGTCAATTTCCTGCTGCGGCCACAAAAATCCAAACATCATGTCCTCAACGTCCATTTGTGAATGAAAAACACTGACAATCTGCTTTCATATTGCAGATCTGTTCCTGTAAATATTTATTCTTAGTATTGATGTACGTTTGTCCTGTATGCATTATTCACATCTTCGGAAGAGTGAAAATCCCAAGACTTCAGAAAGAATTTCTAAAAATATACTTTCAAATAATTCCTCAGTGGTAGAAATTGTTATAGAGGGTGATGATTACCTGATGGTTCTGAATGCAAACTGTGATGTTTTTGTAATCTTGCGATGCAAATTAGAAGTTAGAAATCTGCAACCTCCTAAGTGATGAGAGACATTTGAATGGCTATCTTCAATACCATTAGAGTGGGGAATGTGAAATAGTGAGCTGTTCCTTTAATTAACACAAGTCGAGAGTGCTGCTTGTTCAGCTGACATCTCCAGAGGGATCGAAGCTCATGGTGTGTGTTGGCGACAGTATCTACTCTTGTGCACCTGTCTGACTGATCCTGACCCCACAACATTCATGTGTAGCTCCATTCCCATTTTAATGCAAGACAATGCAACTTTCACAATGGATTTAACATTTAAAATACAGAAAACCAGTCTGGCTTGAAAAGTGGTTGTTGATCTTTCAAGTTTATTTAAATGGAGACTTCAGAAAGAGTCTGAGTCACCTCAGCCGGGGTGCCTCAGGGTTCAGTGCTCGCTCCTTTTCTTTTCTCCATTTACACAACCTCACTTGGCACGATCATAAGAGCACATGGCTTCTCCAACCATTCATATGAAGATGATACACAGCTCTATCTTTCATTGACCACACAGTTTCAGCTTGTATATCTGCCTGCCTTTCAGTTGGATGAAGGAGCATCATCTGCAGCTCAACCTTGCGAAGACAAAGCTCCTTGTAATCCTTGAGTTGACCAAAATGTCATTGTGAAACTGGGATCCACAACACTAACACCAACCAGGACAGCAAGGAACCTGGGGGTGGTGTTTGGCGACTAGCTGAGCTTTTCCACCCACATCTCAAGTTCTCAACAACGGTCCAGTCATGCAGGTTTGCACTCTACAACATCAGGGAAATCAGACCCTTCCTGACCGATAACACGGCACAGATAGTTGACCAAATGCTTGTAATTTCAAGACTGGACTACGGCAATGCTCTACCTTTGCAAGGGATCCATAACGCAGCAGCCGCAGTAACCCACCTCCTGATTTGACTCCACTGGCTCCCAGTTGTGGCCAGAATAAAGTTTAAAGTTTTATCGCTGGTTTTCAGGACTACTACTGGAGCCGTCCCTACAGTACCTCAACCCACTACTACAAATGTTTGCTCCCTCCCTCTCGCCAGCTAAGGTCAAACAGAGTGAGAACATGGATCCATCATGCCTTGTTTACCACTGTGCAGGCTGGTGGTGGTGGTGTAATGGTGTGGGGGATGTTTTCTTGGCACACTTTAGTGCCAATTGGGCATCGTTTAAATGCCACGGCCTACCTGAGCATTGTTTCTGACCATGTCCATCCCTTTATGGCCACCATGAACCCATCTGAGGCTACTTCCAGCAGGATAATGCACCATGTCACAAAGCTCAAATCATTTCAAATTGGTTTCTTGAACATTGCAATGAGTTGACTGTCCTAAAATGGCCCCACAGTCACCAGATTTCAACCCAATAGAGCATCTTTGGGATTTGGTGGAACGGGAACTTCGTGTCCTGAATGTCCATCCCACAAATCTCCATCAACTGCAAGATGATATCCTATCAATATGGGCCAACATTTCTAAAGAATTCCTTTCAGCACCTTGTTGAATCAATGGCACGTAGAATTAAGGCAGTTCTGAAGGCAAACTCATTAGTTTGGTGTTCCTAATAATCCTTTAGGTGAGTGTATATCATATACTGTATATGGTTTATGTCGCATCTGTAATGCCATGAAAAATCTATCAATACTAATAGAGTCAGACACTCTAATGCTAAGTCTCCGGCGGTCATGGCTGATAACTTCTCCAAGTAATGTATGGGAAAGCATCACTCAAGCAGAAGGATAATCTGGTATCAGAACATCTAAGTACTTCTGCATTAGTGTGCTATTGAGTTTCTAACGTAGCTCTTGCTTCAAACTAGTCGAACTGGGTCTAAACTGTCTATCTGTGCAGGAATTTGATACTTCAATAATTGTGGATGACAGCAGATGTTATTTAGATCACTGATATAAGAACTTACAGTACAAATATCTTCAGGGGAAAAAATATATTCATGATCATTTAATAATTCAACAAGTTGTATGTCATCATTCATGCCTTTCTCTTGACACTACAAAAGAAAAAATCAATGAATCTAGCGTGCTGAACTCTTTCCAAGAGAGCACAGAGGCTTTTTCTATTTTAGAAAGAGGAAATGTCTGTGTTTGTGTTTCAAGGGCAAATATCCAGGCTTTAAAATAAGTACTGTAATAAGAGTTGATGTATCTTTGAAGAGAAACCCAGATTAGCATTTCCACCAAAATGCATACATTTCGAAGTAGTCATTCACCTAGAGTGCAATGCTAAATTCGAAGCATGGTTTAATAAACCTGGCAGTTCACTGCACCACTTTACTCCAGAATGGAAAAGCAGCATTAAGGGAGGGTCAAACTAATGCACTCGACTCAGCAATATAAATCATGAGAAAGCGTGTAAGCTTGTGATAGCCCTCAGGAACTCCTTATCTTGTTATCTGCACTAAACTTTTAATGTCTTAAGAGACAAATTACCCAATAATAAATAAATAAAACAATAAATAAATTATTGTATAATAATGTTTGTTATTCTGGTAACACTTTACAATAAGGTTTTACTAGTTAACATTAGTACATAATGAATAGCAATTATGAACTGCACTTCTACAGCATGTATTAATCTAGTTAATGTTAATTTTAACATTTAATTATACGTTATTATAATTAAAAGTTGTATTTGTTAACATTGTATTTTTTGAAGCTGTATTTTTATTAACTATACTTTAACAAAGATTTAAAAAACAGTAAAAAATGGATTGCTCATGGTTAGCTCTTGTTTGTTAATACATTAATAGTGTTAATAAATGAAACCTTAAAGTGTTAACGTTACTCTGTTTATTTTAACCTACATTAAAGTCTTCATGCAATATATAAATTAAATAAATATAAATAAAGATATATTTGTCTTCATATTTATTTAATTTATTTCATATTTCATATATAAAGTATATATAATTATTAAAGTAAAAATAAAAAAATTTAATTCTATAGTTACCGGTAATATTCAAGTATAATTAGGCCTACATCGTGATCTGCCTCTACCTACACAACATTCACAGCTGTCATAACAAGCAGCTTATACTAGGGCATCAAATTGCCCACACAAAAAAACTGCATTTTTGAGCAGCATCGTCGTGAGCTACCTAGACGTGGTGGTAATGCACCTAAAAGTTGGTTTAACCAACTTAACAGAATAACCCTCTGTATTTTTGTGGATTTTATGGTACAAAATTATATTTAAGTTGTAGTTATACACCATTTATTAACTTCTTGAGCATAGACCTGAAAATGACATTTCGGTCATAAATCTTGAATGCTTTGGAGAAAAGACTTAAGTTTGGTCTCTTTTTATACGACACCTGGCAGATTATTAAAACTTGAAAAAGTAGTACATTTATTGTTATGAAAATTGCACAAAAATACAATTTAAAATTTGTATATGAAAATATATATTTTCACAAACACATAATACTCTAAAACTGTGACTCCCACACTTGAGTTTGAAATCTCAACAAATGAGCCTTCAGTAAGATTTTTTTTTTTTTTGGTGTGCAGTACTAACCGTTTCCAACAGATAAAATTCGTCTCCCATTCATTTCCAATTTAAAGCTACAGTGTTTTTTTTCCGCTGCTAGGGGTCGCTAACATCGTTGATTGATGACGCAGTGGAATAAGCGGAATCATGGAACTTGCAGTCATGATATTGGATCTTATAATGTTCACAGATGAGTGAAAACATTGATGTTTTTAACATGACTGTGGTATCAAGCAGGGCACGATTGCTAATAAAAGACAGATATCAGCGTCAAAAGCGAGCCCCGCGGAAATGGGGACATTTCATCTTCCGAACTACCCGCAAGTGCTGAATTACTACTCGCACAGGTCGGTTTATTTGACGGATTAAAACCTGTGAGGTAACGCAGCCCTGTTTCGCTTGGTCTATACTAAATAAACAGCGTTATGTGTTAGTTTGTTGGCTACCGGTATATGAGACTATCAGTATGCTAGATCAAGCCACAGTGATATTGATTCAAGTTTTAGTTTTCCCTTCATCCCAAAGTCTGCTTGCCATAATCCATAATGTTTAAACGAAACAACAACAGCGTGTCACTAAATATTGCTGTCCACATATGTTGCCATAGTTACTATGGCAGTACAAGCGAACGCGGATATTACATCATTGACAGGCGACAAGTGACAAGGGACGGGCACTATTATTTCTCTGAATTTACAAATTCTTAGAAACATTTAGGATAATGTACCTACACAACTGAAAGAAATATAACTCTGTGCAGGTGGTCTTTGGATATTTTGATACAAAATTCTTACATTGAACCTTTAACCTTTTCAAATCATGTCCATGATTTTTTCTTCTTCAAACAACAAGTGCAAAAACATTTTAGTGTTATACCATTCCGATGAAGCTAAAAAAAATTATAAAAAAAAAAAAAACGAGAAAAAAACGTTACATTTTTCGTAAAACTGACCTAAACAAACAGCACCAGAGGGTTTAAAACCAAAAGAAGAAGAAGACGTAAAGAACAATAAGAAGAACAACTACATAGACCGCGTTTTATGGATCATTGTGCTCTGCCGAGTCCGACCCAGACAGCATGGCATCATTGTGATGTTCAGCCCATAGCGCCGGGTCTACTTCAGCATCATAGTGAGCTGCCTACCGTTACCTTAGCAACATTTCTGGTCATCACGTTGAAAACAAGCACATTTATGATTTACGTGTTGATTATTTAGGCAGTTGTGAAGGTTTAGAGAGACGTCTGCAGCAGTACCTGCTCTTTTCTCTTCTGCCAGCGGCCACACGGACTCTCCTCCACGATCTCACTCTCATCCTCGCTCTCGTCTTCCTTCTCCTCAGATCCAGAATTTCTCTCCGGGACCGACATGGTCATTATATGTCACCGAATGAATGACAGGCACCCAAAAGCAGCGTTGCGAAGGAAACCGCGTTGAAGTGACGCGCTGCTCTGTGGACGTCCACGCGAGATGACTCGACTCTTATTAATACGCCTCCGTCTATTGACATTATTTTCTGTCAGGAACAACTGTCTGTGTCGATAGTTTCCTGTGTGTATAATATTTAAGGACATGAAAAAGAAATTACAAGCTGGTTTCCATATTCAAAATAAGAGTTAAATAAGAGTTAACAATAAGATGTCCTCTCCTTTTGCAGACAGTTTACCGCTTTAAAACACAACACACGCGCACACACTCACGCCGCAACTGTTGGCTCCCAGATTACCGTAATGACTGGAGACAACACGACCACATCAAAACAGACATTATAATATAGACCATTTCACAAGATGTAAACAACACTGGTCCAGAAGCACTTCCTGTTTCAGTTTTTTAACACTACATAAAAGCTGGGATAAAATACAACCAACAGAACATTTAAAACTGAATCAAAAAGTTAAACAAACATCTTTAAGATGTTTTCTTTACATGTGAAATAAAGAAAACAGTTACAAACTGAAACAGGAAGTGCTTCTGGACCAGTGTTGTTTACATCTTGTGAAATGGTCTATATGTATACAAAATAATACATTATACATATACATAAAATAATACATACACATACTATTATAAAATAGTATATTACTATCTGTCAGTCTCCCTCAGAGCACAGTATACTCAAAAATGGCTGCATTTCATGCTTAAAGGTGAGATTTGTAAAAAAAAAAAAAAAAAAAACTCAAATATTGGACAATTTTACACACAAATTTGACTTCAGCTCATTTGAAATATTATTAATATGCACATGACATTGCCTTTCTTCTGCTAGCTCGCTATTGCTAGCCTCTCCGAAAATTGCCTTAAATCCTTCCTCAGCATCTCCAACATCTAACATCATTGTTTGTCTATTGAAAATGTAAGAATTTTCAAGCATATCTTTGTTGTCTGACTCCATTAACTCTATCAAACATTGTGAAAAAGCCTGTTTGAGCATGAAAAATGAGAATATCTCAGCATAAGCAACTAAATCTGCTGAAGTCACCTTCACCATCTATAACAGGCATACTCATTAATAATGTCACAGGTTTGCAGAAAGGTGCTGTCCAGGGTTCTGATCAACCGCTGAATGTTATTTCTGATTTCTTGGGCTGTGTTTAATTCGCAGTTATGTTACATTTCCTTCTTTACATCAATGGAAACACCAAATTTCCAAAATGTGCACAAGATGCACTTATATAATCAAACCTAGTTTCTAAATGGGCATCTAGAGCACAGAATGACCCTAAAGAGAGACAAACCCAACATGATGCCAGAACATGGTTACAAAAGAGCAACAGTTCAGCCAAAGGCTAAGCAAATGCCTTTCTAAAAATTGCACTTGTTATTGTTACATTTCATAAATGATGATCTGAATTGTCAAAGTACTTTAGGGTCAAAGCAGTCTCCTCTCATTAACATTACTGGAGTGCTCGAAGACATGGTTTTGTGTCTGAATAAAGCCATAATTTGATGCTGGCTTCAACTGTAGTTGCTCTAACAGGTTTTCTGCTTTCTGTCTTATTGGCTGCTTTGACCCAAAACACTGTAGTTATAGCTGAGACTAAAGAGATTGGTTAGTGTTTTGGACATGTTGAGAAGACTCTGTTTTCTGTGTTGCGTAAGTAAATCCACTTTGCTTCATTCATATGATTGACTACAAGTGCACAATATCTTTAGATGCACAAAGAAGAGAAGAATGTTGTCTATTTCTCATTACAATTAACAGTGCAGAGTTATGACCGAGAGACATTATTAACAGAAAGTGATATTAAAGTGTGATAGGCTAGTAAGTTTAGTTCTCAACAAACACCATTAATGCCACAAGAGTGGAAGATCCATTTTCAGAAGTCCACACAAAAACATTTTACTTTGAAATATGTTGCCTACAAAAAAAATAAAATAATAATAATTAGCCATGTACGACTCAAAAATATTTCTTTATTTGAAATAGAGCACAAAATACACCATTTTTACCCAACTACCAAACCAAATTATGGTCACTCTGAATATTAAATGAATAGAAAAAAACAACAAAATGATGTAATCCTGTAATAAAATCTAATTCAAAATGTTTTTTTAATGATTATATTAAACAAACACCATCATTCATATTTCCACTAACACAGAGAAGTGAAGAATGTTGTCTATTTCTCTATATGATAAAAAGTGAAAAGTTGCTCTGTATGTGACTGATGGCGATTACTGAATTTGTAAAATTAATAACAAAAAGTGATATGTTTCCTCCTCTAAGGCTTCCTCGCTGCCAGGAGGGATGGAGATCCATTAGAGTAGCTCACTTTTGTGCAATGTTCAACTCTCATATTCAACAATTCCTGAAATGAGAATAACAATTCATTTTCAATGATTTGTTTTAATTTTGTTTTAAATTAAAATTTTCTTTAAATCATTTCGGTGGTTTTATTATAATACTGTATGAAAGCAGAGAAAACAGAGTGAAATCAGGGCACAAAAATAAACAGTACATTTTTGTATTTTCTTTTTTTTTTTTTTTAAATGATAACTAGTGAATCTGATTTTATTTCAGTGAACAAAGGTGTGGGATGAGGGAGCTGATTTCCAAGGTTATATTATTACAAGGTTATTTTAGTAAAAATTAATTTAATTATTTATTACATTGAGATTTAATATATATATATATATTGAATTAGTTTATTTTTTCACTTAAAGGTGCTGTATGTAATTACTAAATGAACATGAGAAATGTTGCTTTGGCAACTAGCAGAAATTAAATAAGTTTAAGAGTTTTTTTAATAATTTATTTTGTATATAGTCTATCTTAATGATAACTTTTGTATGGTATTGGTTTACTAAACCCTACGTTGCATAATGGAGTTTATTTTTTCTGTTTCATCAGATGTGCCTGATTTCAGTTTCTATTCTTTGCAATACAATAAAACTTTCATGAAATCATAAAAAAAAATCAACTTGTCTTATTTCTTGTATATCAACAAATTTAGTTTGAGATAGGAAAAACTCTTGTTCAAAAGCTCAGTTCCCAGCCTGTTTACAGTGTTGATTTTGGGATAAATGGCAGGTGGTGACATGTTTGTGGGATGAATGACCTGTGTGAGCTGCGGTTTGTGAACACAATGCACGTAAGGCTTCGGTTCACTCTGGATCTCTCCACCGAAGGTCTTATAGCAGATCCCACAGTCAATCAGAGGCTACAGCAGACAAATGAGAAACACATGATCAATCATATTCATGCTAACACATGTAAAGCTCAATTTAAGACTGTTGAATTGGGTTAGACTAGAGCGAAAGGAACAATATAATCATGTGAAGTGCATTTCAAGTTATGAAAAAACTTACTCTGTCATTTCTGAAAGCACATTTAGTCAGGTTTGCAGTTCCTTTAGGGCATTTGGTGGCTTTGAGGTAGAAGTGATGGTAGATATAACTCACTCCAAACCCACCCTAGAATAAACCGGGTTACTGAATATCATAACTTCGGTGTACGTTAAAAACTCAGCATTTGTTTAAAAAATGTTTCTGTGACTCAGACTTGAACATCTCCAAGTAATGCAATTACCTTAATAATGTAAAAAAAAAAAAAATAGCAATTTGAATAGCTAAACAACTTTTAAAAGTATAAAAATAAATGATAAAGATCTGCAAAGAAGCTAAGTTATAGAAAGCTTCACATTATAAAGTGTTGCCTTTTAATGACACTATTAAAACATACAAAAAGTAGGCTAAACATTTACTTGAAGCTGATGTATGAAGCATTTAAAGGTATATTGATTGAAATGCGTGTAATGCCTTATAATTCATTTGTATGTTCTTTTCAAGTGAAGATACTTACATCAATGTCAGATTTGGCCAAACTCTTGAAGAAAAGAAAAACGTTCCTGATTGTCTGGTGCGAGTTGATTTGTTCCACAGCCAGTTCGACGCCTTTCCTGTAATTATCTGGAAGTTTGTTGAGATCCTCCTGCGCCTCCGACGTGCCAAGAAAAACTCCAGCGCCGACCAGGACGAGGAGCAGAATCACAGCCATCTTCACACAATCCTGAAAACCCCTCAGATGGGCTTATCTTTAGGTTATAGAGTTATGTGCCGCAGAAATTCAGACGAATGTAAACACTGAGATGTGTTGTCTAATCCCAGTACACGAGGGAGTGTGAGGCGAGAGGGAGAGATTGCGCAATGATGGCATTTTTGTGGGGTGAGTCCTCTTCCTTTGTGTCTTTGTGTGTTTTTGCTTTCACACACAAGAGGGAATTAATGTGAAATCATGCAGTCCGAGCGAGCGGACTGCCATCCAGTGGAGAACAGACACTAAAAACTAGGACTTTGGAGAGTTTTGGAGAATAGGTCACCTTTTTTTTTTCTTTTTTTTTTTAAATAACAGTCTCATCCCAAGACGTCAGTTGACGTCTTGGGACGTCTTTTGACCATACGTCAACATCCGCCGTTTTAGGGTACCTTTTAACGTCAGTTACATGACGATCCTGGGACGTCATTACCTTTAACGTCAGTTAGGTGACGGGGTAGGTTTAGGTCTGGGGTAGGGGGTTAGGATCCGATAACGTCATCTTACCGACGTTAAAGGGTACCCTAAAATGGCGGATGTTGACGTATGGTCAAAAGACGTCCCAAGACGTCAGTCATATGACGTCTTGGGATGAGACTGCTTTGTTTTAAACAAAACTGCTATCATCATGAGTTTCAGGCCAATTCTAATCTAAATACGAGTCAGTGAACTGTAAACCGAGCCGGATATGATCCAGTTTAACGGTCTACAAAAGGAAAAACAATGGTCTTAACAGAAGAGATTTCACTTGATATGTTTGTTCATTATATTTATTTGTATCTATTCATCTATGCAGTTACAAAGACAAAAGAAATCCAATGAACGTTCTTCAGGTCATTTGTAGGTGTATATTTTTATTATTTTAGAAAATAGTCATTTTCAATGTAATGCATTACAACAAGGTGTCAATAATGCATTAGTTATGCAATATAACATTCATTAACCTTTGTTGATGTTAGTAAATAATAATTTCATGTTCATGTTAACTCACATTGCTAACAGATACAACTTGTAATATATTAGTAAGTAGAAATTATAGTTAACTAAGATGACTTAAGTATTGTTTATCATTCGTTTATGATAAAAGTACACTATGTAACTGTTGGCCCTCTAGCGGTTGAAAAACAAAACCTCATGCATTTTGTAGAAGAACATTGTTTTGGCTGTGCTTTGGCGCTACATGTGGCAATTTATCCATTTAATAAAATACTTTACTCACCAGTTGAGTAATAAAAACGCAATCTTAGCGTCACTTTTACAATATTTCAAATCCATCAGTTCTGACCATCTCCAAAAAGCCAAGCCAATGTTGATTCTGGTTTCATTACGAACTCTGTCACGTTTTCTTTTTGCCAGCAGACTCTCCTCTATTCGGCCTACCAGTACATAGTGTACCTTTCACTAGATGTAAATGTAGTTAGTTTTACAATAAGGTTTTGTTAGTGTTACCTTTTTAAACAAGACCCTAAAATCTTGAATTACAAAATGCATATGAAGGAATATATACTGATATGCATTTGTAATGCCTTATTGCATGTTCTTTACTTGTAACCAATACATTTGAACATTTACCTGATCATGTGTTATAATGCATATCCATTTAAAAGCAATTTAAAATGTGTTCGTGTATAACCGTGAAAACCTAAAGTTAAGAAAAGTTAGGGTCACAGTGATGGTTGCTTTTGATAATTACAGTGGTAAAATGTTACATTTACTCTCACTTCAGTTCTTGTGAAGCAAATATGCGTGAAGAAAGAGCTGATTTGGCACTAAGGGCCAGACAAAAAACAGTTAAGATCATTGACACTGTGTTCTTCAAACCCTGAACATCCGAATGTCTCCAGCGGTTCATGAAGTTTTGACGGCCAGCAGGGTGGGGGATCCGCTACTGTAACCCATCTTATTACAGTGATCCATTCTCTCTTTCTCCATGTCCTTGGGATCAAAACAATTAAATAGTGATAGTTCATGATGAAGTGGATCATGCAAAACACAGCAAAGACCATTTCATTATCTGCTCTGGCACACTTATATTTAGAATAAAAGCAAAATTACGTCCTTACTGTTGAATGTGCAATACCTGAAGTCTCTTTATATGAAATATAATGGCCAATAACTCTTAGAAAAAAAAGTTTTGATGGGGTTTGTTAAAGAACTCTAGGGTTCTTGGCTCAATTTTTTTATGCCAAAAAGGTTCTATATAAGGTGATTGCATAATTCTTTCATGTTTAACGGGTTACTTATTTTTTTCTAGTGATCAATTATGTTTACGAGATGTTTAATTCATGAAATTGAATTGAAAAATGAATCGAAACAAAGGTAATGAATTAATACTAAATCCATAAAATGATCCCATCATAGGAACCCCTGCACTCTGGTTTCAAGTGGTTCCAAACCAAGCAATTCCATGGAAGAACCATATTTCTTTGGTTCCCCAGAGAACTTTTCAAACAAAAGTTCTTAAAAGAACCATTTTTCTCAGTGTGAAGAACCCTTTGTGGAATGGAAAGATTCCATGGATGTTAATGTTCTTCATGGAATCAATGCCAATAAAGAACCTTTATTTTGAAGTGTGTAAAAGCTAGGTAATACAAATGAATGTTGAATCTTTTCTTCTAAGAGTGAGTATGTGGGTTACCGCTGTCGGCGTTAGTTTGGACCAGACTGAACATGTTCAATCTGTTGTTTGTCTGTGTCTGTTGGGGCAGTGTGAACATGAGTTCTTTTTCATAAAATTGTTTGTCTGTGCAGTGTGAATTGGCCTTTTGACACACCTCGGTGAGAGCAGGTTTATGCACACAGTTCACATATGGTTTGGGTTCTGACTCAATCGCTCCAGCGTAGGTCTTGTAGCAGATGGCACAGTCAATCAGAGGCTGTAGGGATTAATAAACACTAGTTTAATTGTATTGCACATTGAGAAATGATTTCCATTCATAAGGTACAATAACATGCTCTTATTGGATCATGTGTATGTTATTTAAATATAACCGCAGTTGTTTGTGCAATGTTAAAGCCTCAAGCTCTGTTCACGAATTGTACAGTTATGTGCCAAGGTGGAGCAAATCATTTCCTGTTATTTTAGACGATGTAAACCTCACTTACCCGATCATTCCTGAACGCACACGTGGTTGTATCAGCGTTCTCGGTTCCTCTTTGGCACTTGGTGGCTTTCAGATAAAAGTGATGGTAGATGTAGGTGACATCAAACCCTGCCTACAGAGATATTCATCCAGTTAGCAGAACACACATCAGGGTCGTTAACTAAAACTAAAACCATGAAATAATAAAAAAATTTCCATGACTTGAAAAAAAAAAACATCCACTGAAATAAAATATAGCAATTTCTCATTTTTGTTTAGTTCAAGTTGAAGTACTAAAATAACTAAAAATAAGAACTTAGCAATATTTAAAAATGCAAAAACACACAATCTGATTCAAAATAAACAAGTTATAATAGTATATTGATGATACTAAAATAACACTCACTGACAGACTGAAATAAAATGATGAAAAAAGATTTATAAAAACTATTGTATACATGTTGATTAATAAATATTTTAGAAATTGTAATTTCTATATTTTAAATATGTACAGACTACAAAGTATTTTGTAAATAAATATTAATTCGTTAATACAATAAAAAAAATGTTAATTTAAAACATTTTATTTAGAGATGGTTGCAAATATTATACATTTAAAAACATAATTAGCCTATTATATATTTAAATATGTTAATATTTAAAAATGTTGTGAATATTCCAAAAATATATAAAATACATAAATCATTTTTTTTTAAGAAAAATAAGTAAAGTAAACTTACAATATCTGATAAATTGGGGTGTTTTGGGCATTCAACCCCACACGTTCATTTCCCACTTATGATGTATATATTGTACATTCAAACTATATATTAGGCATTTCCAACTTCATGTGTACTTCTGGAAGCACATTACGTGTACTTTACATACTAGAAAATTCAATTTTAGCTTTTTGACTTAAAAAAAACAATGAATATGACGTGACGTCATGCCGAGTTACATTTTGGAAAAGTCATTTAGTGAAAGAACAAAGAGAGAAAGTCTTACAGTACCTCAATTTGCGACTTCTGGATGCTTTTAAAGAAGAGAAAATGTTGCTGGACGCCTTCGTGAGCATTGATATTTTGCAGAGCGAGCTCCACACCTTTCTTGTAGGAGTCTGTGAGTTTGCTGAAGGAGCTTTGCGCCTCAGAGGAGGTCAGGAAGACTCCAGCGAGAAACAGCAGAGCAAACGGCGGCAGAGGCATCTTCGACCAGTCTGAACAACACCTCCTGCTGCACTCGATGAAGAACACACTCGTTCCAGGAAGTCTGCCTTTTTTTTGTCTGGTTGTTGGGTAACGCGGTGTAAAATGGCTGTTAGTGAGGTAAACCACGAGTTGATATGGCGGCATGGCCTGTTTAGTTGCTTTTATTTGCCAACGAAGTTTAGTTTCTGGTATAAAACGACAATAACATAAACAAACATGCATAAACAAACTTAAATTTTGCGTTATTTATATTTTTATATTTATTTACTGATTTAAAGTCACCAGAAAATCGAAATTTGACAATTATTTTTATTATTATTTATTTTATGGAATATTATGCAGTATTTATTAAATTATTTATCGGTCAATTTAATCGACAAATCAAAGCAAATCACTGCCATCCAATCAAATCCACACATGGATAAAAGCTAGTCTCGCCCAACATTTTTTCTTGTTCAGAGGAATTAAGCATGTTTCCGCCTCGGAATAAAACAATTTTTAAAGATAATTGCGACTACATCTCACAGTTCTGACATTTTTTCTCCCAATTGCCTGCTAAAAAGTCAGAATTGTGAGATATAAACAGTTAATTTGAGAAAAACCATGCTGCGATTGAAACACATAGGTCCTGATATAGCCTACTAAACATCATAGCGTCATCATTAGTCCATAAAAAACACACAATATGCACTATGACGTTCTAATCCCAAATAATCACAGAATTACTGAAACATGTATTTTGTAAAGTATTTTATTGTACTGACAAACTAAATCACTTTATTGAATAGAGTAATCTGCTCTAATATCATTATAATGCTTTATAATGACATTCATTAATATTTGAAAGAGGTTAAAGGAGTTTTAGGAAACTTTGCTTTGTTATGCGCAAAAAAATCTTCAGGCGCTGAACAAATAATGGATTTTTCTCTTATGCAACAAACATCCCGTATTGATTTACTGTAGAAAATGTGACAAACATTGCAATGCTCTCTTTAATTTTTCTCTTTAGTGCTTGACAATCAGACAAATCGTGATGCAAGAGTTGATTTGGAACAGCGCAGACATGATAAAACATGCTGTGTTTCAGATTCCTTCACATCAGAGGTCAGATGAAGCTTCTCTAGGATCCAGTGTACGCCACAGGAGTCGGGGTCAGACTGCCGAAACCCGCCTGGTAACAGCCAATCTCTCGCTCTCTCTTGCTTTCCTTGTGTTCAGACAATCAGACAAAGGGTCAGCTCTACACACAAGTTTTGTACATCCTGTGATTCTATTGCATTACATATGTTGGGAAAAACATTTGCAAAGATTGACATTATTTTAGCATTAATGATAAAATCAAGTGTAGTTCCAGCTAATTAAATGAATCGTTTAAAAATGAAGAACATGAAGAGGGAATACCTTTGAGAGCACTTGTCGATACATACAGTTTAAATAAGGTTTGCCACCAATTACCCCAGCAGAGATCTTGTAGCAGATCACACAGTCAATGAGAGGCTGGAGGAATATGGAAATTGAGTCGGTTAGTTAAAAAAAAAAACTTAATCTGCTGTGGTGTAACTAAATATATACTGTATACAAGCATGTATGTAAGTACATTGTCTGTATTAAACCTGGTAACAAAGCATGAGACACTAACAAAAATTATTTTCAAGATTTGTTATCACATTTTTTCTATTGTCAAATCAACTTAAATAATTTATTTAGTTGAGATAACTTATTATTTTGAGTTTCTGATGATTACATTAATCTCCTTCATTGTATTAACTCACTTTTTTCAGTTCAATCAACTTAAAATTTTAAGGCAACCAAGTTACTTACTTTTTTAAGTTAAACCAACAATATTTTCATAGTTGTATCAATAGCAAAAAATAGCCAGACTTTCAGCCATATTTATATCAGATACAGTATTGCTGAAAAGTTTGGGTTCAGTATTTTTTTTAATTAATATTTTTATGCTGCAAGGACACATTAAATTGATCAAAAAAGACAGTAAAGACATTTATAATTTTACAAAAGATTTATATTAGTTCAAATACATGCTGTTCTTTATATTCAAAGTATCCTGGGGGAAAAAAAAAATCCACAAAAATATTAAGCAGCACAACTCTTTTCAACATTGATAATAATAATAATAATAATAATAATAAATGTTTCTTGAGCAGCAAATCATTCTTTCATTGTTATTATTATTATCATTGTTGATGCTTAATATTTTTGTGGATTTTTTTAAGGATTCTTTGCAAAGAATAATTGCAACCATAACAGGAATAAATTATGTTTTAAAATGCATTAAGATAGAACAAATATTTTAAACTGGAATTGTTCACAATATTGGTATTTTTACTCCTTACTTATAAAGGATATTTACTTTTTTTACTCCTTTTTACTCCTAATAAATCAACCTCAGTGAGCAAAAGAGAGTTTTCAAAAACATCTTACTGATCCCAAACTTGTGCATGGTAGTGTATGTAACTATTATAAATTGGAGATTGCAAAATGCAACAAAATGGTTCTTTAAAGCACCTCTTATTTAGATTTAATAAGTGTTACATTTACTCTGACCAAATGAAAAACAGCCGATCTTCATAACATGACATCAATGGGTTTCTAAAATGCGTATGTGCTTTAAATGAACAAGACAAGTCACACTTACCCGATCGTTCCTGAACTCACATGTGGTCGTATCAGCGTTCTCCGTTCCTTTCAGGCATGTTGTGGCTTTCAGATAAAAGTTATGATAGATGTAGGTGACACCGAACCCAGCCTACAGAGAGAGGATTTATACATCCACAGTAAACCCACATCCACCAACTCTAAATTTAGCAACTCAATTCTGTCCTCTTTTTTTGTTGTTGGGTCTCCGGAGATTTTCGATATTCGATTTCTGACCTAAAAATGGCTTGGCATCAAGAGTGTTTCGAATATCTGACCTACTCCTCGGGATGTGTGATGGATTAGAATATAATTTCAGAACATCTTTTCCCTGAAGAGGATAAAAAGCCCAAAAGAAGAATGCAGTTACCTGAATTTCTGCCTGATGAATAGCTTTAAAGAAGAGAAAATGGTGCTTGATGGCGTGACGGGCATTGATCTGATGTAAAGCCAGCTCCACTCCTTTCTTGTAGATATCTGGGAGCTGTTGTGCGTCATTCGGGGAGACTCCAGCAGTGAGCAGCACGACCAACAGAAGCAGAGCCATCTTTAACACAGTCTGAACTTCAACTCCTCCTGCAAATATGTCTGCTTGGCCAAAAAAAAAACAGGTTAAACATTCTCTAAAACAGCCACTGTTCATGTGGAGCCCTGGCATCATGCCTAGAAGTCAGAGACTAAATGATGAGAAGAACATTGCCACAATTATTAATTGCTTTTAAATTCAGCTGTAGTAATGAGGATTTGTTTGTCATTACCGCACACACTTGAACCAGAACATAAATCTAATTAGTTCAATTCAATTTGCACATTGCACAACTAGTCAGTTTGGGCCGTGGCAGAAAAGTTCATTGACTCGTAGCTAGCTGCCAAATGGCTAATGATAGCTGTGTATACACTGTAAAAAAAATATTGTTGGTTTAACTTAAAAAAATAAGTAACCTGGTTGCCTTAAAATTTTTAGTTGATTGAAATGGAAAAATTGAGTTAATACAATGAAGGAGATTGATTTAATCATCAGAAACTCAAAATATTATGTTATCTGAACTACATAAATTATTTAAGTTGATTTGACAAAAGAAAAAATGTTGTGATTACAAATCATGAAAATATTTTTTTTTTTACAAAATATTGTTGGTTTAACTTAAAATAAGTAACCTGGTTGCCTTAAAATTTTAAGTTGATTGAACTGGAAAAAGTTAATACAATGAATGAGAAATAACTCAAAATAATAAGTTATCTGAACTAAATAAATTATTTAAGTTGATCTGACAAAAGAAAAAAATGTTTCGATAACATTTTTACAGTGTATATATAGCTATTATTGAGTTATTGGCTTTTTTGTTGCTCATCATCAGTCTTTAGTGTCACATGATCCTTCAGAAATCATTCTAATATTTATTATTCAAACATTTATTATTAGTTTATGTTTTGTGGAAACGGTGATATTTTTTACATAGTTAAAAAGAACAGCATTTATTGTAAATAAAATATTTTGTAACATTAGAAATGTATTCACTAAATGATTCACTTCTGATCACTTCTAATGCATCCTTGTGGAATGAAATATGAATTTCTTTCAAGAAAAAAATCTTACTGACCACATACTTTAGTACAAAAAAAAGTATCTTTTTTTGCAGTATTGCTTTTTAAACCTGAAATATAAATACAAAAACACACAAAAAACATGAATAGCCAATTTAAATAGAAAAATCAACTTTATTTGCAATATTCGGAATTGACTGTAAATATTGCATTATGTACAGTGGAACATTTAAAAATCAAATATTCAACAAAATAAAAACGATGCATTAAAAAAGATGTCCACAGATGGTAAATGACCCTCACTTCCCTTTGCCATACTTTTGTAACAAATATCACCAGACTTTAAAATGACCACAATGTTCCAGCATTAACCTTCATGAACCCCGTAAAGCATCCATAATAAATACCATCGACAAACAAGTGCTGCAGAGAATCCACACAGTACAGATCCAGTAGCAGAACAAAACCTGCATTCACACTGAACCTCAAACCGTCCGATTTCCCAGAGTTCAACGCATCTAGACGCAAACCTGGAACCAGTCGCTGAACACGGGCAGAGGGAATCTCGACAAAGTACAACGTGATGAAGGTCCTGATTCACTAAACCATGACACAGACAACATTTTATAAAAATATTCTCAAATCAATCGCATGTACGCTACCCAATTCCTAGTCGGATAAAAATAACCTCTACACAATTTCATTTAGAGTTTCATTTCAGTCATTAGTTAAGCGCATACATAAGCTAATGCGTAACTTGCATAATGCGTTCCTATAATTAAAAGATCTGATTCTGGAATGTAAATAGCGCTCAAATGAGCTAAAGCACTTGTTTTGTAGCATGTTTAAAACACAATGGTGAATTAAAGAAAGGACAAACATAACATAACACGTGCGTAACTGAATTATTTAACCGGGACCAAATCATTAAATTTGTTCATTTCATTCCTGATGGCCTGTGCGCACAAAATATTGTGAAAGTGAGTGTACGTGCAGTGGGATATTAGTGATAACTAGTGATATTATTCAGGAATTCTGTGGCAAAATCCCTCATGAACTGACATAAATAATACGGTTCCCCTGTTAAACGCATAAATAATTAGTAAGTGTATCAGCTGAGAACTGGTGTTGAAAAGAACAGGCTTCTGTTTTAGTGTTAATTCAACGTTATATGTGGAAAGACTTTATAAATGTGGTAGAAATTACAATTCATCAGGTGTGCATTTCCCCAAAGCATTGTTAGCCAAATATGGACAGTTCAGTTGAAACGATGGGACTCGAGATCTATAAATGGCTTATCAGGTCAACATGTTTAGCTCTTACAAACGAACCATTATAAACTGAATGCTACAATTTTAGGATCATCTGTAGGGATGCTCCTGTTCTTTTTCTCAAAATGGGTTTTAGGACCCCAAACTAGGTCACTAGTGAATGCATCTGGGATTTACTAAAGCTAATCTGCAAACCGCTCAAGATCACCAAAACTGAAGATAACTCGCTCTGAACGCATTTGCACCATATATACTGCACATATAGAGTTGGTGACTGTTTAGAAATAGAAAAAGTGTGAATGGACAGCAACAATGGAAAAAAAAATACTGTCGGTTGTGATTGTGTTGGGTGAGTCATAAATAAAGTAAAACTATTAAAAGCACAGACATATATATTATATGAAATGGGCCTTGGCAATCTTCCTTAATCATGTATACCAAAAAAACTACATAAAATATTGCATGGGCCCTGAATGGTGCTGGGAATGTCCAGTTAACCCCATACGATACATTCGGTTTCCTCATAGGCGACAGATACGCTTGGTACAGGCCATAGCAGCTCAAACCGTCTAAAACAAGTGAAATTGTTGCCAGATTTCACATAATATTCTCTCCTCTACAGCATGTCAAGACTCACTGTGCGATTTGGTTTGTCAAAGTTTAAAAAGCTACCGTCCTATTGGCCAATAGCCTGACTGACAGGAAGACAGGTGAGAGACGGACAGCTGTGGTCGCGGCTCAGACTGGCATGTGCATCTCTGTGTATTCGTCGTGTCCCTCCTTCTCGACAAAAGTGGGCTCTGCATCATCAGCGTCCAACTGGAGAGAAGTTAACAAAAAAATAGTTAACATGAATTTGAAAATGACCTAGTTTCTTTATGGCTTCATCCTCTCAAAATAAAATAAAAAATGTTGTGAACACCATTTCAAACAGACTTTTAAAAGACATGTGTTTCCTAACTATATATAATTTGAAAGAAGTATCATCTGCTCACCAAGAATGCATTCATTTGATGAAAAATATAGTAAAAAAAACACATTATGGTGGAATATTAAAACAATTTAAAATAAAATGTATTTTATAAAAATGTAATTTACTCCTGTGTCTTCAGTCACATGATCCTTCAGAAATCATTCTAATACTCTGATTTGCTGCTCAAGAAACATTAGTTGTAATCAAGGTTGAAAATAGTTCATATTTTTGTGGCAAAAGTTTCTTTTATTGAATAGAAATGTCAAAAAAGCCAACAGAGATCTTTATTTACTGTCACAATAAATCTTACTGACCACAAACTTTGAACAATAGTGTATCCCTAGTGTAAAAGCAAGCAAAAATGTCTTTGTGTGTGCAAAAGATCCTTACACACTGCATTTCCCGAGGGCTAAAGATGCGTGACAGAAGAAACATCTTGACAGGGACGGTCAAGATGAGAACGAATGGGAAAGCCAGCGACGCCACGGTGGACATGACCGCCCAGAGGACAGCGAGACACACCACCTGTATCAATGTGTACAGATGCATACGCAGGGTCCGCACCTGAGGAACAGATTTAGTGTAAAAGATTTCTTTAAAACATCTGATACCATGTGACAGCCAGTCCTTTTTTTAAGAGAATGAACCAAAATCCTCTTTATTAATTACAAAAAGCAGCTTGGGTCCTGACCTTGCGCACGTAAGTGTGGTCGGGGTGGTATTTTGGGGGCATCAGCAGGAGCATGATCCGTTCGGTCAGCTGGATGCCGTTCAGCGACATCACACCCATGTACAGGAAGATGCCAAACAGCACAGCGATCGGGATTTGACGGAGCAGGTCACCGATTACTATTGAGAGACCTACAGCCAACGAAATTTGCAGAATGACTACATTTATAGGCCTTTAACTCATGTCAATACACACAATAGTCATTTACACGGATTTATTGTGCATGTAATAAAATATTATGCATCTCAAAAGAACTATATACTGTGCGTTACCTTGATTGTACCATGGGTAAAGGGTGTTTAAACCCATTTAAATTGGGTTAAAATTAGGGCTGTGAAAATCCAAAATAAAAGTTTGTGTTTACATAATGTATGTGTGTAGTGTGTATAATTATTTTGTATATATGAAGAGTTCAGATGCAAAAGCCTCTAAGTGCCATTTTGAAATTTTCTTCTAGAATGATCATTTTTATCAAGCTTATATATTTAAGTTCAGTAATTTCACTTAAATGGCAATTCATAGGTAATCTTCATTGTCATTTAAGTGAAATTACTGAACTTAAATATATATGCTTGATAAAAATGATCATTTTAGAAGAAAATTTAAAATGGCACTTAGAGGCTTTTGCATCTGAACTCTTCATATAAATTCACATAAATATTTTTTATATATTAATAACACATTTTTCTTAAATATATACATGCATATATTTATGTATAATATTAATTTTAAAATAAATAATATATATAAAGTATATACATGCAAAGATTTCTTAATTATATACATGCATGTGTGTGTATTTATATATACTAAATTATTATACACACCGCACACATATATTATGTAAACACAAACGTTTATTTTGGATGCGATTAATCGTTTCACAGCCCTAGTTAAAATCACGTCTGATTGCGTGTTGTTTTTCTAAATCGGTGGCAACAGCAATATGATAAAATACACAAATTTCCAATATATAATTACATTTACCTGTTTGATGATGAGAAAAATGAATTTTAAATAAATAAATAAAAATGTATTCAAACTATCCATATTGGTAGCACTTTATTTCAATGGTCCACTTAGGACATTTTACTAACTATAAATAACTTTGCATCTCAATGTCAACTATCAGTCATTTAAGTGTTTGAGTATGAAATAAAGTGTAAGCCCAGTGTACCTGACATTTCACTATTCATCAAGATTGTATTATTCGTTAATGAGATTAATTGATCTCTCAGTAGTTTCTGATCTCATCAGGTTGCAATACAATTGATAATGTTTGGAATTGTCATTGTTGAAACACACCTACAAGTATCGCCACCAGTAACCCGGTCACCCTCTGCTCCTTGATCTCCTGGATTCGAGGTTTGTCTCCTGGGGCGACGGCTTTGCTCATCACGGTAAGGGCGTTGGCGTGGGTTACGGAGCGCACGGTGGCCGCGGCCATCCACGGCAGGCCGAACAGAGCGCTGGTGCCGCCCAGAATCACGATGATCAACAGGTCCAGATGGAAACCAGAACCCTTGACCAGCATGCGCTCTTTCTTACTGACGATCAACCTAGAAGAAGAGAGCGTCTTTAATGCTGCCATGATTTAAACTTCGAACAAAGAAAAAAAAAACAGCAGCATTTATTACAAATTAAAAAGCTATAAATAAATAAAAACATGAACCAGAAAATTTTGTGATAAAAAAAAAATGTGAAAAGATTTTTTTCTAGCACAAAAAAATACATTGCTAAAAATATTTTTTGAGCTCTATAAATGTAATTATAATGACACAAAGCATGGCAATGGACTCACGTGGTGATTTGCGTTTCCATAAAGATGAGGATGAAGACGAGCAGAGCGGGAAGGATACTGGCAAACATCATCCAGATGGGGAACTGACCATCACTGCCCAGAGGATTGACTATCCAAGCACGCTTATCAGGACTCGTCACTGAAAAACCTCGCGGGACACTGAGTTTCTGTAGGGAATAATAAATTAATAACAATAAAAAGCATGATTATTAATTATTTATAATTTACAGATCGCCTATAGGAACATTGTGATGGAGAAAAAAAATATTTGTCAAAGCTTTCGCGTTCTCTTCCAAATGTTTGTCAACCCTCCCGTTTTTTCCGGGTTTCTCACGTATTTTAAATCTTTTCCAGCTGTCTTCCCGTTTTAGTATTTTCCCGTAAAATATCCCGTATTTTTACGCTCTGATTGTGTGAGACGTACAAGCTCGGACAGATTCGGCTTGAAGTCGTTCATCGTCGGATGTGGCACCGCGCGCTGTTATAGGCCGGAGACACACTGGCTGCGTGGCGTGTCCGTTTTTATTTCGGCTCCCATGTTAACAGAGCTTGCACACTGCCTGTGCGACACGCGTGTCTCCAGAAAACGCATGCATGTTAGAAATAGAACTGACGCCTATTTTTCACACGACACGCAAGCATGTTGAAAGCGTTTCCAGGCAAAAAAAAAAAAAAAAAAAAAGGAAACAATGTTTATGTGTCATTTTGTGCACGAGTACATATTCATAAATTACATTTTGATGTTTGAAAGTCTTGGTTTTGACATAAATTCAGATATCAATGTAATTTATACAAATAATTATAATAATTATCGATTTTCAAATATTGCCATTATTTTTGCCTATATATAATTTCATGTCATTTTTTTTTAAACAATCCAGTCCTGGTGTCCACTACAGACGTCATTAGCATAACATATGAATAAAATGGGTTCTGGGCCTCAGGAGGATATAAAGATAGGATAGACTACAATAACAAGTGTGTCTTCTGAGTGACGGTCCACCATCAGGCTAAATATAGGCTCTTTAAAGCTACAAAATGTGTAAATGTTATTGAAATATAGACAGACAGCCCGCTTCCCTATTTTGCGGATTTTGGAAGATGTGTGATAACAGTTTGTTTTTCTTTAAATGACACACTGTCTCTTTGTCTCTCACACATATGTAGGCTAGTTATAAACTGACGACAAGATCCATAATTCCGCTTAAAGCTGAAAAACGTCATCAATATACACCTTTCTTATTGTAAGAGGTTAGCGACCCCTGGTGGCGAAAAATCCTGCATATTGTACATTTAATAACTTCAAATCATCTGCTAATCGCTAACTGTCCATCGTCACCTGTGTGTACGTGTCTTGAATGCTGTAGTCTACCAGAACCATGATGAGGATGGCAATAGGGACTCCAAAATCTCCAATAACTCTTCTCAACTGTAAAAAAAGAGTAGATGAAAAAAGACAGAAGATGACGAATTTCAACCACATTTTTCTTTGCAATGTGTTAATCACTCGGCAGTACTGGGTCAGTTGATCAGACGGCACCTTACCCTGCCGGGGAAGAAGGCACTGTTTTTGAACTTGCGCAGGTAGAAGGCGATGAAGAAGGTCCCAGACATGAGCACAAAGGACAGCAGAGCAGTATTAGGTTCACCGACCACCTTCAGCGTCTCCGGCGTACTGCTGTTCGCCATAAATGGACTTAAAGTGCTCGAGTTGTACATCGAATCGTTCACATCAACCGCCATAGCAGAGCAGCGTCTCAAAGGATGTTCCTGGAATGTCTGTGGGATACATCAGCAGTCAAGAGGACTTTTCACGATTATATATGCAGACAAAACACAATCACAAGACGACTCAAAGCACCTTGATCAGTTTCGAGAAGGTCTCGTAGATGAAGATGAGAGAGATGAGGAATGAGAAGATCTCCTGGGTGAAACGAGAGACAAATCGAACCAGGAAGCTGCCTTCAAATGCCACCACCAACACCACGATGATGATGAGCCAAAAACCGATCCAAACGCGACCCGTCAGGTACTCCATATCATTGCCCTTACAGAACTGGAGAAGAAGAGGACAGAGTGTTTAGTTTTGGGTGAACTTAAACTGAATTAACTTACTAACTTGTTTTTATTACTGATTTTGCTTCATAACTAATGAACTTTGCAACATTCACATAAACAGTGCTGGTTTATGCATCAAATATGAACAACAGTAATACTAATGGAAGTAATTGGTTTGAAATCATTTGCTAACTGATTTCTATCCACTGTAATCTTTGAGTAAGCGTCTTAAAAAACGTATTTAAACTTGATATTTAACAGCAGGGGTCGCTGTCTTGTTTAAAGGAGTAGTTCACTTTTAAAAAAACTTTAGTTGATAATTTACTCACCCCCATGTCATCCAAGATTTCCACGTCTTTCTTTCTTCAGTCGAAAAGAAATTAAGGTTTTTGATGAAAACATTCCAGGATTTTCTCTATATAATGGACTTCATTGGGAACCAAACGGTTGAAGGTCCAAATGAGAGTTTTAGTGCAGCTCCAAAGGGCTTTAAACGACACCAGACGATGAATAAGGGTCTTATCTAGGACCCTTCGAGTCAAGACTCGAAAAAAGATTTGTTCATTTTGATGAACGAGTTTGAACAGTTACGAACGCGCATCACAGAACAGAGGAAGGCGACCATTTGTGCTTATAAAACTTAAACTTTGTTATATATTTTTAAAATGATCAATAGTTTCCCTAAATAAGACCCTTATTCATCGTCTGGTGTTGTTTGAAGCTGCACTGAAACTCTCATTTGGACCTTGAACCGTTTGGTTCCCATTGAAGTCAATTATATGGAGAAAAAAAAACCATGGAATGTTTTCATCAAAAACCTTAATTTCTTTTAGACTGAAGAAAGAAAGACATGGATATCTTGGATGACATGGGGGTGAGTAACTCCTTTAAGGAACCGCATTATAAACTCACAGAGAAGAAGGCTTCTTCAAACACCAGGATAGGTCCAGAGAAGCCCACCACCAGAAGAGGTTGAGCTCCGAGCAGACAGAACAACACACCCTGAATACATGTGGCCACTATCAGCTCCGACACGCCAATGAGCCCTTCAGTCTTCTCACCTGTACACATAAAACATGAGTCATGAATTATTGAACATCGATGTCAGACACATATGCCGTCTGGAGTTCAGGGCATCTCATTTAAAATGCTTATCGGAATTAGAGCCACTAATAGCGTTTATCATGATTAACCTTTTGTTAAATAACTGGTCACTTACTGGTTACTTAGATCTTCATGGTGACTAATTTAAGTCAGTTTTGGATCAATTTTTTTTTTCAAACAATGTCCGAAACTTCTCATCTCAAAAACTCAGCGGCAGCAGATCACATGCATTTAAAATGAGTATTTTTCATGCATATAAGAACTTAAATCTCTTTTAGCAAAAAAACAACATCACAACTGACCCAGAAGGCCTCCAAACGTGATGGCAGGAGAAAGAGCAGCAAAATAGATAAAGATGACAGCAGCCATGCACTGGGGGTTCAGCGCATCCTTGAAGTCACTGATGTACTTTGGGTAACGGCGCTGGGCGTCACGGATCAGTCCACCAAACAGACGGCCTGTGCGTCTTAGAGGGTCGTCTTCTGGTTTAAAGGGCGCCAACAAGGCCTCTGATTTACACATCAAGAGAGAATTTGAGATATTATTAAGAAATATTAATTATTAATAAAATAAATAAACTAAACAAGCATACATAAAATTTAAAAACTGAAAGCACAAAAAACAAAGTACAAAAAAAGACAGAACAGCAATAAGGTAAAAAAAAGTCTTAATAAAACCAAACACACTAAAAGTCTAAATCAAAAAAAGAAAACAAAAATACAAACAAAAATACTAAATAATTAAAACAAGCACAAAAGAGACAAAAAGAAAAACAAACAAAGGCTCTGCATAAAATAAAAAAAACTAAAATGAAAGCACATAAAACAAAACAAGCAGACACACAAACAAAAAAAACAACTAAAATCAATAAGGTAAAAAAACACTAAAAACAAAGCGTCTACATAAAATGAAAAAAAAATAAAATAATAAAAGACAAAATAAAACACTTATAAAAATCAAACAAATAAAAAAAGAAAACAAATACAAATAAAAACAAGCACAAGAGACAAAAAGAAAAACAAACAAACTAAAGCTCTGAATAAAATAAAACAGCTAAAATGAAAGCACATAAAACAAAACAAGCACACACACACACACAAAAACTAAAAAGCAATAAGGTAAAAAAAACACTGAAAACAAAGTGTCTACATAAAAAAAAACCGAAATAATAAAAGACAAAATAAAAACACACTAATAAAAATCAAACAAAGAAAAAAACTAAGAAAACAAAATGTTTTCAAAATGAAATAAAATGAGCACAAAAACACACATATCAAAAGAATAAAGACAAAATAAACCAAAACAAAAAGCTTAACTGGAACTAGTCAGCCCAGACTGAATGCAGACCTTTGTCTTCGAGGCTCTTGGGCTCTTTGGACAGCATGGCGCCCCCCTGCTCCTCTCTCTTGCGGAGCATCTCTCTTTGGAAGTGAGCGACGGAGCGCAGGAGCTCATCTCCGCCCAGCTCTGATGGAGGGAGCACGATGCTGCAGTCCAGGAAGCCGTTGATGGCGTTGAGCAGGTCCTGCCGATCGTCTGCCAGATATGCAGCTTCATGAAATTGCTGGAGAGACGTCACATCAAGTTAACACTGGAAACAGGCATTATAGCCAGAACGGTTTACAACAATGCACGTTTATGATCTTGTGGGTCGGTGAGCTGTCATTTAATTATTATGCTAGACTGAGAACAGTCTTCCTCACTTTGTCAGACATGAGTGTGGAAATGGAACGTCCGATCTGGTGGTAGTCCATGTTGGTGCTGGGAGGACCAAGCAGCACAAAGAGAAACCGAACAGGAACGGATACTTCCAACACCGAGGCCAGCTCTACAGCCTCCTGCAGTCGGACAAACGCCATGGTGGGCTGCTCCAGGAAGTCCACACTGCCTAACAAGGGAGAAATACAGGTCACTTCCTGCTGTTTTGTGACATAATTTGCTAATTGTGTTAGCTTTTCATTTATCAGAATTGCAAAATTGATCCTTATTGGCAGCCGGTTCAAACTGAAATGAATCTTTTTCCAAATTCCATATAATCTAGATTCTAAAATGATTTAGAACTGATTCCAAAGTAGCAATTCCGCCGGAATTCTTTAACAAGAGAACAATCGCTTACCAACGAGTACGACGGTGGCTTCAGCATTTTCAGGAATTTTCTCCAGAAGCTTAAGTTCATGTTTGGATTTGGATTTGTGCATGCCTATAGGTGGAGCTGAATCTTTCTGCAAATAATGAAACATAAGACGAATCAGAAAGAAACGAATCTTGAAGACCCAAAATATATTTTATGTTGAGCAGCGAATGAAAAATTCGTAAAAAAATTTTTTCACATTTGATGTCACGCCCCTTTATTTTACAGAACGTTCAGTTGCGTGTACTTGCCTAAAAAAGTACTGGTTAATATAAGGTAACTACATGGATTCTGTTTATATTTAGGGGTAGGTTCAGGTTAGTACAAAGTTCTTACCCAGTTATTGTATTTACTACAATAAGTACATAGTACATGGGGAACGGAACTGTAAAATAAAGACCTTCCAATGTCACAAAAACACATTCAATCGTTACACAATAAGCAAAAACATGATAGGTGAAGAAATGTCATTTTTAACCCTTAAATGAATGAACAAATGAATGAATGATGAATGAAAACGAGGCCTAGGAGCTTCAAGTTATCGGTAAATAGATACAGGCTGCCATCCTCTTCAACTAATCGAGACACTTCAATCCAATTACCTCGTTCTTCTCTATGTCAATATGAAGACTGCTGTCTTGACTGGCCCTTGAGGAGCCCATGAGCGGCTCTGTGACGGAGGGTTCGGGGACGGACAGGTGGTTATTGCTGCTCTGGTGATGGGTGATCAGGGAGCCCAGGCTGGCAGCCGAGATGTTCCTGGGGAACGGGGAGCTGTGCTCTTTCTCATCGCTCGGGTGACTAAGGGAGGGAGAGCAAGGGAGCCAGCGGGTAAGAGACACTAGAAGAGACTGCGAAGGGTCATGTGTGGATCTATATGTGGATGGGTGATGTTATGGCGAACAGAAACCATTTATATGAGAATAAAAAAAACAAATGTTGGATAAAAGAAATTCAAATGGAAACCAACATCCTTCTGGCATTTCTTACACCATGTCTACAGCAGATGTGAGCGTGGCAACATTGAAAAAAGCAAGTAAATCCAGCTGTGGTGCGAGATGACCTAAATCCCGACAGTTAACTGATGTCCCGTTCCATTTCTGACATAGAGCTGGCACAACTTCTGATGCGAAGAACAAATAGATTTGCAATGGTCGATTTGTCACGCCTGGAGTAGACATGGTGTTAGATATTGCTTATTGTGCGAACATCTGAGATCTACCTGTGCTTGAGTAAGAGAGCGCGGAGGACATTGGCTCTGTCCTCAGCTTTGATCTGGTCTGAGATGATCATCTGTTCCACCACCTGATGGGAGATACCAGGTAGTGTCTTCTGGTCCAAGTCCAAAAGCACAGCTCCTAATGGGAGGAATCAAAAATAAGGTTATATATATATAAAAGTGTGTGTGTGTATATATATATATATATATATATATATATATATATACACACACACACACTTTTATGTTTATAAAAAAAATTCCAACTCGCATAAATCATATACTGTGTATATATATATATATATATATATAAATTAAATATCTACACACATATTACAGACACACACACACACACACACACACACACACACATATATATATATATATATAAACACTTTTATATATAAAACACTACTACTTACAGTACATAAATCATATACTGTATATATACATATATATATATATATACACTGTATGTATATATATATATATATATATATATATTTATATATATACTGTATATATACACAGTATTTACTTTCACACACAAATATTTAAATATTACAGAAATATTATATATACATTGTGTGTATATATATATATATATACAAAAATATACATTGTGTGTGTGTATATATATATATATATATATATATATATATATATATATATATTAAATATGTTTTTACTCTCTACATAAATGTTTATGAATATAGATAACTTTGTTCATAATACAATAAAATACATTTAACAAATAACATTGAACTTAGGCAGGAGTAGATGCATAACATGTATGTTTGTTTTTATTACGTTTGTTGTGTGTGTGTGTGTGTGTGTATATATACACTGTATATATCTATGTATATATACACACACATCTATATATCTATCTATCTATATATATATATATATATATATATATATACTGTATATCTATCTATATATATATATATATATATATATATATATATATACATACAAACATAATAAAAAATGACAATAATATATAACAACAATAATCTATAAGCGATGTGTAGCTTTTGGTACTAAATTATATTTTATCCATAATCCACATTATTGCTCACTTTTCTGAAGAACATTTAATTTTTAACAGAAATATTACTTGAATTCCCATTTAGTTAAGTAATTATATTTTAAAAAGTAGTTTAAAACCATAGTATACAGTAGCAAATCACACTAAGATTGGTTATGTAATCAATTTTGATATTACAACAGCAAATGTCAGGTTAGCTGTAAGATTTTATGAGTTTTATGGAGGTTTGAGCAGGTTGTTCTCACCATGAGAGATGGTTTTCCTCAGCTCCAGCAGACTGCGGAACGACAGCGAGGCGACGTGTGGTTTCCCCCAGCGGTCCGTTTCCTCCTCCACGTCCTCTTCAAACTTGATCCAGCGGGCTGTTTCTCTCCACTGCATCTCCTGGTTTTTATCGATGATCAACTCATTCAGCTCCACAAACACCTGAGGCCAAAGAACATGCAATACACGGGTGAAGATCATGCAAATAAACACCTTCTGAATCTGATGAAAACTCCCAAAACACAAATTCATCAAGAGCTTTTTTAGAGGAAGTTAAAGCAATATATCATTAAAACTCAAACTAACATTGGTCTGATCAGCCCAAAATGTGATAACACACACACACACACACACCAATCGATGCATCCAGCACCCTATTCCCTGACCTTCTGGTTTTGAGCAAGCCGCCTGGAAAAGTCTAAAAGGACCATGCTGTTCGTCCAGACAGAACAGCGTCAACGAGACGTCAGGCAACGGTGCGAACACTGGTGTTGTTTAGAAGTAAGAGGGTCCATAAGTACACTCATTTACCCGAATGCGTAGCTGGTTTACCTGTCTAGAGGTGAATCTGGGGGCGTTAATAAAACATGACTGACTCTGAAGGCTTGCGGTGTCCAGTTACCCAAGCTGATCTTTTCTTTATTCTTAGGTGTGTGAAAGGGAAGAAGTGCATTCATTTTTAATCAGGTTCTGACCCCCAAAATCCACCTTTTATTTGTTGGGAAGGACAGCAGGCTTGTCAGAAATAATTGGAAATGCAGTCTCAATCTGGGTAAAAGGGCTAAATGCGCTGAAAGGACTCATCAGGACATTGTGAAGGCATCTGGAGAGATATCCGAAACCTTGCTAGTCCTGCGCATTACAACAACTTTGTCCTATAATCGCTGCCGGAGGGAATGGTGTTGAAAGATTTCATGTGTTACAAAAGGTAAAAACGATATAAATACTGTTCATTTTTCTCACACAAACCGCTCGTTTCTTGTCTTAGGCCATCAATGTGTACTTACATTTACGAGTCATTAAATCATGTTTAATTTGGACTTCTCTGTGCATGCTCTTTGAGGTGGTGACCATAGACCTCCATTATATGACTGACAGACTACGATTTAACCTAAAAATATCAACTCCTGTGGAAACAAAGACACCTACATCTTGGATGCCCTTGAGGTAAGCTAAAACATACCAAAAATTCATTTTTAAAGTGAACTATCCCTTTAATCAATTTAATGTCCATGACCATGAGAGCCTTGGGTTCAGACTAGGTTAATACACTAGCTTCAACCAAACTTCTCATATCAGCTAGTCCAACTCAGAATGAAGCACGAGTCTCACCTCATGTGGCGTTCGGTCCAGTTTGCGAGTGCGTGTGCTGGGTTCTTTGTGGTCTTTGCTGATGTGCACCACATGACCCTTCGTGCTTTTCCTGACCAGGTGTCGACGCACTCCAGGAACATCTTCAAAACGATGGCCTGGAAGAATGAAACAAAAACGTATCATTTGTTAACATTGGTTGCATTAACTAACATGAACTAACTATAAGAAATACATTCTTACAGCATTTATTAACCATGTTCATGTTAGTTAACACACACATTTTCATCTTAAAAATTAGAGCCCGACCGATAAAGGATTTTAAAGACCGATACAAATATTTTTGGGTTTTAAAATCCGATATATCGGCCGATATTTTATTTATTTAATTATTTTAAACTGGACATGATAGTCACAAATTTTGTCATGCTTATTTGAGTTAAGAGAACTGACTTGTTATTCAAGCAATGTATGTCTCGTGACCAACTCAACGAGTGTTGCCAACAGGAACGGTGTAGAGGGCCGATTGGTGGACAAACTATACAACTCCAACACTCATGGCATGGTTCAAGCGTGTTTCATCCGTTTTTATTTTATTTTTGAAATATTCATTTATCGGCCATTATAACTGCCGATACCGATAGTTTGGAAAATGTATAATAAAATCGGCCGATAATATCGGTCTGGCGATATATCGGTCTGGCTCTATTAAAAATGTATTAGTAATTGTTGAGATTAACATTATGATTGAATGGTTTAGAAGTATTGTTCATTGTTAGTTCATTTTAACTACTTTAGCTAACTAATTTTAACAAATAAAACCTTAATGTGAAGTGTTTCTCAAATAATCGAGGAACATGTTCAAAAATGTTACTACCAACCTGAAGTTTAGGGCTGGTAAGATTTTTTTTTTTCTTAATGTTTATGCAAGAAGTCTCTTATGTAATATTTCACGTTTTTGATTAAATAAATGATAAGCATATTTACATTTTAAATAATTATAAAATGTAATTTATTCCTGTAATCAAAGCTGAAATTTCAGCATCATTACTCATCTTCAACATCTTCAGTGTCAGTGTCACATGATCCTTCAGAAATCACTCTAATATGATGATTTCCTGCTCAAGAAACATTATCAATGTTGAAAACAGTTGTGCTGCTTAATACTTTTGTGGAAACGATGATACATTTTTCCTGAAGATTCTTTGATAAATAGAAAGTTCAAAAGAACAACATTCATTTGAAATATAAAACTCTTTTTAACAGAAATATGTAAAAAAAAAAACTAGAAAACTTCACCAATCCCAACCTTTTGAATGGTATAAAGAATTTATCATATATGGAGATTAACCTGCAATTTATTATATGCCACATTAATGAATACTAAACATGCACAATGACTATTATTACATATTTGATCAAATTTCCATGGTTTAAGATTTCCCCAAGGTGCATGAATTCCTCAAATCTGTCAACCCACTCTCACTAGGTAAAATCTTCTTGGCAGAGTTGAGAAGCAGGTCATCGTCTTTGTTCCTAACAAGCTCATCAGGGTGAAATTACAGGATGGGCCGGTCGCCAAAGACATTCGCGGTAAAAAGGTCAGGGCAGGACCCGAAGGGGATTCGACTAATTGGGTGATTGTAGGAACAAACTCCAATCAAGAAAACAGGCCAAAGCCTTTTTACCAGTAGAAATTTGAAATTCACTAACATTAAGAAAAAGCGATTAGCGAGAGCTGACAGCGACTAAAACCGCTGATGATGCAAAAAGTCAAGCAGAGTTTAACATATTATTGTCTGTTAGCTGTTGTAAGGCATGTACTGATGTGCCAAAACTTAAACTAAATGGGTGACAGCAACCGTTTAAGTCCTGTCGTTGAGCATATGCAGTAGATGGGCCTTTTCCCAGACGAATCAGTGGCCTGCATAGGAAGACGGAGAGAGCTGATGGGGTATATTACAAGAACCGCTGATATACTACTGACGTCTGAGAAAGGTTTGGCACAAAAGACTCTTGCCGTGAAGCATAGCAGGATGCATGGTACAAATCATTTGAGAGACCATGAAAACTAGAGCCGACCGATAAACGATTTTGAAGGCCGATACCGATCCAAATATTTGTTGGTTTTAAAATCTGATAGTCCGATATATCGGCCGATATTTAAAAAAAAAAAAATTATTTCAGAAACGCGCAAAAAAACATTAACAGATTTCCCTAACATTAGTTATTTGTAGTTATTTATGAGTTTTAACTAAAATAATATGATGATGCATTTTAAAAAGAAACTCGTTACTTTTATTGTCACAACAGAACAGAGGAACATCAAAATATATTAAAGTTCTGATATTAGTCCCTACATTGCCTTATAAGCTACCTGCAACCTGGATCAGCAGGTTGCAGGATATGTGGCGCGTTATACACGAGTGTTGCCAACAGGGAAGGTGTAGAGTGCCCCCTGGTGGACAAACTATACAACTCCAACACTCATGACATGGTTCAAGCGTGTTTCATCCCTTTTTATTTTATTTTTGAAATATTCATTTATCGGCCATTATAACTGCCAATACCGATAGTTTGGAAAATGCCTAATATCGGCCGATAATATCGGTCTGGCTCTAATGAAAACCATCTCACAGATCATGGATGTTAGTTTAGAAGTGTCTTTAATGCCACTTTTGACCAATTTAATGCATCCTTGCTGAATAAAAGTATTCATTTCTATTAAATAAAAATTCTTACTGACCTCAATCTTTTAAACAGAACTGAACTTTATATTCCAGCAGCATTATATTTAGCATTATCTTTTTATGCGAAGGAATGTCAAAAGGATTTTAAAAGTCAATCACCCACAAAATGCATATTACTGGCGAACAATAGAATTGAAGAGCAATTATTCACCAAACCGTAAAAACTCACTTTTAATGCCATCCAGGTCGGCCGAGGCCAGGGTCCGAGCCTCAAACTCATCAGTGGGGATCCGCTGGTATTTGGCCTGCTCGGTCCCCGTCATGTTGCCCGTGCGACGTCTCTCCTGAAGGTCGTAGCTGCGACTCGACACACGGGGCAGAGAGCTGGGCTCAGTGGCGCTAGGGGTCGGAGGAGCAGGTTCAGGCGTCCTACAAGAGACAAAACGAGACTTCAAACCATTGACACAGTTTTTTTTTTAGTTTTCAATTTAGTTTTATTAATATTTTGAGTTGGCTTTTATTTTTATATTTTTAGTTCATTTTAGTAACATTTCATTGTTTTTCACATTTTTTAAATATTGCTTTTTAGGTGCATTTTTTATTTCAGTTTTAAGGTACTTTTATACAACGAAGATGTACTAAAAATGGAAAAGTTTAGTTTTTTGTGTACAGTTTACAACGTTGTCAAAATGATCCCAGTTTACACGGATCTGCGAAAAAGGTTAAATTCACAGTATTTTGCTGCCAGGCCACTAGTTGGCAATGTCACTTTGTAAAGAAACACTACGAGTGTATTGTTCAGTCTTACGTAATACGCATGCACATGACATCACGGTTCTCACAAATTCACGTTTTTGTGGTTTACAATGAGACGAATGGCATCGTTTTAAAAAACTAGCACTTTGAAACCGGTTCTGTTTTTTAAGTTTGCATTTCCAAAATGCCATTGTCGTGTAAATGAATGGCCAAAACGCATAAAAAGTTATCCGTCTTTAGTTTAAAACGTTTTTAGTTTAAATAATTAATTATTTTAGTGCTTCAGCTTTAACTTTTTAGTTTTAATTCCAATTTTTGTTTAGTTAAAGTTTTCGCGCTAATATTTATATTTTATTTTAGCTTTATTTCCACTAACATACATGTTTTAATAGTAAATGTCAGATTATAATAAAACAGATTATAAACATGCAAATCTTTCTCAAAAGTCCACAAAAGGAGTAAAAACTGCTTTGTTGTGCTCATTATTTTTTAAAAAGTGCTAGTGTTTTACTATGATAAATATCTTTTGGTAGTTTTTAGCTCAATAACATGCAGACAAAATATTGAATTTTGTCTGTCCACAAAAATAAAATGCAGGTCACTGAAGAAATACAATATAACTTATCTCATAACTTCAGTAGCTCATTATAGAGTATGCACACATTATCTTATGACATAAAATCTTTACAGATTAATGGAAAAGTATCTTGCACTCAATTTCGCAACAAATACAAAATCTTCTTCAGCACTTACCTTTATATAAAATTAATCGTTTTTAAAAGCTTATTAGACCAAAAACATCACAGACAAAATCCCTGTCATTGTTAATGTTACTAAAGATTAAAGAACAGAAGAACCTGCTGAAATGACATTAACAATGAATCCTGTTGTGTGTAAAGACACTCCTGCGTTTAAAAAGCAGAAAGGAAAGGTGGAGAGCGCTTTATAAAAGCAAAGTGCGGTTGCCAGTAGCAACGGGTGAATGATGTAGACAGCGGTGATGGAGGTCTGGAGAGAGACTGATACCCTGCTGGTCTCTGAAATATCTCGTCCTAGGTAACGAACAGGGTGTGCTGTGCACTGGCATCTAATGATTCAATTTACAGTAAACCAAGAACAGAGAGGCGGACACAATCTGAAAGTGCATGCTTTATAGCTAGTGCTACACAACCTGCAATATTCACCACTTCAGCTGAGCAACTAACAAAACTGAAGACACTGACAACTTCCCTTAACCCTAAAACTGTATTCTGGACAAATGTGGGCAAAATAGTATTGATTTATTTTTAAAAAATACTTCCCTTTGTCTGAGTGGTACAAGACTTGGTTACTTCTAAGTTTGCCTCCTGAACACACACAATTTTTTTCAATTCTACAATGTTCTTAATCTTGTATTTGGGTCAAAAATGGGCACCCATAGAAATGAATGGGACAACTGTAATTTAGAGCATTCTAAAATAAGCCAAAATAAGACACAAGGCGACAGCAAAGTCACTTCATCTTTAGGTTTTAGCTCTAAGGACTTATTGGAATGATATTTTAATGTACTTAAAAAAATGAAAAAAATAAAATAATTTACATAGAAAATATGGTACTTTTTGAAGTAAATAAATTCAAAAATACCCCCAAAATAAAGAACAACACCATAAATGGATAGACAAAACTTTATCGAAGACAGTGATATAACATTTATAATAAATAAAAATTAGGATCACACCTGAATCCTCTGTGCCCACATTTGTCCACAATTACAGGATTAAGGGCTATAAAGTGAATACGTTTTGAGGGATACAGAAATGGTGACAGTTTCCACCAAAATCCCACAATTAATGAAACAATTGCATGAAGTCATTAAGAATTCTTGCATTACTTTCTAATTTTCATGCTCACCCAAAAATGAAAATCCCAAACCTGTATGAATTTCTTTCTTCAGCTGAACACAAATGAACATATTTTGAAGAATGTTGGAAACGTTCCCCATTGACTTTTATAGTATGGGAAAAAAAAAAAAAAAAAAAAAAATCATCGGGGTCCATATCAACCGTTTGGTTACAAATACCTTATTTTCTGTTCAGCAATACATGTTTGGAACCACTTGAGGGTGAGTAAATGATGACAGATGTTTTATCAGCATGTTTTCACTAAACGTTTGTTGCTATTGGAAAGCTAAAGCAGGCGGACTCACTCAGTGGATGTGCTGTCCTGGGGCTGCGAACACACCGCAGACGAGGGGACGATCAGGATTCCTCGTGCAGGGAGAGGATCTGAAGTCTCAGGGGTGGACACATAAGGGTCATCATCGGAAACGAAGAACTGGACATGAGATAAAATGATAGGAATAATGATAAATCTAATCTATCTAGTTTGTGATCTGAAAATGAACGAAAGTCTAATGGGTTTGGAACGACATGAATTATTTTTGACTGAATTATCCCTTTACGTTTTCAGAGTATCTATTTACACTAAGTGCAAATAGCCCGCCTTGTTGGCAGAGGCTATTTAAAGTGCCTAAAGGATATCTAAAGTGTTTATCGGGTAGGGTTAGGTTTAGGAAGGACAGCATTTATTTCATTTACACTTGTGGTATTATTCATTTATGCCATTACTGCATGCTGTACTAAAACAATGAGGTGCAAATAGTTTCTAACTAGGCTACTACTCACACTATACTGCTATTTTTAAATAGTGTAAATAGAATCTATTATTACTTGCACTTTGTGCAAATAGGCGCTGCCTTACGTTTTTGCCTGTATTTCAGTATGCTGTTTACATTGTTATGTATTGTCTTGGATAAAGTTCATACAGATAGAAGAGCTTTCACTAAATTAATAAGACATTCAAATTGAAATCACAAATATAGGATATGAATCTGGTTACCTGAACATTGTCTTTCCTCTCAGTGTCTGTTGTGGGAGTTGGGGTGGCGCTCTGGCCTTCTGTAGATTCTTCCTCTTCCTCCTCCTCATCCTCATCTTCACCCTCCTCGATGGCCAAAGCATTGCTGGGGCTTGAACACGCTCTGTGCTCTTTACTCGTGCTCCTCCTCCTCTTCCTCCCACTCTTCTTCCTCCTGCCATCTCCCGGGAGTTTGGACAGAGGATGGTGGATGTGACGGGAGGAGTGACGGTGATCTGAGAATGATTACAGCCGGGTTTCACTTCCGCATTTTCACATGTAAAATTGGAATATTTCATTTCGAAACAAGATTGAAACATTGTGTGAAATGTGCTCCTGTGACGATGTTGTTATTTATACTATTAATATTACATATTGCAACTGTACTATTACTGGCTCTACCATAAAAAATGATAAGTATAAATGTATATATGTAATAAAAAATAAACATAATAATAATAATAAGAACAACATAATATATATATATTTAGTACACATTTATACATATAAATATATATGTTTATACATATAGTGGAGCCAGCAATAGTAAAGATGAGACAGACAGACAGACAGACAGACAGATAGATAGATAGACAGACAGACAGACAGACAGATAGATAGATAGATAGATAGATAGATAGATAGATAGATAGATAGATAGATAGATAGATAGATAGATAGATAGATAGATAGATAGATAGATAGATAGATAGATAGATAGATAGACAGACAATAATGAATAGTTTTCTAATAAAATAAAATGAAATAAAGGGGTGCGAAAGGATGAGCTTACACTCAAAATCTTTCTCATTGTAGGTGCGGTGCTGCTCGCCGGGAACTCTGGGAGTGGGGCTCAGAATCTGCTGGAAGCGCTGAACACCTAAAGCTTTGTTCAGGTCACCATCCTCCTCTTCCTCCCTCAGTGGCACTCGGACAGAAGAGGTCGACGACTCGGGCTGGAGGACCACACAGGATGAGGTCAGTGAGGAAAAATCAATTCAAAACAAGTAAAAAATAAAAAAGTAAAACAAAATAAATGTATATTTATAATATGTTTTTTTTCTGATGGCCAACTGTTCCCACTGGTGCAGTTAAACAAGTGATAAATCACTGCACTGCTAACAGCCATCACTAGAGGGAGTCATGGTCCATCGAGTTAAATGAACCCTGTCAGAGTTCCCAGTGATCCAGATTCAGTATTAAATCTCTTTCTAAATTAAATGGGAATCATGATATTATGTAAAACAAATGCAAACACTAGAGGCTTTACAGCTCATGCGCTTATTGCAATAACATGAGCAAATATCCTCAAGTTTAAACAAACAATCTTACTAGCTACACCTCAATGGATATAATAATCACCCTGACAAACCTATGGAAAGAGACGGGATGAAAAACTATCTAAAATATATCTTTCATTTGGCAAATTCACAAAATTGATTTCCTACATGCAATGAAATGACTAAAAATATCCGACACAACAAACCTTTTCCACTCAAAAATCCTTGCAAAATCAAAACAGATTTGACTAACATCTCATCTAAACCGTTCTTGCACGTCCACAACAGGAGATGTTCGCGTCCTCTCTTCCTGCTCATGTGCCCGCTCACACGGTACATTACACAAGGAGAATTTCTGCCATTCAGTAGCGCTATAATGCATTTATGTGACGTGTGCATGCATTCCACGGTGCACAAAGACTGTTTTGTTTGTGATATATCCTTCAGTGACTAGAGAAACTCGTCATCAGTTGCTCTGGACTAAATTACCGTGCCAGCATCAATTCTCTGTAGGACAACATCTGGGTCTGGTGTACGGCTGCATGTTATATAGAAATAAAAATCAATTTCACGATATGTTATAAAGCGATAGCCAAACGCATTTAATAAATCTACTCTCACCTAAAGGATTATTAGGAACACTATACTAATACTGTGTTTGACCCTCTTTCGCCTTCAGAACTGCCTTAATTCTCCGTGGTATTGATTCAACAAGGTGCTGAAAGCATTCTTTAGAAATGTTGGTCCATATTGATAGGATCGCATCTTGCAGTTGATAGAGATTTGTGGTATGCACATCCATTCGTTCCACCACATCCCAAAGATGCTCTATTGGGTTGAGATCTGGTGACTGTGGGGGCCATTTTAGTACAGTCAACTCATTGTCATGTTCAAGAAACAAATTTGAAATGATTCGAGCTTTGTGACATGGTGCATTATCCTGCTGGAAGTAGCCATCAGAGGATGGGTATACATGGTGGCCATAAAGGGATGGACATGGTCAGAAACAATGCTCAGGTAGGCCGTGACATTTAAACGATGCCCTATTGGCACTAAGGGGCCTGAAGTGTGCCAAAAAAACATCCCCCACACCATTACACCACCACCACCAGCCTGCACAGTGGGAAAAAGGCATGATGGATCCATGTTCTCATTCTGTTTACGCCAAATTCTGACTCTACCATCTGAATGTCTCAACAGAAATCGAGACTCATCAGACCAGGCAACATTTTTCCAGTTTTCAACTGTCCAATTTTGGTGAGCTCTTGCAAATTGTAGCCTCTTTTTCCTATTTGTAGTGGAGATGAGTGGTACCCGGTGGGGTTTTCTGCTGTTGTAGCCCATCCGCCTCAAGGTTGTGCGTGTTGACAAATGCTTATATTTATATCAATATATCAATATATCCATATATCCATCCATCCATCTATCTATCTATCTATCTATATATAAAATAGTAATTTATTAGAAATTTAAAATACTACAATTAATAATAATAATATCATCATAATTCTACTTTAATGGATCATACAATATTACTATTTTACTGTAAAAAATATGTATTTTTATATATAATAATTTTTTATATATATAAATAAATAATATATTTTTTTATATTATTTATTTTATTTTCAATAGTTAAATGCTGTAAAAATTGATTTTGACCAGAATGGAGTACATGGTGCTGGATAAAAGCAAAACCCAAGTCACTCAAATAATTGAAACTTTTTTTTTTTTCCAATGAAACAACATAAGAGAAGATAAGAGTCTGCACATGCTAACTGAGTCCACCGGTGTAAAGCTTACCATGGTTGCTAGAGCTGGCGAAAGAATCAGTCAGTGCTCACAAAGCAGTGCAGAACTCTTCCCGTGTGTCCTCAAGAACAACACAGTGAGAGAAAACTCATTGTGTTCTCGCTGTCTTTGGAGGGCTGTTAGTCTTTCTCCGCAGGGTGATTCAAAACAAACACGATTTGGAAGAAAGGCGTATGGTTTCGATTGTTCAGAACAATATAATCTCCTCAGCCACACTTCAACATTTTCCACAGGCAAACATTGACACTCTCCAGAAAACATCCGTCATCTTATGGTTCCCTTGCGCTACTGCTTCAAATCTGCTTTAATTTATTCGGAGATTTACGTGGGCGCCTTAAAAGCTGTTATTGACCAGTCTCAACCAAATCTTCTGAGTAGAACCAGTTACATTTGGTTTTATACAGTTATACGACTTTCCCCGATTGCACCAAGGCGTAACATCATTACACAGATTAAACACTTGAAAGTCCCATTAATAGCCTTTGGCACTTTGGCTCAGCTTATGAAGCAGGGTTACTGTAGTTAACTTAAACCATAAAAAAAAACAAATCTGAGTCATTTCAAATATTGTGGGTAAATCCCTTAAAATAACATTGCTTACATGTTTACTACATTTTTTATGCATTTATTTTTTACATGTTTATGTACCACTAACCACATGTCTGTACTCTCAATAATGATTATACAATAAAAAATAAAAACATTTGTTATTAGAAATAAAATAAAATCAAAACATCCTTCATTTTTTTAATCTCAACTAGTTGCCAAGATAACATTTATCATTTTCATTTAGTTTAACTTGATATGCGGCACTAAAATATAATTAATAATTATATCGAGATTTAAAAGAAAACCTTTTCTTAAAAAAAAAGAAAGACAAACACAGAACAAAAGCACAAACAATTTAACTAACAAAATCAGAAAATCAAAATGATCATCTTAGTTATCATCATTTTAGTACCATCGAGTGTCTCGATGGTATTAAAAATTCAATTTTTTTTTTTTTTCAGATAGCTTCCAATATAACTTTTTCATTTAGTTTTGCTTGATGTACTAAAATAATTAAAACTAAAATCAAATGAATTATTAGATAAACATTTCAAAAACCTAATAAAAATGTCAAACACAGAACAAAAAAAAAAACACAAAATGAAACAAAACATAAAATGAGTTAATGTAGTGTCTCAATGATACTAAAAAACACAATTTATGTTATTATTTATATTTATTATTTTATGCATTTAATTTTTACGTTTATACTTTATCACATGCCTGTACTCTGATTGCTGATTATTTTGAAAATGCAAAAAAAAAAAATGTTTTGAAATAATAAAATAAAAATAATAAAATAAAATAAAAAAGTAAAAAAACTTAATTTATAGTAGTTCAGCTAATTACCAAGATAAGATTTATTTTATAATTTATTTTAACTTACAGTACTAAAATAAAATCAATTATTATATAGACAAACACAGTCAACAATACAATTAAAATGAAAACATAAAATATAAAATAAAAACTATAATGTGTCTCAATGATACTAAAATAATACAACTCATTTTATCCTGTTATAACTTAAGACTTGTGGTCAATATCAACCCACAAGAAATAAATTTTCTCTACAGTGAAATCACACTGAGGTTTGGCTCTTCGCCCAGTAATGGACGCACAAATACGACGTGATTCAATGCTCACAGACCCACAATGCTGAACCCAAGGTAAACCATTTAACGTCCCACAAGCCCACTCCAAACCAGCAGAACTCTTTGAGGACGGCAGTGGCGCACAGCGTCTCCAGTCAGTTCACACAAAGAGCCAGAGGCTAAACCAGCGAGAGATTAGCCACAGATCTGGGAGGTGTCTGAAATCCTACAGACTCAGCAAGACACGCGTGCAACACAGGAGGGAGCGTTATGGAGAACTGTGGGTAGAGATGTCCTCACAGAGTTGCAAATCTTGTTTTTACAATGTTACAGTCCTATATGCTGACCTTTAACAAAATGCAATGCTGTATAAAATAAGATAGCAATATTATTCTTTGAGGGCAACCAGTGGCTTGCATGCACATATGAATCACATCTGTGAGCCCTGAGTGAATATTAAAAGGAGGTTTTTCTACAAGTTATCAAAACGATGAGGCAAGATCCACCAGCCATCCAAAATTACCCTTCTCTCACCTTTGTTTGCCAAGTATTGATTTGGAAGAACTGACAACGAAATATTGCAAAAAATGCATCAATAACGGCTCATATCAGAGGGCCATAGACTACTATGCAACACGGTCATCCTCAACAGGTAATGCATTTAATATAGCTATTTTAGGAAGTCTTGAACTCAATAAATGACTGACCGTAAACGTGTACAGGAAGTCCATTGGTCATCTATCAAGTGTAAACACGAGGCTGTCCCACAGGGCGAGAAAAATAATCTATTTTTCAAAGCAAATCTAAAAGATGAGCAAACAGAAGCTGTACGCTCCTCCGAAACCTGTCGTCACGTGACCTCAGCAGGAAGAGAATATGGAAAAACCCACTTTCGCAATACCAAGTCTCGTTCGAACTCCAATCGCTGATAGTTTAGTCTTCCCCAAAACACACCCCCATATCCACACACACCCAAAACCAGCAGTTGGGTTGATCATTAACCTTATAGGTCAACAGTTGCCTGCCATCAAGAGGCCAGCCGATGTCAGATAACCACTTATGCTCTGTTCTTCTACTGAATTACACTAACTAGCGATGAGAAATTCATCCCATTGGGAGATAAATATGTAGGGATGCACCGAAAATCATCTACTGTTCACAGATCCGCTACGCTCTGCTCACATGCTCTGATAATAATGGCTTTGTAGGACTATACATTATTTAGATAATTGGTCAAAAAATAAATCTGTTAATCTGATTCTGTTGCAAAGAAAAACATATTGATGTTTAATATAAATATATTTTCTGTCCAATTTTGGTGTTACTTTTAATCAAATTGTTTGACTTGTATTTTTTAAATTCAGAAAATATTTCTAAATAGCATTTTCGGTTTCGGTTTTCGGCCAAGTTAAACCAGAATTTTCAGTTTTTGGCCTAAAATGTTTAATTTCAGCCCTAATAATACAAGACACAGCCACAAATTTCACATTTCTACAGCTAAAATGTACCTTACACTAAATTTACTTTACTACAAGGCGAATCATCTTCTGGCGTTGAAAAAAAAATACTGTCAGAATTCACTAAAGGTGTGGACAGGTTTATTTTTACAGCTGGGCGTAGTGCATATGCATTTGTAGGAGTTTCCCTTTAAGACGCAGCATTTATGGGAGGAGAATATTTAAAGGGGTGATGAACTGATAAATCAAATTTTCCTTGAGCTTTTGACATCTAAGAGGTCATCATATTATATTATAAGAATATCCTGTAAGTTTCAGAAGTGAAAACGTCCTTGTTAGTCCAATAAAAGCTTTTATTGACACAGCCTCAGCAAACAACTCATATTTCTATTTCTAGTAAATTTACTGATATTTGCACCATTCACTGGCCAAAAAAGCATGTCTTAAACCAGATACTATTAGCTGGCTTTGTCTATGTTCTTTAATTTGCATGTCATCAGTAGATCATACGCAGAACTTTCCATTTCCATCTGCACTTTTTTATGGGATTGTGCTCTCATGCTGACTTGCCCAGTTTAGTAAATCTGGGCTGTTGAGTTTTAAAATATGTGTTTTTTAACAATATCTGGTCACAAATTGGTTTTGAAGATAAATTATATAAAATAAACGCTTACGTGTCAATAAAACTGGGTATGGAAAGGACAACTGTTTGAACTACAAGCCCAATATAGTGAAGCAGAACTAGACTGAGGAGACTAGATTTGTGTCGGAAGGGAGCAAAACTCTGGTAACGCTGACTCAGCAGAGTGTGGGTTTGGAGAGGATGCAAATCAAGTCGCACAAAGTTGCTGGATATATCACTGCAAACAGCTGCAGGAGGGAAAAAAAGGTCAATTTTGCGGGTGAGAAGGTCTTTGAGTTTCCTTCGAGTAGCTTGAGTGAGTTTTATAGTATCTGTTAGTAATACTGAGCCATTAAAGACAGACCGCACAGATAATTACAGTGCTGATGTTTGTTTAGGAAGTCTGCCTGGATCTTAAATGCAAAGAATAAAAGAACATGAGAGATCTTTCTCTTGTAAAAGATGAGCACAAAAACTAAGTGAATGAATGAGGCCACTACAGATGGAAATCTAGGAAAAAATATTAACAAATGTGTACTATGGTTATACCATTAAATACCAATACATTTCTCAATATTTATTGGCATCTGTTTATAAAGTATTAGCTTCCTTTAACCTTACTACAGTCCTAAAATGTTCATACTTTAGTATTGTGCAAATAAAATGCTTAGTTTACCGTTTAAATTGTTTCATCTCAGCATGTGTATATATCAATTGCTATAAGTATTTGTATTATTAACCTATATCATATGCAAATCTCTCATCAGCCATTTAAAAAAAAAAGAAGCAAGAATCATGTAAATCCCATGGTAATTATTCAATATGTTGCATGAAAAAAAATGTGTGTATGAATATATATATATATATATATATATATTTTTTTTTTAAGTGGCTGATTAGAGATTTGCATATGATATAGGTTAATAATACAAATACTTATAGCAATATATATATATAAATACATACATATACACACATATATGCACTGTTTATATATGCTTTCATAAATTACCAGTCAAAAGTTTCCACAGGCATATTAAGCTTTGCCAGGTTTCAAAGTCACAGAATAAAATGCATTATGTTTTAACTAAAAACAACTTGCACTGACAAGTCACTGTCATTGTTTTGTCTCAAGATGCACACCAGTGATGTTTTATTCTAATTAATGTTTACAAAAGCTACTTAAATGTCCTTATTTAACAATAGCATAATCCCGGTTTAATCTAAGATCTGTCTTTGGAACCAATGAAGCACTTGACTTACGTTGTGAAGGACTGACGCCACAGCTTTGGTGAGTTCATCTGAAGTCACGGGGTCACTCATGGCCGACGTCAGGAGACTGGGGTGAAGCAGCACAGGAGACGCTGGACAACACTTAGATCTGCAGAGGCTTTAGCCTTTCTCTTTCTCACTGAGACTCAAGCAGGAGTTTATAGGCAGCATAACCTGTGAACAGTTTGAAAAGTTATCATATTTATGATCTAACAATGGTCAAACTGATACAGTGCTTAAAAAAATAGTATACTTCTACATTTATGGCATAACATGACAGTCCCCTTCATATCCAAGGATTGATAACAACCAGATTAAAAAGCCGCTACTGTAAGGACACGCAGATAAGAGACTCGCTTGAAATAAAGAACCATAAAATATTGATTGATTGATTGATACAGTTGAACAAATCTCTATCTACGAATACATTCCTTTAACTGAACACCACACAAAGATTACAACATCTTGACTTAATGACCACTTCAGGCTGAAATCAAAAAAAAAAAAAAAAAAAAAAGTCACACTTTACAATAAAGTTCGAATTTTCATATATTGTTTTTTTTTCAATCTAATTTTTTTATATTGTTTCTCTACATGTTCTTGTTCTACCTCACATGTTTTTACTATTTGTTAAATATTGCTTTTTTAAAGTTAAATAAAAGTTACTTCTATTAAATTGAGACCTGTAACGTTTGTTAACATTCAACTCAAATTTACTATTTGTAGAGCGCTTTTCACAATTCATATTGTTTCAAAGCAGCTTTACAGAAAATGCATTTCAGAAATGTAAAAAAAAACATTATATGATTTTTATGATGTAAATTGAGGGAGCAAAATTTATCGGCTCCAAATATCGGCTCGAGAAAATCGGCAGCCCGTATCGGTCATCGGCTAAGGCTGATGGGAAAAAAAAACGTATCGTATCGGCACTAAAAAAAATCCATATCGGTCGATCCCTACTAAAAATAATTCGATTACTTTCCCAACTGTTTAGGTTTACTCAAGACATAAGCAATTTGGGCAAATACACACAAAAATATGTAATATAATTTTCACTTAATTTTAGTATTCGCTTTTAATTTTAGTATTGAGCACAGTATATTATGACGGTCATGTTGCATGATTTGGATGTTGTTACGTAGGAAGGGTGACAGCGCGCCACTTTAAAGGAAAGGAAGAGTGTTTTCATAATCGTTAGAAATCAAAAATAAAATTTTAAAATCTCATTTAAAGTCAATAAATCATCTTTGAGAGCTAGGGGACCTCCTGGTGGTTCAGGGACCCTACACACCTTATGTACTTTGCATATAGGGAGGACCGGCACTGGTAGTTCACATGAACAACACTGCAAAGCAGCATTTATTAATCTTAATTTCAACATTTACTAATATATTTTTGACATTTGAAGTTATCTAGAACACATTATCTATTAACATACAGTAACAGCAACTAATGCACAATAGTCTACTAAAATTAACAAAAAATGTATTTCGCTTTGTGTACAACAAAAAAAAAAATACTCTAATTTAAAACTTCCATTTAATCATCGATTTTCAATAGAAAGAATTTTAAAAGCATTATTTTTAATTGCTAAAGTGGACACGTTAATTAGTCCTGTCTGGAAGCATCCTTTGTTTTGATGCAGAAGACAGTTGTTCAATTGAGTTGAGGTTTGACCTCTAACTGGAACTTCAAGGACGTCCACACTGTTTTTCAAGTCTTGCCTTTGTTGATTCACTTACGTTTCATTACCTCCTTTCACTGAAAGCAATAATTGTGTTTTAATCCATGCTCTCTGGCAAAAGGAGGTTTTGTGGCAAAACTTCTTGATATGTGGAGCAGTTTAACCTTTATCTGTCCTGATTCAGTTCCTGTTAAGAGCATGATGCTGAAGTTGTGGTCTTGCATCAAACATGTAAAAGTTCAGCAGCAATCTTATGAGACCATAAGAAATGCTTCCACATGGTTTTAAAAGACAATGTATATTCCAACAAAAAATTACACATTTTTATCACGAGAAAATGTAAACATTTCAGAAGCATAATCAGAAAGTAATCAGAGAATAAGGCAACGCAACCTTGTTTAAAGAGACACATGACCTAAAACTATGGTAAAGTTAATGCAGTTGGCAATAGTCACATTTGTGTTAAATTGTGTTACTCAATAATAGCAGTTACTCAAGCTTTAAACACCGATTTCAATGCACCCTTGTATATAAAAAAAATTATTCTTGCATATAAACATGTTCTCTGCATTATCTTATATTCTTCTTGCAACACAGTTCTAAGAACCTTGACTGTAATATCTTTAAGAGTCATCTAAATATAGAGCGCACTATATTGTAATGTTGCAATCAATGTCTCGTAATATGCTAAATTTAGATATAGGCTGTTCCTCAGTACAGTTACATCAACTTTGTTGGAAGGTCAACATTTCCAGCAAAGCTTTTCCGGACCAGTCGAATTCATATAAACTGCATGATTCAGCTGCTCTGTGACTGGCACATTACTCAAAATGTGTGATACAAACTGAGCAAAGTTATGAAACCTCCCCCAGGTTTCACAGACTAGGCTTTAGATAGTCTCAGATTAAAATGCATATTTGAGTTATTTTAACTGAAAGTTACATCCACTGACATATCATAAAATATGTCAGTGCCATTGTTTTGTCTCAAGATGCACACCAGTAATGTTATTTTTCCAAGTTACTTAAGGGCCCTAATTGAACTAAGGCTTAATCTACTGTAAGCCCTGTCTGTGAAACCGGACCTTTAATATTTATATTTTACAAAGAAAACTGATTTACTGATTTAATTCATAAGGTCACAGCACTGTTATATATATATATATATATATATATATATATATATATGTATGTATGTATGATAAGTTATGACATGTTTTTACTTTTTACATTGCTTTAACTAAAAAAAATAAGCCGAATCTGGTATAAAAAAGTTGAAAATTGCTTAACTTATTTTGATAAGTCAGATTAATGTAATTTAAGTTAAAATGACTTAAACATCCAAGTTGATTGTACTTAAAATGTAGCTACTTTTTTACAAAAAGTGTTGTTTAAAAACAAAGTGCCTATTTTCAAGTAGCTAGAAGTGAAAAATCTGTATGCTATAATAGTGACAAAATGTCACAAATTATGCAAGCCTGCAAGTGTCTCTAAGTATCCTAATAGCAAACAGCCTAATGATCACTTAAGCACATTTGAGTTTAGAAACTTAAAAAGGTAAAAACGATATATAAATTCTGTTCATTTTCTCACACAAACCGTTCGTTTCGTGTCTTAAGCCATCAATGTGTACTTACATTAACGAGTCATTCAATCATGTTTAATCTGGACTTCTGTGTGCATAATCTTTGAGGTGGTGACCATAGACCTCCATTATATGACTGACAGACAAGAACGGTTTGACCTAAAAATATCAAAATTGAAACTAGACACCTACATCTTGGATGCCCTTGAGGTAAGCTGAAGCATATCAAAAATTAATTTTAAAGTGAACTATCCCTTTAAAGTCATCCCACTAACTTCAACTAGAATCCCTGTATGGTTATAATTAAACAGAGACCTTAATCATCCATCATTCCCAGTTTGGGAAATCCTTTTGCTTTAGTGAAAGTCTTACTGGATTATTTTCAAGAATGTCCATAAAATATAATTTCAGACAAAGCAAAGACGGCCAATAAAGATGCCATTCTGCAAATAGACTTTCAATCACAATGTAGAAACCTCACTGAATAAATATAAAATGCTCAATGACTGAGTAGTTCAGCAAATATAGAATTTCTAGTTTACTAGCAACCAACGGCTCGTCCACATGAAAGACATGTTTGTGATTTGAATTTAAACCTCATACAGAAAAATGTTGAAAAATTGGTTTGGATCAAGAATTATATGGTGCAGCCTTAAAGATCTTGGCTGGTCACTGAAAGGTTGCAGGGTTAAAGCTTTGACCCATGTTTGAGATCAAAACTAAAGCTCAAATTGTTCCAAACAAGTCCCTGTAACAGGGTCAAAACACATCTGAGAAAAATATTGGATAAATCAAGCCTATAACTAATTTCCAAAATTGTAAAAGTTGAACACAACAATAAAACAAATAAAAGAATATGTGAATAAGATGCACTTATAAAAGAAGTCTATGGGACTGTTTTATGGATGTTTAAAGTTGTTTTTACCAAAGTACAAGCATAAATGATTACCAATAAGTCACAAGTTCATATTAATAGCCAATCAGATGTTTCTAATTTTTAAATCTTTTTCATTTATTAATTTACAAGGCATGTTCAAAACTACATTACAAGGCATATTTTTAGGGGATGTATAATAAAGACGTTTTGTTGCATTCAAAAACGGCTAAACGGAACGCAGCGAATTGGAAAAAATGTTTTTAAAAGTTGAACAATTTATTAGCGTGACGCAGCAGATTCTGGCACGGTGCAAATTTTATTTAGCCAAAGACGTTCATCTGAATATCTGAATGTAAACAATAACACGATTCTGGATAAATTGAGGATCATGATTTTTTCAGATCAGAGATCACGATACTGAACAGACAAAATCAACAAAAACACAGAATTTACTAGCAGTTCTGACAAAATTTTAATTGCTGCAGTCTGTTTAAAATGTTAAATTAACTGGAATAATAATAAAAAAAATCAGATTGAATGAGTAATTCAATGGCTTTCATAAATGTATTTTTCGCTAAACCATTTTTAACAGTCACTTGTCGCCACCTACTGGTGTAACAATGAAATTGATACAATGGGCTCTATGCGCGGCGGTATTTCCGGTGAAGGTGTAAGGATGCTCGATAACTTCCGCCGATCGTAGAGTCCAATGCAATACAGAGAATTTATATTGAATTTTATACTCTATGGTTATACTAAAGAAATGTTAGTCACAAAAACAGATAAAACAGACACAAACAGGTGTGTTTATGCTTCTTTTTAAAATTATATTAAATAAACGTAACTATATATAAAATTACATCTAAACGTATATACGTTTCGTTTCAAAGATGGGAGGACAGTAAATTTTGAAGACTCCATAATCCCGTTTTCCTTGGTTTTCCTCCGCTTTAATCTCCACAACCGGAAATGGACGAGCATCCTTACGTCAAATGCGGAATTTATTTGAAGGGTCAAGTTACTTTCGAAAGGTGATTTGCTCAATTTTGAACACTTACATAGACATCAGTGTTTATTTTATTCAAACTATAAACTCATCTCAGTACTTGAATATAATTGGAATATTTGTAAGACGGAAATAAATTATACAATGTGGAAAAAAAAAACTTGTGAAGCTGCTTCATACCCACCGGTATACATGACAAACTGCCCTCTCTGGATCAACGGCAGCGCCAACACAGATATGAATGGTCCGTTGTGATTTTGTCCAAGGTTTAATAGACATGACCAAATCGTTGTCATTTAGGAATGTGATTGCGATCTTTTAACGATTAATCACGCAGCTCTGATAACAACTGTTCAGCTATTGGACGACTAGTCAATTCGACCATTGCGACCCAACACGATGAATTACAATTAGTATTTTACACTAAGCAACTTGATAATACAGATAGAGCAACTGTATCATATACCAATTAAGTACTATCATCGACAAAACCAGACTTTTGGAGAACAAAAATAAAAGCTCTTTTTCATTTTGTATAACGAAACGTATTAAACCCACTATGGCGCTGAACGCTAGAGATGATCATTGCTGTCATGTTTAATGACTTTATCAAACTCACAAGACACGCCACACAGCCTCTGGGCTGTAAGCACACAGATCATTAACCAATTAGATTCAAAAGTTACTTAAGTGGAAAAATAAAAGTACACACTATATGATGACAAGGCAATATCAGCAAAACTGGACTTTTCACTGTTGACTTTGCAATGTCTTGTGATCCGTGGTGATATGCTGACTTTTGAATTTCACTTCTAGGTGCAAAGTAATAAATTAATCATATAAACGGTTAATTTGGAAAAGTTTTATTAATAATAAACAAATAGTATATGTACTTACCATTTAAAAAGTCATTCGATTTGAAGGTAAACTAGCATTTACCAAACCACATCGATTTTTAGATATTCTTAGAAAACATATGCAAAAACATCTAAAACAAAAGTCTGTTTGATCAATTCAAATTATAGAATTATCACCAACTGTTAAAATAACTACACAAAAACAGCCAGTACTGACTTTAAAGAAGCATGATGCAAACCCACTGAAAGTCTTAACATACCTCAAAGTGCTTACTGCAGAGAAGCCGCCGCTGACATCTTAGTGTAAAGCCAACAGCCACTGTGTACAGAGAGAGAGAGAGAGAGAGAGAGCTGAGTGAACTTATAAAGCACGCAGCGTTGCCTTCACACACTCAAACTCTAGTACTGATGGGTCAAACGTTTCCTCTGCTGGATTAGGTTTCCACCCCTAAACCTCTGACAGCCGGCCATGTGACCACTGCTCAACAGTGAGTCAACTGTGACACACACACACCCATATCCTCACATATACAGCACACTCACACACCTCATACCTATCTGTGTTTTAAATGATTAATACAGACGTTTCAACAATAAATCTCTCATGTAAGGAAATGTTCAAGGACACTTGTTAGACACCACTCTATCTTTTCATCGCCTTAGGAAATAAACAACACTATAATATGACAAAAAAAAATATTTAGTATTTACCAATGGTTGGTTTCACCAAAAGATGTTGTTTAATCAGAAAAGTGCCTTTATTTGATATTCATGAATAAAATTGAATAGAGATGTTGAATCGAATCTTATCCTGTTATCCGTCACACCCCCCTTTTTTTGGAATAGACATGAAAATGCACATTTCGAAATTAAATGGTTGTAATTCAAGAATGCTTTGGAATATAGACATATGATTGGTCTTGTTTTAAAGAAGACATTTGGCAGATTTTTGTGAAATAAATTAAAAAAAAGTGAAACAGATAAAAAGTTATTGAAGTTTATGGAAATGTACAATGTAAAAATATTAATTACTCATATTTTACATAAAATCTATATATTTTCAAAACCTGGGCTACTCTAAAACATAAATCTTATTTTTTTTTTCTTTATATTTCAAACTTTTCAGACCTTTTTTTTCCCAAAATAATTGAATGGATGCTATCTTTTGAACTTTTGGCATGAAAATAATCTGAGGTATCTACCATTTTTTCATGATTTTTCATATTCACTGCTATTTTAAAATAAACTGAACAAGCCTTATGAGTGTGAAAATATTCTTGTTGCAAATTGATAAATTATGTAATTTATTTTAAAAATCAGTCACCAAATATGGAAACTAGAGATTGTAAGCTTTCAAATGATATATAGTTTGTCAATATTACTTAAGGTATTTAATAAGATATTACAGTTTTAAAAATATAGTGGCAAACGTCCCACCTGTGGGACGGTCACAGTCAAGGTTAACCTGAGTGACATTATTATTGATAAAGGCATTAAGGATTCTATTATTAAGCATTCTATTCTATTCTATTCTATGTTTCTGATTTTTAACAAAATGACTAGTGGTCATTACATAACAATTATATGCATTATGTTGTTTACATTATGATTCTGATTTATTCCACAGACTCAGGCCCCGTCCACACTACTGCGTTTTCGTTTAAAAACGGAGACCTTTTGCTACGTTTTTGCACCTCCCGTCCACACTAAAACGGGAAAAACGAAGACCTAAAACGGAGAAGTTTAGAAATGCTGCAGCTGCGTTTTGCGTTTTGAATCTCCGGAGGGTGTTTTAGTGTGGACGAGACAAAACGGAGGAGTTTACAAACGATGACGCAGAGGCTCACGCTCGGCTCTATGATTGGGTGTCATCAGTCATGACGTATATTTCCCTGATTCGCCAACCACTGTTTACACCGGCGCGCGCATGCCCAGTGTTGGTGAATGGTCACGTGATCCACATTTTCAGTCGTTTTAGTGTGGACGGGGATAAATTCTAATACGCAGGTAAAACGCTAGTGTGGACGGAGATCGTTTTCGTTTTAATTCTCCGTTTTTAAACGAAAACGCAGTAGTGTGGGCGGGGCCTCAAAGCAACATCTATGGACAACCAGAACATTACAAATAAATATTGAGCCATTAAGTAACCACCTACGAATCAACCAAAACACCCTAAAATAAATGGAGAAAAAGTGTCCCAGGCCCAGAAGCAGTTTTTGCATCTCCTTCAATTAAACTGTAGAACTAAATATCAGTGGATTCATGGGCACATGTGTACAAAACATTGAACTTGCTCTAAACCTTTTAAGTCAATAACTGAAGTTGCCAAATATGTCTGCAAGTATTTGTTTGAACCAATAGCCAAGTGTGTGTGTGTCTGAGTGTACCAGCATGAGTATGTGTCAGTGGGAGTCACATGGTCTTGGATCAGCCCAAAGGCCACTGCTGAGAATTAAAACTTTAGTCTGCTTCAAAGCTTGGGTTTTGCTCAATCCTCAAAAAAGCATCAGGAATAGAAGAACTTGGATTACTAAGTGACCTTTATGGAAACTTTTATTCAAATCCAAAACGCCAATGTCTGTTGGCACATTTTTACAAGTTCGCACAAGACAGGACCATACAAAGATGGAAATTCCTCACTGATTCTGATGGATGTGACTCCCTCATAACTGAAATAGTCTGCTAACAAAGGGTTTCAAAACGGTCATTTAAATAGGTTTGTCATAAGAATGACAAACAGAAGGGTCTCCATTCACAACTCCCACGATATAGGGTGAGGCTAGACACTGAGGAATCTGTTAACATGTAATGGTCGACAGTCCATCTGACTAATCTCTACAGACAGTCAACGTTTGAAGTGGATCAAAAGTTAATCAAAGTTGTCCTAAGACCAGAACGGGTATTGTTCAAAATGTATAACTTTGATGAAGGGTTTTGATCCACTTCACAACTGTAGTATCACCATAGACATTCTACAGGGACTTTTAAAATAAAACTATTGAAGATACAACTAAAAACCTGGGGATGTGCCAATATTAAAATGTTTGATAGCCATTAACCATGCTAAGGCCATTAACTGATAAATGTGACATTTAAACTGATTCTCATGTTAATCTGTTATCTGATCAAATTGGCCTACTTCATGCTACTGACATGCTTTTAAAGCGACTGTTTTTGCCTTCAAAACGCCTTAAAATGGACATGTCAAGATCAGGAAAACCACAATTTGCATTCCCCCAGTGAAGGATAACACTTCTGAAATCTCTGTGTAAACAATGAGTGACGTACGCACGTGAGAGATCACTTCCAGCGCGCTTGTGATGCGACTGTGATTACAAGAGGTAAAAACGATATAAATACTGTTCGTTTTCTCATACAAACCGCTCGTTTCGTGTCTTAGGCCATCAATGTGTACTTACGTTTACGAGTCATTAAATCATGTTTAATTTGGACTTCTCTGTGCATGCTCTTTGAGGTGGTGACCATAGACCTCCATTATATGACAGACAAGAACGGTTTGACCTAAAAATATCAAAATTGAAACTACTGTGGAAACAAAGACACCTACATCTTGGATGCCCTTGAGGTAAGCTAAAACATACCAAAAATTAATTTCAAAGTGAACTATCCCTTTAAGTCATTTTGAATGATGACCATTTAACCACTGTATACACACACATATATTATGTAAGCACTGACTTTGATGTTAAGTAAGTAGCCATTAACTTTTGAACAAAAAAACTAAGGATACACTGATATAAAAATGTCATTTTAATTAAATAAAAATAAAAAATAATATAATTGTTTAAAATATAATATAAAAAAAATATTTAATATAATATAAATATAATATAAAAATAAAATAAAATAAAATTTAATTTAAAAAATAATATAAAAATAAAAAATAATTCAATTTAATTCAAATAAAAATCAATCATTTTCAATCATTCAAAGTATGCCTAATCTCAGACAGACCACTGAAAAACCAGCAGTGGCAATCTGATTGGACGGCTGCTAAAGTACTTTCCAGGATTTTATCAGTTTACAAGTCCCCAGGCCGCTACAATTAGCACCTCTGAGCAATTACTAGCCACTGGATGTGCCAAAGTTTGTGGTTACTGTGAAAAAATACTGATGAATGGGACAATATAAAAAGAAAGCAAGTGTTATATGATATATTCAGGGCTTTAGTATTTAAATATGCTAATTCCATAACATGCATTGGATACATGATACATTTATGCACACCAACATGCGAGGTTCAAATAGATTGATTTGGGATGGACATCTATGATGCCAAAACAGTCATTTTATGTTTGGTCTTGACTTGTACGTCTGGGCTGCACGTAACGTTACATAATTTTTCGAACAACAATCTACCGTTGACACATCAATCTTTAGTCGACACATTTAAAGCTCTGGTATAACGAGCAGCCAAGAAAAAGTAAGTAAAAACCTGCTGAAAACAGCACATCCTTCATGGTTTTCCTGTCACAACATTAACTTTTCATTGTCAGCAACTGCTCTAGTCATGATAAACAGGGAAGTGAGTTCAAGCAAATGCAGGAGAATGTCAAAACATTGGGAAATGAAGAGAAGCTATTGCCTAACCAGACAGCGGCATGCAAAATGCAAGATCAAAATGCAGATGCCTCTCGAATCTAAATTGTACGAAGAGTGACGACAACATCCAAAACTACAGATAACGGAAGAACATTACTGCGTTTCTCAATGGTGGTTATTAAACGATATATTAAAACAAATCAAGTGAGTTCACTCCTACAGTCCAATGCCAGTCACGGTTCGCAGTGCTCCAGAACCAGATTTCACAGCGACCTGGTACTTGGCTAGACTTGTCTTTGGCACAACAGTGTAAAGTTCTACATTGGGAATGTTTGAGAGACATCTCCATAGCCACAAACCGACAAACCGCTAACACTGGGAAAGTGGATTAAAATGTAACAAACAAAGAGAATATGGAAGATGCATGCTGGGTTTCGCTTGAAGCCACTGTTTTGGCACAAACACTGTAAACTTTCAACAGATTTCACAGCGCGTGGCGGATCATGACCCAGCCATAATCAAAACCTTACAAACATCTGGGTTAGATGTAGTTAACGGTTCTTAAGTGGTTTCCTGAGGGTTCAGTTTTCAATTGCGTGGAACATGAGATTTGAATTGTGTCATTCCTCAAAATTAGTCGTATCATTAGTTTAAAGGCCCACCAAAGTGCAAACACGCAGCCTTATTCAATGTGTTGACGTAATTGCCACTGTAACAGGAAGATGGACATAGGAAGTGGGACATATCAAATCTAAATCGGTGAATTGGTTGATCCAGTTTTTTTTTAAATATTCATTTATCGGCCATTATAACTGCCGATACCGATATTTTGGAAAATGCCTAATATCGGCCGATAATATCGGTCGGCCGATATATCGGTCGACCGATAGTGGAAATCTTAAAAACGCTCCACCGCCGCGTTCCCGTGTGAACGGTAAAAACGCAAAAGTCTGCTTGACAGTGATGGTTGTACGCAACCGCGTGGACTTGGTGGTGTTGTAGTATGTACTCCTAGCCGCCTGAAGTGCATACTACATTGAATTTCACACACTTTTGCGTCACCATTTGCACGCGGATTTCCCACACAAAACACTCGTCTAAACGCAGAATAAAAAGTGATGACGCAACGCCACTTTTGCGTTTCCTCTTCAGAATCGTTTCCGTGTAAACATAGCCTTAATCCTATACCCAATACCTAAACTTAACAACTACCTTATTTTATTGAAGTAAGATAAAAGAGTTTATTGAAGCAAAAGTCATAGTAAATAGTTAGTTAATAGTTAAAATTGGACCCTAAACGAAAGTGACCTTACTTTCAAAATTTTACAGCTTCATAAAACAGAAGTGCTGCGCTACAAAAAAAAAAAAAGAAAAACGTGTTTACGAATGATTCCCGATGTGCAAGACAGAAACTACAGGAGCCCAGGTGAGATTCAAACAGCGGTCCGCTAAGCTCATTTAATTATCACTTCAAGACTAAACAGCCCTGGGACAACTTTAAAGGGTAAATGTGTTTTCTCTGCAGACCATCAGCAGGGGTTTCACACACTCGGGTTACCAAAACACAAAAGCTCCGTCTGAGTTTCTCACACTCTTTGTGTTTAACTTGGAGCAAACAATCACATCTTTGTAATATGACAGCAGTGAACAAACCCAACAAAGCAAGTTCTGACCAGAGGAACACTGTCATTCATACCTTCAGTCACACCAAAACCAACAATCACAATGAAATATCGAACCAGCTCACGACAATGTGAGTACAATAACACATATCCTGGGAAACACAGTATTGTAAAAACCACATAGGAGTCCCTGGTCAAGTGTTAGGTCACGCTACCTGAGGAGGGCCTATTCACCAAAGAGCCATGTCAGATTTGGTATACGTGAGAAGGACAACGGTCTTAAAAATATTTTTCAGGTGATTAGCGTCGCCAGCTGGGCACACAATTACAAAAACACAATGCAGAACTTTTGAAAGTAAGCTTGACCCTGCATAGAAATAGCAGCCTAACTTACCTACGATGTGTGTTTTCTTTTGAAACGTAATCCAGAAGGGCTAAAGAAACTAGTTTCCAGCTGATCTGCTCTGGAATGCTAGCAGGAATAAAGCTCATTTCATTTTATCATTACTACACTGTAAAAATAAATATATATATATATATATATATATATATATTGTTGGTTTAACTTAAAAAAAAAAGTAAGTAACCTGGTTGCCTTAAAACTTTAAGTTCATTGAAATGGAAAAATTGAGTTAATACAATGAAGGAGATTAATTTAATCACCAGAAACCAACCAGCATTTCAGATGAAAAACAGATTTAATAAAGACAGAATTGCATCTTCCTCTCATAATGTTTACCCGTTTAAATAAAAGAAAATGAACAAACAAACAAGCGGATCAAAATGTTCAGAGGACACTCCATCTTTACTGGACCAGATAAAGAAAGTAGTACAAAGAAAGGGCTCGGCAAAATGTCTATCGTTGGAGAAAATTTCATGATATCATGAACTACAATATGTCAAATCTAGACAGAAGAATTTGGTCATAGATATCATATCACCCACCCCAAATCAAAGATATTTCTCTCTTCGCTCTATGCTGTAATCTGCACCGATTTACTGGCATTATGCCTTAATCACATTGCAAAAACAAAGGCAAAGTTTCACATTTAAAGCTTGCAAATACTGGTTCGACCAAGTCATTGCTTTGTTCCTCTAAGAAATCTGACTCCTTGATGGCTTTATAACACTGATCTGAGCTAAACCCAGCTGACCAACGGTAACAAGCACAAACCAACCACAGCAGCTTAAAGATTCAAGCTTTATAAACAAATGATTGTGTCATTCTTCTGACTACAACTAGACCACAAATTGTCTACCTACAGCCTAAATTCATATGTGAGTCAACACAGAATATATATACACATATCAAAACAGTAACCTATATCTAATATAATATATTAACCCATCTGTCTGACTATGGTTTAACTTTGAGATATTTTTTTATATATTATATGAAAATATGAAATTATCCGACAGAGATAGATAGATAGATAGATAGATAGATAGATAGATAGATAGATAGATAGATAGATAGATAGATAGATAGTCAGTTAAACTTGTTTTGTTTTACAGCGAAATATAGCTAGATATAAATATACATTTCCAGACACTATGTATAAACTGTGTCTGTACTCAACTACTATATTTAAGTGTGAAGTCACTGGAAGACTTCCTTAGTTTCCTTTTCAGCGGTGTTTCAGTAACTGAATATTTTCCCCGTGGATATCACGTGGCAGTGTGGGTTTTCGGTGTATGTCTGTTCACTCCCGTTTGACAGCAGTCCAGCGACCACGACTCACAGAAACGAGCACACGATACGGAAGCAGGCGGTTTGGTCATTACAGGACACCGTTTTCTCAGCCCATGTTCATTTAAGATTTCCCGGTTTAAAGTTATTTCAATTGAGCGCTAGCGCAAGCTAACTGTTCACCCGCACCGACTCGCGTGCACGCGAACAGGTCTGATAATCACTTTTCCTGCGCCCGGACACTTTAAACGTGGGAAATGTGAGCGGAATCCCGAATGTTACTCACAGGCTGCTCAAATATAAGTGTATTAAAAACTAAACATGTCCGAAGTGTTTCTTACCTCAACCGAACTCCCCTTAGCGTCCACGGATGAACCACATCTCATCTGATGCGCGCGCGCGCCTGCGTGTCGTACATATTTCGACTCGGGATCTCCTTCCCTGTTCACAAAAAAAAAAAAAAAAAAAAATACAACAGGCTTTTATTAACATTTTATGCATGCCCCGCACACGTCAAATGATAGATACATAATTCCCAAAGCCAACCTTTTATTCATGCAAACCAGCCTTATATCTATGTAAACTACTAAATTGATATTGACAAAATTATTAAGACGGATGATGCTTATATTACTGCATTTTAAATAAATACATGTACCAAGCAAATGTTAAAAAAATTTAACAAACAACATTTTTTCCTTCAATTTATGGGAACTTAATATCAATATGTTTTTAAAAAAAAACTTAAAACCAACATAAAATGTTGGTGCAGAATCATACAAATGTTTAAACTGAATCATACAAACTCTTTAAACTTTGACGTAACCTACATTTTAGTAAAATTGTTGCAAAACCAATTAGAAATGATGGAACAATACAATGGGACTGGCTCATATAAAATTAAATTTGACAGTTAACATTTTCTAAATTTAAAGCTCATCGATCATTTGACTGGCCATCTCTTCAAAAATAAAATAAAATTACTTTTTTATATTATATTATTATTTACTTGTTGGCCAAATATGACATCTGCCGGACACTAATACTTATTGCATGTCAGAAATAAAATAAACCTCATAGGAAAATGGAAATTAGTTGCTTTAGTAGACAAAAGATAACTATGATTCGTTATCCGAGCGTGTGAATGGTAAATGTTTTTGAACTCCACTGAGTAGAGACGACGTACCTGCTCCTTTAACACATTCAGACGAGCTTTGATTGACAGGTACAGCTAACAGCTAATGGTGCTCAAGAGGCGTTTCCGAATGTCAGTCATCCAATCAGCGTCGAGCGTACAGTCAGGACGAAAAAAAAACCCGTGACGTAAGCGGTCACCATTCTACTGTGCGGACAATCAGTAAACACCGTCTGCAAAGTGACAACAAACCGCAATATCGAGTATTTTTGAGGATATAATACAATCATGGACACATCGGTAAGCGGAAACTATGGTTAACGAGAATCGGCAATGCTTTTGCAATGTTATTGCATTGCAATATTAGCTTGTCCGACATGGATAAAACATGATAAACTGTGATACGTGCATTAGTTTCAATAGAACAGCATCAAGTAACTTACAGCCTTTTATTATAATCTCGTTAAGATTTTAGTTATACAGTCATTGTTACTGTAACTCTAAGATTACGAGGAAATTAAAGTAGGCCTAGGTCTGCGAGGAAAGCCTCTTGAGACCTTTATTACAAACATTGAAAATAATATCGGGCATTGTGCATGGCCTTCTCAAATATATAGACTAATGACAAATATAATCAAATAATATAAACAATTCTCATTTTTACGTGTTCTTCAAGTAGGCCTAGCTAAAACTAAATCGTCTATTTTAATGCACAATAACTAACGTTAATAATATTTTTGTTATGAAGAAAGTTTCTTGCTTTCAGAATACAATAGCTTAATATATCAATCGTACATAAATATAATTTTTCGTTGCCTCAAACTATGTCATGATATCAAACTATAAGAGGGAAAGTCCACTGTGATATCTGTGGTGACAGCATTAGTACCGTGGTGTGCATGATAAATGCTACGAGAATATAATAGAAGTTCGTGTTTATTCTCAGCGTGAATAAATAATACCTTTGCAATGGATTTCATAATGTTTTCTTGTTATCTAGACCATAGGGGGGTTCATCAGCACTCTCACTGAGATGGGCTTCAGTGAGGACCAGATACAGGCAGCGATGCAGGCAGGATTCTTCTCTGTACCAGAAGCGGCTGAATGGTAAATGTCTTTCAGGGTGTTGTTTATATATTTCTGAATAGTGAAATAGGTTTAAAGGGATAGTTCACTTTGAAATTATTTTTTAGCTTACCTCAAGGGCATCCAAGAGGTGTCTTTGTTTCCGCAATAGTTGTCGTTCTTCGGTCTATGGTCACCACCTCAAAGAGCCTGCACAGATAAGTCCAAATTCAATATGATGTAATGACTTTTAAATGCGAGTACACATTGATGGCCTAAGAGGCGAAATGAGCGGTTTGTGTGAGAAAACAAACAGTATACTATTTATATCGTTTTTACCTCTTGTAACTACAGCCACGTCCAAGTGATCTGAGGGCATGGGCGCTTTGTGGCTGGGGTAACAAGAGGTAAAAAAAAATTGAAACTACTGCCGCAGAAACAAAGACACCTACATCTTGGATGCCATTGAGGTAAGCTAAAACATACCAAAAATCTATTTCCAAGTGAACTATCCCTTTAATTGGTTATGATTTACCAAGAAACAAATGTGGTTTTAAAATGTGATGAAAGTAGTCATAGGTTGAATACTCTCCTGTTTGGTTATTAAGCAAAAGCTTCTCCAGCTCTCTTATTTATTCTCACAATTGCTCTGAAGGCTTTTGCAAGGCGGTAGTCCACGACATAAACTAGTCAAGCAGCCTTCAGGTCCTCTAGAAACAGCGTTTTCTGCATTCAACCCTCCCAAAGATGCTCTTTGCTACAACAACAACAACTCACAGTCTGAAGCAACAGGTAAAAAAAAACAGCAGTTTGTTCATTTACTCATTTGTGTGACAAACTGACTTCTTTCACAAGAGGATTAACAATCTGCTGGGAAGGAAAATTTGATTTACTGTGTAAATAATCTCTGACTCACACAGGTCATGTGATTTTGTGCATAGTGCATCATTAGCAGATGTTAATGCAGATTTCTGAAATGTTATGCAATGCAGAGGAATGCATTATCAGCTTTTTTTCTGCTTTTAGGTCCCTCTTTAGTCTTGGCACCTCCTTCCGCAAACAGTCCCGGAGCGAAAGAGCATCCACCCCTGGAAACGCGGATCAAGCAGGATAAGAGTAATTTCCACGAGCAGCAGAGGCAACGAGTGGCCCAAGAGGCACAGCTAGAGAAGAGACAAAAGAAGCAGGTGAATCAGTGAAAGGTTTCATATTTTTACAGTAAAGTTTCATAAACAAGGGTTAGTTCACCCAAAAATGTATTTAAATAATGTTTTAATAAAGGGAATGCGCGTGACGTCACCGTCGGCCTGCAGTTCCTCACAGTGAGTGGCAAAAAGACTGAGCGGCTGTATGTGTTCAGCGTGAATGCCGCCAAAAACAAACACACCACACACACAAATAAAGTGGGAAAGAGCTTTGCGATTGACTGTAGGCCTACAACTAGATTTGACAAAACATCGGAGGTATATTTTTACAGACTGCTATAGAAAGATGAGCAAATGGATCGCTGCAATTCACAGAAACAACTGGACTCCAGTCAGCGAAAGGTGGATTTGCAGTTATCATTTTGTGTCAATATGCTGAATTTAGCTGTAAAACCATACCCATATATTTTGTATTGTTATATATACATTAACAACTCATCAATTAAATATTTATCATTGCATAATCTGCATTATTGAATGTTTTTTTAATAAACACTGACCAAAAAAACGTATAAAGTTTTAGGGCTAGACGATATGATGATATATATAGGCTATATAACACTGATATAAGTGATCGCCCGGATTTAGACCTACCTATATTATATTTATATAAAGCATTCACAGGCAAATTTGCTTTATGTTTAGGTGCTTTTATTTCCCCGGTGTCGAAATCAGGCAAACATAAATGTCAGGCAACACGATTCCTGGCTGCATGTCAATATCCATGGATCACTGGATCTTTAGTAAGTTGTAAGAAACACTATATTGAGTCCAACATTTGATAAAATTGTTCGATTTAGTCGCATTTCCGCAGTTTGCCCTATTAAATCCAGTCACGCAGCAGATCTTTTGCCACTCGGTCAGGCTGAGGGGGGTTGTTCCGGCGGGAAAGTCACGTGTCAATGCATTCCCTCTATATCAAATATAGATATAATACCATAAAGAAGTCATCAAGCAAACAAGAACATTTGAGTGCCATCTGTGTTTTTGCTCCATCTGCCCTCACATTTTCTTGCTCTGCGAGGTCACTTTTGGTTCCCCGTGCTGTAACAGTTTGTCCTGTTCAGGAGCGTGAGTTGGTACTGAAGAGGATAGCAGAGGACCGGCGCAGTCAGCAGGAAAAGGCCCAAACTGAAGCCACAGCTGAGACCTCTCCATCCAGCGGACAGGGACAGAGACTGGGTGGACGTGTGGAGACGAGCGTGGACAACCACTGCATCCTCATGGTGAGAGATTATTTTTCCCCTCTGCTTTCTAACAATGATTTTTTTTTTTTTTAATCTGTCTGAAATGTTTGTACTTGTTTTGTGTCATAGATCCGCCTCCCTTCTGGGGAATCAATGCGTGAGCGTTTCCCTGCAGACACTCCCTTAAGTCACGTCGTCGAGTTCATTAGCGGTCGCCACCCATCACTACCCGCCTTCTCCCTCCTGCAAGGGTTCCCTCGCAAGCGCTTTGGTGAAACCGAGCTATCCTGCTCCCTCCGGTCTCTGGGACTGACCCCCAACGCTGCACTTTGCATTCAGACCACGCCCCCTGAGACGCCACAGGACCCGCCCAGTCCAGCATCCGGATTGGCTCCTGTAGGACAGCCGGAGGCGGAGCCACAGGAAGAGCCGGTGGCACCGCTCAATGAGCCACCCCGAGTGGAGGCCGAAGCTTTAGAGGAACTGGATGTGCCCCCACCGCTGCCCCATCAGCTGTGGGAGGAAGCAGTGGGGTATGCTGGGATTCCTGGGGTCGAACCTCCACTGTCAGGACCCTCTCACTTCTGGGGTAAGATTTACCGGTACTTTACTTGAACTCATTTGTGAATGCACCACGCAGTGTTATTTTAGTATTACTATTAAAATTATCATTGAAATATTTGTATATTTTCAGTTTTTGTTTTAATTATGTTTTTGCTATTTTTATTAAATATTATACTTTATTAACAGAAATCAACAAAAATGTGTTTAATAGTTTTAGTTTTCCCCAGCTAAAATTATTACTAAAATTATTTGTGCAGACATTTTTTGCGTTTAGTTAAAAGATAGTTTTAGTTAATAATATTAACCCTGCCCTACACACACATTCTGTAATTAGACATTTTCATCCGACAGGACGAGGCCAGAAACTGGTGCAAGGTGATGCAGAAGATGAGGAACATTTAGAAAACGATGAGCAACCAGAAGAAGAAGTTGTACCTCCATTTCATCTCAACGGTACATAATGGTTGTTCTGGGTGGTTTCTTGATGGTTTTGCCCAGGTCTCTATGACATACTGGTCTATGGTTTGAGTTTCCCTGTAAATCTATGAGATTTTCACCACTTTTATAGTGTTTGATCGCTTAGAAAAGTTATAGCCACACTTTGAGGTACTACCTTTTACTCGCCTGGTGTGGCTGCAGGTTTGGGTACATAAAAGCCGGTCTCAAATAGAGGCCAGGTATGTTTTTTAGTAGGGCTGGGTATTGACACAAATTTCACAATTCGATTCGATTTCGATTCACAAGCTTGCAATTCGATTCGATTTCGATTCAATATTGATTATTTTGGATATCAGTTATAATAAATGGCAAATGTTCTCAAGGAAATCAAATCTCTTAACTAATGCTGTAAACTATGGGAGTCTAGTTGTAGCCAATAGGCTTCATTAGCCTAATATGAAGGTAATAATGAACTGTTTTGTAGCTATACAAACACTTAAATTACACTTTTATTTATTTTATAATAGGAAGATTATATGAAATATAAACATTTAAATGGTAGCTGTCATAAAAACTTGCCAGATTTATTCAAATATGCATGAAATATTGAAGAACATTAAGATTATAATGCATATGTAATATGGTGTATATATTTAGCAAAATGCTCCTCTCTAGAGTTATTTTTTCTAGCTGACTAACGAGTTTATGTGGGTTTTCTGAGGTAAATATGACAATGACATTGATTACAAGCTGTTTAACTGACGTCTTTCCACGGTTGAGCGATTGAGCGAATCAATGTGACATGATACGGATTTCGATAAGTTGTACTCTATCTTTTAACACACTTTCAGATGCTCATTCATGTTTATTTCACGCTGTAACTGGTATTATTAAGCCGGAGGAGAGATCAGCGCTGCTGCTTCTCTTGAGCTGCGCCAGAGCGATCTCACGCCACAGCGCCAAAACGTTGTTTATGTTTTTGAATTTCTAAAGAAAATGGACGTAATTTGAAAATTGAGACTTTGTTTCATGTCAATAGTAACAAAGGACAAAAATTATTGCGATTTTTTTTTGGATGCGCGCAGCCGCGATACAATGTTCCACTCATTCAAATGAAACAGGATGACTAATCGATTCTTGAGATTTAAGAATCGATATCGGTTCGTAAAAATGAGAATCGATTAGTATCGAGAAATCGATATTTATTACCCAGCCCTATTTTTTTGTTTCAGGTTGCTAATCTTCTAAAACCGTCTGATTGTCCGCTTTTTGGCGGCCGCCAAAGCAAATTTTTGTTTGCGCACGCACTCTCACGTCTTCAAACAACACAAGGGCAGTCTTGCTTTCTCCCTCGCGCATATTAATCAAATCAATTGACACAATAGTAAAAGGTCGGAAGACCGCATTTTCACGTGGAGCATTTAGAGACTCAATGAACAACATCTCAACACTAAATTATAAAGGCCTGTCTCACATAGACGCCTGTCTCAAATACAAGCTGGTGCAGTTCGACGTTTTGGGGAAAAAAAAGCCCGGGCTATTATTTGATGTTTTACGGTATTTATGTTTGTTGCACGTTGCAGGACGAGTTAGGTGCCGAAGTTAAATACTTATGGTTTGGGGTTTGTTCCAAGTATGAGAATTAATAATTGTGAGTGGCAAAATTAAACGTGAAAAGTTGTTTCCCAATGATTGAGTCATTACAATTAGCATTGGCTTGATTACAGTCACCTCTGCTTTGGACATCGAAGATAAAACACGCACTTTAAGCTACAATCAAAGGGAATTCCTTTTAGAGGCCGTAAACCAAAGATGTTGATGTGAACGGGCTAAAAAGCCATGTATGCTGCGTTTTGAACTCCAATGAATCAGAAAAGGCCATAATCTCTCAATAGAAACAGAAGGACGACAGGAATGTTAATGAATGGACAAAACATCCAAAGAACTGGCTTTATCAGCTCTCACTGAATGATTCTGCAAAAGCTTAGTTGATCAAATAAATGGAAGTAGATGCCTGACTAAAAAATACTAGTTTAGCTGTTTTGTTTTTAATCATTTAGACACGCTCTCAGTCCAGCTTTGCTGAACGTTCCCAGAATGTGAGTTTTTGGTTGTTTAAATATAAAACCTAAAAAGAACATTCCTTGAATATTAATTCTTTCGTTAGGAGAATGATCTGTGTTTGCCGGGATGTAACAGATCATATGTGTATTATTAGTGATCTGAAACCATTGCTGCATTTTTTGGACTGCTGACTCAGAGATCTTTGTTCAGTAACCCTGCATTGGGGTTGTAGTCAGTGACCAAAGTGTGAGAAACACTGGGAAGTCCATATTGGGTAAGAGGTTAATGCCCGCCCTTGTCCTAGTTTAGAGCCATTTATAAGTAAAAACCCATTCACCTCGTTCAAATGATGAAAAACGCAACAATTAATCAAGCCAGGTCTCATGTGTCTGACATAGCGCTCTTTTCACTGGAAGTTTAATTTCGGGGGATTTCAGACACGCTGGGAGAGAAAGCAGCTTTGGACATCGTTTTGAGATGCTGTGAAGTCGACGACGGGAGATCATATGTTAATTTGTACACTAGAGGCACACAGAAATTAACTGCAGCTGGATTGGTTTAGCGGGCCGGCCTGTGAACATGCTAATATACGGTAATTAGCTTAATATGCGGTTCCTTCCAGTGCAAGTCTTGTGATATTGAGGCTGTGTAATTGAAAGCTCGCTTAATTGGGTAGTAACAAGGTGCAATTTAAATTTAATTTGTTTACTTGATGTAATTATGGGTCGTACAAGTAATTGTAAATAGTTTTTTTAAGATATGTCAACATAGTCATGAAAAACATGGAAATATTTGTTTGTTTTAACTGATTTCCAAGCTTGGAATAGTAATTGAAATGCATACAATCCTTTTTTTAAATATAATTTGTCATCTTAAAAAGATATGTACATGTTTGTTTATATGTAACAAACATTTATAATATACTATATGTATTATACTATACATGTACTATACATCTTCATGATCCTTCTGAAATTAATTTGATGCTCAAGACATTTAATTTTAACATTTAAACATTTTTAATTTATTTTAACATTTAAACATTTATTATAATTTCTTATTCTATAATTTATATTTTTGTGGCAAAAAATCTGTATTTTTGAAAGAATAGAAAGAACGGCATTTAATTGATATATATATGAAGAGTTCAGAGGCAAAAGCCTCTAAATGCCAATTGAAATTTTCTTCTTTAATGATGATTTTTATCAAACTTGTATATTTAAGTTCAGTAATTTCACTTAAATAACAATTAATAGGTAATTATCATTGCCATTTAAGTGAAATTACTGAACTTAAATATACAAGTTTGATAAAAATCATCATTAAAGAAGAAAATTTCAAATGGCATTTAGAGGCTTTTGCATCTGAACTCTTCATATATATATATATATAGATATATATATTTTAACAATTTTAAACTATTTACTGCTACTTGATATTCTGTTATGTTAAGCTCCAAAATATTTGTATATCTGATATGTTATATCTAAAATATATGCTAGAAACTAGCCTGACTTCGTCATACTCATATTCTAGTGAGAATATGAGTCTGAAACTCCTACGTAGGGCTTTGATAATGAGGCGTGTCGTAACCAAACCAGGAAAAAAAAAACTCTGCACTCAATTGGATAGTCGGTAGACCCACAACCAATCAGAGCAACGCAGTAAGTCAACTCCAACTCCTTATTTTAGAAGTTAAATAACGAGTGTTGCTTCTTTTACTTACTTCTCCATGAGTGCGACCAAAGGAGAGAAACCACAACGACCACAGGCTTTTCATTACGTCCCATCTTCTTAGCGACCGTCAGAGCCAGCTGATAAGTTACACTTTTCCCGAATCATGTAGGAAGGACGCCAAAAATATCTTTCCAATCGACAAATGCCTTGATTGCAGTTCTCTGTTTGTCTATTAAAATGAATGCGCTGTCGATTTATTTTACAACAGCGGAATCTATACATCTCAATTCTCTAGCTGCAGTGATAACGTGATGATTACGTCCTTGCAGATCATATGTCCATCATCGTATAAAGCCCGCCCTGGCAATTTGATTGGCCCGAACGTTTCTTGTCTGATCATAATTACTCCTCGATGGAACTTCCCGAGCAAAAAATGTTGTGGGCGGAGTTCGGGCTGGCATCCAGGCTAGCTAGAAACTGCTCTTTTAGAAAAATCAAAAATTCAAAATTCATATCCATTAATCACGAAAGATTGAAGAAGTCGTGGAAAAGGTGTGTGGGAAACCTGTTTTCTTGTTCTAATAGGGAAAAATGCTATTCAAACAAGCTTTTGTGAGGTTTTAACCATACGCTAAATAAAAATCAATGTATAAAACTCAAAATACTTAATTCAAATTGTAAATGTTCTCCTCCTCGCGCTGGCAGGAATGCCACAGTTGCCCTTCTTCCTGGAGAACAGGGCAAGAGGAGGACTGGAGCCCAGACATCACTGGCCGGAGCAGGGCAACAGACTCAGGTAGGCCATGTGATGGATAAGAGCTTCATAAAAAGATATTCGAATTCGACACGTTAATATGTCTCTCTCTTTCATCATTACGACTGTCAGTTGCTTTGCTCGATTTGTTTCCCAGCCAAAGTGTTACATATACTGTACATTTGCTTTAGCATTTGGAAAACTTATCGTGCTTTTTCCTTAAAATAGATGAGGTTGTGACTCAGTGTAATTGGTTGTGTGTTGAAGGGAGGCGGAGCCTGAAGTCCCAGCAGACCCTGAGGAAGCCCGTGCGTTGCGTGGAGCTGCGGGTCAAGCAGCGGTAGAGCGTTTACAGAGAGCCGCCCATCACGACGAGCAGCATTCCCCACACGGGCAGCCCTCACCCCCCAAAAAAGCCTTCAAGACCCCCCGTGTGCCCTCTCTCTGCTCGATGGCCACCAGGGCCACCGTTTCCCTCATGACAGGTCAGAAAGACACCACTTAGTGCTGTTTACTAATCACATGATGAGTTCTTAACGCAAGCCATTAATCCTGCTCTCTCAGCTCCCAGCATGCAGTACAGCAGTAGCCTGGCGTGTCTGACCCCAGAGCTGGCCGAACTCTTGTTGGCTCACATGGCACGTGAGCGTTCACTCCGACCACGCACACTGGAGCTGTTCTTTGGCTGCCCGCTGCAGAGGTTTGTCCTAAACTGCTACCCGTACACCACCAACGAGCTTCTGCGGCAACTGAGGGCGTTTTCCTGTCTCAAGCATCTCAGCTTCGTCAACTCTCCACTTATCACAGGTGTGTGAGAAACTCACTAAAAATCCAACGAAAGAAAAAGAATATTTATTATTATTGTTTTGCTGTTTTTATTTCATTAAAAATCATTACATTATGTTGATTGGTGTGTGTGTGTGTGTGTGTGTGTGTACAAATATTTTTTTTTAAAGATGGATTGTCAAAGATATATCATTAAAATATCTTTATAACATAATAAAATAAATACTACATTAATGTAAATAAATATTTATTAATAATAGAAAAAAAAATACCATTCTAATAAAACATTTTTACTAATTTACCATGTTGTTATTGGTAAATAACAATATTTATTAATAACTTTTAATATGAATAAAGCACAATTAATATTAACCCCTGAACTGTCACCGTCCCGGTATCGGGGCGCCTAACTTTACTTCACTATATTTCTATTAAATCCTAATCTAATTATCACAATGGCACCCGGTGGCTATTTTTGGTACTACACCTAAACAAAATCTCATGGTAACATCACAATTTTTGTGATATCAATTTTAAATTTGGAACATAGCTTGGTTAGATTTATGACTTTGATTTTATCGTAATTTTAGAGTTGAAAATATTTTGTAAAATATATATTTTATATAAAATAAAAATATATAGTAAAGTATATTTGATTTACTGTGAATTTAAACTTCCATAACTTTTTAATACTTTCATTTTTTGAAGTGTTTTCACTCCAGCAATAATCTGATGAGTGTTTTCTTTAAAACAAGTCCAAAGCATTCTTGAATTACAACCATTTAAGTGTGAACAGTGCATTTTAACCCCCATTCTCAAAAAGGGGGGTGACAGTTAAGGGGTTAAATTGTACTACAGTCATCGTATTTGTTGTAAAGGAACGTCTGATCAAGATATTCATTACTATAAACATATGTTGACTTTCTGTAACATTTTTTTGCAATTTAGGGGTTAATATGCTTAATTGTCAGAACCATAATCAAACAATAATGTAGAAAAAAATCTTTAATGATCCTAAAGTAGGCTTAATTTTCTTTAACCAAAATTGAGGGGGTGAAATATGACCAAATATGGCATTTCCTTCTTACAAAAGTTCCACATGACACATTTCAGTGTACTGAATTGCTTGTAAAATGATTACTTTTCCCTTTTTATATTGCAGATGCCGGACTTTCTGTGTTGTCCAACCTCTCAAAACTGCAGCATCTCAACCTGTCGTCCTGTAGCAAACTAACAGACAGCTGCATGCAGCATATCACAGGTGAGACAGCGCATCGGAAACCACTTAAACCCTGTTGCAAACGGAGCCCTCGTGTTATCCCACACTTTAGTGACGTAATGCCGCTTTGACTGAGCACCTTTCTGAAACCTAAAATGACTAGTGGGATCTTGTAGTGTAGCATCTATAAGAGATTAGCATGTAGAAATGCGTGCTCTCGTTCTGTCTGACCTCAGGACTCCGCAGTCTGACGTTCCTGGCTCTGGACCAGACCAAAGTAAGCGATGCAGGTCTGCTGATGTATCTGCAGTCAGGTTCCTCTGCGCTGTGTCAGCTCAGCCTGAATCAGACGGGCATCACGGAGCGCACACTGAGAGCGCTGCCCTCGTGCGTGCCACAACTGCGAATGCTCAGTATTAAACACACCAAGGTAATCTACATCTAGATTGTTTATTTCAGAATATTTAATAAAAATGTTTATAGCTAATTTTGTTATCCAAAATAGACTATATCACACAATAATAGTCGAACAGAAAAAATAGCTTAATCCAAATAATGCTGCCGCAGTCTCTGTGAAAACTATGGGAAAAAATAGTACCCAATGTGTATACAGTATACTAGGATTTATGTCTATCCAAAATTATAGATTGTTTTACAAGAAATAAGTGACATATTTCATATTTTATCTGATCTGTTAATAATCTGCTAAAATATATACCATCCCTTTCACACAAATAAAAGTTTGATGTTAATGGATATTTTATTTACATGCACACTACCTTTACAAGTTTGGGGTCGGTAAGATTTTTTTTGGAGAGAAGCCTCTTCTGCTCACCAAGGGTACATGTATTTGATCAAAAATACAGTAAAAAAAGGTAATAAACAGTAAATAGCTGTATAATGTGTTCAAGTGTAATTTATTCCTGTGATCAAAGTGGAATTTTCAGCCTCTTCAGTGTCACATGATCCTTCAGAAATCATTCTAATATCCTGATGTGCTGCTCATGAAACATATTATCATCAATGTTGAAAACAGTTGAGCTGATTAATATTTTTGTGGGGACCTTAAAGGGATACTCCACTTTTTTTGGAAATAGGCTCATTTTACAACTCCCCCAGAGTTAAACAGTTGAGTTTTTACCGTTTTCGAATCCATTCAGTCGATTTTTTGATATTTAGAAGAATATCAGTTAACAGACAGTTTCTGGTCTCATTGACTTCCATTGTATATTTTTTTCCTACTATGAAAGTCAATGAGTCCAGAAACTCTCTGGTTACTGATATTCTTCTAAATATCAGAAAATCGGCTGAATACATTCGAAAACGGTAAAACTCAACTGTTTAACTCTGGGGGAGTTGTATAATGAGCCTATTTCCAAAAAAAAGTGGAGTATCCCTTTAATATTTTTTTTAGGGTTCTTTGACGACTAGAAAGTTTAAAATAACAGCGTTTATTTGCGATTATTTGTAACAACGTTAAACTTTTATCAATTTAATGCATTCTTATTAAATAAAATGGAAAAAAAACTCATACTGACCCCAAACATTTGACCTATAGTGTAAATATATACACGGTATACTGTTTTTGTTTCTCCAAACAAGCCTAACTCAGCTTGCACAATCTCAAAGTCATAAAGCTGTTACAAGTTTTGTTTTTAAGGTTTATTTTGGACCTCACTACCCTATATTTAGCGTTTGTCTCTTTTCGCCTTCAGGTGAGTGATGTGTCTGCCCTCGCAGAGCTCCGAAACCTGCAGACGCTTCACCTGGACGGCACAGGTGTACGGGAAAATTCTCTCCAGTGCCTAGCATCCCACCCTAGCCTATCAGCTCTCAGCCTGGCTGGCATACCCGTCACAGATGGAAACCACGTGCTGGAGATCATTTCAGGTGAAAACACATGGAATTTAATTTCAGTCCAGAATGCAAGTTGTTTAGTCCTGTATGGGGCTTTAGTGTCTACATTGTTTGATTCCTCCGTGCAGGCCTGAGGCTCACCCAGCTCACCCTTCCTGGCAGACACTGTGTGACAGACGTTGGACTGTCATTTCTATCCAGACAGACTTTGCTCTTAGAGCTCGACCTGACCGACTACACTCAGCTCACCGACCACGGCATTACGCAGCTTGCCAACATGAACAGGTAGAGCTTTGAGCAAAGCCATGAGTCTAAAAATGTCTAAGTAGGAGATCAAAAGACCAAAGCAGCCCTTGTTCTGGTGTAATTTGGATTAATGCAAACTTGCAAATCTGGTAATGCTGAAATGAATTTCAAAGATGGTAATGAAAACCACGCCCCTTTTAACCTGATAGGCTGAAGAAGCTGTCTCTTAGCAACACTCAAGTGAGTGACAGTGGGCTGCAAGGACTGATCAGTCTAAAAGAACTCCAGGAACTGTGTCTCGACCGGACTGCTGTCACTAGCAGGGGCGTTTCAACCTTGATCACACACTTGCCACATCTGCAGGTACAGTTTTAATCAGCAAGGATGCGTTAAATTGATCAAAAGTCACAGTAAAGAAGACGATAAACATTTCAAATATTTTGTTATGCATTTAGAAATTCATCTTCCGTGTTGTTTTTGTAGGTGATGGGTTTGGCCAGTACACAGGTTGGCGATACAGTGATCAGACAAGGTCTAGTTCACTGTCCACAGCTGGTGAAACTCAACCTCAGCAGAACCAGAATCACTGATCACGGTGCGTTGCATATTGGTATCCCCTCCAAAATCATGTTCTAGTATGAAGAAACGTCTCTAACATCATGTGTTTAATATCTCAGGTCTGAAGTTCCTGTGTCGTATGCAGTTGAGTCAAGTGAACCTGGACGGCACAGGTGTGACTCTCGTTGGCATTGCCAACCTGATCTCCGCCTGCCCTCACCTGACCAGCGTACGAGCCAGCCAAACCCGCGCCATACCTCCAGACCAGCAGTCTGACGACGACGACGACTACGATAATGGCAGCAACACCGCACGATCCTAGTATTATGTGTATTAGTACCCTTCAGTTTCTCTATGGAAAGAGTATTCAGACCTAACTTTTTCCATAAAGTAGAACTACAGTCTCACTTGGGTTCGACAATCAAGTTGTTTTGTTTTTGTTTTTTTTATGTGGTTACACAACTTGTTAGTGTTATGAACAAAAAGTTCATATTTAACCTGCGTTTTGTCTGTAAAAGGAACTTTAAATGTGCCATGATATGCACACTTCAAATTTCTATTTTCTGTGGACATTTTGCATTTTTTGTAAAATAAAGTGAAATATCATTAAAAAATATTGAACACTTGTAATACATAGCAAAAATGCATTATGATGATGCTCAAATATTGATAATCAACGTTTTGCATGACAAATGTAGAAGTATCCTAATCTTTTACATTGAGGATTCATGCATGACCACAATATTTTTTATTTTAAAAACTAATGACACTTAGATTTTATGTCAATTTATGTTGGACAAGTGGATTGAAGTGGAAAGTCATTTTAGACTCGGTTGCAATGAAAGTGTATTTGAAGGTGCAGTAAGTGATTTCGAGTATTGAAAATGATCAGGATAGAGTGTTTTAGCATCTATTTCGTCCCGTTTATCTCCGCTGGGGTCAGCCCACTTTTTCCGCATTTTTCAAATATTGCCAGTGGGTGGAGTCAAGCTCTGACCAGTGTTTTAGTTACCCTTTAAAAATCACCAAAACAAACACACCCCCATCTTGATCAAGCTATGCAACACAGGCACCTCCCCCCTAATGATTGGACACACCCCCTACTGCTGATTGGCTAATTTTGGTGCTCAATCCGACCCACTTTCAACACATTCTCAGAAATCACTTACTGTACCTTTAAGTGCTTTTTTTATTAAGTTAAGAAATCACATGCCAAAGTCTGTTAGTGAATCTAGCAGAAGTTGCATTCCGGATCATACATTAGCATATCTTTAAAATTTAAAAATCAAATATTTATTAGTCTAGCGCCATTAACAGGATCCAGGTTTACACTAACATACTGTACATCTGTCTTTAACATGCACAGTTTTGAAATGATAGCGATTCAATTATAAAGTGAATAGTGAAAAACGAACGAAGAGCATCATCACAGGCGTATCGAAGCATTGGCGTTCGACTGTTTCTGTAAGCATTTGTGTTGTACCTTTATGCGTTTGAATGCAATAACATTTGAGGATGTGAAAACAAAGATCTCAACTATATCTGGAGGTCTTAAAGGTCTATGTATTAAAGAAACATTGTCAAGTTCTAAATTATAAACATACCTTTAATGCTTGATGCTGTTCTGTCTTGACATGATGCGAGGGTTTGTTTGTCGAGAACCGTCAAAAGCATTCTTGTTTATAACAGTTGTCGAATCTGAATTGAAAATAGACATAAAACCCTGGTTTTTACATTGAGAACTCAGGAGCCAGTCAATTGTCCATCATAAACATACTGTAGTAGCGTCTTTTTCACATTTATTTAAAATGCCATGAATTTTCAACATATATGTTCCTGCTGTGTTGTCAGTGACATTAACACAGTGAATGCTGTTTGATGTTTTAGAAAAAGTTAGTTCTGTACATCCTGTATAGGTAACGTAGTGATGAGCAAGTATACAAGCATTTCACAAGAATCCATTGGGGAAGCAACTAACGAATTCACAGAATACTTATGTGTGTATGTACGACAGATCGTGAGATGCATGTACGGGTCACGCACGCATTCATTCTGCTCCACATAGTTTGAAGTCTTCTATCTATATTTCATGTGCTTGTACAGTTTATTTTACAGGCAACTAGGATGGTTCACAGCATTAATAAAAAATACATTTTGCAATGGTTTAACTACTTCATTTTATGGCAACCCTGTAAATATATACACTTACCCAAAGGATTATTAGGAACACAATACTAATACTATGTTTGACCCCCTTTCGCCTTCAGAACTGCCTTAATTTTACGTGGCATTGATTCAACGAGGTGCTGAAAGCATTCTTTAGAAATGTTGGCCCATATTGATAGGATCGCATCTTGCAGTTGATAGAGATTTGTGGGATGCACATCCCAAAGATGCCTACTTTCACTAAAACTGCTTCTACGGGGCCATAACATAAGCTACAAGGTAATGGAGCTATTTATACACTGTCGTGTTTCTTTAGAAATAAAGGACAAATGGGGTCTTCAAACGCCTCAGATGTAAAGTTATTCGCTGTCAAAGTGACGCCAAAATTAATGGGAGTCAATGGGAATGCTAACGCAAGTGAAGTTCTGTTACAAGGTGTCAGCTCCCACGAGGCTTCAACTTCCGGTCGATGGATTACCCCCTTGGTCACAACCCTAATGTACAGGCGCATTTGATAGACATGCCACCCAATAATACGGCTCTGGACATTCATAAACCACGCCTCACCTACGAGAAAATGAAGATGTGGTTTCCAGACCACATCTCATTCTCAATGTCCGGCGTTAGCCAGGCTATGCCAGGCCAGTAGCTGGCGATGTTACTTTGTAAAGCAACACTATGCATCTATAGACTAAACACATAATACACAGTTTTCCAAAATTTGTGTTTTAGTACTTTAAATGGAGACAATAATGATATTGTTTTCAAAAAACACATTTTCAAAAGTTTTCTGGCCCCTAAAATGCTGTTAGCATGTAAATAAATGGCAAAAACGTAAAAACAGTTTTCCGTTTTTAGTTGAAAACGGTGTCGTGTAAATGGCCTCTAAGAAGTCAAAAGAAAGGGATGAATGAAATAAATTAAATTTTTCTTGATAATTACAACCGAATTTTTTACACTTTACACAAGAGTTGTCTTAACATAAAATTACCATGTAGACTCAAACACCTTGTGGAATCAGACAGAATTAAGCAACTCAATAGCTTTAAGTGCTCAATGCAATCCTTGAAATAAGCAAGACTAGTCTTGCAAGTCTCCCCAAAAACATATATCAGAAACTCAATGAAAGAAATCTTGAAAATCTGCTAGAGTAATTCCTTTTAAAAAATAAGGTCAACCCTGTGAAAGTCACTACCACACTTAAAGGGATAGTTCACTTTGAAATTAATTTTTTGCTTACCTCAAGGGTCTCCAAGATGTAGGTGTCTTTGTTTACGCAGTATTTTCAATTTTGATATTTTTCGGTCAAACCGTCACTGGAGGTTAAGGGGGTCCTCCCTTGGTTCACCTCAAAGAGCCTGCACAGAGAAGTCAAAATTAAACATGATTGAATGACTCGTAAATGTAAGTACACATTGATGGCCTAAGACACGAAACAAGCGGTTTGTGAGAGAAAACGAACAGTATTTATATCGTTTTTACCTCGTGTAACGCGTCAAACTGATCTGACGGCACTGATTTGCCTCGTCAAACTGATCTGACTGCACAGGCGCTTCGGTCTGCGCATGCGCCGGATATGATCGCTTGCGTGTCTACGTCACTCATTGTTTACACAGAGATTTTACCTTTCACTAAACGTATTTAGATATGTTTTTTTATATATATTTCGTCTACCATTGCGATTTCCTGTATATCTAAATTCCTAAATATGTTTAGTGAAAGGTAAAACTTCCGTAATCTCTGTATCAGTGTCGTTCCTGAGCCGATACCAGGATCCAACTTTCCTCTGACTGTCTTCAGGCCATGAACCCAGACGCATCAAGGGTCTTTATGTAATCCGAAGGAAAATGGCCTGACAGGGAAGTAGCTGAAGAGGAAGAAAAGGCTGGAATAATGCGGCAGCACAACTCTCCTTGAATATTCTCAACAAGACTTCCTAAATGTGAAGTATGTGAAGCTGTCCTGATCTTCTATGATTACTCCTCTGATTCCTGGTCAAATCAGCATCGACGTGCTTCCGTCCATCCTACGCAAATCCACATTAGCCTTTGTCAGAAATGCCCATTTTCTGTCAAGCTGTGCAAGCAGAGCAGAAAAAGAGCCGTTGTTCTCTCTGACTTCCAGACAAAGCTTGCATCGGTCATGCAAAAAACAACTTTATAAAAATAAGGGCTGTCAAATCGATCAAAACTTTTTATTTTCACAGGAAACACGTTCAAATCCTTTTAAGGCGAGAAAGTCAAGTAACTAAATAATATAATCTTGCAAATATAACAATTTGCAATTATCATAAATAATTATAGATCAAGATCAGTGCATGTTTTTTCCACCGAAGAAAATTATCTTTCATCAAAATGCAAACATTTAGTCACCATGGCATGTCAACATCACGCTCATTCACTCATTTGCAGCCTATAATTGTTATTATGGTCATAAAATCGAACATCCTCTCCATTACTGAATGTTCTTGTCCAAAAACACTGAACTGAACAGAACAGGTTGTAATTCAACTTCAGAAACATGTAGTTCTCACTCACTGAAGGTCAGCCATGGCCTAGATTAATGAGACTTTTCTTCAGCAGCTAAATCAATCTGAGTCTAATGTGAACAACAGGCAGCACCTTCTTCATCTTGGTGGCATTCAGGGCATAACGAGACTTGATGTGAGGACGTAGGGTTAATCATTAGATTGTTCAAATAATTATTATGAATGTCTGTGGTGAGCAGCGAGTCATTCGTGTGTGAAACGAGATCCGCTCAGAGAGAGAGAGCTAGTGAGAGAGAATGTGTGTGCGTGTGTGTGTGTTTGTGTGACCTCAGTGTGTTTCCCTAATGTCCACCACAGTGACCCTCAGTAATGTGTGTATGTGTGTATATATATGTTAAAACACTGTGGTATCAAACGTTCATAGAAATTATAATCTGTTACACTGTTATTTTTTGCAATTAATTTAATTTGTACATTTCAATTTAAGTTGTTTGTTACTATTGATGTCTTCACTATTATACTATGTGTTACACGCTTTGGCAATATTGTAATATGTACAGTCATGCCAATAAAGCAATTTGAATTGAATTGAAACTGAGAGAGAGAGAGAGAGAGAGAGAGAGAGAGAGAGAGAGAGAGAGAGAGAGAGAGAGAGAGAGACTTTTTTGTTTTTTACTTTTACCATCCCTTTATTCTACATAGTTAAAAAATGTAGATGTAGATCAAATTCACTGTAACCAGTGCTTCCTTAACTCCCCATTTCCATTTAAAGAAAGGGACATTATTAACATGCTTGTAATATGTATATTCTATAACCACTCGTGCTTCCACTAAGGATCTGAAAACCGCCACCATACAAATATCTCTTCCTGCATTTTTTTCCTGATGAGATTTCAAAATTACTAATTTGGCTTGACCTATGACAAAATTAGCAATTACACATTGTTCTCGTAAAGATTTCCTATAATGACATCCAAAAATAAATAAACTATTAGTATATACAGGAACCCTAATTTTGTTATTATTTTTCTCAGCATTACAAAAATAGGATCAAGTCTAGGGCAGTCACAAAACATATGAAAAACAGTATCCAAAGCATCACAAAAAGGGCAATTTGATGTAACATTTTCATTCATCCTTGCAACAAACTGATTTGTAGCTAGGATACAATGGATTAATCTCCAATTAAGATCACCACATCTCTTAGAAATTGGAGGTTTATACAAAAGTCTCCAAGATGGAAAAATATCTTCAGATATAGAGAGATGAGATCTCCATTTAGTATCCACTCTCCCTTTCAATTGACTCACATGCAAAGTTTTAACACATATACGATACAATGTTTTTTTCCCTATACAATCGAGTAACAATTTTCCATAACCCTTTAATAAGGGAATATGAACAGAATCATCAATGCCACATTCTTTAGGAAACACCTTTAACTGCGGAAAATTCAACCATTCAACACCATCCACCAAAACATGATCAACAAATTGAGCAAATGATAGAGGAATGGAGGATATAAAAACCCTAACAAATCCCTCTATAATTCTAAGAGAAATCAATCCAACTTGATCAGCAAGGGACTGTGCAGTTCTCCATTGACCCCTACTTAAATCAATCAAATCAATAACTTTAGTAACACCAGTTTTCAAAAATCTATTGATTAAAGATTGAGATACATTTAATGGAAATTCAAAAAGGGAATTAAAAAAAAATAGGTTCTTCCACACCATAATGCTCCTCAACAGTTCTTGATATTTCAAAACATTCCCATGATTTGAGCACTGAGACAGAAACTAAAAGACAGATCAGAAAACTTTTTAACAAAAGTTTTCTTCATAAGGAATAGTTGTTTGTCAATACCTATTCCACCAATGTCTTTAAGTATAGATCTCCCAGAAAACACCCAGGGCACATCATTTAAACTATACAATAATTTCTGCAATGTTTGCATCCTCATTGCCAAGATCTTTGACTCCAGTCAGATGTATAAGCCCTTGACCTCCCTCTGCCACTGGAAGATAAAGGACTCCTGGAGGAAGCCAATGACATCCATCCCAGAAAAAATTTACCAATGCTTTTTGAACACTTTTGAGCAAGTCTTTAGGAGGGTCTAGAACAGTAAACTTATGCCAAAACATTGAGGCAATTAAGTTATTAATGACTAAGCATCTTCCTCTAAAAGAAAGCTGCGAAAGTAGCCATCTCCATCTCTAAAGTCTACCATTAACACGATCAACTAACCCCTCCCAATTCTTATTTACATATAGATCATTCCCAAAGTAAACTCCAAGCATTTTGAAACCATCCCTGCCCCTTTTGAAAATTATTTAAACAAGATGTTAACTTGTTAATATCTTCAGAATTTTTTCAGAATTATCATATGAAGAGTTCAGATGCAAAAGCCTCTAAATGCCATTTGAAATTTTCCTCTTTAATGATGATTTTTATCAAACTTGTATATTTAAGTTCAGTGATTTCACTTAAATGGCAATGATACTTACCTATTAACTGTTATTTAAGTGAAATTACTGAACTTAAATATACAAGTTTGATAAAAATCATCATTAAAGAAGAAAATTTCAAATGGCATTTAGAGGCTTTTGCATCTGAACTCTTCATATCTTCAGAATTGAGAGAGAGAGAGAGAGAGAGAGAGTCACCGGACTTTTCAAACGATCTCTAATTGGCCGGTTAAAGGAGTAGTTCACTTTTAAAAAAAACTTTAGCTGATAATTTACTTACCCCATGTCATCCAAGATGTCCATGTCTTTCTTTCTTCAATCGAAATGAAATTAAGGTTTTTGATGAAAACATTCCAGGATTTTCTCCATAATGGACTTCATTGAGTGCCAAACGGTTCAAGGTCCAAAAGACAGTTTTAGTGCTGCTTCAAATGGCTTTAAACGACACCAGACGATGAATAAGGGACTTATCTAGCGAAACAATCGGCCATTTTAAAAATAAATAACAAACTTTAAGTTTTACAAGCTCAAATTGGCGCCGCCGCCTTGCTCTGTTCTGTGATGCACGTGCGGCGTACGTGACTCTCCTGTTCGAACTCGTTCGTCAAAATGAACGACTCTTTTGTCGAATCATTTAGTTCGTTTCGTTCGTTGAATGAACCAAATGACTCGAAAAAAAGATTTGTTCATTTTGATGACCAACGTTGAACAGAAGAAGATCAGCTAGTTATCGCCAATGCCAGGCACAGCAAAGCACTGCTGAGTAATTAACATCGATTGACTCTTTATCCAGCTCTGGTTCTAGGGGACGGCATCAATACCAGCTCAACCTCATAGTTTGTGGCTGATCTGACCTGTTTTGAACTTGAAGAACTCTAGGAGGTTTTGCAGACGGCAAGAGCAGCAGTGTGTGTGGAATTCTATGTGCTTTCCGTAATTCCGTCAGACAGTATCAGTAATGCTGAAATTACTCTTCACCACACTAATGCAGTGCCAAATTGCTGATAGCTCCCTTCGGTTAGCAAAGTCTGCTGTAAAGATCCATTTATGAGAGCAGAAAAAAACCCTTTCCCACATAAACAGGTGACTGGAAGGAGAAATGATATCTGTGGGTTTGTGACAAATGAATGCTAGACAGAGCCAAAGAACAGTCGGGTGGCATCGCCTGGCACATTAGTTCTGTGGAGAGTGTGTTAGACTCGAGTTATGCTGTGCAGAGCTCCTCTCATTGCAAAGAAGCATCAGGGAGATCAGAAGAAGAATGCTTGACAGCTGTAGAGAAAAAGCTTATGTGTGCATTTTTTCACCATCTCTCTCTCTCTCACATACACCTAAATCCTGTCCTAAACCTCAGGGCAAATTTCCATTTCTTGTTTGAGGAAGATTTGGACAACAACTGTTTCCTGCAGAACCGTAGTGAAGAGATTATGCTGATTTACCAGCTGAATTATACATTTATACTTTTCACCACCTTATGAGACCTCCAGCTGCTCTAAAAACAACAACAACAACAACAGTGTTTCACAAAAAGCCAAGCACAGAATATGGACCATAGCAAAAAATAATAAATGTCACACATATATCGTGACATATCGACAGATAAATTTGCAAAAATCTCACTATTATTCATGAAAATGTAGGGGAAAAAAATACCAATGTGTTTTCTATTGTAATATTAAACACTACCTATAGATATTAAGCTCATTTATGGCTTAATATTTAAGTATTTCTACACAGTGGTTAATTATCATTGAATGATAATTAATTATTCATTCAATGACAGAATGAATGGATTTCAACACCCAAATGTTCTGCTAAAAAAAGATATTGCACTTACACACCAGTTAACAGACAGATAGTGTAAAGCTATCACGTTTGTGTATCTTGAACACTGCGTTCTTTATAGAGAAACACATTTCAGTTCAAAACATTTCCAGATTCAAATCCCTTTTTATTAAGAAATAATGATATGCTTGTTCAAACATAATTTAGTTATATTTTAAGTGATTTAGGAGAAAAATGAGAATTTGTCTTCAGATCTGCAGTCTTCACTCTTGCCGTTAATGTAGTGCTTTTTTATAATAAATGTGTGGCCTCTAGTGGTCTTGAGTTGTTATCACACCACATTAGGAAACGAAAGTCTCTCTCACACACAAAAACTTAATATATTTTACAATTTATTCCTATGAATAAATTTCATATTGTCACATTATCCATCAGAAAACATTACAGTATACTGATTTGCTGCTCAAATTATTATCTATGTTGAGAACAGTTGTGCTGCTTAATATTTTTTAATAATAATAATAATTTTTAAAAAAGTGAAACCGTGATGCATCTTTTTCAGGATTCTTTCAAGAATAGAAAGTTCAAAAGAACAGCATTTATTTAAAATAGAAATGACATTCTAAATGTCTTTGCTGTCACTTCTTACTGACTCTATAGCATTTTGTGTACATATAATACACATACACAAGCACATCACACTCATTGGTTTAATTAGTTCTCAAAAAGTTCTCAAATTTTGCATACAGGAATTACTCCGGAATGAATTCACATCCATTTTTGTAAAACCATACCTTCTGCAAAACTCCTTTTGTGTTTGATGAAAAAATAGGCTAACGGGTTTTAAATATCATGAGGCAGAGGAAAGATGACAGATTTGACATTAGTTCCTAAAATAGCTGACTAGTAAGCCAATTCACAATGAAGCTCCGAAATGCCGTTTTAGTGCTGAGAACTTAAAAAAGCCTGACGTCTAATTCAAATAAAACACCAGCTGATGTTCTAAAGGCCAGCAACTCGAGTGGCCATCCCTCTTGCAAGTGGGTCACTGGTTCAAACATCGATCTGAAGAATATATAAAGCTCATTACAGCTGACTCAATACAACCGAGAGAAAAAAATAATAATTTGTTACAAAAGAGCTCTGATTGATATTACGACTTTAATGACTTTGCTCTTTATGCTTCAGCAAGCAAAGACAATATTGAACTCCCAAAACTTTTATATATATATATATATATATATATATATATATATATATATATATATATATATATATATAGCATTAAGTGTGGCTGTGCGATTCACATACAGAATAAAACTGCAAGTATAATAATTTCATAAATTACATTGATGACTTGAAGGCATGATGGACTGTTTTTATTATTAGATTTATATGGTATAAAGTTTCTCCTATTAGTCCAGAGTCCATTTTTTGAATGTAAAAATGTTTTTCTAGAGTTGAGAGAAAAGCTGCGCAGCGCCATCCACATTGACAGCTTCCAGGGGAGCTTCTCTGACCACCTGAAATATACAGTTTACATGAGATCTTATACAATCTACACACATCATACTCACACATATGGCATCCATGTCATTACAATGGATTAAACAGACAACTGGCATTTAAAAACACAACACCAGCGCACTTTACAAAAAGTGCATAGAAACAGCTGTAAATAGCCTAAATAAATACCTTCTGTCCTTTTTTGGATTCACTAGTCGCGGGTTTTGATATATTTCTTACATCTTGCTGTACTTCTGTGAACATTTGATTTAAGCTCTCCACTTTTTCATTCCTCACAGTGTTTATCTAAGGGGGAGAATGTCAACATATTCAACGCAAAAATCTCAAAACTGTCCAGTCCTATACACACATCAATAATGTAAACAAAACATGAACTTACATGTTTCAGAGAGGTCTTGACAGGTTTCGCTTTGGTCTTGGGTTTTGACTGTTTGTTCGCAACCTGAAACACATTTTGCTGTTTTTTAACTCTCTGTTTATTTTTGGCCATGTTTATCTTGAAGCCTGTAGACTTTCCGATGACTCCTCGATTCAATGAAGCCGCAATCTGGACGTCTAAGAGGTCCAATTAGACGGATACCAATATATGGCTAGATTTGTAAGTAAACTTGTCCAAAGAAACAAATTCAACTACATGTAAAAACGCCCTCTATTCCATAAACAGCAATGCGCAGTTTCAACTATCAACCCATCAACAGCTCGTTCCTACAACCACGTGTGTGCTGTGGCTTCTGTGCTTTCCCGGCAGCGTGAATGTTCATTAGCGCCATCTGGTGATATGGAGAGTGCGCGAACACTGGAGAACGCCACGATTGATTGAAATTAAAGTATTGGAATAAAGTACCGCGAAATTAAACTTTATTTGTCAGTTCAGCTTTTCAAATCTGCATTCGTGAATTCACACATACATTTGTTTGTTCATGGGTTTTAAAACTCTCAGGCAGGTTCAGCCTTAAGACTGCAAATAAGTTGTGTGGTAGATCATTTTACTAATTTCTAAAACATCTAAAGTATTAAGCATTTCTTGTTTATTCTTAAAGAAAATGTACACATAAACCTTTTATGTAGCATTAATCTAGGCCTATACAAATTCTAAATATATATTTGATTTAGAAATTTAGCCTACTTTTTATTATTATTATTATTTTTTTTTTTTTTAAATAATCAAACAGGATACATTTGTGCATTTATTCACATTTGGAGGTCGAGCGTAGTTTCAAGTCTCAACCACGAGATGGCAATAAATCCCAAAACATAATAACTTAATCCAGATATCTATGCACATATAGCAGCATTTACAAATGGTATCTAAAAACATATCGACTAAAAGAACATCGGTTTTACTATTTAAATAAATTACAAGCTATTTTCCAGTAATAATTTACCCTACAATCATAATAATATTTTAAAAATCTACGAATAAAAACTAAATTGTAAAAAAGGTTACTTTTTACCCCTTTATTTTATTGTAGAGCCTATAATAATAATAATGAAAATAATAATAAATACACGAATTACTGGCTAGTAGCCATCTGGTGGTGTTTGTGTTACATTTGTGACATTATAAAATACAATATATTAGTAGCCTACATGTTCATCAAATTCATTAGGCTACCCAAACTGACTGTAGCACTTCTAAAAAATAATTTCTGTTTTCAGTCATAAGGTGTTCCTTTGCAAAGCGTCAAGTATTAGCTGTAGTAGCAGAGTGTTGCGTAAACCCGCCATTCATTCTCTCTGCTGGAGGATCTGATGGAGGGATGATTACTGCACTCATTGACATTACTGTATCACACTGTCAATCTACGTCATCAGAACCTGGCGTGCCACAAGTCTCTGATTACGCAATCACATAATGTTAAGGATGTCTATCGAATGGACCCGTAGATCAAAGCAAAATGACTCCGATATTCCCAACGGCGCGAGCGCGCATTCCGAAAGAGTGAGCGCGCGCAATATCGATCTCTTCTCTAGCTCCTCCTGCTGATCACATATTTAATATGCGGTCATGTGAACAAACCGCGTCCAGAAAGGCGCTATATAAACCTTCAGATTCTCTGTATGAGGACACTTAGACTGCTTTAGCACACTTGCGGACACTTGAGCAGACCGCGGCACAGCTGTCATTATGTCTCACGGATGGGGATACGCAGACCATAACGGTACATTTACATACATTCACATTTTTTTTTTACATTTAGGACATAACGGTAGGCTAAGATCTCGCTCGTGATTACGATTTTTCAGATTCATATATGATTTCATAGGCTTTTTAAATATAGAATGTAAAATGAATTATATTATCCCTCATTAACTGTATTTGCCCTCTATGCAACTAAGACATGATCACCTTGTCTACTGCACAGTCAGCACGAATGTGACGTGCAGAATGTACAGATGTCACGTATAGCCTATGCATAAATAAACGCATCGGTATTTTGTATCGAATTTAGAACTATGTTTGTTTGTTTTTCGCACTAATGCAGATTTTTTATTTCATCCCATAAAAGCAGACCTTTAAATATATTTCTTCAAATGCCTATTTTCAACTATCTTTTTTCTTCTTCTTTCATTTAACGGCTTGACAAGCAATGATGTAAGATATTAAGCTACTGTTGTGATTTAAAAAGCAACCATCGAAAAATACATATAATCTAAGGTTGGATGCTGCTCAAATATTTTGTTTTATGAATATCATTTCATTTGGAAATGCATTTTTGTGCCAGATGCATAGAATTGCACTGTTTAACCTCTGTGTCACCTTCCAATGCAGGACCTGAGAAATGGTGTGAAAACTTCCCCATTGCCAATGGACCTCGCCAGTCTCCAATCGACATTCACACCAGTGAAGCGTCTTACGATGGTACACTGAAGCCGCTGAAACTGAAGTACGACCCCACCACTTCGCTGGACATCCTGAATAATGGACACTCTTTCCAAGTGACCTTTGCCGATGATAACGACAGCTCAAGTTCGTGAACTCTTTGTTGATTCTTATAATGAATTGGCAGCCTATTCTTGTATTAATCATTAGCTTGACTTAGTCAGAGTGTACCTGAAACGACTGCAGTGTTAACCTAGATACTATTTAGAAGGAAAGCTTACAATAATAATGTAATCCCAGAGTATTATTGCTGAATATTCACTGTAAATGGTTAATATGACAACATATGTTTTTACTTTGCTTTAACTCGTCAAAAAAAAAGTTAAGACATTTTCAAAAATATTTTTGTTGGTTATATAAAATATTAAACTCACGTTTTAATGTAATTTAAGTTAAAATGACTGGATTTTACTTAAAAATTTGAAGCAACTTTTTTTTGCACACTATTAAATTATGTGCTCTTTCTGGAAGGCAAGTGGGAAGCATTTTGAAAGTTGTCTTTTGCTCCTACTGCATAGTTAAATATTAATCTTTTAATAGATAGTTTGCAAACACAATTTTATAGATTATGCTTATTTTTAGGTTATAGCCTATTGAATAAGAGTGTAAAGTCTAAAATTAAACTGATGTGTAAAAAACACGTCAGCTCACTCTCCAGTGACGTCGTCTTTTGCACAGTTGTGGGAAATCACACATGTACACACTTAGCCTAAAAAAACAAACCATTGACTGCTTAGAAACTTTAATGCAGTCTATTTAACAAAAGGGAGATACCTGTGTGGCAAGTTTAGCCATTTAACCTACATATAATGCAGCAGACTTTGACATAACATATATCACTGTTTGTTTGCTCTAGCGCTGACAGAAGGCCCGATCTCAGGTAAATACAGGCTCAAACAGTTTCACTTCCACTGGGGGGCCAGTGACGACAAAGGCTCCGAGCACACAGTCGATGGGAAATGCTATCCAGCCGAGGTGTGAATCCCTGAGCATACTGGGCAAATGTGTGCATGTGTGAGATGTGCAATGTTTTTTTTTTATATGATTAAATATTAATGTACCTAATAAATTCATCTTTAGCTCCATCTGGTCCACTGGAACACAAAATATCCCAGCTTTGGGGAAGCAGCCGATAAGCCTGATGGTCTTGCTGTGGTTGGAGTTTTTCTGAAGGTTTGTGTGCAGTCTTACATTTTGGTCACAATTTAGCTCTCACTAGTAACCACTATAGTAACACTTTTGCCTGCTTAGGTAGTTGTTAAGTTTAGGTGTAGGATTAATGGATGTAGAATACACTCATCTAAAGGATTATTAGGAACACCTGTTCTATTTCTCATTAATGCAATTATCTAATCAACCAATCATATGGCAGTTGCTTCAATGCATTTAGGGGTGTGGTCCTGGTCAAGACAATCTCCTGAACTCCAAACTGAATGTCAGAATGGGAAAGAAAGGTGATTTAAGCAGTTTTGAGCGTGGCATGGTTGTTGGTGCCAGAGTATTTCACAATCTGCTCAGTTACTGGGATTTTCACGCACAACCATTTCTAGGGTTTACAAAGAATGGTGTGAAAAGGGAAAAAACATCCAGTGTGCGTCAGTCCTGTGGGCGAAAATGCCTTGTTGATGCGAGAGGTCAGAGGAGAATGGGCCGACTGATTCAAGCTGATAGAAGAGCAACTTTGACTGAAATAACCACTCGTTACAACCGAGGTATTCAGCAAAGCATTTGTGAAGCCACAACACGCACAACCTTGAGGCGGATGGGCTACAACAGCAGAAGACCCCACCGGGTACCACTCATCTCCACTACAAATAGGAAAAAGAGGCTACAATTTGCAAGAAATTGGACAGTTGAAGACTGGAAAAATGTTGCCTGGTCTGATGAGTCTCGATTTCTGTTGAGACATTCAGATGGTAGAGTCAGAATTTGGCGTAAACAGAATGAGAACATGGATCCATCATGCCTTGTTACCACTGTGCAGGCTGGTGGTGGTGGTGTAATGGTGTGGGGGATGTTTTTTTGGCACACTTTAGGCACCTGAAAGTGAAAGGGGGTCAAACACAGTATTAGTATGGTGTTCCTAATAATCCTTTAGGTGAGAGTATGTTCATGCAGAATAAGGCATTAATACATGCTTAATAAGTACTAATATACAGCCAATATCATTCCAAAGTGCATGATAATAAGCTACTAGTTAATAGTGAGAATTGCAAACACAAGAACGAATTCACTAAACAGGCACAGCACTTGATTTTATTTTTGCACGGAAATAAAATAAATTAAATGTAATAATAAAACATAATAGTAAAAGCTTTGATGAGCATAAAATAATAATTATCTTATAATAAAAATCTAATAAAAATAATAAAAATCGTCCCACAAAATTAGGATTAAAAATTGTTTTTTGTTTTTGTTTTCCATCAGATCGGTGAAGACAATCCTAAGCTTCAGAAGGTTCTGGATGCTATGGATGCTATCAAGTCCAAGGCATGTCTACCAATTCAATTACATTTTGTTGTCATTTTTATTTCTTGCTGAAGATTGAAATCAGTCCTGCTTCATGGTCAATTGTGTGTTTGTTATCTTGCAGGGAAAGCAGACCTCATTCACAAACTTTGACCCAACCTGCCTGCTCCCGAAATCTCTGGAGTATTGGACGTACCCTGGGTCTCTGACCACGCCCCCTCTGTACGAGAGCGTCACATGGATCGTCTGCAAGGAGACAATCAGCGTCAGCTCTGCGCAGGTGACACAATTAGACCAGCAGTACAAGCATTGAGGGGGAGTTTAAAAGGGAGCCACATGCTCAGTGCTAAAGTGGGACATCTCTAAAAGAATAGGAGAATACCTTGTTGACTCTTAAAGGAGTAGTTCACTTTAAAAAAAAAAACTTTTGCTGATAATTTACTCACCCCCATGTCATCCAAGATGTCCATGTCTTTCTTTCTTCAGTCGAAAAGAAATTAAGGTTTTTGATGAAAACATTCCAGGATTTTCTCCATATAATGGACTTCAGAGGGAACCAAACGGTTCAAGGTCCAAATGAGAGTTTCAGTGCAGCTTCAAAGGGCTTTAAACGACACCAGACGATGAATAAGGGTCTTATCAAGCGAAACGATCACTCATTTATAAAAAATAAATAACAAATTGTAAGTTTTATAAGCTTAAATGCTCGCCTTGCTCTGTTCTGTGATGCGCGTTCGTGACTCTCCTGTTTAAACTCGTTCATCAAAATGAACAAATCTTTTTCCGAGTCAGTTCCTTCATTTCGTTCGTTGAATGAACCAAATGACACAAAAAAAGATTCTTTTTTTTAAATGAGCGATCGTTTCACTTGATAAGACCCTTAATCACCGTCTGGAATCGTTTAAAGTCCTTTGTTTGCACTGAAACTGTCTTTTGGGCCTTGAACCGTTTGGTTCCCATTGAAGTCCATTATATGGAGAAAAAAGCTGGAATGTTTTCATCAAAAACCTTAATTTTTTTTCAACTGAAGAAAGAATGACATGTATGACATGGGGGTGAGTAAATTATCAAAGTTTTTTTTTAAAGTGAACTACTCCTTTAATAACTCTACTGTTCAAAAGTTTGGGGTCAATAAGGTTTTCTATTTTTTCGATAAATTAATAAATTTAAATTTGTCAAAAGTGAAAGATTTGGATTAAATGCTGTACTTGTACTTTTGAACTTTCAAAGAATCCTGAATTATATATATATATATATATATATATATACATTCAAACATAAAACCGTTATTTTAAATTAATAATTATTCTTCTTTCAAAATATAAAATCTTACCGACCCCAAACATTTGAACAGTAGTGTGAATAGTCCTATAAATTAAATATATATATATATATATATATATATATATATATATATATATATTTTTTTTTAAGTACATTCCATGTTATTATGAATCGGTGTAAATATATCTATATAAAACTATATGTATTTATATAATCAGTTTTACATGAAATATATTGCACACTGTAGTCACTACACAGAAACGTAGAAATCACGTGAACTACCCAAATGTGTGCAATCCAATGAGAAACCATCCGATTATGATTGATTTGACCTTCCGTTTATAAAACCGGCAAGATATTTTCCCTCATCTGAGGCAAGTAGACCAGACAAAACCATAGTCATAGTCAGTTGTATGTTCTTCTCTATTCAACCTCTGTGGCATGTAGCACTTTTGTGAAAATCAACACGACCCTGTCGAATGTTAACATCACGACTTTGGTTCAGGGCTGGAAATGTGCACATGCCTCATTTCCTAGCCTCTATGAGTATAAAATTAAATTGACTAACATGAAATTCTCTTTAAAATGTGAGAATGAATGAAAACGAGTTTGTTTAGGACAGTTTACAGAACAAAAGCCCCAATACATAAATAATAACAGATGATGAAAACTCACAGCATATCTCATTCTTTCTCTTCCCGTACAGATGGAAAAATTCCGATCTCTGCTTTTTACCGCAGAGGAAGAGAAGGCCTGCTGCATGGTGGATAACTATCGCCCCCCTCAACCTCTTAAAGATCGCAAAGTCTGTGCCTCTTTCAAGTGAAGGATCCCCCCAGACCCCGCCAACCCTTCCCCCCTTCATTAGTAGGATTTGCGAGCGCGGGCACCTTCACTCTCCATGCAGTGATGCTGGGCAACCTGCCAGCTGTCCAGCACAACAGATGCGCTGTATGGAGAGGAAAGAGGCTATGCTGGGAATCGTCAATCTATCTTTCTTACTGCTTCATTCTCTGGTTTACTTCATTAGTGGAAATGCAAAATTATTTTGAATTAGTGTGCCAACTTTGTATGATGCTCTGATATACATGTGATGCATAGACAAACAAAACAAGAGAAGCAATATATACACTGGATATTTAATACATAAATGGAGTATTTAAGTATATTTGTATTGGTCAAGAGATTAGGCCAGCATCTGAGATTAAACCCAGTGTCACAGCCGATACCTGAGCACATGCCATCTGTGCCTGCTGTCCTTCCCTGCTAGGGTGTAATCTCTGGCAGTCTCAGCAATGCCAATGTAATGAAACCCAGTGGACTTTTCCGTCAGGCTGCAAGATCTAGAAAATTGCCATTGCAAAAATGGCAATATGTCCACACTGGGAAATCACGCACAGAATCTATCACACACTGTACAACCAGAGCAGCTTTGGTTTGGAGTATTTGTGCCTCAGATCATTGTAATTCCATATTCCATTTGTGTGTTTCTGAAAGATGTCATTTAAAGCGATTTCATTTTAAAAGAAATAGCAATAAGTGCATGAAATCCCGATAATGTGCTGTGATTTGTTGGGTTTTGCTTAATGCTATGTTTTAATCTTGGACTGTGAGTGAAATTCGTCTTTTCAGCTGTATCGAACAGCGATGCACAAGCCGTGACAAGCAACATTAATAGAAGCCAACATGCCAATCGATAAATCTCGCAGGTAAAGCAAGGAGGTCACCACCAGCTCCTCTGAAGCCCTGGGACCACTCGACTTATGTTATGCATTTGTAAAGACAACGGGTTTGAAATATGTTGTGTAACGTGTAATTGAATGTACTTTACTTGAATTCGAGGGCTATGTTAAGCAATATTGTTCAGCCATACTCCGATCCACTATTTCCGAGAGGTTATTTTAATTAAAGATATTTTATGCTTATTCTGTGTAATGTTTTTGTGATTCAACATGCAGTATACAAGTATATATACAGTCTAAACAGCTGTATTTACTAATGCCTTAGTAAATGGTAAATGTTTTAGATAGGAACATGTCATTTTAGCAATTAAAGGTGCTAGGCAGTGATTTAATTGCTGTCCATTTCGGATATATTATGCGTTGTTTTTTTTAAGGAGACAATACTCAGCAATGGTGTTGACTTATGAATTTGCACATGGTTTGTCTTAGGCATATGGTTCCAGTAGATATATTCTGCTTTTTTAGCAGAGTTTGGTAAAACATTGACCCTTTTTTATCTGATTAGCAAATGATTAGCAGTTAGCCTGAGATATCACTAAGTTTATTGGTGCTGTAGTGAATTATCGGGGAATAATAAGTGAATTATTTGGGAATATCACATATAAAATATCTTTAATACTGACGGATATCTGAAATATTCATCACTTGAAATCACAAGTGGCTTTATGACAGTCCTGTAAACAGTAGAAAGAGAGCCAGAGGAGCGGCCTACACAGTTTTATCCAATCAGAAATCCTAACCAATCAGAAACACTCAACATGTGAATCATTTTTATATAATCGCCAACATCACACTGCAAAAAATACAAATATATCTATATGGTGACAGATATGTTTGCCTTATTCTAAGCATAAACTCGCTTAATTACTTTTTTTTTTTTTTTAATCAGAAAACAAAACTTTGTTTTGCTTCTCAGTAACTTGATTTAAAGGGATAGTTCACTTTGAAATTAATTTTTGGTATGTTTTAGCTTACCTCAGGGGCATCCAAGATGTAGGTGTCTTTGTTTCCGCAGTAGTTTAAATTTAATTTTAGGTCAAACCGTTCGTGTCTGTCAGTCATATAATGGAGGTCTATGGGGTCCACCTCAAAGAGCATGCACAGAGAAGTCCAAATAGGTGGTTTGCAGTCACGTGATTGTGTTGACGCGCGGAATGCAGATGGAGGGCAAGGAGTGAAGAGCGCAATGGACGAGATGGAGGAAAATCCGTACTGTACTACTTTAGACGCTATTACAAGAGAAATATATAAACAGAAAATCGAAACATATGTTGGACGTGATCCTTACGTTATGAAGAGGACCGATTTTCAACTGAATTGAGAGATTTGCCTGCCATCGAGGCTGTAGATGTCAGCAACTAACTCGTCTTACAGACATACTTTGACTTTACACGAACAGCCACATAAGTGTATTTAAACACCTGAATAATGTAATTATAAGCCACATAAATAATGTATTAACTCACATTTGACGAAGTGATCACTGCACACACACACACAGGCATTTTCCCATTCGGCTCCTCCCGACCTAACACAGTCTCATCCCAAAAAGTCATATAACTGACGTAGTATTTTGCAACGTCAGCCATAAACGTTTTCCCGGTGACACTTTTTTTCAGGAACAACAAGGCGAATATTGACGTATGGTCACGGTCGATAAACCGCAGACGTAGGTTTGCAAGGCATTTTTCCCGGTGTTTTTCTTATGAACAACAACTTTGGGCACACGATAAAAACTCCTCGTGGTTTGATCGATGTGAGCAACCATAAACGACGCAAAACATAGGCATTTTGAGTGTGTTATAGTGCTTCCTAATGTAGAAAATCACTTCCTGCCCTCCATCTGCATTTCGCGCCATGGTAACGCAATGGCGTGACGTCACGTGAAAACAAGCTATTAAACATGATTTAATGACTCGTAAATGTAAGTACACATTGATGGCCTAAGACACGAAACCAGCGGTTTGTGTGAGAAAACGAACAGTATTTATATCGTTTTACCTCTTGTAACCACAGCAGTTTCTCACACAAACCACTCGTTTCGTGTCTTACATTTACGAGTCATTACATCATGTTTAATCTGGACTTCTCTGTGCATTCTCTTTGAGGTGGTGACCATAGACCTCCATTATATAACTGTCAGACAAGAATGGTTTGACCTAAAAATATCAAAATTGAAACTACTGCGTACACAACGACACCTACACCTTGGATGCCTTTGAGGTAAGCTAAAACATCACAAAAATTAATTTCAAAGTGAACTATCCCTTTAAGAAATTTTATTTATTTGTAATGGAAATCTGTAATAAAATCATTTTGTGCAGTCTAGATTTGCTGCCATATTTCTTTTGAAGGTGAAAATTTGGATAAATCATGAAATCAAATTCATAAATCACATGGGCCGGATCAGGGCCAACACTGTTGCTTTCTGGGTAGCAAAACATAATATGCATCCCCCTTCTCCACTCAGTCTAATGCACCATAAATGTCATGTATATTAGCACAGGCCTAGCTGTTTTGTCAGCTGTGTCCAGCTAAAACCAGCTGACTCTTCAACTCACGGGCAGTGTGACATCATAATTCAATCCCATTTGCATAAACATTGATTTACCTACAGTACATTTAGAGCTGAGAGAACAGGATTAGCTAGTGATGCCAGCACGACACATACCGCCTTCATGACACAGGCAACACCTCCCAGAAATCACTGGTGATATAAATCAGAGGGAATAACAGTTTAAATCTCACTCACATGGATACACACACGCCAAAAAGCAGCTAATCTGTAGCATCCTGGCATAAACACAGCAGTGCGGCAAGAAACATGACCTACAGTCGAGGACGTACACACACACACAGCTCCAGACAGGGACAGCCATGTCCACAGGCTTTCATGCTAATGCGGTTCAGAGAAAAACAGGCGTATCATCGCAAGTATAAAGACGTACGGGAAAACACGTTTTATGACGTTGCTGTCACGATTAATGGATACTCTGTAGTTAATATATCCTCTGATGCTTATCGTAAATCCTCTTAACAGAGCTAGAGACCTTCTGACCTTCTGCTTTTATGGCTCTCAATACTGTAAATTACTCAATAAAGATGTTGTGGAGAGCTTGGGAACATTTAGGTTCACATGGCCATGAGGTCCGAGGAGGACACTGCGAAGGCCAAACTTTAATAAGTAGCCTAACTTTGCAGCTGTAACTTACTCTCATTCATTTATTAACTACATGTCAACTAACTCTCATTAGTAGACTGTTAGGGTTTGGGTAAATAACTGCTAACTGCTATAAGATTAAGAATGACTGCTAGTTGACATGTAGTTGCGAAGTTAGCATAAAGTGAACTATTGAGATAAAGTATTACCATATTATTTTGTGCAAAAAAAAATATTATTCCCTTTGAGCTGCTGATGTTAATATGTTGTTTTTGGTCTCATTTAGTATGTCAAGCACAGCGTACATAACACTGCTGGATAAGGATTTAAACACAGCCATGAAAGTGTCTGTTCAATGAATCAATACTGCATCTGAATGCATTAGGCTTTAAAAAGAGCAGCGCGGAGGCAGGGGATTTCTCAGTGAAGGTGTTTTTATCTGATGGAAATGTTTTTCTTAATAACTTGTGGTTCAGGATGTCACAGCGCATCTGATTATAACTGCAACACCTTACCCCTCACTGCATCTTCTGAAAATGCCACAAAGAACAATCCTTTGTCTATAAATAGGGTTCTTACTGAAGTCTACTTTGGTCCACCCACTTTGAGGTCAAATAAACAACCACACACACACAAAAAATGTTTTTTCTTTAAAAAAAAAAATGCATTTGCCTTAAAGAATAATGATGCAGTTAACAGAATGAGAGTCTAAATGTGCATGTTATCCTCTCCAAGAGACACAGTTTCCAGCTCATACCTTTTGTGATGTCAGTTGTGTTGACATCATTATGTGTTATGTATAAAAACTCAAACAGTAAAAACATTTCCCTTAATTATTATTCCAATAATTAAAGAATCTTTCAAAGTGGGATCAATTCCTGTGAAGGAATTTGTTTGAATAATAACAGGTGAGCAAAAGCAGACTTATGTAATCTGTGCTTGCTAAACAAAGTTTGAAACATCTAAACACCCCCTGAATGTTCATCTAAATATTCTGATAATTCGATTCTCCTTTCAGAGAATAAAGATAAAACAACCCAGACACCACCAATTTAGCTAGTTTCTGTTGATTATTAGGGCTTGGGCTTAAGAAGACACTAGCTGTGTCTGAAACCGCTCACTCGTTCACTCATTCACTACTCCCTATATAGTGTATGGCATTTGAGTGCACTATATCTGCAAGGAATGAACGAGATGAAGTGAGTGAATTCGGACGCTGACGTTTACACTGTGCGTCGGAGAGTTGGAGCTGTCGCAGTAAAGGCTTCGTCACGCGTACTGATAAAACTCATTTTATCTTACATTACCTACTTTATAAAATAATATTAACAACAATAACAATCATAATGACTTTATTTTGTAATTATATACCTCCATGCCAGCTTTGTAGTTTCATCGACTGAAATTGTAACTCTCACGTTCACAGATGACGTGTCGTCGAGCGCCCTCCGGCGACCGTTATTCAATTCAAATGAATACGCATCTTAACGACTATTAACGGATATTTTTCAAATCCTCCACTGGATGTAATGTAATCTCTGGTTTAAACTTGCTCGCGCCGCACTTTCATGCGCGCTCAGTTCTCTCCGCATTGGATTGTGGGAAATAGGGCTTCAGCAAGTGTACATCGAATGTACACTCGAATTCAGAGAGGATTGTGGGTAAAAGTAGTGAATGAATGTAGGGAATGATGTTGTTCACTCAGAATTCGGACACCACTACAAAATGGCCGACACCCGATATAGTGCACTATATAGTGGATAGGGAGCAATTTCAGACACAGCTACTCTCTCCATCCATCTTGGCAAGAGCACAGAGGTATAGTGTGACAGGAGGAAAGTGTGTCACCTGAGATGTACTGTTGTTCACTTTGCAAATGGGTCACCTGGTAACTGCTCACTTTCCCCAAATAGATGAATGGACTGCTCTTGACTGCAGGATGCCACAAATACAGAGACAAATTAGTTAAATTAATACATTTCACCTCAAAGATGAAAATTGTGTGATCATTTACTCACCCTCATGATGTTCCAAGACGTTCTTTCTTCTGTGGAACATAAAGGATTCATTTCGATGGGATATTTTCAATGTAATGGAAGTAAACAAGGTCTGGTACTGTTGAGCTTCAAAATTACAAAAAAAAAATAAAAATAAATCAGCATAGAAATTTCATAACAGTGACCTATATATGACTCATGATGCAATATATTACGAGTCTTCTGAAGCTGTTTGAGGAACACATTGAAATACAAGTCATTGTTCAATGAAAATCACACAAAGCAGTCAAAGAGCTACAAAAGACTTGAAATACTCTACAAGGTCATATGGACGCCTATTATTTCAATTACAATTCGAGTTTTCATGTTTTTAATGAAAATCCATAAGAAAGTGTGTCATGCATGTTTGGAATGAAACAATAGAGAGTAATTAATGACAGAATGTTTATTTTTGGGTGAACTATTCGTTTAATTAGCAAGAACACTGTAAAAAATAATCGTGATTTTAATGGTAAAAGATGGTAAAAATGCAACAGTGCACAACTGTTAATTGTTTAACAGAAAGTTTCCGTACAATATACGGTAAATAACTGTGATGGTACATTTAATGTAATTTTACGGTAAAACACCGTTAAATTTACAGTTTTTGAAATTGAAAAAGAACAACTCATTGTATCATTGACATTCCCATAATTCCCTGTGTGACACTTCACAATACATATATTTTTTTTACATACATACAGTACATGTTTCCTCATCGTTTTCTTGTTTTTTTTTTTTTACCATTGACCACATATACATTAGGGTTTTATGTTGCATTTAATGTTGTTAAATTAATGTTTATTGCATTTTTTTTTATCTCATGTGTGTTACCATGATGGTGTTTAATGAATGTGTGAATGACACTGTGCAGCTTCTTTATATAAGTATAAACCTTCTTGTGATGAGCTTTGATTGATCATGTGACTCTTCACTGCTGTGATGATTTGGTTGTCAGTCAGTGTTTTTCAATGGTAAAAAACAGAAATCAATACTTAAATAGGTTCAGATAATGAAATACTGTTTATTACTGTAAATTTTAAGTTAAGTCTGTAAAACCAATAACATTGCTACCATTGCCGTTTTTTACCATAAAAATTACAGTTTTATTTTTGACAGTGTATGCATTCAGTGCATTCGGTCTTTCATCTGCCCTCTCCTCTTCAGTGCAGAGCGTACTCAGATATGCCCGAGATATGCACATCTAGAGTTTCTTTATGAGTTATCGTCGGTTCAAGTTCCTCACATTGCCACCTGTTTGCAGCTGTCTGACCTGCACCTCAAAGGTCAGGGGGGAGAGTATCATTTCATAAGACAGTTAAATACCTAGTATATTTTTGTGTCCCTCCACCTCCAAAATACCAATGAAACCATGTCTAAACATACCACAAAACAGAAACAGAAAAACATACCAGAAGACATGCTATGCAACACACATGTGGAGAAACTGACATTCTGAAATCATAATCAATTACCATACAAGGATTGTTTACAAAAAAGCCCAAATTCCTGGAACGGATTAAAATGGGACAGAAAACAGAAAACAAGGTAAGATAAAATTGCAGACCTTTAGACTAGAGCAATAGTCCAAAATGGGACAATTTTAAAATGGGGACAGATGTAACCTGTCAATGTTATTTATTAATGGGCAAATGCATAAGATATAATACTTAAGTTCACTCAAAAATCTTATTTATGTACCCTGCAAACCCAGCATCATGATTTTCTGTCTTCAGTGGAACACAAAATAAGATTTTGGAAGAACTGCTCTTTTCAATACAAACAAAAAACAAGTATACTGATGCTACAAAAAAAAGCACAATCAAGTCATCCGCTATATTCCACATCTTCCTAAACTCTGTGTGATGAGCAATCTCATTTGCATAAGCGCATATTCAGACTTATATTGATACCAACGGAATTAGTTCTTGGAAGTTTTATAACTTATTTACAATAAGCCCAAATCGTCATTCCCGGGACGGATTAAAATGGGACAGATTAAGTCATAACAGAAAACGAGGTAAGATAAAATAGAGACCTGTAGAGAAATACTCTCTTGAATTGGGGACAGATGTTGCCTGTCCATGATATTTATTAATGAGCAAATGCAAAGATAATGAGCAAATGCAGAGAATAACTAACTGCAAAGATATAATATGCATAAAGGTGAGAGCTGAGGTGGAGGTCACTTTGGTGATCGTGCATCAACTATTATTATGGTGGCAGAAAATATTAGGAGTCAGTTGTAATTGTCATTAACAACCTGGTGAAACAGATCCTTCAATTTCTTGACCAAAACTGATCTTGACCTGAATAGACATGATAGACAGAATTAAACAAGTTAAGAGACACTGGTGCAGCTCAATCTGTGGTCATGAGTGTGTTAGACTAGATACCTGACACATAGAGGTACTGATGTTTTACTGTGTGTGTGTGTGGAGGGGTGGGGGGGTAACAGAACATTTGAAATCAGACTTAGTGAGGTTATTTAACTGTGTCCATGTAGTAGACATGTAGTACACACCCAAAGTCCTTGAGTAGCTTTTGAAACCTTCCCACCCTGCTAACACGAGCACAAGCTTGTAAATTTGATGATGGAGTCGATGTGTCAGATTCAGTTAGTGTGTTGTCCTTTCTCAGGGAAGAAAAAAAATGGGTAACACTTTAGAATACGGTTCCTTCGTTAATGAATAACTACACAAGAACCAACTACAAGAACTTAACTACGGTAAGAATAAGGGGAACAAACTAGTATTGACTCAAGTGTTGCTACATACAAAGAAATTTTATAAAAGTATACTAAAGTTCTACTTAAGTTCACCAAACATCTCAAACGCTTGAAATGACTTGTGTTTGGTTTCGCAAATCATGACTAGATCATGTAATAACACTTGAGTCATTACTAGTCTTCACGTTAGAATACGGATCCAAATAAATAGTAATTCCCATTGAAATATGAACTACTTTCATCAGTGAAATATTACTTACGAATTAATGAATCAGAGTTTATTTTTAGTTAATAGTAGTTACTAGATTGTTAATAAACTTTTTTCAACTCTGGGAAGCATTAAATATTGATTAGTTAACAGTGAACCACAACTTTATCTGAGTGCTGTATAACTAACTAGTTCGCTAATCAGAGTTTCTTGGTAGTTAATAATAGTTACTAGATTGTTAATATTGTGTTACTTAGTGTAGTTATTCAACAACGAAGGAACCGTATTCTAAAGTGTTAACAAAAAATGTGTGGGTGACATACCAAATATTTTGCTGTGTAAACTTCCGTTGCAGGTCAGGCGTAAGCAGTATTTGGGATGTGGATGAGGGTGAGGACGCTGTGAAGGATCTGATGTGTAATGCCCTGGACTTTCTGCTCCTGATGTCTCCAGTCTATTTAAATGGTAAGTGGATGCTAGCGCTGTTGGAGCAGGTGCCGTACTGTGAATGAAAAAGGAATTAATCACCCTGTGGCCTACTTTTCTAAAAGAAAAAAAAAAATCTTACAAGCTCAATGCAATTACAGCACAATTAAAAAAAAAAAAAAAAAATCTTTAGCCTTACTTTTAGCACTTCGGCACTTTGAGGTCTGTGTCTGTGGTATTACTATATAGTCATTTATACTGATCACAATTCTGCTTTTTTTGTCTTGTTTTGTTCTGTTGACCACACCACATTTGATTGTAAATAGTGTAAATAGTGATTTTAACCACAAATTGGTTGGGGATTGGACGCCATTTATTGGTTGTAAATAATTTTCTCCTGTTTTAATGCAGTTAATAAGTCAGGGCAGAATATTTGGCTTTATTTTCACATATATATTTAGTATTTGTAGGTTAAGTCTTTATTATTTTGGCTAAGAGATTGCCTTAATTTTGAGTGTGACCATTGGTTACTTTATTTATGTTGCTTCCCTGACACTAGACAATTGCTAAAAGCTGTTTTGCTCAAATGATGTCTTGGGGTAATTCATTTCAGACATCTACATTAATACATTTCCAATCAGCACTGATGTGTTCTATACACTTGCCATGTCAAAATATTGATTTAATTGAGATTTTACTCAGTCCACAGTTAAGTAATACATAAGACAAACCAAAGGAAAACATTGGCAGAGTGTATAAACCCAAAACAGTGAATAAGCACAGCAAAATAAAAATAAAAACCTGCTCACAACGCTTTTCTTGTTCATATAATATTTTGTTTAAATAAAATGATTCAACTTTTTCTTTGAATAGGAGTATAAAATTAGTAAAGTATTACAGATAATACTGTGGGAGTTGTTCATTTGTCAGCCTGAGTCATAAGGTAACCACTGTTGCTAAAGTTCCTGGAAACGATAAGATACTATTCAAAACTCAGAAACAGCGACAAAGCTGATGCATCAGTCATGAGGGCTTTTATGTGAGCGCGTTAAATCAAATAAAATGAGTACACTAGCAGTAAAAACAAAACATTCTTAAACGATAATAATATTAACATTGATCGGCTAATCCTGTTGTGTTTAAGGGGCCCTAACAAGTGCACTTGCTGAACCCCCGGTGATACGTGGCATCTGGAGAATGCATTTACATTGAAGCTCCATAAATGGGCTATCCAGGATAGAGACAAGCACAATGAATCCTTAAATAGCTAAAACATAACAAACTGAGGAAACAACAGCTTACTGTTGTGATGTTCCCAGGAGAGTCTGGCGGTCAGAGAGCCGTCTGATGTGGAACTGGATAAGAGGAAGTAATACAAAGTTTCATATTCTCGCATTTGTGCCTGTAAGGGTAACGAAACATCATGTGTAGCTCAAACATCACTAAATGGTTGCAGCACGCAGTATAAAATAATATTTCAGAGCACAAACATTCTTCTTACTCACTAAACACTTTTTCCAGTTTAGCAAAAACTGCACAGAAATATATATGTTCCATGAGAAAGTGTATATTTTTACTCTAGTGCTATTTGTCAGTAGGACGGCTGGGGTTAATGTTGCCCTATTACTGAAACGGGTAAAGCCTGTTAGTGTACATTTTCAAATGATGATTGACTGTTTGAGAAGATTCGTCTAAATGATGGTTCCATTGCCAAATGATGAGATTATTTCAATGATGATGTAATAAAATTCTTACAAAAGGTTAAAAAAAAACTTGACAAGCTATTTAAATAATTGATTTTTATTAAAACACAACAGCGAAATAAAAATTTTCATCCAGGAATCTAACTAAACTATAGACAATGCTTTATGTTTTTGATTCACTAAAGAAATGATTCAGAGTCATTCACACTGCATGGTTTTGATTCACTGAGTCATTCATTCAGGAATCATGGAAACAAAGATTTTATTCAGAAACAGCGACAACGCCTGTATCAGTCGTAAGTGCGATTTAAATAAAGTATGTTCAGAGAACACTAGCTGTAAAAAATAAATGAATCATAAGAATCAATTTTTCCGTAACAATAACCACAATAACCCCTTCTCATGTCTCATTTTCTTTATCATGACTTTACCATTCAGTTTAGTACAAAAAAAATCCCCGTCAGATAACATTTATTGTTGTACCTCATGGAAATATTTAGTGACCGTAAAGTGAACTGTAAGAGCTTGATGTGACTGAAGATAAGAGCTAATTCTCTAAAACACACTACCATGAGCTGAAGCGGTGATGACATTTAAGGATCCACATAAATGAAGATGCAGCTGCCATTTTTTTAAAGTCAGCATGAAACAGAAGTTGTGATAGTCTTTTCTACCCAATTGCGATGTATGTCAAATGGCTTCTGGAACAAAAATTTTTTAAAAAGTGAGGCGGGACCTGATTTGGCCGTCGGGAATTGATTGGATGGTTGTGGTTAGCTATAGGTCGATCATATGTGAGTGACAGGTTGCCCCGCGAGAAGAGAAGAGATGTCGCTACAAGAGGAAGGTGAAGTTATTTTGATTTAAGAATACAAGGTCTTATAAAAAAAATTAAATAATACATTAATAAATGATAACATTTTATAGTAAATATTCCAAGATTCCATAAAAAAACAGAATTGTCAAATTTGAATAATTTAAGATAAAGTTATCTGAACATAATTTTCCTTTGACACTGTATATTTGCACACTTCTTTTTTCAAACTTTTTTTGGTGGGAAATCTAAAAAATAGTCTTTTGTAGTGTGAGCAGCAGGGGGAAAATATTTAAAAATTTTAATCCGATCCAGCCATGTTTATAAACCCATGATCCTATATCATTTCTGCAAGGAATTATTGTAGATCCCTAGAATAATTTACATTAATATATATATATAAAGATAAATTCCTAATAAATTTGTTTTAATATATATATATATATATATATATATATATATATATATATATTACTAAAGAAAAATTCCTATATATATATATATTTATATATATATTATTAAAGAAAAATTCCTAATGAATTTGTTGACTGCTCATGCACGCAACATATTCACACATATTCAAACAGCTGTTAGTCACAGACACTGTAATTGCATTTCCATTCTACATTTGCATTACATATTCAGTATCAGTAACTCTATTTGCATTTACATATTCAGTATCTTTCACAGTAACTGTATTTGCATTTCCATTATAATTTTTTACATATGCGTTTCCTTTTTTTTTTTTTTTTTTTTTTTTGCAAAAATATCAGCAAATTATCCTGTAACCAGGCCTTTTTATGAGTCTTACTTCTCAGGGCGAATGAGAGGATGCATAATTGCTTTTTACCTGACACTTTTGAAAGATGCAATGATTAATGCATCCATGGCCAGGTAATAATTATAAAATATGACAAGATTTTAAAAGTGACCTATAACATCGGCTATGAAATACAAATTAATTTAGTGCTAATAAAAGTATTAAGCCTATTTGGAGAGAGAGAGAGAGAGATGTTTATAATGTGACAATATGTCAGTCATCCTGTGATAACGAAAATATGACCAGGCCTAGACTACTTTTTCTGAGCAATGTTGTCAGTGAACAGGCTATAAAACTGTTGGCTAAGTTACAGACACTCATGACAAACTGATGCTAATTATCTGGGAAACATTCTAGCAGTCAAGTTGTGGATTTGTTGTAAGTTACAACAAACAACTTGTAACCTTAAAACAGGAGATCATGACGTCTTAGCCTACTCTGTGCTCAAAGTGACGCTCGGAGCTCCACGTGGTTTCCTCTGTGGGTAAACGTACTCGGTTACTGACGTAACCTCGTTTATCTCTAGAAGAAGAAACGAATACTGCGTAATATCTTACGCTATAGGGGAAAACCTCTTTTCCACGAAATATGGAAGCCAAAAATTAACCTTAATTTTGAATTAATGTAAAACGCGTTGCGGCAGCATGCAGACATGTAGGCAAGGCGGCTCGCGTGCCTGGCTGTCCTGCAGCAGGAACTGCAAGTGCAAAAATAATATATAAATAGTAAACTATAAGTATAATTGACTTCCATAGTAGGAAAAAAATATACTGGAAGTCAATGGGACCAGAAACTGTCTGGTAACTGATATTCTTCTAAATATCTGAAAATTGGCTGAATGGATTCAAAAACGGTAAAACTCAACTGTTTAACTCTGGGGGAGTTGTAAAATGAGCCTATTTCCAAAAAAAGTGGAGTATCCCTTTAAACATATACTTTTATATACTAAAAGTGGACCAATTTAGTCCCAAGCGGTATAAAATAGTACACATACAAGTACATATTGACATTAGTATACTTACTACATAACGTACACATAAAAAAAAAAAATTTGAACATTACTTAAGTATACTTCATATGAACTTGAAGTATTATGCCTACTTCTTTTCTACAGAAGCTACAGAACCTACAGAAGACTATGACTATCTTGACTCATTTTGAAAAGTTCACAGGGTGGTTTCATTAGAAACAGCCTGATACATGTCACAAACACAAACCACACTGCTGCTTATGGTGAATGCTGATTATAATCATGTTCAAGGTCATATTTTTAAGCAAAGACTCTTATTGATCCAGGAATGCATTTATCATCTTGCATTTATATCAGATTATCTGAAATATATAGAAGAGAAAAACAAAACACTATGGAAAATCTAGATGTTGTAAATACAAAACCAAATACCTCTGAATTCAAAAGAGGTTATTTAAACACACTGATTGTGATCAAACTTCCTCCTTGATGATAGTCTTAGAACATGAATGTCCTCAACAATCGTTCTGCAATCAGCCTGCATGTACAGGCTGCCTGGAGCCTGTTCACTAACTATGAGACAGTAAACAAGTGGCTTGTGATAGCAGTGATGGCTAAACGACATCCTGGTGGTGTGATGTTTCCAAAGACATTCACTATCTTTATTTTCAGATATAAGCGGCCCGGATGGGGGTTTCTGAAGATTCCTATCTTTTCTTTGACCTGTCACTGACACTTGGCTTCCACCGTACAAGTACAAAAATATTTACACAGAATATAAACGACTTCAGCTCAGCAGAAGTCAAGAATCATAAGCATATATACCAAAGTAACTGCACATGATAAATAAAGCATGCTCAAAATAAGCAAGCAATTATTTATTCAAATATTATCTTAAAAAATATTATAATCAAGTGTTGATAAGTGGGATTATGCACTGGATTTTACATCACCCTATAATCCTATAAAATTATATAATATATTAATTATGTAAAATATATTGGTCAAATTTAAAAGCTTTTGAACTCCTATGTAGGCTACTTACAATACTTTCATTAGACAGCTGTGTGGACAAAAAACATCTGTAATGCCAGAAATTACACTGGTGATGAAAGAGTTCATCAACCACCGACCAATCAGTCAGCATTTCCTTTTTCCATTCAAAACACTTTAGCCCCCAAAGAAGCTTATTGAGTAACAAAGCCTTGCATTATTATTAATTTGGCGATTGGTCTAATGGCACTAATTCACTTTGCACATTGAACTCAGCTGTTTCCCAGATCAATAAAAAACGGAAACAGCCGAAAATCCACAAGTGCAAGTCTTTTGAACCCTATTTATAAAACAATATGACTCATTGTGAAAATGCCACCAAATTATGGCTCTAGTACATCTGTGCAATTCCATCCACACAGATCTCATTATCTTTATATAGAACATGGAGCAATAAGCATCTTAGCTAAATCCACATCGTTACGGCATATGGAGGCTGTTCCAACCCTTCACAACTGTATCTGTGGTATTAACTGAACATCTTGACACAGTTAACAGGATTGCATTACCTGGTTAATGAACACAGCGGCTACCGAAGCACATTAGATAACCCGCCGTGATATTAGTTTTTTTATTATTAGGACACTGTACATTTAAACTAGATATTTCATATTTTCAATAAAATGTGAGCAATGCTTGCCTCATGATTTCCAATCATCTCCATATTATTATTTAAAACACCCACGTACTACAATATAAAAAAAATAATTGTTTTAAAATGTCAATTTTAAAAAGTTTTTAAGTCAATTTACACTGGCTGGCAGAAAAAAAGTCACTGTTTGCATTCAAAAGCTTAAAAGTCTATGATTGCATCATTATTGCAGTGATTTTGTTTATAGCATGCTGTTTAGCAACAGTTCTTCTAACCCTACCTGATGGGGTGTAGCTTTTTATTTCTTAAACAGCCATGCATGAAGACACATCATGATGACCATATTCCAGGATGACCATGTCAAAATTCATCAGGCTCAAATTGTGAAAGAATGGTTGGGAGGGAGCATGACGAATCATTTTCACACATGAATCAGCTCTTAAATTCAGTGAAAGTCTTTGGGATGTGTTGGAGGAGACTTTTTTGCAGAGTGCTGGACTCTTGCATAGTCAATACAAGATCTTGACCAAAAAAAATGGATGCACCTCTTGATGGAAATAACGTAACATTTATTTCCAACAATTCTTGTCATGGTCATCATGGAATATGGCCAGTATGTGTCTTCCAACATGGTTGTTGAGGTATTTATACACACCATCAATTATATTATGCCAAAAATACATCATGCTAGAAACATAACTTTGCCTAACTTTGCCTACATTTGCCTATTCAAATCCAAACAGCTACTCTCTCTTTCTTTGGGCAGTGTATAATGGTAATCATTTAATGAAGAAATTATAATTATTGAATACATCAAAGTGCCATGATGAAACCTTTTTTTGTAGGGGAAGTTTTGTACGTTTCTGTAAATCAATGTTCATGCTAAAACAAAAAATAAATACATAAAGCATCTGCCATGATCTGAAATATATATATCTTTTAAAAACCTCAAGAGAAAGAGTCCTCTGTTCCTACTCGAGCCACAGGAGGTGAGATCCGAGGATAGGCGTTTGCTTCTCTCTCGTTTAGACTGTGCAGCTCAGAAGGGATGCTGATCTCTATTTCCTTCCTTGATAAAAAAAAGAGATCTGGGGAGTCATTTGTACTGAATATATACAGCCACCCATAGTCCACAGCATGTGCCAGACCCAGCATGATTCACTAAAGGATCTACTTTGGTGCATGTGGGCTTAGAAACTGCAGCTGAATGTTTCTCTCAATGACTCTTACATTTTTTTTTAATGTAATGTGCTTATTTCCTAATAGAATGGGACTGATAAACATTTATAGGAAGAACTGTTTTGCTTTGCCATGCTAATTTAGTCACAGAAGAGCATAGAATAAACATTTCAGTGGTTTCAGAACAGCAGGATTTTAGGATATTAAAGAAACATTTTAATATCAGTCCAGAGTAATTTCCTTCTCTGATACCAAAATTAAGCGGTAGTCATGGCTGATTAAGTGTTGTTCTGAAAGTATCCATGACGACATGCTAATGTGCTTATTATGGGATGGTAAAAGCCAGATGTTTGGCATGGACACTAGTGCAGAACTCATTATGTCAATGTAATTTGCACAGTGAGGCAAATCAAGTGCAGTATTATAAGGATACAGATACTCATGGCACTTTGATTGAATGCTATAATAAATACTGCATTGTGTTCACATGTTCTCCAATGGTATTCGGTAGTTTGAAAGAAATCATACCGTGGTATGGTATCAGATGGCAACATTATAATTTGATACATTACTATGAAAATAACATGATCTTTTGGGCATGTACCATGACAATATCTGTGGTATTCTTTAAAGTACCATGTAAATCATATAGTACATAAATTAACAATATCACTATCTGATACTATGGTATCTCAGATATGTACCAAAGTACATTTCCACTCAAAAATAGTGACGTGTTTACCTATATATGGTTCTAGACCCTAAAGGGATTTTGACGAGTACAGAACCAACATGCCGATTTTAACTAGAGCCCGACCGATACAAATATTTTTTGGTTTTAAAATCCGATATTCCGATATATCGGCCGATATTTTTTTATTTCAGAAACGCGCAACAAAACATTAACTGATTTCCCTAACATTAGTTATTTATTCTCGCTCTAATTTTAACGTACTAAATTTAGCTTGCTTTGAGTCTAAAACACTAAGTTTGCATCATTATGTACTTTTGAAAACAATTATGAGCACCGGATTCAAAACTCATGTTCTAAAGGGGACAATTGATCTTGTCTGTTCTCTGACTACCATCTGAACCAATAATTCACCACACAGAGCAATTGATTTGCAACAAAAAAAAAAAAGACAAACAGAGGTTAAGGCTGTGAAAGGGTGATCCTTTCTAGCAGAACAAATGTGACCTGAATTGCACACAGAATGACCTCCAATGGAGATCAATATTGGGTGGTCAGAGTTTCCTTTCTAAAAGGAAAATGTTAGAGATTCAAACTCAATAGCCTTTACAAAAATATTCTAAATAACTAATGTGATTTATTACATCCATTGAAATATTGAATATTCGGAATCGGAATACAATATGGAAGCTTGTTTCCAATATATTAATATAAAAGGTATTGTGACTTTTTTCTTGCAATTTGAAGTTTATATTTCCCGATTCTTAACAGTTCTGGGGAGAAAAAAGTCTGAATTATATCCCAGCAAACAAATTTAGGTTCTGGGAACGTTAGGGTTTTTGGTTCCCATAACGTTCAAAGAACTTTCCCTTAAGTTTAAGGGAACGCTCCCGGGAACATTCTCCTTACGTTATAAAAGTGGAACCTGAAAATAACCTTCATGGAACATTCCTATAACGTTCTTGTTTGGTTCCCAAAAAAAATAACCTCATGGGACCATTCGGGAATGTTAGGGGAACATTCTGTGTTTGCTGGGATGGAGGCAGCAAAAGAATAAACAGAAAAAAATCTTCAAAATTACAAATACAAAGACAAACCTCTCTCTTCATATATGCAAGAACCATTTAAAGGAATCGCACATCTTGAAAACGACAAGTCTTGCAACATGACATATGACATCATGACTTTTGCGTAAACATACACGCCAATTTCGAGTCAAGTGGCGTGTTATCTCGACGCATTTTGAGCTATCCGCATGTATCCGCGTGTATGTCTACGCCATTAACGTCCGCGTCATTCCGCGTGTCTGTACACGCCGTCAAATGTCCGAGCAAAACAAAGCAAAATGTACATCTACATCTGGGGAGCTATGTTTTTCTTTCCTAGGATGGTAAAGGAACAGTCATAAATGCCATTAACCCCAGTGACGGGTTAGGTTTAGGGACAGGGTTGACTTAATACAGTAATAACGTTAAGTCAACGGCGTTCATAAACACGCTAAAAAGCGATTATGCGTGTTGATAGCACGCCAAAAATGGAAATACGAATTGGCGTGTCGTACACACGCTACTTCATGAGATCAGTCTGAGTCTTGAGTCTACCCAAACTAACGTGCTACAGTATTCTGCGCGAGATGTTCTGCCTCAGGCTTTGATTTAAAAGGAATTTAAGCCAAAAATAAAACTAGAAAAGGACAATGACAATGACAGAACAAACACACAAAAGACCGTCTTGTCATTTTTCCCTGTGAGTAACTGAGTAACACGTGATGGTTTCTGATCTTTTCAGCTGAGGGATGCGGGAGAACACAGATAAGAGGTGGTTTATTTGTTCTGAGACAGGAAAAGCTGCATTTCCTTTCTATTAGCCAAAAGTTTACACACACACACACACACACACACACCTAACATCCCCCACTGACGCCAGTGTCCTACGCTGAGGGAACTAATCTCACGTCTCTAACCTCAACCCTGACTCTGAACTTAACCTTAATATAAACCTCAACCCTGACTCCTTCAAATAAAGTCAGTGCTAAAACTGATAATAAATATCATTTTACAGTATACACAGCATTTGACAGTAGACAAGGGAATAAATGCAGAAGAAGCTTTTTTAAAATGTTCACCAAGTAGGACAATATTCCAGTCAACCAATCAGATTTGAAGAAGTTTACGTTAGTCACGATTAGGCTTACAACAAGGATGAGTTGTTTTTACACCACTCTTATTCACCTATCATTTCCTTCTGATTTTAGAGAGACGTTATGGGTAGGTAGGGATAGGGTTATGTTTTTGGACAGGAATGTTGTTCCAGGATCAACAAAAGATGTTGATCCAAGAACGTGTCTGACTTGGCAAAACCACAGTGACCTTAACACTCCATCTTATAAAAAAAAAAATTAGCGCTGTGAAGGCTCTGCAAAAACAGAAAGATACATTAAGTTTCACAAGGGGCTGCAACTCAAGAAATACAAGGCAGGATTTTCTCTTTCATTCAAACAAAAACTGAAAATACACTTCAGATAAACGGGAAATCGAACATGGAAAGCAGAACAACACCAACATAATGACGAGAACAGACAAAGACTGAAACTAACTAAAACTGAGGGCTATCTGCAACATGACTTCATGACTTTAAAGGGTAACTAAACCCCTGGTCAGAGCCTGACTCCACCCACTGGCAATAATTTGAAAAATGCTGAAAAAGTGGGCAGACGCCAGTGGAGATAGAGGGGACGAAATAGATGCTAAAACACTCTATCCTAATCGTTTTCAATACTCGCAATTCCAACTCCTGACTCGCTACAGTGGTTTTGATGAAACATGCCGCTCGTACCTACCAAGAGCGTGGTGAGCTGAAACCTGCGTACGTCAAGAAGTGTGGAACATTCAACTGCAGTAGCCACCGCTCAACCTGAAGAGGGCAGCACTAAGACGTTTTTACACCATATATTGTAGAAATAAAACACTTTATACACAAATGTCAAAAAAGTTCCTCGAATCAATGACTGGTATTAATAAAGATCCATTCTTACAGACCATCAACTAAAAAAAGTTAGTTTTTTTTCTCAAGTCAGGTGGCGTGTTATCTATACGCATGTTGAGCTATCCGCGTGTATGTCTACACCGTTAAATGTCCGAGTGATTCCGCGTGTATGTACACGCCGTTAAATGTCCGAGCGAAACAAAGGAAAATGTACACCTACATCTGGGGAGCGATATTTTTTTTCCTACGATGGTAGGGGAAGACTCATAAATGTGATTAACCCCAGTGACGGGTAGGTTTAGGGATGGGTATGGGGTAGGTCATATATTTATATATACAGTAATGTAACGTTAAGTCAATGGCGTTGATAAACATGCTGAAAAGCAATTATGCGTGTTGATAGCACGCCAAAAATGGAAATACATGTATGCCATTTCATGAGATCAGTCTGCTATTTCTATTATGTGGACAGCTCAGTCTAGGCACGTTCCACATACTGTTTCTTTACAAAGTGGCACCAACCGCTGGCCTGGCAGCAGAATACAGAGTTGTTAATCGTGTCCGCGGATCATTTTGAAAATGGTGTCGTGCATTCGTCGTCTGTTTGCGGAAAGCGCGAAGAAAACACATTTACGTTTTTAGTAGGCCTATCGTTGTCGTGTAAACATTCACTCAGACCCCTTACATTAGGCTACAGCAGTCAATATAGTCTGTTTACATACAGCAACAATTAAAAAGAATGTGTCCAAATGGACTCAAAATCAGAGACGAGGACAGAAAAAAAGTCCAAAAGCTGGTGATGCCATAGAAACAACATTTTTGGTTCCCCAAAAAAACTTTTCAGTCACAGTCCTTTAAATAACCCTTTGTGCAACCATAGAACGTAGTGTAAAATTAAACAGTATTAGGAATAAAAGATTAGAAGCCACTGTATATAATTTTTAATAGCGCCTCAGGGTGTGCAGATGAAACGCGATACAGTTAGGCTATCTTGCTTTCGGAGGGAGATGCCTGCCGTTTGGGAATGCAGTCATGTAAGACGGTTCTGGGTGGTGTTTAAACTTTGACAACAGACTTTCAGGCATTTCAGGTGCCGTGCAACAATCGGTCTGCTGGTTAGTCCGGTCGCAGTTGTCTTATCACAGTCACACGCTTATTGTTTGTGATGCGCATCAAGGAATTTATTCAATTCATGCGTTTCCGTAGTTTATGAGCATGTTTTCTTATCGTATAAAAAGTTTATATGACTCAATTGAGCGCATACATTTTTTGTATGCACATTTTGGTAATTCCATCCAGTGTTTTTTATAATGCGAATGATGAAAATGCCCAAAAAATTTCGGTGGATGGACAGAACACATGAAGGACTGTCTTTTTCCCAATGGTTTGAGGTCTTCAAGGTTAGTTCTTAAACCATCTAGTCACCCAAAATTGTTTATATGGAGGATGCAATGAGAGAGGTAGAGTCCTTGGACAAGATGTTAACATATTTAAGTGGCAACATGAACACACTAGTTTAAATGAGATAACATCTTGAAAAATGTATGAGAAAAAAAAAAATCAGATAACCAACTTGAGTTATGAAGGTGCCAACTAACGGTTTGAAGTGTGCGATGAGATCTAGAGATCACTGAACACTTGATCTGTCTGAGCACACGGGTTGCTGCGATACCCAACATATCAGTTGAGGCTGCAAAGGTATGTCAGGCCATCAACAAGGTTTTAAATGTCAAATATGTTTGACCAATCATTTAAGTTTATTAGACATATACCCACACAAGCATCTCAATTACATCTAAATGAATGTCAATGCCAAACTAGCACAAAAATACCCCCATGGCTGTGGGTGTGACCCTGTTGAGATGAGTCAAGGGATTTGTAGCTCAGGGCTGCTGACCAAATCACTGTTAGTCCAGGACACTATTAACATAACCCACATTTATATCCAGAATGCTGGAGCTTCACAGAGACTTAAAACTCTCATTGATGCAGAAAGCCAAAGCCATACATACCGCAGGTCCTTATAGCACAAACACAGTCATAAGGGTATGGGGGAGACCTGTTCTACATCAACAGGTGAGATCAACAAGCATTAGTGCAGGTAATTTAATCTCGGGGGAACAGAGACAGGTTGGGAATTGCATCTGGGACATTTCTATATGACACTTAAAAACACTGAAACTCCTTTGAAGAGAGTAGCTAAAATGTCATTATCTTCTGTTTGATGAGCTTATAGACTCAAATGGATTTATAGGAAATCATAATTGTATTATCTTAATTGCTTTTTATATCGATGAGATTAGTTTCCAGGGTTTTATGCTGAGAAATGGAGCCCAGTGTAACTGTATTCAGATTTTCTGCAAATAAAATATTTCAACACTATAGTTTCCAAAGGGTTGGGGTCACTTTGATTAAGAAAACAAAAAAAAAAATCAATACAAATATTCAGACAGGATGCATTAAATTGATTAAAAGTAAAGACATTTATATTTAGACAAAACAATCCTGAAACAAATGTATCACTGTTTCTCTAGAAATCTGCATTTTAATGATTTCTGAAGGATCACGTGACACTGAAGACTGGAGTTATCGCAACCGCTGAAAAATCAGCTTTGCAACACAGGGATGCATTACACAAGTATATAATAAAATATAAAACATTATTTATAAACTGTAAAAAAAAAAAATAAAATTCATAATATTTGTTTTTACTGGATTTTTTTACTGGCTATCGAGGCTAAAATACTTAAGTTATACCGGTCAAAAGGCGAAATCTGAGAAACTCCATGAACTATACATCAAATTCAACCTGCACAGCCCTTCTTATAAAAGAAGATTTTATAAGCTGGTTCGGTGGCTAAATAGAGGGAATGCGCGTGACGTCAACGTCACAGTGAGTGGCAAAAAGACTGAGTGGCTGAATATATGTTTTCAGCGAGAATGCCGCGAAAAACAAACACAACACATAAAAGTGGGAAAGAGCTTTACGATTGACTGTACAACTAGATCTGACAAAAAATCAGAGGTTTATTTTTACAGACTGCTATAGAAAGAGGAGCAAATGGATTCGCTGCAATTGGCTTTATGCACTTCCTTCAGCCAGCTCCTTTGTTTCCTGTCTGCCATTATTGGGCAAACCCGATTAATCCTGGTGTGTCTGATTATTGTTGTTGTGACTACTGAGGTCAGGCACATCTGGATTAATGAGTTTGTCCAACAATGGAAGACAAAGGAGCTGGCTGAAGTTCAGGAAGTACTGTAAATGTGCATAAAGCTAATTCACAGAAACTGGACTCCAGTCAGCAAAAGGTGGATTTGCAGTTATCATTTTGTTTTGTGTCAATATGCTGAATTAAGGTGTATTAACAACTCATCAATTAAATATTATATTTAATCAAATTTTTATATTTAATAAATTAAATATTATATTATATAAATATAATATTATATGTATCATTGCATATTCTGCATTATTGGATGTTTTTTTTTTTAATAATAGGGCTGGACGATATGATTATAGCCAGGCCATAACACTGATGTAAGTGATCACCCGGATTTAAACCTACCTATATTGTATTTGTATAAAGCATTCACAGGCAAATTTGCTTTATGTTTAGGTCTATGTTGCTTTTATTTCCCCGGTGTCGAAATCATGCCAACATAAATGTCAGGCAACACGATTCCTGGCTGCATGTCAATATCCATGGATCACTGGATCTTTAGTAAGTTGTAAGGAACACTATATAGAGTCCAACATTTAGTTTAAATTGATAAAATTGTTCGTTTTAGTCGCATTTTCGCAGTTTCCCCTGTTAAATTCAGGCACGCTGCAGATCTTTTGCCACTCAGTCAGGTTGAGGGGGATTGTTCCGGCGGGAATGGGAGAGTGACGTAAAAATCTGCATATTTAGGTTAAAAAGTAACTAATGTTATAACGTTACATAAGACTGAGGCGGAAAGATGCGGATATAACCATACATTATTTAAGGTTATTTCTATTCGTTACGATAGATATATGAACTGATGTTGTCAATTCAAGTAAGCTTCGTGCTTTAATTCCCCATTGCGAACATGCACTGTAACGTTAGTCTACCGGAGCTGAACTGCTTGTTGACTGCTGCTCATTTCCCCCCGAGAATATCACATTAAAAACAACCCTTATTAGAAAACATAATTCCTTTGTGGATCATCGGTGCTTTCTCCATATTTCTTTGTCTAACGTTAATCTCAGTGTCTCGCTGCACGCGAGTTAACGATGTGTGTTCGACATATTTAAGTGGGAGTGGGGCCGTCCACACTGTTTTATCCATTGAAGGCACCGCTCACGTTGTGTTTTCGGCTTTGGAAACGGAAAGAACACAACTCCTCCAGACAATCTCTCGGGGTAGCCTACCTAGTGTGCGATTTATAAACGCTGTCGGTGGGGTGCACCGCATCACCATCTTGCTTGGAGTCAATGTTTGACGGGCCCTGCTCACATAGTAACGGACTGTTGCTATGACGTGTAATTGAACAATGGCCGTTTTGGGGGAGGGGCCGGCGAAAGGTCAATCATGACACGGTCGGTGATCAACACAGTTTTTGTTACACGCACACAAAAAATTCCTATTTTTAATGAGTTTTTATGTGAAGTAAATTATTTAATCAAATCTCTTAGGAAAATTGATAATAGAAAATGTTTTTCTTTTCTGAAGAAATATGATGAGATCTTTCATGTACCAAGATGATTAGTAGCCTATCTGTTAATTTTTTAATTTTATTTTTTTTTGTTTGTTTCTTTTTTTCACTCTTCTTTCTTTCTTTATTCTGTTTATGCAAGAATGATTCTACTTGATCAATACATTGTTGAAATGATCCAGATGTTTAAGAGGTGCATGTTTGCACTATTGTAAAGCAATTTTTGAAAAAAAAAAAAAAAAAAAAAATACACGCACACAAACAAAAAACTCCAGAAACTGCCAACACAATTACTGTACATTGACACAAAGAGGGTGAATAATGAATCTTAATCATCAAGGTATTTAAAAAGACAAAAGGAGACATTTGAAGGCAAACTTGCATCTGTCCTTCACAGAGTAAGCTATCCCAGAATGCACTGCTACAACATCATGGCAGATGAGAGAGAATCTTGATTATATATTTGTTTCAATCAGTGCTGAAAAGAATCAATAATGAATGTTCAAAGTAATTGATTTATTCAAGTCATTTGTGCATGTGAGGTCTATTTTGTGCTTAATAGAGTATTTTGTCACGCTATCATCGTACAATTGAAAGTAAAGTGTTGCCTGCTAACCGCTAACGTTAGGCTAAATGTGTGTGGTGTTGTTGCGACCTACTGTAGGCCTATGTGTCGGGTTCCAAATCAGTCACTCATGAGGTTACTTTTAGGCAGCTGCCTATGTAGATAATAAGCATTTATCTTTATATCAACAAATTCATAACCATCCATTCATCATATACTGTGCAGTACTCAGTAAACAACAAACTTGTATTCGATTCCAAAGATAGAAAATTTCTTTCAAAACAATGTTTTCACTCAGGTCCTGTAATTCTACAGCAGCCACATTCTTTCTTATTATTAACTAACACATTTCATGTTGACAGACCAAGCAAAAGAAAGAAGGGCCCATATTTAGTAGTACACAGTGGGTCATTATATAACCACGTTAATAAGTTGCTCTCTCTCTCTCTCTCTTTCCATTTCTTCACCAATCTGGAAAATCTACGGGGACGGGAGGTAACACACAAGGCGTTGTTATTTTCTGAGAAACATAGATTTGTCCTACCTTAACTATGAACCCCTAAAGGTATCGGATGTTTCTCATTTCGTAGAAAGGCCCACGTAAATCTTTCAGATAGTGGCACATGTCAAGACTTCTTTTTAATAAGTCGTTAGTCAAGACCAGTTACACTCAATTAAACTTGTTAAGCAAATCAGATTTACATAGCATTCTCAGAAGTAAAGGTGTGTTAAAAGATTATTTATTTAAATTAAAGATAATTATTTTTATGTCCGATTTGAGTGTTTTCTAATATCTAGCTTGTAAACATCACTTGTACATCAAAAAACGAGAAGTGCTGCAGAATGTATTGCACTCCAGGCTTGTTTGTTGGACTAACCCTTAATGTGTCATCCGTGAGATGACTGTTAATCAGAGGTGATTTAACTATAGCTCTCTCTGTGACTATCCTGTTTTTTTAACGGGGTAAGGAAATGTTTACTTACACACTATCATCTGATGGCTGACAACGCACTTCCTGTTTCAGATGCCTGTGTGCTTTGAAAGATGTTAAAATGTAAGGTGTCATAAACATTCACAGTGCAAAAGCACACAATTTGGCTGTAAATGTGTGCGTGATGCTCCTTAATTACTGAATAGTAATTCACTAATAAATCTCGCCATGAAGATCAATAAACAGACAAATTGAAAAGGGTAATACTGCCCCCTCTGGTGCACTATATATATATATATGTGTGTGTGTGTGTGTGTGTGTGTGTGTGTGTGTTACATTTCTCTGCATACACTTAGATGCTGAATTACAAAGGCCATCCCTGCTCTCCCAAAAAACTTTGCTTTTGGTCCTTTCTTACATAATATTCTTTTCATCCAATGTATCTTAGAGAGCCACAGTGTGTTTGAGAGCAATACTGCAGTTTCTGAGAAACATCACAGAGAAAGAGTGACAGACGGTGTTAAAGTGTTGAAGCTAATAAAATATGTGATGCTGGAGGATGGAAACCTTCTGACAGTTTCAGCAAAGTTATGAATCACTGAAATAAACTGGGGCATTCGTTTTTGTGACTTTTACCAGAAGCAAATTGAAGCTGCTTTGACCTTTTTGAAGATGCATATTTAACAGTCATGACTATTTAGGTGATCTATAATAATACAAGGTTATTAAAAATTGTGAAACTGGAATGGAGATCAAGAGAACATGATATTGCTGATAATAGCCTAATATATATATTTTTTTTTATTAAATTAGAAATATGCAAAATATCTCAATTAGTTCATTGAATAAATATGTAGACGCCTGCTTGTTTCTTTACCATTCCTCTACTGACATCTCCTGGTTAAACTAAGAATTACGTTGTCTAGTCATTTTAAAATGTAATATGCTCGTTTTCTCCGTTTTCCAATTACTACTGATAGTGTTTAAGTTGAAATTTAATAAATATAAAAGTCAATAATATTTTTGACTTCAAGAATTAATGTTTAAATAGAATTTTAAAAAATAAAAATACGTAATAAAGGGTGGGGTTTAATGTCTCTGACCAATCCATAGGGACCAATCCCAAACCACAACTCCACGATTCTTCCTTATACGTCACTTGACTCCTCCCACTAGCGGCAGTGCGAGTGTTTTGATATAAGTCACTCAATTCATTTCTGCGTTATAACTTGTTTTTATAAACTTTATTTTTTGTTTCTGGATACAAATCATCGTAAAATGCAAGCACTAAGGTATGTGTAAAAATATAAACTGTATATTTTATATTTAATAGCTATAGAGTCAATGTTGATAGTGAAATGTTGCACAATACATTGTGTCGAGGAAGCAAAGGGATTTTCATTCATTCATATGATGAAACATTTATGATAGTTTGAATTAGACTGTAAAAAAGATTTAAATACAGAATTGGGCAAAAACGAATTCACATGTTTTATTATTTTTGAACTGAGCACGCGAAAGAAACTATGATTTCAAATCAACGCCCATAGAAACCAAGTTGCGTAATGTGAAATATTTTTACCTTTATCCTTTACCTTTCCCCTCAGAAATATGTTTCGGCCGTGGTCATCTGATGCCAGACTTGACGGTAAAACTGTTATAATAACTGGAGCTAACACTGGAATTGGCAAAGAGACAGCCATTGACCTGGCAAAGAGAGGTATGCAACCCTATTTCTATAAAGTTTAGTATTAATATACTGTCATATGGAAAATGTTTGTCTTTCTGCTGTCATGTCTTCAGGAGCACGGATCATTATGGCATGCCGAGATCTGGAGAAAGCAGATGCAGCCTTGAAGGAAGTTAAGGATGCTTCAGGAAACCAGGATGTTGTTACCAACAGACTTGACCTTGCCGATACCAAATCAATCAGAGAATTTGCAGAAAAAATCAATAAAGGTGAGTCATAAAATTCCTCTGTAAACGTCTTCCCCATATAGCACTACACTGATGCATCTGGAATTGTCTTTCAGAGGAGAAACAAGTCAACATCTTAATCAATAACGCTGGTGTGATGGTTTGTCCTTACGGAAAGACAGCAGATGGTTTCGAAATGCAAATAGGGGTGAACCACATGGGTATCTAGTTTGTCCAAATCGGTCACCTTTTTTAACCTTAAAAGAAATTAAGGGAGTCATCAAAGCTGTCCTTCTTCCTGTAGGTCACTTCCTGTTGACATACCTGTTATTGGATTTAATTAAAAAATCAACGCCAGCAAGGATTATTAATGTCTCGTCCATGGCTCATCAATGGGGGACCATCAACCTGGAGGACATCAACAGTGAGAAGACCTATGATAAAAAAAAAGCCTACAGCCAGAGCAAACTGGCAAACATTCTGTTCACTTGCTCATTGGCCAAAAGACTAGAAGGTCCGTCTCATAAAAAAAAGACATTTATATATATATATATATATATACATATTTAACTTTTTAATAAATTATTTAAATATCACTAAAATGTCTAAACCAGGTTCATAGAACTAAACTATTTTATAGATTATAAAATATAATTTTAAATAATATAATACAAATTGGGATTATAATATAAAATAAAAACACATTTTAAATTAATTTCTATGCCATTTTTGCCCCGAACCTGGATAATATCGGACGCTGTCGTGGGTTGTGCATTTGTACTTTATGATGTTTGATGCTGTCTCGTCTGGTCTCAGGTACTGGATTAACGGCGTATGCTCTCCACCCTGGTGTGGTTCAGACTGAACTGTGGAGGCACTTGAATAAAGCTCAGCAAGTCGCCATGTTGATGGCAAAGCCCTTCACCAAAACATCTGTGCAGGGAGCTCAGACCACCATCTACTGCGCCGTGGCCCCTGAACTAGAGACAGAGAGCGGCAAATATTACAGGTCAGTGGAATTTCGGCAAATATTACAGAAAAAAGATTTACCGAAATTGCAGTAGAGCTTACCATGTAATTTCATCGACCTATAGTACAGTGTGAAACACACAAGTCCAATAGGTCATGTTCTGTTATCTTTCAGTTATCATTTTCATACAGCATTTAGTTACTGCTGATAATCTTTTACCTCTGATGTCATGATGTTTCATAAAACTAACAGCTACAGTTCAGTCATGTTTTAAATAGTCGATTAGACAGTGCTTAAAGGAGTAGTTCACTTTAAAAAACGTTTGCTGATAATTTACTCACCCCAGTCATCCAAGATATCCATGTCTTTATTTCTTCAGTCGAAAAGAAATGAAGGTTTTCGATGAAAACATTCCAGTATTTTTCTCCATATAATGGACTTCAATGGGAACCAAACAGTTCAAGGTCCAAAAGACAGTTTCAGTGCAAACTACAAACTGTTCAAAGCGGGCTTTAAACGATTCCAGACGATGAATAAGGGTCTTATCAAGCGAAACGATCACTCATTTAAAAACAAAATAACAAAGTTTAAGTTTTATAAGCTCAATTGGTCGCCTTGTGACTCTCCTGTTCGAACTAGTTTATCAAAATGAACAAATCTTTTTTCGTGTCATTTGGTTCATTCAACGAACGAAATGAACGAGTTGACTCGGGAAAAGATTTGTTCATTGATCTGTTAGACAATGGTAGCACATTGTCACCTGTTTTCTGCTGTCCACACAGTGACTGTGCACCTGCTAAATGCTCCCGGGCTGCCATGGATGATGAGATGGCCCAGCGCCTCTGGGAACTCAGCTGTAAGATCCTCAGCATCACGTGGGAATGAAAACTCAACTCTCTTCCAGATGAAGTTTTATTGCAGTCTGCCTGAGATTAGCCCACCTGTCAGAATCAGAAATACCATTAGTTTATATTTATAAAATATCAGGATGAGAACTGGCTTGAAAGACTAACAAATATAATCAAATATGATGGGCTTTAAATTATGTAAAATTTAAAACGTATATTGTGTAGTTTTTGATCTCAGGTTGCTTATATATAATAATTAAGGTACATTTTTATGCACAAAATTATGTATTGGATGCCAGATTCAGACGGTTGAAAATGCACTCAGTGATTATGTGAATATATTTAATACATTTGAGTTTTTGGATCCTGTTATTTGCAATAAAAGGACATATTTGTACGTATATTTGTTTAATATGTCTCTTATTGTATATTGGATATTGTTCTTTACATATTACATTGTTCTTTAGACAAACACTATGTCAAAAAGATTTTAAAACATAAAATGTTTTACAAATTGTTCTGCTAGTATACACACACACACACACACACACACACACACACACATATATACAGTATCTATATATATATATATATATATATATATAGACAGATTGGTGCTGTCAAATCTTTTATATAAATAATATATATATCTTTTATATAAATAATATACTATATATATATATATAGTGCTGCCAAAGCTATATTTTTGCTTATGTTAAATATGATTAATTACATATTTACACATATATAGATATTTTATGATACTATAAAAAGATGCCAGTGCAGAAACTCTTCCAGACTTGGTATCCATGGCAATCTCTCATCTTTATTTTCACCCTGAGCCAGTCACCATGACAACCTCTAATCAGCTCTGCCTTCCCATGACAACCTCCAACTGCAGCTTTTCTTGACCCGTCACCATGACAACAACTCATTGCCCAATAGTGATGCAGGGGATTTTGAAAAAAGGGTCAATAGCACCACCTAGTGGCCAACACACAAAATATGACATTGCCTGTCATTTTTTATTTCTCAGGAAAAAATTAAAAATAAACTATTAAATAAAACTAAAAAATCAACCAAACAGATGTGTTTGAACATGTTTCAAGTAAGGTACTCTTTGATCCAGTAAAATAAGAGCTGTACAAATAGTGATAATAATTTGAGGCCCCTACTGGCAATACAAGAGTTATGAGAATGGACGCCACTTTTGTTGGGGCAATTAACCACTGAGGTAATTGAAAGGCATGAATGGAGCTCTGTTTTCAGTAATGAACTCAACTTGCATGTCATTCCCTCCTCACATCACTCTTCCTGATGGAGCAAAAGGAGCAGAAACCGCGACGTAAGTCCCGTTTCCGACTTAAATCAGAATTGATCTACATTTCTAACATATAGCATTTGAGCTGAAATAGTTTATTATATGCAGGGATGTTAGCCTATTATCCATTCACTCTAAAGGTTACAATCAGAACCAAAAAGGTTTTACAGTCTGATGGCTATTTGATAACCATTTACACAAACGTTTAATTCTCTAGTTGTTTAGAAAACCATCTTGCTTTAAAGACCCCAGAAATATGCTACTAACCCGAAGAACCAATAATGTGAAAGCAATAATGTTTTTAAAAGTAAAAAATCTAACTTGTACCATGCAGCCGCTGTACCATGTGACCACTCCAAATGGTGTGTTCAACTTGAAGTGGCGCTGTGCCAACAGATCGGTGTGTGATAGGGAGCAGATGGAGCTTTATTTTTACGATAATTACGACATGGCGTGATTGCAGCATAATCTCCAAAGAACAATAATGCCAACTCAGCCCTGTACAGCCAAATGTCTTTGTTGAATCTGATGTCCAAATAAAGAACTTTTATTTATGAGAGTTTTTAGCAACTTTTTTCAAAAATATAAGCCTATCAATTATGTGGGATATTGCTGCGTTCACGCCATGTCGCAATACCATAACTATTCTGACTTGTAAAAAGCATTCACGTGATCACGAACTCCCCAGACAGCAACATGTTGGCCCCATGACCACAGGTTTACCAAAAATCCTGTGAGAAAAACTGATATTGCTATGGCAATCCAGCTTATATATATATATTATATATTGTAGTATAGTTCTGTTGTATTAATAAATTACAATTTTGTACTAATTTCCAGTCTGGGCCAAAATGCCAGGGCCGATTGTTTGTCCCAGTCCAGCCCTGGTAGGCCTAGTGAGGTAAATTATTATTAATTAAATATTTGTTGAAGTTATTGTTACTGTGTTCCCAGATCATTAAATAATAAGTCACATGATCAGATCTGTATTTCATAAAAAGTTCAATTTCTTGCTGATTATAATTAAGGTTTATGCTGGGACTGGGTTCAAACCAGGTCGTAATAAGATGTGACAACACGTGATGCTGTACTGTTGTCTTCGGATTCGGACTTAAATGTTTCTTTTGCTCAAAATAAATCTGCAGTGGTCATGTGGTACAAAGTCGTAGCCCTCAAAAATTAGGAGTCTAAAATTGTAAAACGACTCAATATAGTACTGGCCAGTGGCCACATCGGGTCATATAGATTCCGTAGACAACCAGATCTTGACTGAATGCGCCGGGAATGTCCCCGGTAGTCATGATGGCCAGTACGCCTGAGGCCTAGTGCCCTGGCTTTTTATGTATAGCAAATACTTAACTATTTTAATGAAATAATGCTAGATAACTTATTTTGTAATGCATTATTTAATAACTCATGCATCAAGCTTAATTAAAGCACACTCCCATAAAAAAAAACAGGAACACGTGTGTGTCGTGATTCGCGTCTGTGTTAATTAATTTTATCAGTCTATAATTTTCTGCATGTGCCCGTCAGTGGTCGCTCTCGGCTAATTCTCTGTATATTTTCACACAATTATACGTCAGGATATTCAAATAGCTACTTCGCATGCATCATGCTCTTTCTAAATCAACTTTAAACTAATTATAACTTCTCATGCTTCAACCACAGCACTGATATAGAGAAACGCTTTATGTTAATTTAATCCATTTAGCTCCCCCTTAACTTTTTCCCTTTAATCCTTCAAAATGCCGGTGAACATGGCTGGATGCACCACAGACTGCGTGGAGAAGCCGATCTCCATCTGCTTCCAGAAGTTCGGCCGCTTTGTGGGAACTTACCCGTGGTGGTTCTTCATCTCTCCTCTGGTGATCTCTGCGGTGCTGGGGAGTGGGTTTTATTTCTTGGAAGAACGCGAGGCCAATGATATTGAGGATCAGTTCACACCTGTAAACGGTCCCGCCAAGCTGGAGAGGCAGTTTGTGCAGGAAAACTTTCCGCAGAACGACTCGGTGTTCTCCAACCAAAGACTCTACACGGATGGAGTTTACGCGTCCTTCATTGCGGTATCAAGATCCTCCAACATCCTCACAGATGCTGCTTTTCAGGAGATAGTCACTTTAGACAGGAAGGTCAAGGAGCTGAATGTGACTATGGGTCACGAGGTGCTCACTTTTGAGGGACTTTGCGCGAGACGGTACAAGAAATGCATACCTAACAAGATACTGGATATTTACAAATATTATGGTAACGATTTAGAAAAGACCGAGCTCACCTTCCCGTTCTTTCGTTTCGGATTCTCGTACATTTTCCTGGGCTATTCTGTCGGTGGAGTGAGTATAAACTCTACTGTTATTAAAAGTGCAAAGTCAGTGCGCCTGTTATATTTCCTAAAGGAGGATAATCGTACCAGAACAGACTTATGGCTGAACGAATTCCTTAAGGTTTTTCCATCTAATTTATCACTAAGCTTCATTAAGGTAGGTCATATTTTATTACTGTTTGAGGACTTTATTGATGGGCCAGTTGTCATTATTGTTGTTTGGAATGCCTTGACGTTTGCTAAAATGTAACTAATCTTTAAATCTGAAACGATGATGTCAGTATTATGGTAATGAATGTTAGTATAATTTTCCTCAGGTGACCCATTCCACATCTCTGTCAAGGCAGGTGGAATTTGAGGCAAACACAAAGGATGTGATTCCCCTCTTCTCTATCACATACGTCATTGCCATTGCATTCTCAATTCTTTCTTGTTTGAGGTAGGCTATGTTAACCTGAATAGTTAGGCTAATTTTAATGCACACCTGATTTGTTCAACTCTAGAATACCTACTGTATTCAAATTGAATGAAGGAATCTTGTATGAAAATGATTCAAAATAAGATTAGTTTTAAGAGTTGTCTGTTGTATTTAACCATGAGAAATTCTTTAAATTATATTCAAATGTATTTTGTCTGTTTTCCAGGTTTGACTGTGTCAGAAATAAAGTATGGGTGGCCACATTTGGGGTGCTCTCCGCTGGATTGGCTGTTCTGTCGGCTTTTGGGATGATGTTACACATTGGTGTCCCGTTTGTCATGACAGTTGCTAATTCTCCATTCCTAATATTAGGTAGGCTAATAACTTCGTAAAACCAGTTGACCCAAAAATGTAATTCTATCATAATATCCTCATGCCGTTCCAAACGTAATACTTTTGTTAATTTTCAGATCTCAAATTAAAGGGATAGTTCACTTTGAAATACATTTTTGATAAGGGCATCCAAGATGTAGGTGTCTTTGTTTCCACTTTAGTTTCAATTTTGATATTTTTAGGTCAAACCGTTCTTGTCTGTCAGTCATATAATGGAGGTCTATGGTCACCACCTCAAAGAGCATGCACAGAGAAGTCCAAATTAAACATGATTTAATGACTCGTAAATGTAAGTACACATTGATGGCCTAAGACACGAAACGAGCAGTAGAAACAGTATTTATATCGTTTTTACCTCTTGGACCCCATAGACCTCCATTATATGACTGAAAGACAAGAACGGGTTGACCTAAAAATATCAAAATTGAAACTACTGTGGAAACAAAGACACCTATATCTTAGATGCCCTTGAGGTAAGCTAAAACATTTCAAAAATTAATTTCAAAGTGAACTATCCCTTTAAGACATTTTAATAAAGTCTGAGAGCTTCGATCCGTCCATTGACACTTTAAAAAGTTCATGAAGAGATCCATATGAATCAAGCTGTTTAGTCCAAATTTTCTGAAGAGACACAATCACTTTACTTGATGAACAGTTTTAATTTAGGCTTTTATTCACATTTAAATATTAATCAGTGAACATAAAAAAGCTCAACCAAATCTCATTGGTTCATGCTGAAGCTCAAATGTGCAGCGTAACACGAGAATGAACCTCATTGGTTCTCGCACATCAAGCGAACATGCTTGAACTTCCGTTTCCACAACTGATGTGTGCTTTGATGAATGTTTATATGTGAATAAAAGCCTAAATTTAATCTGTTCATCATAAAGCGATCGAGTCTCTTCAGAAAATTTGGAATAAACCGCTTAGTTTTATGATTTCTAAATGAACTTTTTGAAGCGTCAAAGTGGTAGTTGCGTAGCTGTCAATGGCGGGACAGAAAGCTCACAGATTTCATTAAAAAGATCTTCATTTGTGTTCTGAAGATGAACGAAAGTCTTGCAGGTTTGGAACAACATGAGGGTGAGTAATTAATGACAGAATTTAAATTGGTTAACTATCCAATCCCTTTAATGTATAATATCAGATTAAACAGGGATTTTCTAATGTGTTTCAATAGGGATCGGAGTGGACGACATGTTCATCCTCATTTCCTGCTGGCAGCAGACGAATGTCCACGATCAAGTAGAGACTCGACTGTCTAAAACGTACAAAGAGGCGGCCATTTCGATCACCATCACAACGCTCACGGACGTGCTCGCTTTCTACATCGGCCTCATGACGCCCTTCCGCTCCGTCCGCTCCTTCTGCTTGTACACCAGCACCTCCATCCTCTTCTGCTACATCTACAGCATCACATTTTTCGGAGCGTTCCTCGTTCTTAACGGACGGCGAGAGAACAGCAACAAGCACTGGCTGACCTGCAAGGAGGTACCAGAGGAGTGCCCTATAGATCAGTCGAAGTGGTATGAATTATGTTGCGTGGGAGGCGCTTACGACCCTCATACTGGCAAGGAGGAGGTACAGCCCATGAACCACTTCTTTAAAAAATACTACGGCCCTTTTCTGACAAAGTCGTGGACCAAGGTCTTTGTGATCGTGCTTTATTGCTTCTATTTGATTATCAGCATTTATGGCTGCTTCCAAATTCAAGAAGGAATCGATCTTCGCAATTTGGCAGCTGATGACTCTTATGTGGTAAAATACTACGACAACGAGAAGGCATATTTCTCCGAATATGGCCCAAACATCATGGTTGTCATCCGACGGGAATTTCCGTACTGGGACGAAAAGTACATGTCAGATCTTGAAACTTGCATTGAAGATTTCAAAAACTTATCGTTCATTGAAAAGGATATATTCACGTCCTGGATCAAATCATACAAGTACTATGGATATCACTCCAAACTCAATCTGAGCGCCGAAGACGTCTTCAAAGATAACTTGGGATCGTTTCTGCGATTCTATTCCGATTTCAAGCAGGACGTCAATTTCACCAACAACTCCATTCACGCGTCTCGCTTTTTCATCCAGACTGTAAATATTTCTACTGCCCTGGATGAGATGAATATGTTGAATAAATTAAGAGAGACAGCACAAAAGTGCCCTGTCCCTTTACTGGTTTACCATCCTGCCTTCATCTACCATGACCAGTATGCAGTAATAGTCACCAACACCATCCAGAATATCGCGGTGACGACAGCCGTAATGTTGCTCATCTCCCTTCTCCTCATCCCAAACCCTCTGTGCTCTCTCTGGGTGACGTTTTCCATCGCATCGGTCATTGTGGGGGTCACTGGTTTCATGGCATTATGGGATGTTAATTTAGACACCATCTCCATGATCATTCTTGTTGTCTGCATTGGTTTTTCTGTAGACTTCTCCGCTCATATATCTTACGCCTTTGTCTCCAACAAAAAGCCCAGTGCGAATGAAAAGGCAGTGGAGGCCTTGTTTCATTTAGGTTACCCTATTTTGCAGGGGGCTGTGTCTACTATTCTTGGGGTGGTAGTGTTGTCTGCTTCGAAGAACTACATCTTTAGAACGTTCTTTAAAATTATGTTCTTGGTAATATTCTTTGGTCTGTTCCATGGCTTAACTTTTATCCCAGTTTTTCTGACCTTTTTTGACATGTGTAGTGGCACACCAGCTAACAAGAAATCAGGCCCAGAAGAGCAGGTCATGAAGAACAGCCACGCGAATAATGTTCAAGCAATGGCTAGGGATGGTGAGGTGAAAGAGCGGGAAATTTACGACAATCGCAATTTTCAACCTGACAACCACCGAACGTGTCAGTCTCAGCCGTGCTCTGCCATATGGATGATAACTGGCAATAATCATCGTGTCCAAGAAAATCACATGTGTGTGGCAAGCACCATCCCAATGTTCAGAGTGGACAGTCAGACCTATGAGGTTCACATGTATACACCTTCTGATGATACCATGTTAAGAGTCAACTGTCAACCAAAAGGTCAAAACTCTGAAGGTCAGAATTGTGTTTTAGGAAATAGGAACCACATTCAAGATTCAAATGTTCCCACTCTTAACTGTTCTGATTTGGCCATTTTGTAAAATCCTTATACTTAAAGGAGTAGTTCACTTTTAAAAAAACGTTTGCTGATAATTTACTCACCCCATGTCATCCAAGATGTCCATGTCTTTCTTTCTTCAGTCGAAAAGAAATTAAGGTTTTTGATGAAAACGTTCCAGGATTGTCTCCATATAATGGACTTCAATGGGAACCAAACGGTTCAAGGTCCAAAAGACAGTTTCAGTGCAACTTCAAAGGGCTTCAAACGATTCCAGACGATGAATAAGGGTTTAAGTTTTATAAGCTCAAATGGTCGCCTTGCTCTGTTCTGTGATGCGTGTTCGTTACTCTCCTATTCAAACTAATCTTTTCCAGAGTTCGTTCATTGAATGAACCAAATGACTCGAAAAAAGATTAATTCATTTTGATAAACAAGTTTGATCAGGAGAGTCACGAACGGGCAAAGTTTTTTTTAAAAGTGAACTACTCCTTTAATTTTCTTCTGAATATATTGTTTGTATGTGTACTACATTTATATGTTTAAATTTTACTAATGTAATATAAATCAACAAGACAAAAACATGGCATTTTTTTTTCTACAAAAATATACCCGGGCCAATGGTTTTAGGACTTTTTAAGGGTTTCAGGAATTAGTGGCCCTGATTAATCTGTAAAAAAAAAATATTTAAAAAATATGTTTACAAAATGCATCACCAATGTAAGACTAGACTCGCTTACAAAACTCAAGGATAACAAATTTGTGAAATTCATTCATAAAACCTTCAAATTCAATTGAATGAAACAATTTACGTAAAAATGGGTTTAAATGGATTTAAACAGAAATGTATTGCTGCATGTACGAGCCCCTATCTTTCAGAAAATATTTAAATGTCTTATTTTTGTAGTATATGCAAATATTTCTATTTAGTTATAAAAAGTAGATAGTAGTTTTTCTTAATTTTTGTGAAATAAACTAACTGAATGCACAAATGTAACCATATTTTGCTCTGTATTTATGAGAGGTTTACAATGTTTTCTTATGGATTGTTCAAAGTGTAAAAGCTCATTAAAGACATAACTAAATACACAGATTTTAATTTTTATTGGCCACAAAACGATTCCTGCACTGTTTTAAAATATGTACTTTCCCTTTGCTTCTCTACTGCACGCGCTGTTGTGCTTTCTTTGAGAAAATAGGATTGCCTGAGTAAGGATTATAACAAGAACCGTGAATATTTTCATCTTTTACTCGAGTTTTGTTTAGTATATTTTTCATATTTATGAATAGTTGAGGATTATCATTTTAGGGAGACTTTTATAAAAACTGTTGTGTAGTTCACTCAATTTTTACAGTATTTCATGATCCTAATTCTTAATATGCTCGGATAAAAACGTCAGTGGATTTATGCATTTGGCAGTACAATGATGAGGCATGCCTGACCTTTGATCTCAGATTTCTAGGTAATGTTAGGTCTGGGAAGGTATAAAATAACCAAAATTGCTGTTTGAAATCAAGATTTTAATGTTTGAAATCCAATATTTGTCACACATAACAATATTGTGGTTAAGATTGCAACAATTAAGCAATGCAACATTTTCTAAAAATGCTGTCTAATTTAATTTTTTTCATTTCAGTCGTATGGCCAAAATACATAACTTTGCATTACAGGTGCACAGAAATCTCACAGTCTTCATCTGATCTCTGTTTTATCAATTCAGCCAATGAGGATAGTGTATTGCTTGGATCGAGCAAAGCAACAAGAGGAATATTCACACCTATCTCTTGAAACAAGCGATTTTGCAATGTCATGGCCAGCATTGAGTCAATGCCTAATGCAGTGAGCGCAGTTTCATCATTAAGATCATCAGTATCAACACTGCATATTTCAGCCATAATCCCTTTAACACAGTCATCCACTGATGACTGAACATTTATCCTGGAGTACTCAACAACCGTGGTGTTTTTCAGTTCTTCCTCCACTAAAGCAGACAGGCGAAACTTCAGAGACACATTCTGAGAAAAGACATGGTTCTTCAGGTTCCTGAAATTGAATTTGCAGACCACCTGCTGGGGATTGTTATTTAACAGACAGTGCTCTAGTGCTTCGTGGATCTCTGCCACATCCATGATCATCAGCCCTTTTGTTTCCAGGAACTTTTGAAAATCGTCTTTGTTCATTAGCAGGCCCAATTTAAGGGGTCCCCAATTGATTGACTGGCCTGCAAGTCCAATATTGTGTCGGTAGTGACAAAACGTGTCCAGAAAAGAATTAGCCGCTGCGTAGTTTGCTTGTGCAGCATTTCCAATGAATGAGGAGATCGAGGAATAGCACACGAAGTAATCAAGTGTCTGGCTGTGCAGAGTGGCAAGGTGGAGATTAAGAGCACCACAGACTTTAGGTTGCAGGACTTTTTGAAAAAGAGATCGATCAAGGGTTTCCAGTAATCCATCATGTAGCACAGCAGCACTGTGAAACACCCCTCTGATTGGACTTAAAAAATGTTTTGCAATCACAGTAATGGCTTCCATCACCTCTTCTGACACAGAGACATCACACTGAAGAGTGAGAATCCTTACCCCGTATCTCTTCTGGAGACTGCTCATTTCCTCTTGTACCTTCTCAGATGGTGCACTCCTTGAGAGAGTGGCAATGCATCCCCCGCCTCTGTGGGCAATAAACTTAACAGTTTCAAATCCCAAACCAGAGAGACCACCTGTAACTATGTACACACCTTCCTTTAAGAACAGCTGCTTTGTTCTTGGAAGCAAAGGGATGGCAGACATCTTGCTCCTGGTATCATCACTGGCCAGGGATATCACGTCCAGGGTGCTTGCACTGAAATAAGACCCAGACTTTTCAAATGACTGAGGAGGTATACCTTGAGGGGGAGCCATTTGAAAAGTACTGCTTTGTATTGATGGCCATGCTTTGTGTAAGTGCATTCCCTTTAGCCACTTCTGTAGAAGAGCTCCGTGTGCCTTAAGACCTGATTTCTGGAAGATTTTGGACATCTCAAGTGTCTGGAAGCAAGTTCTCTCACTAACCCTCTGAATTCCAGTTATTGTAGAGTAGCATGGCTCACGGATGCCACATACTGCAATGATGTGATCTGCATTGACAACTCTTACAATGTCTGTCAGAAGCAAGGAATCATATGGAGGAAGAATCACAAAAAGAAGACACTGCTTTGTATTTTGGGCTAATCCACTTACTTCAGTCTCTGTAAAAACTCTCCAGCCTGATTTACTTGCTATGAGTGTCAGTAACTTGATCAGGGCTGAGTCACGATCAGTAGAGAAGATTCCCAAACTTTGCTGTTGTTTGGACTTGGGTAACACACTCTGCAATATCTGCCAGATAAGGACCAAGTATGAAACACATGGTGCATCCTTTAGGAATGGAAGCCTTTTCATTTTGAAACACACATCTTCTGGGAGGATGACTTTGGAAGTTGCTTTTACAGGATAACAACAGACAACATGGTCTCCCACTTTAAGTTTGCGGACATCCTTTCCCACAGCTGTAATGATCCCGCTGAAGTCAAGTGCCAGAAGACCGTGGTTCTGTGTTGTGTGCTTGTTCCAATACATCGTCTGACCAAAGTTTAAGTCTGAAGTACTAACTGGAAAATAATCGGAAGAGTGCACACATACCTTACTTAGCTGAACCTCAATGTTTTTACTTTCAATAGTGCGGATTGAACTCGCTGAAGGAAAAGCGGATAAGCCGGTCATCCTGTAGGGACTGGTTGTCTGCAAAGTGAAGTCCTGGGACTGTAGGGAAGTCGTTGTGGTGTCTGTGGTGACAGGAGTATGAGTTATTACAGCAGAGTAAACTTTCCCTTTGCGGATGAAGACTTCTGGACACTCTTGGGCTTTGTATGAGTTAAGCACATGAGCCAGTGCTTCTAGATTCTCTGTTGACACTGTAGAAAGGTCAATGAGCTGGAAAGAAGTGTCTGACAACTCCGCAGCACATGCCCTTGTCATGCCAGATAACACAAATCCAGAACTTATACTTTCAACTGTTCCTTCTGCAGACTTGTACGTAATGACACGGATGGACCGAACAGGACTGCAGCTTCTTAAAGACAAAACAACCTGACGGTAAAGTTCACAGATGTCTACCAAGGACTCTAGAATGGCTTCAGATTTGAGGTGAGTAATATTATGAGCACCCCAGATAAACAGGATCTCATCCAGTTCCATGTCTACAGCACTGTACGGAGACCTCAACAGTAATTCTTGGACCTGCAAGGCTGAGTTTTTTGTTGGAGGAACAAATACAGATTTTGGGTGCAAATATGGCTCCAAACCTTTAGCGATGCCCAAGGTGTCCTCAAAGACCAAAGCCTTGATTCTACTGGGGAAACTGCTTTCAGCATGAATCTCAACCTTCTGGTTATAAAAGAAACATGATTCCCTAATCTGTGCATGTCTTCCCAGAAAATTAATTCTGACATTTCTTAGCTCAATCAACACATGTCCATCTTTGTCAGTGAAACAACCACAAACCTCAAAGTAGTCTGGCATCTCTTTGGTCAGTCTCATATACATGAACATCTTTGCACAGGGAGGTGCAGATATAACCATACTACCAATTGCAGAGGGAAATCCAGGCCTGATGGTGCTAGAGACTACTGCTAAAACTGAGGACATTTGCAAGAAGTTATCTAGCACCACTGGGTGCAAGCAATACTCATATAGATGATTGAGTACTCCCTCTGCAATCCTGACACTGGTCACTGCTTCCTTGAACTCTTGTCCGTAATGAATGTCACCAAGTTGTTTGAAGTTGGGCCCGTACTCAAACCCTACATCATTAAGAGTGCTGTACACATCCTTTGCTTCAATGACTGATGGACATCTCTCCAAAACAGCATTGAGGTGAATGGTTTGCTGTTCTATCATAGCTGGTCCCGCTTCATGGCTAATGGTGCCTGATGCATGCACAGTACTCGAGGACTGAACCTGAAATGTGGTTGCGTCCTTTGACGCGTCAACTGTGATTTTCAGAGGAGGGCAGTTTTTAGTTAAAACAAACAAACTTTGAAAGTTGATTGTGAGCTGAAATGAATTAAGAGGTCTCTTTGGAATGGCAGTTTCCATCACAGATGCAAAAGCCAATTCTACATACAATGCCCCTGGAGCAATTGAGATGCCATTGTTCTTGTGTTCCCAAAGGAAGGAGGTTGTACCTGTTGACAGGTTGCACTTGATCACTTTGCCATCACGTTTACTTGGACTTATCAGTGGATGTGGACTTCGAGAGATTGTGTCATTTCCCCGTCTTACGTCCTCAAAGTATACCTCGTTTTTTTTACATTCAAATTGATACTTTGGGAAAGCAATAAGCTTCGTTTCAAACCCTTTGTAGAACTCGTCCCACTTCACATTGACTCCCAGCTCAAACAGTTTTGATACAGTGGCGAACATGGTCTCCCGGTCTTTATCTGGATGCACTGAAGTTAGCACTGTGGTGTCATTTCCAAGGATCTCCATGATGTTCCTCTGCAGAGCCCGTCTTGGACCAATTTCCACAAAGACTGTGTTCCTTGTGTGGTTGGAAACTAATTTAATTGCTTGTTCGAAGGCAACAGGTTTTCGGATGTTTCTTGCCCAATATTCACCTGTTACAAAGTCCCCATGATTACACTTCTCTCCTGTCACGGTGGAAAACAGTTCACACTTCATCTCATTTACAGTTAAATGTCCAATGCTGTCTTTGATTTGGCCCAGAATAGGATCCATCATATGACTATGGTAGGCAGCAGGAACATCTAAGACATGAAGGAACAGGTTCTTGCTCTTCAAAGACTGAAGCTTTTGGTGCACATTATCAATAGCTTCTTTATCACCTGACAGGACACATGACATAGGACTGTTGACAGCAGCTACACAGATCTTTCCTGTGTATGCAGGGAGGATTTCCAGAATATTTGGGACAGCAATGTTACCAATGACCAGCATCCTCCCACCCGTCACTTTGGCCTGTAGATCGCTGCGATGGTAGACAATCTTCACTGCATCCTCAAGAGACAGCAGACCAGAGCAATGAGCTGCAGCAACCTCTCCAACCGAGTGTCCAAGAACAATATCTGGTCTGATGCCCCAGTGCTTCAAAAGGTGAACAATTGCAACCTGGATTGCAAAAAGAAGTGGCTGGACAACATTTGGTTTCGAGAAATCTTCATTGTCATAGCTGCTTGCGATCTTTTGCAAAATACTGGTGCATCTGAACTTCTGGAAATAGTTTTCCACCTCTTTGACCTTTTCCCTAAAAACTGGTTCTTCTTTCAGTAGCTGCTTACACATTCCCCTGTAAGTGACACCATTTCCACAAAACACAAATACTAACTTTAGGTCCTGCTTTATTGGGGCTAATTTCTTGTTCATACTAGCTTCGAGTAGTGATTTTAACTCTGATACAGATGATGCATTGAAGACTTTCCTAAATTTGTGTTTCATGTGGCTTCTTCTGCAGGCAGCTGTATAAGCAAGAGCTTGTAGATCAACTGTTTCATCTGCCAAAATCCTCTGAAACGTGTCAGCTATGCACAACTGAAGAGACTGATCCGTGGCTGCAGACAGTGGAAGCAGTTTTAGAGGTTCAATGTTGTGGCTGTCGGGGGCTGTAGCATAAACATGCTCGCTGATTAAAGCATGGGCATTGGTGCCACCAAACCCAAAGCTGTTTAATCCAGCCATCCTTTTCCTGGATCCAGAGTACAGCCATTTCTCAGCTCTAGTGGGGATTTTAAGATTGAGAGCTTTAGCATCTATGCTGGAATTTTGTGCTGAGTAGAACACAGAGGGGACAATGATTTCGTGCTTCATCATTAGGAGAATCTTTATGAGACCTGCCACACCTGCTGCAGATTCTGTATGTCCAATGTTGCTCTTAACAGAGCCAATAAACAGAGGCCCTAAACTTGAAGGTCTTTCTTTGGCGATGATTTTTGAGATACTTCCTGCCTCAACTGGATCTCCTACTGGTGTTCCAGTCCCATGAGCTTCTACATACTGGACATTTGCTAAATGATTCTCGGAGGAGTAGATCATGTGAAGAAGAGCCTCCTGTTGGGACATGGAAGGTTTGGTGATTGGCGTGACGGTGTGGCCATCTTGGTTTACTGCAGTCTTCTTCACAATGCCCCAAATATGATCAAAGTCCTCAAGAGCCTAAAAAGAGAAATCACCAGCTTACTTCCACAAATACGTAGCCCCCCTAGTCCCACTTTGACAAAAAAAAATTATTATAACTATCTTGTGGCCTCGAGATACTAACTGGTGGCCTCAAGATAGTAACTCGTGGCCTCAAGATAGTAACTCGTGGCCTCAAGATAGTAACTTTTGGTCTCAAGATACTAACTCATGGCCTCAAGATACTAACTCGTGGCCTCAAGATAGTAACTTGTGGCCTCGAGATAGTAACTCGTGGCCTCGAGATAGTAACTCTATCTTGAGGCCACGAGTTACTATCTTGAGGCCTCAAGATAGAGTTAGTATCTACTCGTGGCCTCAAGATAGAGTTAGTATCTACTCGTGGCCTCAAGATAGAGTTAGTATCTCGAGGCCACGAGTTACTATCTCGAGGCCACGAGTTACTATCTTGAGGCCACGAGTTAGTACCTTGAGGCCACGAGTTAGTATCTTGAGGCCACGAGTTAGTATCTTGAGGCCACGAGTTAGTATCTTGAGGCCAAAAGTTACCATCTTGAGGCCACAAGTTACTATCTTGAGGCCACGAGTTAGTATCTTGAGGCCACGAGTTAGTATCTTGAGGCCACAAGTTACTATCTTGAGGCCACGAGTTACTATCTTGAGGCCACAAGTTACTATCTTGAGGCCACGAGTTAGTATCTTGAGGCCACGAGTTAGTATCTTGAGGCCAAAAGTTACCATCTTGAGGCCACAAGTTACTATCTTGAGGCCACGAGTTAGTATCTTGAGGCCACGAGTTAGTATCTTGAGGCCACGAGTTAGTATCTTGAGGCCATGAGTTAGTATCTTGAGGAGTTAGTATCTTGAGGCCATGAGTTAGTATCTTGAGGCCAAAAGTTACTATCTTGAGGCCACGAGTTAGTATCTTGAGGCCATGAGTTAGTATCTTAAGGCCACGAGTTACTATCTTGAGGCCAAAAGTTACTATCTTGAGGCCACGAGATAGTATCTTGAGGCCACAAGATAGTTATAATAAATTTTTTTTGCCAAAGTGGGACTAGCAACAATGTAAAATATCTACCTTTTTCAAAGGCTTCAGTAAGACTACACCACATCCCTCTCCTCTGCCATAGCCATCTGCAGTACGGCAGAATGGTTTGCTTGTGCCCTCAGGTGAGATCATCTTTGCCTTGCTGAGGGCCACAAAGACTCGAGGCTCAAGTATGCAGCTGACCCCTCCACACAGAGCCATTTCACAGTCCCCTAGAGATGAAGTAAACAAGGATGATTAACCATGTAAAGGTCAAGCAATGAACAGACTTTAACATTGAAATAGTATCATTACCTTGTCTGATGGCCTGACACGCAGAGTGAAGGGCGACTAGGGATGAAGAACATGCACTGTCAATGGCAAAAGATGGTCCAGTCAGGTTAAAGATATAGGAAATTCTGTTGGCAGCTATACTCATAGCTGTTCCTGTGCCATTATAGTGAGTTATTGTGCTTGGACTGTTGTTCAAAAGTGTTTCATAGTCCCTGTTCATAAGACCTGAAATCAAACACAATATATGGTTTCAATATCATAAAAAATAGTTAAAAATGTCAACTACTTTTATTAGATGTATTGTATTACCTATGTAAACTCCTGTTTGGGTTCCGCTCACTTTTTCCAAGGGTATCCCAGCATCCTCTAGAGCTCGATATGCACACTGCAGCAACAGTTTCTGCTGAGGGTCCATGAAATCAGCTTCAGCATCACTGATGCCAAAGAACTTGTGATCAAACTCATTGAATCTAAAATAAGACATATTTTATTACTTTATCATTTCACTTATGATTTGATATTTGATTTGAATTGATTATTCCTACCCTTCAATGAGAGCAGCTTTGGTCGTCTGTGTTTTTCCTGGTTTACTCTCATCAGGATGAAACCACTCTGATGTATCAAATCTTTCATCTTGAATCTGTACCACACAGTTCCTGCCCTCCACAAGAACTTTCCAGAAATTATCAACACCCTCACCTGTGAAGGTAGACGAGAACTCATACAAATGCACACAGTATTGTCATAAACTAGTTCATAAAAAATATATTTACCTCCTGGGAAGTTGCATCCAATTCCAATGATCGCAATATCCATGTCCATTTAGCCGATTTTTTTTTTTTTTTTTTCAAATGATCATTTTATTTTGCAGTCTCTAAAGAAAAAAACCCTTAAGAATATCTGAGCTCAGCTTAGCTGGTCTCATCATGGTTTTGACCAGTATTCATCAGTCTCCTACAACGTCTAGGCATTTTTATAAAGCCTTCCACAGCTGAAAACCAATAGGAAAACACATTTCTTTCAACAAAGGGTCTTTAAATGTGCAATCCTTCCTCTTGTAACAAAACTCTGTAATTACAGACTTGGATGGAGATGTAAAACACTGATTGCAGTTTCCCCTCACTGGAAACAACAAAGTTATTGTGTCAAAGCTATTGGGGTGAAACTCTAATTCATGATTGCCTTTAACTGGCTTCCATGAAGAAACATATAGCGAATGATGAGAAGGCAGGACCTAAATGTGTGTAGACTGCAATTTGAAATAAGATAACCAGTGACTATCTCAGCACACCTAACCTGATACCTGCGATTATCAGCCTGAATGGTTTACTGCTTTACTTTTATTTTGGGCCTTTGAAAAGGATCCAAGACCTTAAACCTAATTCATTTTTGGCTTTTAACTCATTCAAAATCCCAGCTTTATATTCTCACTCTCAGAAAATGACCTTTAAGGTAATAGCCTTTATTTATGTAAATAATTTATAGTCATATCCATGTTCATTTCTGATTGAAAAAAATGGAAATAAACATGGTATTACTTTCAAAAGCAAGCACACTAATAATTTTTCAAACACAAACATATATACAGTGCAGTCACCTTAGCTGTTTAAACACACACATGCAGGCAACCCAAATGTGACAGAGGATGGCAGAAGAAAAGCATACTGACATTCTGAAGTCACATTCATAACTGAACAATCTGTACTACGGTGATTACTGAAAATGTGACATCATGATCAGCAGCCCACTGGATTTGATTTCAAGCAAAATAATGCACCATAAGTTTCTTTGCTTTCCGTTTTTCTAAATTTCTTAAAATAACAAGGGCTTAAATTTGATGACTGGGCAACAAAGAATAGAATGAATAAAGCAGGATATTAACATCGTACTTTACCCTGCTATATACTTAGCTACTAAAAACAAAGCAAAACATTTACAGTTTAATTAATTAGTAGCCATTTTCATTGGTTCGCTGCTTAGGTATATGTACTTTAGGCATCAATATACCCTCTCAACTTAAAAGAGTAGTTCACTTTTAAAAAAAACTTTTGCTGATAATGTACTCACCCCCATGTCATCCAAGATGTCTGCATCTTTCTTTCTTCAGTTGAAAAGAAATAATTTTTTTGATGAAAACATTCCAGGATTTTCTCCACATAATGGACCTCAATGGGAACCAAACGGTTCAAGGTCCAAATGAGAGTTTCAGTGCAGCTTCAAAGGGCTTTAAACGACACCAGACAATGAATAAGGGTCTTATCTAGGACCCTTCGAGTTATGACTCGAAAAAAGATTTGATTTTTGATGAACGAGTTTGAACAGGAGAGTCACGAATGCGCATCACAGAACAGAGCAAAGCGAGCATTTGTGCTTATAAAACTGAAACCTTTTTATTTATTTTTGAAATAACCAATCGTTTTGCTAGATAAGACCCTTATTCATCATCTGGTGTCATTTAAAGCGCTTTGAAGTTGCACTGAAACTCTCATTTGGACCTTGAACCGTTTGGTACCCATTGAAGTCCATTATATGGAGAAAATCCTGGAATGTTTTCATTAAAAACCTTAATTTCTTTTCGACTGAAGAAAGAAAGACATGGACATCTTGGATGACATAAATTATCAGCAAAAGTTTTTTTTAAAGTAATGTCTGGATTTCTATTTGTGTAGTGTCTGTTTGAAAGCCAACATGTTGCCTGAAAAATGAAAAATAATAAGAGAGAAGGCTAGAAAGTCTCGCTTATGTTTATATTTACAGGTAAGGTTGTAAGATTGTAGCTTGAAATGTCTCTGTTAATCCAATAATTAATCATCTGGGTTCCAGTGACTTTCCCTCCAGGATCATCTGAATTTCCTTTGCATCCAGAGTCTCATAAGTCAGCAGGGCATCGGCCAGCATCTTGTGCTCTTTGCTGTACGTCTCAAGTAGCTTCTTTGTCCTTTCATATGAGCTCTGAAAAAGAAAATTAGGGAGGTGAATCTCCACAATCATCAGATCAAATATCACAGACAAACAAAAACTAAAGACCTACCTGCAACAGCACCCTGATTTCCTGTTCTACAGCAGCCCGGGTCTCTGGGCTCTGCTTTGTCAGATCATTGTAGGTCATGACCCCCAGCTGGTCAAAGCAAAGAGAGTTACAGGCACAACAGCAATTCAACAAAGGCTTCACACTAGTTTCTGATTACAACAGGATCCTGACGTTAGAGATGTGTGTGAAGTTTAGACCCTGCATGTGCGCTGCTTATTTCTAGAAATAGAGTATGAACTGAGTGCTGGAGAAGGGATTAGTATGAAACAGATTTAAGTATGGAATGTGAGCGCTCACACAACACTAAAGGCTTTTGAACACGTGGAAGGACTAAAATGGCTTCTCCGTGTAGCTATTTGCTTCCTTACTTTTTGAGTATTATACTTATTTTCAATAGAAATGTGATCTGATGTAGATGGGGAGTTTTATTTCTTCCAGCAATCCTCAGTAGAAATAGAAATACATGTTGTTTAGTTTGGAAGTCGGAAACAACAATGTCTGCGGTAACACCCTAAACTGTAAAATGACCATAAAAACTACACAGCTTTGACTGATTTAATTTATTCAAATTTAATTCAAGTTCACATTTCAGCCTAATAAATGATAATGAATTTAATTTTATGAAACAAATTACATTAAAAAAATGTAAAAATACAACTTGGATTTGCCAAAGTATATAAATGGCTAAAATATTTAATCTTTAAGTGAGTATTAATTTTAAAACCAAAATCTAAATAAAACACTTTACATTTTATTTGAATTTTGTTTTGTTTTTTACATTTATACGTTTTTCATCAACTCACTAAACCAGGTTTGGGAAATTCTGGCCTAAATTATGAAATCATTACTAACTACATACTGCAAGAAAAAAAAAAAAAAAAAAAAAAAAGCATTTTTAAATCACATAATGAGTTTTCACCTTGTCACTCATTCCAAACCGTGTCACCATCATCTGTGCTATTTTAGTGGCTCCATCAAAATCACTGGATGCACCTGCAAAAGAAACAAATAAACCGTGATTTTTATATTTCCAAGATTTGAAAGTAGCAAGGATCAGTTAGGAACACTTCTCACCGGTGGTGATGTTATCATTTCCAAACACCAGTTCCTCAGCAACCCTGCCGCCCATGCTGATGTCCATCTGAGCCAGCAGCTGGGCCCGTGTCTCACTCCAGCGATCGTTCTCTGGCAGCAAGGATACCTGAGAGAGACCAGAGAAACAGAAGAAACAGTTTTAACATATAACCCTGTCATTCAAAATCTAGCAAAACACAAAACTGTTTAACAATGACATTGGTTTCTTTAAATAACGTTAACCTTATATTGGAAATACGAGTCCAATTACTCACATGTCCCAGCGAAGGGCCACGTGGCATGATGGTAGCTTTGTTAATGGGCATGGCGTCTTTGGTGTAATAAGCAACTATAGCGTGTCCTGACTCATGATAGGCTGTGATCATCTTATTTCTCGTGTCTATCTCCACACTCCTGCGCTCTGGGCCTGAACAGACAGAGAAGAGGATGTCAGAAAAGAAACTCTTTGTTCAAAGCATTAATCCCCATCACATGTTGAAGAGACTAAGCTGTGCAGCCCTACTGTCCTCACCCATCAGGATCTTATCCTTCGCAAACTCAAGCTCCTTCATGGTCACCAGGTTTTTCCCATCAGCTGCTGCTTTCAGCGCCGCCTGGTTCACCAGGTTCTCCAGTTCGGCTCCAGAGAAACCTACTGTTCCCCTGGCAATGATCTCTGCATCAACCGCTACAAAACACACAAAAACAGATTATTTTATCCAGATTGTCCAATTGAGATTCTTTGCTTTCTCTTAACAATTCTTACCAGAATCCACTTGAATTTTTTTCAAATACCACCGCAGGATTTCAGTGCGTCCCTTCACATCCGGTATCGGGACAGTGACCTGCATGTCAAACCGGCCTGGTCTCACCAGAGCACTGAAACACACATTAAGAAGATGATGTCTATTTAGGCTAATCACAATGCCAAATACATGTCAAGTGATTTTTGTCAAGTGAAACCTACTTATCCAAAGCTTCAGCAAAGTTTGTAGCTCCAATCACAATGACCCCTTCATTGGATTTAAACCTAAAATCATTAAAAAACTCAAATAAGACCCATGTAACGTCTTTCAAAAAGAGGAACAGTAATAAAAAAGCCATCCATCCAAGACTCACCCGTCCATCTCAGCGAGCAGTTGGTTGATGGTCTGTCGCGAGTACGGGTGCATGGGAGACTCGATTCTCTTGCCTCCTACACTGTCCAGCTCGTCAATAAATATTACACACGGTGCACTAGCTTTAGCCTCCTCTGTGAGAAAAACAGGGGTCATGAATTGAGAAAAAAAATATGTCTTGATCAATTGACATATAAGATGTCATTGTACTATAAAAAAAATATCCTGTACGTTTCAAAACTTCCTCATTAGTTAATCAAATTTTTTTTAAACCAAGCTCAGAAAACAGCTAGTTTCATCATTACGTCATCATTCATCATTGCCTCTTAAGCCACCGATTCGCACATGTCAGTAGTAGTAAATACGAGAGGGATTACTCCAGCAACAAAATCACAGAGATGCCTCTAAGGATTACAAGACATTTTGAAGTGCAAAGTTGTGGAAAAACAGTCTTTGGAAAAACAGGGGGTGGTGTTTTATCCTCTTTGTCGTCATAGTTCGCCACTTTGAAAAACGGGTTGTTTCTGAGCTTGGTGTCAATAAAAGCTTTTATTGGACCAACAAGGACGTTTTCAGTTCTGAAACTTACAGGATATTCTTATAATATAATATGATGACCTCTTAGATGTCAAAAGCTCAAGGAAAATTTGATTTCTCAGTTCATCACCCCTTTAACGTTATAAGTGGACCTCAGAGACCATTATCATTTACTTTAAAGGGATTGTGAACAGCATTTTTTTTTTTAGTTAAGTAAGTAGTTAAAGTAGTGATTTTATTAACATCATAAGCATTATGAGCATTCTAAGATTACATTTTTTCCTTAAAAAAACTCACTGAAAAGGTTTCTGACACGACTCGCTCCGACTCCCACAAACATTTCGTCAAACTCTGACCCGGAGGCGTAGTAAAAGGGCACGTCTGCTTCACCTGCTACAGCTCTGGCCAACAGGGTTTTTCCTGTTCCTGGAGGCCCCACAAGCAGGATACCTGAAAACCACATCCAGATTAGACATTTCTATAAAATTAAAAACAAAAAACCTACGACCATAAGTAAAAAGTGTTGAATTTCACCTTTGGGAAGTTTACCACCAAGCACAGTGAATTTCTGAGGGTTTCGTAAAAATTCAACAACATCCTGAAGTTCGTTCTTGGCTTCCTCTACACCTTTCACATGTTCAAAGGTGACATTTTTCATTTGAACAGGGTCCACGGCTGAATCCAGACCAGAGGTGGTGCGAAAACGAACTACAAGTAAACATAAAAATAAAACATCCTGGATTCTAATGTTCAGAACTCAAAAAGACAAGAAATGACCAATAATTTTACAGCACAGCAACAAAACCTTTCAGGCACTACATTAATACTTTATAATAAAAGCTGCAGAATAAAACTATCAGTTCAATATATGTTTTAAGCAAGCAAATATAAGAAATTAATAAAATAGGAGACAAACCAGCGTCGGAAAATGATCCTTTACCCGAGAAGAGAGGGCTTCTGGACACACCATACAGGCCCACCAGCAGGAGGGCAAAAATAATCAGACGTGTCCTCTTTAGAGAGTCTGTTAGAAACAAAAAAAGTATTACAAACTCATTCATAACAACACATTGTTTACTATTAAGCAGATATGCGTGTAAGAAATGACCTTGATTTCTCTGCGTCAATGCCTGAGCCTTCATGAAGCCCTCTGTGAAGCCAGTCTTAAAAGCATCCTGGTGAGATTCTGACAAGTTATTCTGTATTAATAACTGTTCAATACTCCCCGTGTCTTGCTTTTCCTTCATGAGAAGGCCCTGACGAGGACAGAGAATAAGCAAAAATAAGATAAAACCTGTTGTTTTTCTAAAGAGCAGACCCGCACGAACCCGTCAAGCAGCACACTAACCTTCATAAAGACTGGCGTATAATTCTCTGCTTCTACTGGAGCTTCAGCACCACCAGACTGCAGATGTCTGGTCTTGGACCTCATCGTCTTGAAACCTCTGTTTTGGATCCATACTACGCATGAAAACAAACAAGACATTCATACATCAAAATAAACCTACAACTCAATCTATTCAATAGCTAATCAGCATGTAGCTGAGTAAAGGCCTTGTTCACATCAAGAACAATAAATGTATTAGCTATATTAGCATCCACACCAACAGATGATAACGTTTATTATAGGCACAGACTGCAGTTGTGTCATTCGCCACTTCAAATGTTCAGGCTCCATAAGGTCGGGTGGATTGGTTGTTAATGTTTTTATCGTTTATCAGCTGTAAAATATAGCTTCGAAAGTGATTCCAATTATATTGTTCCAGCTGTGGTGTGGACTTCCCTATTCTTATAATATTAGAACAATTCATAGAAAACTATAGTTATTGCCATTGTTCTTAGTGTGAACGGGCTTTAATTCTGGTCTTTAAAGATTACATTGCAGATGGTGCAGATCTACGCAGGCTGTCTGGAGGGGGCTGGAGGTTTGCCTGCGAAACACTGGAGAGCCTAAGAGTCCCGTGTGTTTGTGAGAGAACCCTGTGGTGAGAAATACCATTTACATTACACAGTCAAAGTCAAGAATGAATCACTTTGCAGACAACAGAATGGGCCTTTAGTTTTCAAATGACAAGACTTTTCTCACAGTGTCTAAAACAGTTTGAGATAAAGGACCAAGTCTGTCAAAACCCCTTCTTTCTGATAATCTAAACTGCTCTGATTGGTCAGATGGCCCAGTCTGTTGTGATTGGTCTACAGCTTACAGCACGTGTCAAGAAACGAAACACCTATTAGGATATATGAATTTCAGCTTCGGATCTTCCTAAGTACTTAACACACAGTCAGTGAGACGAACACAAAATATAACACGCAACATCAAAGGTAATATCCGGGAAAGCATAATGGGGCAATTTAAGACTGGATAGTTTTTGTAAATCACAAAATTTCAACATCCTAATAAATAAGTTGTTTAGTTATCTATTTGTGACCTAGCTTGCACAAAGTATTTAAGTACAGTAGATTTGACATGATACAAAAATTGCTGTCATTTCCTGTGAAGCTGGAACAACTTATTTTTTAACAGATGTGGTCTATCGAAAAGATGTGGCCGCATTACAATTTTATGTATGAGAATAAACCTAATTATTGAGCTAGCAAACATTCAGAGAGACAAATATACTTCAAAACATGATATCATCAGTTCATGTTGTGGTTAACCTTACCATTTTTGTTTTGGAAGAAGGAGGGGGCAGAAATGTGAGATGTTCTCCATGCTGTTGAGTTTTGAGCAGCGCTGGAGATGGACTTCTCCTCCTGATCTATAGAAGGCAGGAGGCGCTCCAGAACATCACGTACATGACTGAACCTCAGCTCCGACAGACCCAGGTCCTTCAAGTTTACTTTCGGCTGTGAAAACAAGACAGTTAGAACCATGACACTCCAGTGTGGAAACCAGTGTTATTTTAGTATCCCTGAGATAATATTATAATTTTTATTTTAAAAAAATGTAATGCTGTTTTTATTTTTCATATTTTTAATTTTAGTGATTTATTTTAATAATTAGTTGTATTCTTCTTCTTTTTTCATTTGTATATGTCAGTATCGTTTTTTAGTTATTCTACTACAAGTTAAACTAAACGAAAATGACAACTTGTGCCTAGGTTGGCAACTAGCTGAAATACAATAAGTTTAAAGGGATAGTTCACCCAAAAATGAAAATTCAGTCATCATTTACTCAGCCTCAGGATGTTCCTAACCCATGTGAATTTCTTTCTTCTGCTAAAGTCAAAAGAAGATATTTTGAAGAATGTCAATAACCAAAGAGTTTCTGTTCCCCACTGACTTCCATAGTATTTTTTTCTGTTAAATTTGGGTATGGGGGGAGTAGGTGGAAGAGGGAGTTGTTTGGGATTTGAGTGGGTACTTATGTGTGTGTGTGTGCTTATTTTAGTGTTAATTTGTAAAGGTACCTTTTAACTTTTAATGAAATTATTAATGCATTGTAAATCGTCCTTTTGTATGTTGTCTTGCTGTAAAATGAATTGCCCTTCGGTTATATACACAAATAAAGTAAAGTAATATTTTTTTTCATAGTATGGAAGGTATTTTTTCTTTTGTGTTCAGCAAAAGAAAGAAATGTATACAGGTTCAGAACAACTTGAGGGTGAGTAAAAGATAATAGAATTTAAAGGGATACTCCACCATTTTTTCATATTAAGCTATGTTATTCCCTTAACTAAGGCGAGTTGATACATACCTCACTCGTCAATCGCTCTGGCGCGCGAGACACTTTGATCGCACTTAACTAGCCCAGTTCATTCAATATGGGCCAAGCAGGGAAGCAACCAAACACCACCACTTTTTCCCTATTTAAATACAATTACTCGAGCAGTATAACTCGACCTAGGACGGTGACACAAAATAAAACGTTGCGCTTTTCTAAGGGTGTAAAATGGATAACTATATTGTATGGTGAAATAGCACAGCAAGTGCTTGGGAGCGTTTCGACTCGGCGCAGTAATATCATCACTCGTGAAAAGTCCTCTCCCCCCTCTCACTCTCCAGAGTGATAATATTACTGCGCCTAGTCCATAGATATGCATGCGCGTGTGCAACATAAGGGAGGGAACGGGATGAAGAGGAGGCAGGGTCGAGCTAGCCTCCATTTTGTTTGACAATACTTGGAACGTCAACAAGAAGTGTCGTCACCCAACATCACTTAGAGCAGCTTTAAAGCAACAAAATTAGTTTGAGTGAACTAATAACCTTGGTGCAAACATGGACTGCTTTAAAACATTGTGAGTGAGGTCAGACTGTCATACCTCAGTGAGGAGTGGGTCATGTTCAGGTGAATGGTCTCTCTGTAGACTCTGCACCGATGTGGTTACGGCTGAGTTGGCTGAACTCTTCAGGTACTGGACCACATTGATTAGATGGGTCAAAGGCACTGGTCCCTAAAAATAGTACCAAAAAAGTACATTTTGGTCACATTGCATAACTTGGTGGGGAGAATATCGGTTAGCAAATAAAATAATAAAGTTGTATAAGTTGCCAATCCTTAAGTCACAGACAGAGACACATAAGCTCTCCATGTATGACTGACACTACAGTATGTTGATCTGTAGGTCAGTTATATCACTACTGGCATACTATTGAAACACCCTTCAGACACCTTCACACTTAGTCTCACTATTAAACACACTTTCACAGCTGTTGTTGAACAACCAAAATGACCGCAATAAAACTTAACCATGTCATCAATAAGCTAGTACACTATTATTGATTAATAATTAAATATATAATACATGTGTACAGATTAATATCGGTATAGTTGTGTTTTCAATAAACAGTGAAGAAAAACAAAAGAAATTAGCAACAGATGATTTTATGAAATACATACTGTGTATCAGATGATGTAATATGTTTGATGGTCTATAGCGTCAGAATTTGCATTAAATAGGCTTCAAATTTAATATTATTAACATAAACTTACAATAGCAGACATTATTTGTGTTTTAAATAACGATTTTCATCAGACTTAAATGAGGAAGATTTTTAAAAAACAAGGTTTGTTATGAAAATCCACATTCACACACTGGTTTCTCGTTCACGTTCATTAATACTTTCTACAGTCACAGTTACAAAACGGGCTTCGACGACCACTTTTTAAAACAATGAAATACCTTCATACCTGCGATTGAAAGGTTGTGGGCAGAGAAAACATATTTTGCTTAGATTTTCGCTGAGGTATTCTTGTCCTTCTGTCAGATCCGCTTCTGTTATGTTCTTATGTTATGAAAACAGGCGTTGTTAATCTCACCGATGACTTCACCCTATTCTTCAGTATATGAAAACAGCGTTGTTAAATTCAGCGAAGTAATCGGCTCACTTCTTCGGTGGTAGTCTAAACGAGCAACCGTTCTCTTTAGTGTCGCCTGCTTGACAATGACGGTAAGGCGCAAAAATATGTACTGTACAAAATGTTTTTTTTAGTTCATTACCTTAAAAAAAAATTTAATTAACAATTGCACACAAGCATTACATAATCACGTAACAATAAAATGGTATTACATAACGATAAAGTCACATTTATTTATATAGCGCTTTTCACAATACAGATTGTAAAGAAAACATTAATTAGCTTTGTCCCATTTCCTGTTCAGATCAAAATAAACATTTTAAATAAACACAAACCCAAGCAAGGATACTATTTAGGCGAATGATTCATAAGATGTTTGAATTCGATATCGTGCTTTTTATAATCACAGTAAAGTAAGTCAAACAATGTAGCTTAGCACCATCTAGTGTCCGTATGTAGAATGTGGCCAAACAGTGAAAATCCCCGGATGTGGTGGCTAGGTCTTTGCCTGTAAAAGCCGATGGTAAAAGCATAGTATGATATTTGCTATTTATAGAAAAAAATCACCACTTTGGAAGAGACACATATTTTGATGATAATATACAATTACACTACAACCAAAATTATGTTTTGTAAAGGTCTGAAAACGGTCACGTAAGAGCTAAGCGATTGTTTAGCTTTCCTTCCGGGTTGTTTAAAACCTCAAATTAAAACCACCTTGACAAATACATAGACAGTAAAAGACAGAAATATGATTATGCGGTCAGTAAAGGAGTCAAAATAATTATATTAAAATAATTAGATATGAAACATTACAATATTGCTATATTTTATTATAATGATTTTGACTGCTTTACTGACTGCATAATCATATTATATATTTTTCGTGAATATTTTTATTGAGAAAATCTTGAGATCATATCGGCATTATATCTGTTTAATGAAAGACCCTAAATTACATACAGCTGGCAATGTACTTAAAGCCTTTTGTCATCGCTCTCTGCAGCGCATTGATTGAAGCACTTCCGCTGTCTGTGACCCACGCGATAGTTGCATCAGGCAGATTTAGCACCCGCTCTGTGTTTTCGTCGACGATTTAAAAAATAACTACAAATCTAAGCAAGGATCTCCGAACGGCATTGATCGCCGACATCTTTCATCTGTTTAAGTTATCGCAGTAATATCGCATGTCCAATATACAGAACCTCCAGTCCTTCGGTAAGTTGCACGAGTTTACAAAAGGACAGCATCCTGAGCATTGTGTTGTTTGGTGTCTGTGCACAAATGCAACGATACGAACGTTATTTAATTAGTCGATGCAAACAGTAAGTTAAACGTTTTTTATTTGTCCTTCAGAATTAAAAAAGCGAATTCCTATGCCTGGGAAAGTTCATAGGGAGAATAATGGCGCCTTTATAATATGTCCTTTATATATTTACAATCTATTTGTTAATACATTTTTTTGTGAAACTGCTTTTAGCGCAATAGCGTTTGCGTTTTTTTTGTTTATAATTTTTTTTTAAAGGCCTCTTAAAAATTGAGGTTCTTTTGTTAGCATCTGTGGTTCTACGAAGAACCGTTAAAATCCACTTTTCCACTGCACGAAAGGTTGTTTGTGTTGAAAGGTTCATTGGATTTTTTTTAAATTGTTCTTCACACTAAGAAAACGATGATTTTAAAAATTGTTTTTCATTTTTTTTGCAACCTAAAATGGTGGTTCTTCTATGACATCACCGATTTTTACGAAAACCCCCCTTTGGAATCTTTAATCAGTTCCTTGTTTATTCATTGTTTCAAACGTGTGGCAAACCCTTAAAGGGGCAGTTGACCATAAAGAAAGTCATTTACTCGCCTTAAATGTGATTTATACCTGTATATGTATTTTCTGAACACAGTACGTTTTAAAGAATGTTGGTGACCAAACAGTTGCTGGCCCATTGACTTCCATATTTCTTTTTCACACTATGGAGGTTTAGAACAACTTGGGTGATTAAATGATGACAGAATTGTTTTTGTTTTAATCCAATGTTGCTCTTCATGATCTCCATTGTGCAACTTGAGCTCATTGTCGTAGTACAGGAAAGATCTCATAGCTCCAGGTTTTCTTGTAACAAAGACTGAAGTGTTTCATTGTTTCTCCGTAGATCCCTTTGCTGATGCAACTAAGGGTGACGACTTGCTCCCGGCTGGGACGGAGGATAAAATCCACATAAGGATTCAGCAACGGAACGGACGCAAAACACTGACCACAGTTCAAGGCATCGCTGATGATTATGATAAAAAGAAGCTTGTAAAAGCCTTCAAGAAGGTACTTGATTACTCCTAGTTATTTGGAAGCCTTTCTCCCAAAGTGTTATTTGGTGTTGAGTAATCTTGTGCTGTTTTACTTATTAGAAATTTGCCTGCAATGGTACAGTGATCGAGCACCCAGAGTATGGAGAGGTGATTCAATTACAGGGTGACCAAAGGAAGAACATCTGTCAATTTCTGATGGAGGTGAAGTATACTTGTGTATGGAATAATGGGCTGTTTTTGTCTTAAATGGGTTAGTTTGATTTGTTTTGGACTTCAAATCAGTTTAACCAATTGCTCATCTTGCCATTTTACAGATCAACATTGTAAAGGAGGAGCAGTTGAAGGTTCACGGGTTTTAAAAGGTTGGCCCCTCCAGGGCTTTCTAAAGGACTGCACCAGCATGTAGCAATCCTAGTTTATTCATGGCAGGGTTTTTTGACCATATGCTAACACTGACAGCAGGGTAAATCTGTTTGTTTTCATGCTCGAACCTTCATAATGACCTCAACCGGACCACTAATTCCAATCCAGACTGGTCTGAATTAGATACTGGATCTTTGTTGCTGATGCTTGTGAACGTTTTATGATGGATGCACTCAATTGCACAATCTTTTTATCAAGGACAATAAAGTTATGACTTTGAACATTTGTGACTGTCTTCTCCTATTTGAATGCTTTTATGTAGCAAAGTATTAAGACTTTTAGAGCTATTACAATACATATTGCTAGTTTAACTCTAAATGGCACAAAAATGAAAACCATTCTTGCATTCATTACACCGTTTGCATGGAATTGAAAAGTCTTTAGAGTGATTAAATCTGATATAAGTAAAATATTAGCCTACAAATTCCCTCAATATTATTGTGCCAACTTGACATTTATGAGAAATACAATTGTTTTGAGCATGCAGGTGTTTTATCATTAACAATAACTACATTTCAATGGAAATTTAGTATGAAAGCAATGTGCTTTTAGCATGTTCAATATTATGAACATTTTCTTGTATGGAGAAAACTTGCATTTGTTCTTTGTAGTTTATAATATTAACAATGGTTTTGGTTGGTAAACCACTTTTGTTCAGTCGCTTGTTGTTTGGCTTATTGTCAGAGCTGGAAATCCTTTCAGCTGTGGCCTAAGCCTGCAGTGTCCTGGCTGTCCTTTCAAGGCTCAAACATGAGCGTAATCCGCTTTAAAGGGCATAGAGTGGAGTTTGTGACGAAGGGATGCCAATCTCTTGCATTTAAGGCTGCATGGGCATTTTAAACACTTTGAAAGTTAACTGACTATTTTCATGTGTTTTTGGGAAATCCCAAGCCCATTTTAATAACCAAAACTCAAATACAGGTATATGGCTGATAAACCATAACTTGTACCCCTGCTTCTAGTCCTGGACTAAAATGCATTACTATTTTAACAAAGTAACTTGCACTGACTTAGCATTAAATTATACCAATGCTAATGTAGCTGAGTTTTATTCTCTAATGCATGTTCATAAATATCTGAAACCAGACCAAAACTTTAACAAGATTAATTCACTGACCGGTGTGTTTTAAGCTTGTCAATGGATAATTGACCATAGCATGTTGCATCTATTTTGTGAACTACAGGGATGTTTTTTTTTTTAAATCAAGCTATTAAAAAACTAAATTATGAAGCTCTGCAGGTGATGTGGCCAAAAATATATATATATTGTGGCCAAGTATAATAATTTGTTCTCGTGCTTTAGTCAATCGTGGATAATTCGTTCCCTTGTTTTGATTAAACTAAAACGAGGGAACCGATAATTACAACGTGGGTCCGCGATTTAATAAAATTAATTCTTAATTTGTGATCATGATATACATATATCCCCATGTCATGTGCAGGGTCTCTGTACTAAATAAATAAATCTCCACCAAAAATGTCTCAATAATTTTACGTCAGTTTAACTGGGTATGATCATCAGTCACTTTTACATATTCATAACTCTTGGAAAGTAAGATGTTCATCAAGTTTCATCATTGATAGTGATGAACTAGTTCATTTGGTTTGTTAATGAACGAGATGTCTCGATACTGTCTGTCTTTCAAAGAAGTCACTTCACATTTTTTGTGAACCGGTTCAAATGATTCATTGAAACTATTAGACTCACTACTAAAAATAATCCACCAATAGATTTGCTAAAACTTTACAATTTTGTCTAAGTTAATGCATTAACCAACATTAACTTACAATAAGCAATACATTTGTTAAAGTATTAATCTTGGTTAATGTTAATTAATAATTCTATTCATTCTATTCAATAACTATTCATTTTAAGATCATGCTAGTTCAGGTCCATTAAAGGGATAGTTCACCCAAAAATGAAAATTCTGAGTTGCTGGTAGAACTTGCACTAAAGCTTTCATTTTTGGGTGAACTATCCCTTTAAATGCTGGAATTAACATGAACTAAGATTATAAAAGCTTTAGAATTATTTCTCATTGTTAGTTCATGTTATAGTTACCTGATGAAACCTTATTGTAAAGTGTTGCCATAGTTTTTTTTTTTCTCGAATCAAGCTTGTAAAAACCAAACCAAAGACACAGTTTGCCCACTTAGATGTGTAGGAGTGAATGAGAGAGTTTGGTCTGAATCAGATGGAGACAGACGGAGCACGTGCGGATGCCTGGGGCCGTCCACCGTCCTCTCCGCTCCACTCCATTACCTCCACCAGAGTTAATGATGGATGTCTCCGAATCATCAGCACTCTTCCTGCTCTTAATGCTTTATTGTTTTCTTTTCCCTCACTCATCTTAACAATCAGTCCATTCATATCTGAACAATTGATCTCTTATCAATTTTTTAAGAGCCATTTTACAGCTCACTGAGTTTTATGTGCTTATTGCGTGTTTAAATATGAAAAAGCAAGGAATGGCTATGTATTAATTCTACATGAGAGCTTGATATTGGACAAAACTGTTTATGCCTGTCTGGCAGTTAGCAGATTCCATTATTTTTGTTTGTGTTTAGCCAGAGGCCAGCCAGCTGTTATTGTTTTTGTGTGGTATTGCATTCCCGAGCACTCACCCTTCTCACGTCTCTATAAGCAGTGATTCAGTTTCAGATGCTGTTTCTCTGTATATGATGTTGGCCATAAATAATCATAGCGACACCGACCGCGACCTCCAGCTTTATTGGAGTGCCGCTGTCATTTCTCACCAACAGGCCGAAAACTGCAATGCAACAGCTTCTCTGTCCAGCTTGCATATATAAAGAAACGGAAAATGCATCATGCCGTTAGCCAATGCAAAGAATTAATACCCTTAAACTTAAACAAAAAGTGCTGGTATTAACTTTGAGATGTATGAATTTATGAATTCTTACCATTCATTGATGCGGAAGGTAAAATCTGTAATGAAAGTCAAAAGGGAAAAAATCATTACAACCAACATCATGCTGACCAAACAAACAAATACACCTAAAACAAGTCTATAAAATGACCAATTCATAAGCAATTAATGAAAATGGTGCTGCACAGTGATTAAACCGCAGATAGTAAAAAATTAGCCTAGGTAAAAATAAATAATTAAAATGTTTGACAAATTCCCTCAATATTATTGTGCCAACCTGATAGGCTATATATGAGAAATACCCTTGTTTGAGCATTAAATATTACAACTATTTTTTGTTAATTGAAGTAAAACTGGAATAAAATAAAAAAATATATACTTTTATAAAATATAAAAAAATAAATATAAATAAATACTTAAAATATATATATTAAAAAAAAATATTAGAGATCTCTAGTCTTTGCAGAAGAAAGACTAAAACTGAAAAAAAAAATGAAACCTAAATAGTAGTATTTAAAAGTAACACAAAAATGACACATTTAACAAATGAAAGCCAAATAATACAATCGTAGGCTATATAAATAACACTGAGCTTGAGAACATACTTATTTTTTTGGATTACAGAATTTACAAAAAGTATTCTAATTTAAAAGTATTCTTTGTTTGAAATGTACTAATGCAATTCAACTTTTGAGTCTCTATTACTGATAACAAGCCCCCTCCTATGAACTCAATTTATCCAATTCCCTTACTTCTGCTATCAGTGTGGACTCTTTTATTTCGATTCATCATTCTTTCCTCCTCTGAGAAAGACAGAAAAGCTCAGAGGAGGGAAGCTCCATTGTTTATCCGCTGATCTCCATGTGCCTCTTTGTAAGAATGCTGTCTGTACAAATTAATCTATATGTCAGTACTTTTAAAACCACCAGATGGCGATATATAATTGATATCAGTGTACACCTACCTTGCCAATTTATCACTTTTGATAGATTAAAATATCAAATATTAAAAGTGTTTTCTGCACACATCTTTAAGCAGATACATCCTATACACGGATCAAATATTCAGTTGAAAGCAAAGCACTGTAGGCCTCTATAAAAGTGTAATGAATGCTGACATAACATATGGTGTCAGCCCCTTAGAGCCCAAACACCCCCACTCTTTTCACTCTACACACTCAACCTCAAAACAGCAGCAGCTCCTCAACATGATGGCATGCATCCAGTTCTTCTGTTCTAGTCTTCTAGTCCAGCTCAACCTCCATCAACAGAGCGGGTTGCCAAACGCATTCCTTTCAGAGACACCTGAGTACTGAGATTGTACCTGGTTCAGTGACCACTACAGGGTGCGTATCTGCATTCGTAATGTTTGGGGAAGGAGGTGTGGAGCTAATAGCATCAAAATATCCCAATTAAAAGAGGGAACAGGGGACTATGTGTTTTCATTGGCTCGTACTCACGGTGTCGGCATCTGCCAGGGAAACGGACGGTCTGGCGTTGCTACAATATGTTTTTCCGAGTGATCCGTTTTTAGAGATGAGAAGGGAGTCATTGAGAATGGCTGCATACCATATGCACGCATTAAAAAAAGTTCACACTTACACTTTTTTTTTCATCATGCTCAGATATGTACAGGGTTAATTGGTGAGACGCAACAAACTTGAACGTAATTACATCTTTTGGATTTTTTTATGCTGTTCTTTGGGGGGTTTGTGGGTCGTGGTGGACTTCTTCACTGAGATAAACTTCACAGAGAGTCAGCCAGAGAGCGTTGAACTGCTTTGACCGGAGATAGATAGAACTGGGGATGAAAGCAACGCTCTGGGCCTCATAAACAATAGCTCTGGTCCAACGCCTAGTGACATGCCTATCTAGACAGAATTTTAAGGCCTGTTCTCGACATGAAGGCTGTTTGAAACAGTAGGCAGAATACTAATAATGCCATCAAAGAGATAAAATAGAGAAAAATGTTCTTATATTCAATATTTTGTAACATTTTGTTACACACGTTACATTACTATAGGGGTGTAACAATATAGCGTGTGATGATATATCCAACACAATAGTGATAGATAGTGACAATATGTGTTTGAAAAATTCATTACTAGGCTATATGTAATGTTGAATATAATGTATAATAATGCAATGGGGGGATATTTGTGGGTCCTGATAATGCCAGATGTTACCAGTAAAAAGTGGCCTACATTATTTAGTGAGGTTCAAGCATATTCGTCCAAAATAATTCTTACTGCTTAAAAATCATTAATATTTTTATTCTGGTGTCACCACTGTCCTGTGCGTTGGGTTACCAAGTCCAAGCCTATTCATTTACACCCCCAATGTAATATCAAATGTAACATTTTAATCAACTACATTTTTTGTTAACCTTTTATTATCGCGTTAATAAGGCATAGTATCATATGTATTGAATCATGACATGAGGGTATCGTAACATCGTTCCCCTGTTAATTACAATAAATTGTGCTTAATTACATGCAACTAAACTGAACCACACCCTAATCCTTACACTAACCCTGGTGAGTAGGACAGTACTCAGTACTTATATGTAAGGTACTATAACAAGGACACCTAAAATAAAGTGTAACCTCATTTTCTCATATTTTCTTCATAAATCAAAAATGACCATTTCACTCAATATTTCTTTATGCTATGTATTTTATGTTCGTTTTTGGCGGTAATTCTTTATATTTCTATGGCATCGCTGTCGAATTTTTGCCTAATTAACTGGTGAAGTGGATTTACTTACTGTAGAGTTATCATGAGCATTTGAAGTGGATGTTATAACAGATGTCACTGACCGGAAAGATTTTAAAACAAGCAGTTCATTCATGAAAAGATCTAATGCTGCGTAACAGGCAGGTTTTTGAGCACGTAAATCACGAATTCAAACCACGACTCACGACTTTGTAGCATTCCAGGCCAGAGTCACGTCAAACACCTGAGCGCAAGGAATTGTGGGAGCTAGATGTAAACAAACCAGCATGGCGGACCTTATGCGCATTTGTAATAATTTCTGTCGCCAAATGTGCTTACTCGTTTATTTGAGGGAAACTAAGGAGGAAAAACGGCGCATAAGCGGCAAGATACGCTGTTAAACCTTTTATTTTATTTGTATATTTGGAAATGTATTTGGTATTCATTTATCATTGCACTCAATGGACTAAAAACTAGTAAACGTTTGTCCTGAAGTGTATTCTCACCGTGTACTGCCTGGAGAAACACCGCATCCGTAGAGGCTGCCGTTGTTGATTTGTATGGTTTGGCGGGCTATGACGTCAGAGCTCATAACTGGGAGTACATCGATCTAGTAATTTACGAATTCATGGGTGGGAAGTCACGGATTTGACTGCCGTTAGTGCACTTTCACTGGTATAAGGTTGGGAATACTTTTACCTTCCATTACTTACTACCATGCTGTAGTACAAACCGGAAGACAGAACGGAATGAGCGCAGGGCTGAAAAGGGGGCGGGGCTAAATATGATTTTTCATTCACAACCTCATGGTACAAAAGTTGTTTCTGGGACAGTACTCTTTCAAAAGGTATTTTTTTGTGCCAAAAAAGTAGCCCCTACATATTGGTACCAAAAGTACATGTTAGAAATGGTATTAAAACCTCTTTAAAAGTACTGTCCCAGTGACAGCATTTGTACCTTTGTTCTGAGAGTGCATCACCATGGTTTTCTCGACAAAAATAAGCTCTTTGTCTAAAAAAATCATGACTCTTACATGTTTTGTTCATCATCTTCACAAATCAACACCACTTTTGTGTATTTTGAAGCCTAAACACAACAGTCAGATATTAAAAGGTAAATAGGCTATAAACAAACTAGGCCAGGATCCCTACACTAGGATCACTAAGCTCCCAACAGCTTTCAATCTTTATTAAAACATTCCCCCTGAAAGTCTGAGTTAGTGTTGTTTGCCTGAGCTCAGTTATAAACACTGCAAACTAAAACAAAGGAAATCATTATTTACTCAACTTCATGTCATCCAAATTTGTACGCCCTTCTGTTTTCTGCTGAAAACAAAAGGAGACGCAGTTCTTCATACAGATCTTTTCCACACAAAGGTCATAGTAGTGACTATGTCTGTAACACAAAAAAAGGATAAGAAGGCATATACGGAAAAAAAAAACACGTATAACTATATTCCAAGTCAGTATAAAATGATACAATAGTTTTGTGTGAGAAACACATTTAGGATCTGATTGTAACTAATAGCTATTTGTTAAAAAAATAAGGATTAAAAACAAGTGTATGTTAAACCAAATTTAAAGACGTTACATCCCAAGATCTAGTGTATCAATGTCAGTTTTATCTTTTTTTTTTTTTTTTTGCTATGCAACGAGTATCTTTGAACTCATAAGCTTTCGCAATCTGTGCATCATCGACATGCTCTATACATGAGGAATGTGCATGTGTCTCTTGGTGTTTTTGGCCAGTTGCTGCGGTACGTGTCGGGCCGGTCTGTTGCAGTTTTGAGGCGATGACGACCCCCTACAGAGAAGCCTAGCTGCTCGCTGCATTTCGGAGAGATTTACAGTGATTTACAGCCTCCTGTCGCACACAGAAAGACAACTTGACGGATACACACACACACACAGTCAGACAGGCACGTAACATGCAGACAGACACACAGACAGACAGGACTGAATACACCCACCTGCTCTGAATAGAAGACAAACGTGCTTTTGGTTTGAATTATTTCGGCATAAAACTTCAATATCAGCCATGTTTGTGGCTATAGGTAAGGATTTGTTGTTCTGTTTCATATAGTACCTAAGAAAACATTACAAATTTTGTCCTTGTATAAAGATTGCACTTTTAATCTAGCCATTTGTTTTGTTTTTTACCTTAAAATGCTACACCAACACTTAAACCAAAACATATCCATCTCATTAAAATAGATTTAATCTAAAGATATTTGTTATTTGCTTGTGCAAGCTTGCGTGATCTATTAGTAACTATATAGATTATCATTTCTTAAACTGAGAAAACCCCTGAATTGTGGAAATATGTGAATTTTCATCAAGGGTTTCTAAAGAATAGAATCCCTATTTATTATTATCGTCATATGCATTGGAAACAAAATCTGCAATAAAGATTATAAAAAAAAATCAAATTTAATATATTACACATTTCCTAGATTTAAATCAACCCAGTCACTTGTAAGATGAACATTCCAACATTTAATTTAAAATAAAAAGAATTAGGCTACTGAAATTTGTATGTTGGATGAATCCAAAAAGTTTGGGGTTATGATTTAAAATGTTTGAAAACCCCTGGCATGAATAAGTTTACCCAAAGCATTTTACATTGAAATGAGTAGAGGGGACAGGACAGCAAAAAGGGGCGTGGTTAAGGTGGAGTCATTATTCTTTGACAGGATTTTTTATCTGCCAAAAAGATTTGTAAAGGATTTCCAATTGTTCAGAAAAGAAGCCAATTGGCTTCATAAAAGTACTGCATTTATATCGCTTCATTTTCATATTTATGGCTTTGATCTCCCTATTTTTTTCTGGCAAGGGTGGCAAAAACACAATCATCCAAAATGTAATCCATCACACTCGAAGAAAAGCCTGTAAAAATACTGATTTTTCACAGGTGTTTTGCCTGCTACACATTTTATTGTTGTGTTTTAGGGTTAAAGGAAATGTCTGTAAACTTTACAGATGGAAAGTTGCGCGTAAAAAATGACTGGTATCTTTCCCATTTTCAGATCTGAACAAAACTCACTTGTGTTTTCATGCAAATTCACCGATGACGACATTTCCTCCATAGAGGCAGAACACCGGCTACTGTAAATATCCTAATTGCCTAAACAAACATTTGTCTTGATCAAACTAAATCCATAATCCCACTACCATAGATTCTAATGAGGCGCACTCATTTCAAATAGTAATTGTATTAGAACTTAAAATATCATTAAGCAAATGTAATGAATGCGTTTTGTTTTTTGTTCGGCTTGTGAATATTTATCCATCATTTCAACATGAGCGTTTCAAAAACGTAATTAAAAATCATAATCTTAATTCCTTCTAAAAAAACTTCAAATATCTCTATATATTTATTCTACGCACAAATGAATAAACATAAAATGTCTTACGTGTCTAATATTCAAAGATTTTATTTTGACATTTACTTTTCCCCAAAAGACAGAATGTAATTAACAAAATCCTTCCTTTTCCTTTGTCTTATTTTAATCTCCCATTCTCATTCCAACACTGTCAAACTTTTAAAAAGTGGACCAAAGTGCTTTTAAATAGCATGGTGCATGACTAATGAGAGAAACATGTTAAAATCATTGCAAAAAAAAAGTCCTTGGAAGACAAATGAATTTTCAGCAGAATAATTAACTTAATTAACAAATTTGCATGCATATTCATCAAGCTATTGAAGTCTCTCCAGCCCGGCTTGATGAACGTTGCCGTAATAACCATCTCATTTACATTCTACCATCTACAGCTATTTAGAGATGAAAATAAAGAATAAAAGAAATGGCAGATTTCTGAATGCATGCGCACGCGGGATCGTATGTGGTTTCGCAGAACCGCAGCCCACGTTTGCGTTGAGATATCACTGTAATGAGCTCCAGAGGAAGGCTGTGTGTGTGTGTGTGTTTGTGTGTGTATCTCCTGCCCTCGGCCCCTTCCCCTCTCTCTCTCTCTCTCTCTCCTGGGCATTGTGTTGGCAGGCGTCCCTGACTCGCAGTTCTCTGGGGCTGGCAGACTGTGCTACCCGCTGTCTCTGCAGGGCAATCTTAACAGGCAGCAAGGTGTAACAGCACAGACTGCCACACAAGGCCCGAGGACACCATCACAACCCAGCCCGTACAAGCAGCCATCATACTTTCATTCTAGCTGCATATTTCTGCATTATCCATGCATCTTATTTTTTCTTTAGCCACTTTTATTTACAGTATTGTAACAATTCTCTCCACATTATATTCAAAGTACGCATTATCAGTTCATGCATTCTCTGGGAATCGAACCCATGACTTTCACACAGTTAACGCTGTGCTCTACTGTTCGGTCTACACTACAGGAATGCACAATTACCGATTTCTCCTAGTCGGTTAATTGTAAAAACAATACCCGAGTTAATCGCATACTCATGGTTTATGTTATCATTTATAATTAAAAAAAAATTTAATAGTTAATTTGTGTCAACAAGAGTTTATTGATTGACAGCCCAATGTTTCTAACAGCTATGTCTTGTATTGTAAAAACACAGGTTTCATTTCGTATTTAACAGGAAAATCACATCCGACGTCGAACAATACTCGCATACCTTTACTCAAAATTCAAGACAAAATTCATGTAGTCTGTTTGCTGTCATCGTCCTCCTGCCACATACTCTTTTTGATAAAGACCACAAATTAGCGTTCCTTAAAGGGTCATTCCACCTCTGGAAATATGAATGTGTATTTAAAATGGGTATGTAGAAGAATTTGGAGCTTTCTAGACTGAGAAAAGCCAGAAAATGTATTTTTGGCTTATGTGGATGAAAGACAACAACTCCCAGGATACACTTGCTTCGCTTGCTACATGGCATGCAAACGGAAAAAAAAAGGCAAATAGGAAAAAATGAAGGGAAAATTGGGAACAGAATTTCAGCAACAGAAAATGTTGCAAGTCAGATTCAAACTTAGATTCAAAACACTAACCACAAGGCCAAGGCTCCATTTGGAAAACTTAATTCATAAAAGGAGAAGAAAACGGTAACATTATATTCAAGGAATTTTTTTCCAATTCATGTTAGCACCATGTTTGAGCCACAGGACAGCTTTTTGTCTGTGGAAACACACACACAAAAAACAGTTTTTTAAAACCTAAAATATTTCTACACGCAAGTTATATGTATAATTTTTCGCTTTTATTTATTTTTTGGGATATTTTCAGAGCTGCATCTTGAAATAACAGCATGGATACAATACAACATGAGGGTGATAAAATAATGACAGAATTCTCTTTTTTTTTTTTTTTTGGAAACTATTCCTTTAAGTGTGCGTGTGTTGAGCATACAACTGTCTTGACTTGTGAATTTATGGGTGTTGACAGTTTTTATATAAAATTGCTGTAAAATGCTTCAAACAAATGTTAAGATTGGAGAAAAATTAAGATGGCGAAGTTTTATTGGAAAAATGTATCTTTTTGTCATTTGAAATTTAAGAGAGTGTGTTTCTTTGCAATATGGAACAATTAGGAAGTGACAGCAATTCACAGACATGTTTGAGAGGTTCATTAGAACCGTTCTGAAATAGAGAAATCACCCAAAGGCCTAACCCGATCACCAATTTTATTTTATGCTGGTTTCAACTCAACGTAACATATGCTCGACATATTCTAGAGAGCTATGTTTCAAACAGAAGCATCTCCCAAAAGATTCATTCATCAGATTTATAGAGCAGCGGATTGAAAACAGGGAGACGAGTCTGTTTTGTGTTAATGCGCGTCACTTTTTAGCTGTCTGTGACATTTTTATTAAGTTTCACGGAATGTCGAAGCAAGGGGGTTTTGTAATCCGTTAGTTTGCATTTGTACAAAAACTCTCCATATAGAACATTTTGAATGAACAGGCGTCCGCTATTTGTTTAGCTTTTGTATGATGAAAGGCTAAAACTTTGAATAGAGGTTTCTAAACGACAGTTCTGATGATAGATCTGTCTCGAGGGTGTTTCTCAAAGTTGATATTTATATCAGTGCTTTTGCATGTTTTGGGGGGGATATTCAGACATAAGTTGTGCTTAAGGTGTTTTACCCTCATTATCATGTCTGTGACTTGTCAAAACCTAAAGGCAACGACGGAACGAACGTTATTTCAGGCAAAATTGTCTTTCAGAACTTGACACCATGCTGATTCCTCCCTCCAGTAGAGCTGCACAGCTCAGGAAGTGTTTGATGGTGATATAGATGGAGAAAGTTCTGAAGAAAGTCCCAGATTCACAGAGGGATTTGATTACCTCTATCCATTATCCACACAGTGAGTGATGGAGTCGCTAACCATCTGTCATCTGATTCATTTGCATCATCAACACCTGCCTGCCTGTTTATGGCTCGCCATCTTTTTTTATAATCATCTCAGTATTTTTTTTTTATACCACTTTGATGGAATCTGCAAATGTTTTGTTAAAACAGAAATGAAAGCACCCTTGCTTAAAGCCATGCTTCACTTCATTACGCTGAGGCGAAGCTGTTTTCATTTCACTGGCTCGAAATGGCACAATAAGGCAAAGAGAAATGTGCACTTGATTCATGATGCTTTGGCAGTGGAACTCATGGAAATGTGTTGGAATCACTCATGCTTAAAAAAGTGCTTCTATTGAAATGACACAACATCGTTTTATTTTCAGTAAAACTCTTGTTTAGCTGATCAACGTGCACTTTTGTATCGGCCACCAAAATGTTAAATATTAGTCATCTAACATGAGAAAAGTGAGTTAACAAAACTGACAAATCAAAAAATCAATTTCAAAGATATTTTAATATGTGTCTCTGACATTCAAGAATAATAAAAGCCTCCTCATCATATAAAGCGATCATGTCTCTTTAGAAAATTTGGACTAAACCGCTCAATTCATATAGTTTTATGATCTCTTTATGGACTTTTTGAAGCGTCAAAGTGGTAGTTGCGTAGCTGTCAATGTAGGAACAGAAGCTCTCAGATTTCATCAAAAAGATCTTCATTTGTGTTACGAATATATACGGAAGTCTAACAGGTTTGGAATGACACGAGGGTGAGTAATTAATGGCAGAATGTTTATTTTGGGGGGAACTATCAATTTAAGCAAGCATACGATATCATCACATACCACTACATGATGATTTAAATGTAACAACTCAAAAGCCTTTGAGCATTCTAGAACTTTCATGAAATATTTTCAAAATTCTATTGCATGACTGAAATCCTGTGAGTATTTTGGGGGTTTCATTTGGTCAGTGTTTCAAGAAGTGGGTCTGCACACAGTTGCCTTTGTTGAAAGAGAAAGGGAGAGATTTTCGCCTGAAATCTTCTTCACCATTAACTGCAGTGATAATTTATGGCACTGAATCTGGTGCCAAGAGACCATTTGGTCCTTGTGTCTGTGCCATTTTACAAAGACACACAGTCACACATACAGTAGCCTACACGCACACACATGCATGCATTCTTTCTACATAATCACTTATATGTTGTTGTCGTTATTTACATTTAATAAAGGACATTTCATCATGTTTTTTTTTATTATTTGAAATAAGATTGAAATATCTCACAATCTCACAATGTTGTAAATGGGTAGAACTGCATTTCAGTGCAAAAAAAAAAATCTATATTAATCATCATATTTAATACGATATAACAGTGGGTTTACAAACTAATAGTTTTAGCATCTGTTTTCAGCTTTAAAGGGATAGTTCACTTTGGAAATCATTTTTGGTATGTTTTAGCTTACCTCAAAGGCATCCAAGATGTAGGTGTCTTTGTTTACGCAGTAGTATCAATTAATTTTGATATTTTTAGCTCAAACCGTTTGTGTCTATCAGTCATATAATGCAGGTCTATGGTCACCACCTCAAAGAGCATGCACAGAGAAGTCCAAATTAAACATGATTAAATGACTCGTAAATGTAAGTACACATTGATGGCCTAAGACACGAAACGAGCGGTTTGTGTGAGAAAATGAACAGAATTTATATCGTTTTTACCTCGTGTAACCACAGTCACGTCCAAGTGATCTGAGGGCGTGGACGCTTTTGTGGCTGTGGTTACAAGAGGTAAAAAGGATATAAATACTGTTTGTTTTCTCACACAAACCGCACGTTTCATGTCTTAGGCCATCAATGTGTACTTACATTTACGAGTGCATGCTCTTTGAGGTGGTGACCATAGACCTCCATTATATGACTGACAGACAAAATGTTTTGACTTAAAAATATCAAAATTGAAACTACTGCGGAAACAAAGACACCTACATCTTGGATGCCCTTGAGGTAAGCTAAAACATATCAAAAAATATTTTCAAAGTGAACTATCCCTTTAAAAAAAGATCAACGGCTTTTCTATTGTTGACACTGATCTAACATTGTCTCATCAAATTTTGGACAGATTCGTCCAGTTACACACGTCTGTGAAATAAACATCAGCTGTTCAACCTGTAGGAACTTGGGTCAGAACTGTCAAAAATGACTAAAGCACACCGATCCATATAAAATGAGGTTCTTAATTGATTTTCGTGCTAAAATGTGCGCTGAACATGCAGGCAAAGACATTTATCAGAAATAGCCATTAACTTTACTTTAGTCTACATTTAACACAGAATACAAATGACTTTACTGTCCAACATCCGGGTTTAATGGCTGCTAAATGTGCCTGTGATTAGCCAACATCTACTTCAGACAAACTTCATGTAATTTGTCCAAATGGGAATAGTTCATACATTTTTAATATTAGGCTTTGAAATTCACATTAACGACCTACTAGATTGATGAGCTCTAGGGCCTCTTGATGTCACGCTCTCTGCCAACTAGCTGAAAACCAGCTTTAGATGGAATTGATGGTCAAGATGAATGTAAAAGAGAATCGTATCTGTAGTGTCCCGGCACAAAGCGAGTGAGAAAAAACCCAATCGAGACCTGCGAGTCTCTATTAGTTTAAGTTAAGCTCGTGGGTCAAATGTAAGGGCCGAATAATAACAGAGAGATCAAGTACCCCGGAAACCTCATACTGAAAACACATTTGCGTCCCGTGCCAGGATGCACACACTCCATGCCAAGTCTAGAAATAGGGGCGTTCATCTCAGCCAGGACGGGTGCCAAACTGACACCAATCTAATATGCAAATGAGTTGCTGGCTGATGATGTGGTTGCTTCTGTGGGGAGGATCACCTGCACCTCCTCTCACAGGACATGGTTTTCAAAGGGGTTTATCTCCTTAAACCCTCTAATTAAAATGAGAAATCCCTAAGCCACCAGCACTCATGCAAAAAAAGAAAAGAAAGAAAGATTATTAGGAAAATTCTGTGTCCCACACCATCTGCGACCCAGGACTTGTGGAGTTTTTTTGGGAACGAGACGGAGAGAGCGAGCGGGAGTGGGACTAACGTATGACAACACCCTTTCTCCACCCGTTAGAGGGGCTTCACACAGATAAATCAACATCACACCAGCTCTACATTGTTCATTCCTAATTACCGTTATTATTAACAAGCAATTCATTCCAGAAACTGTCTCTGAGGCTCTCAGGTGCGAGTTACCGAGAGCTACTGAGTGAACCTTCATTAACAACTATAATCAAACAACCTCCCTCTGAAGCACGCCGGCAGAGATCTCGACATCTGTATTGCATGTTTAGCATGGTCTCGGAAAGGTGGGTTGCGTCCAAAGTCCTGCACTTTAATAGTGTGTATTCAATTATTTGGGTATTATAAACATTTACAGACATACCAAGAACAGATACCTGGACAAACATGTCATGCATTCCCATGCATCTTAACAGAAAGCAGCCCTGGAAGTAGCCTACACAATTTGAAATCTGCCATCTTTGCCTTCACTCATGACAAAGCTGATTGGGTGATGGCACCCAAAAAATATGCATGAGCTCTTTTTTTAATTATTATAAGTCCAATGCATGTTTTAATACCGCTACAATTGAGGGGCACTTGTACAATAATCATTTAAAAGTTATTAAGTGATTTAGTCAGAATTAACAGATATTAAATGGCTGGAAAAAGAGGAAGATGCTCCTTGCAGTCAGTGTGATTAGATAATTGACCAGCTGGGGCTAAGCGGCCAAGTCCAGTGACATGTGACCTCTATGCATGTGACAGGCTGCATTCAAATAGCATAATTTTCTTATAACATAGTCGAAAACGTATCCGAATGTATTCATAAAACAGAGGCCAAAAAGGACTAGCTGCTAATTCAAAGCATTTTTAAATACTTGTTTATTGACATATATGTCGTTCTATCAATAACCATGAAAACTATTTATTCCGGTTTCGTGTTAGCTATAGGCTACAAGGCCTACATTTATTTATTTTTTAGTTGGAAAAAAACAACAACAACAAAAAAGATTGTTTTCAACAAGTCAAAACAAACAGCAGTGGCATAGGCTAAGCTTACCTGTCCTGTTCAAGACCATATTTTTCGGATATCCAATTTTCTTTCCAACGCTATCTCACGACCAACTCGTGCGAGAGAGTAAAATGTGACTGATTGGTCTAAACCGCAGTGACGGTTTGGTTTAGGGGCGGAGTCAGGGGAAGGTCGTTCGTATGAATTCATACGAATTGGGAAACTCGTAAAATATGTACGATTTAACAATAATTTTTACTAATTCTTGTGAGTGTGGTTTAATGCCTCAAACCATTAGATTCTTCCGCGCGGAATAGGGGAGCCGATGCACAACTCAGGTTACAAAACAATGTTCCTCCGCATAAGTTTTGTAGCCTAGTTGGGCTTCAACCACTAGATGGCCAAAAGTTACACCGTGTACTGATTTTAAAAAGTAGCAAATTTACCAAAATAAACCACATGTTGGTCCTTTTAGCACTTACACTTAAAACAAATCCATTAAAAATGTATGTTAAAATATAGTGGCCTATTTAAAAAATATGGTGCCCTAGTTCGCATGGCCTAGGATAGCAAAATGTTTAGAATTGCAGCATCAGATCTATTGTTTGCCCACCATAAAACACCATAACAACAATTTAGACATCGATTCATTTTGCATAGCCCGGCAGGACACATTAATCGTGTGGGCCAATCAAACTAACTGAGCACAGCTTTACCTCGGGACAGATTGTATTTGGTCATCATTTGGTATGATTCATCGTCCAATGATAGGATTTGGAACAGAAGTGTTGACATCAGAACACACAATGAAGCATCACACGTGGACAAGGGCTGGTGAGTGATCGTGAACATGGTAATAGTAGTTTACCTCCAACAATCCACACACAAATACACGCCCACAAACTCTTATACTCCCACATACATCTGTGCCATATACCACACAATCAACACAAGGAACTTATTTTAACTATTTAAATTCTAGTGTGTGTGTGTGTGTGTGTGTGTGTAGTGAAGTTCCTGTCGTTCAGCAGACATCCGGCCACTAAGGTGGTGCGGTTGCGAGAGCCCTTTACACGGTCTGAACGAAGGTCAAGAGGTCAGGCCTCTTCCCAGTGCTCAGAATCTCGGAAAGCACTCAGATGTATAGTTCTTGCAGGGTTATATACAACATAGATACATGCGTCCTATAATTCAAAGTCTTACTATGACTTTTTTAAATTTGCATAAATAGGCATTTGGTTGGGAAAAGTTGTTGATAGTGTAAATTATATATATAGGCCTATATATATATATATATATATAGAACATTCATTTGTTAAAACTTTATTTTGTTATACAGTAGGCGATCTGTTTCCATATTTTTGCCGTTTCACTTTTTTCCAAGTTTTTTTTTCTTTTAATTTAATTTTAAACTTTATTCTTATGAAATCGTTTTCACAGATGTCATTGTGACAAATTACCCCATATAGTGTAGCTATGTCCCACTATGTTAAATGGAGAAAGAACTATCCAAACTAATAACTGAAAAAGAATTGAAAGAAAAGGTTTTATATTTAGGCATAAAACGTTTATTTTATTGAAGTCTAACAATAAAAGGACTGTGGTAATAAGGCATGCGAGACCCTGTCAGTGATCACACATTAAATTTTGAACTAAAACCAAACACCGATCTAAAAGAAAGCAAGCCTTGAGTTGAGAACTTTCCACCGGCCTTATAGAAGCTTCGAGAAGTGTTGCTGCTCATTTTTCAGCTGTTCGATCCTGACAGCTTCGTCTCTGGGGCAGCATATGTTCTGCCTCTCTGAAATATCGCCACTGTGGGCTTTTTCTGACACCTCAACATCCCCACAGCAAATCAACTATCACATCGCACACAATCGGTGAATGAGCAGGTTGAATTTTTGCACCTGTCAAAAGTATTAATTGTTTTAAGACAACGTGATGGCTAATTAAATATTTACGCAGATTACGGTAGGCCTATTTTTTTTTTCGTTGAAAGTGTGAAAAGGAATCAATTAGCTTATACCAGAAATAAGTCTTGAGATCTATCTAGGCCTACTTATATAAAGCGAACTTATGTTGCATATAAACATTTATGACTGTTATGTAGGCCTATTTGGCTCAGCATTTTATCCGAAAGCGGTTCACATTGCATTCACTTAATATCACGCATTATAGTCGGGAATTGAACTCACCACACACTTTTGATTGTGGGGTGAAATTATGACAATGCACATTCGCGGGGGAATCGCTGATTTCAGGATCCTGATCCGCAGTCTGTCGCTGTTTGGCCCGTGTCCAGCTCTCTGCTGAGAGATCCAACCCAGACAACCTTTACTCTCCTAAACCCAGTGCTGAACAACATCTCATTTTACAATTAACATTGACTAAAATGCGTCGCAAAAGCATAAACTATAATGCACGAGAAGGATTGCGTGATTTTGGCAGGTAGGCCTAACCATAAATTAAATTCCTTTGTCCTCTGACTTTCAGGCATTTTCTTAGGCCTATTTGAACGCTACTTTAAATTTGTAGCTACTTAAATAACTAGTCTACCAATATTATCTTTGCACATTTTTAAAGCGTTGTTTTGTTTTTGTTCATTGGTTTATAATTTCCAAAACGAAATGCGACATTGTGGTTTAATTTTTTCTTAGTGCTTTTTTTTCTTGCGACACAACGAGGTTTAGATGTCCAATTTTTTTTAATTTTATTTAGATTGGCCTATGCATTTTATTTATTTTTTATTATTTTCATTTGATTTTAGATGCCATGTAGTCTATTCACTAAACAGTGTTTTCAACAGAGAAATGTATTTAATTAAACTTTATTTTACTGTACAAAACAGCTTGACAGTGTACAAAGACAGTTTCAGTTCTTTCAGTCATTTTCACACAAAATAATTCAAATAAAAATTCCGTTTGCATGGTGAGAAGTCCAAATGCACGAATCCACCACTGTAGACGTCCATGACATTTGCATGAATGATGCGTGACAAATATATTAAGGCAGGTTTTCCTGTGACATGAGTTCACTAGAAAGCACAGACTCTTTTCATTAGATTTTACATGCTTCAAATGCATTTGCTTACAGTGATTGTTCCGAGATTGTAGGCTACGCAATATCACCAATATTTATCGACGACTCTGCATTACAGAAAAGACAGAATTGCCAAACAATCTGTTGCACAATTACATCATCGTCTATTGTGATTTTTCCTTTATCATCCTTCTGAAAATTATGCGTAGACAAATGCGATTTATTTGAAGTGTTTGAATGCTCAATTGTCTACATTTATAAAGTTAAATAACACAAATTGAAATCAATGAAACAAACAAATTAATAACATACCATAATTATTTCATTTTCAGAATTACATCCAAATATTTTTAAATATCGTCACCTTCAAAGTAAATTGATTCAATAATTGCCTCTTCCTGGTGATCTTGGCGTGTAAATAATAATAATAGGCAATGGTTGATTAAATTTATTTAGCGAAAACATGTGCCTTGTGTAAAACATCACGAAATTTTCGTAACGAAAGTTTTATTCAAAGGAAATAAATAAAAAATCATGTTTTTAGTTTTTCATGTTACATTTCATAAACGAATAAACACATTTATGTATAACAGAATGATGAGATATTTAGTCTTGTTAACACTATAATATTTTGAACTTTGTGTGTGTAAACTGTTTAGACAAATTTATGTGTATAAAATAAAATAAAGGGCCAGATCGAGAATTATATATTGCATAGCACCCTTAACAATTATTGCTCTCATATTTTACTGAATGTTTATCGCAAATATTTAAATGAACTTATAATTAAATTATGCCTTTCGGGGCAAGAGACCTTAGTGACAGATTTTTAGATCTATATTAATAGGCTACTCATACAGGCCATTAAATTAAAATGCACACAAACAACGTGATACTTAAATATCATCCGCGTAAAACACAATGTTGTTAGTGGATTGTTTTCCCATCAGACCACACATTTTGTCGAACAGTTAAAAAAAAAAACAATTCGTTTAGGAACACTGTAAGCACATCTTCCATTTAATCAAAAATGATAAATAATAAAACATCCGATTGTCCCAAATGAGAGGACTTTATAAATAATACATGTGCGATTGAAAGTCCTGCATTTTCGCTCGATCCTTTTCACTTACATTTGACTTTTTCTGTCATTAATTATGAAAAGTGTTTAATTCGTCTTGCACGGGGTAAAACTGGCCACGGAGATGAACGTCATAGGGGAAATGAAGATCTGACGCGCCTCTCGCGCTCTGGCTGATGGAGGAGCGCGGCGGGACCGCGCAATAGCGCGTGCCGTAGTGGCAGCTCTTGCCGTATTCGATCGGCTCTTCTTGCTTGAGGGAAAAGATCCCGTTAAAGTTAATAGGAGGGCTTATGGGACCGTCGAACTGAGGGCTTCCGCATTCCGGCGAGACGCTTTCGTAGAAAGTCTCATAGGAGCTGCAGTAGCTGAACGGCCTGAAGGGTTTGACAGGATCTATGGAGGGTCCAGAGGGTGTCACCACACCCGGACTGTGGTAGGTCCCGTACACAGACTCGTACTGTGACCTACCAGAGAAAGACGGCTCGCTGCTGATCTGATCCGGGATGAAGTTCCTGGCGTTCAGCTGCAGACATCCGGCCACTAAGTTTGTGGTGGGTTGCGAGAGCCCTTTACACAGGGTCTGAACGAAGGTCAAGAGGTCAGGCCTCTTCCCAGTGCTCAGGATCTCGGAAAGCGCCCAGATGTAGTTCTTGGCCAGCCGCAGCGTTTCGATTTTCGACAGTTTCTGGGTTTTGGAGTAGCAGGGCACCACCTTGCGCAGGCTGTCCAGGGCGTTGTTCAGGCCGTGCATTCGGTTCCTCTCCCTGGTGTTGGCCTCCGTGCGCCTCAACTTGACCCGGTCTATTCTAGCTTTGGTCATTTTCTTTTTCCGAGGCCCTCTCCTCCGAGGCAGACCGTTCTCGTCCTGTCCGTCCTCCCTTTCGTCCTCGTCTTTCTCCGAATCCTCGTCCTCCATGGCGTGGGAGAGCGTCTCCTCCTTTTTAAACGGCTCTTGTTTATTGACCTTCATTTCACCCACGCAGTCCCGTGGAAAGTTCGCCCCGAATTGGGTGTCCATTATGACGGGATCCTCAAACGGAAGAGTCAGCATTGTGCTCTTGCTGGGGATGATGAGAAGATAATAGATCTTCTGAATCAATCAAACAACAGCCTAAACATTACCAGTCGCTCAATAAATACAATGGTGCACTAACATAATAGTGATACTGATCCTCTAATCAAATCAATGTACATTGACAAACACAACTGCAACAGGAATGAAATATATCAACTATCTTCATGTGTGATATTGCATGAGATTCGTGCATTCACGGATACAAGCCGTTCAAATCCGGTTAAAATGGAAGACGTAGTCGCACGGCACGGATGTCAATCCTTACCCTCGGACTGTCGTGCTTACCTGGAATGTGATGATGTTAGATGTCAGTTTTCATATTTCCAATTTTGAACTTTCATTTTCCGCGTGGCGTTTCAGCAGGTGAACAGCTCGTGCGTTTTTCTCACCTCCCCACTGTTCTCCTTGTCTCGCGCTAAGAGAAATGACACTGATGCCAACTGCCAGAGCTGGTACCCATGCCATCTGCCGCTGACGTCACGTGGCACGGGTTGGTCACGTGACCGGCTCCCGGGGGACCTGTATTCCTCCCCTGATCATCTGGCGTGTGCCGCCTCGAGCTGCGTACCACTGCAAAGCCACAAAGCAGCCTCAAACAAGGACCGGCCACCAGCATCCACCGTTAGAATCCGATGCCACGGATAAATGCTGTGATGCGGTCAGGGAATGTCATTTCGTAGTCTTTGCTGTTATAGATTTTCATGCAAACACGCATATAAGGGGTCTAAATCTAAATCGAGACAACAATAGTTTGTGATTTCTAGGTACATCCTGTAAACATGGAAAAGGAATGCTGGTGAATGACAGCAAGAATGGATGATTGATGGCTCTTGTTTGCTTGGTCAGTCTCTTCAAGGGCGTTTGCTAAATTACTGATCCTGTCATCATCGTACAGGCCATTTTCTTCTGTGACGTTCACTCGAATAAAGTGAAAACACCATGCTTTGACCAGGTAAATCAAATAAGTTGAATTCACTATATAATAGTGAACAGGGATTCTGAGATTTTAAACAGCTTTTTTCGTTCTTGTTTCTTCTATATATGAACGTAAATCTTGTTTCTTTTTTGTTTACACTCTTTCTCTCTCTCTCACACACGCACACACTCACACCATCCCTCCCCACCTCCCTCACACACAAACACAGACATCCACATTCACACCACTCAGTGTGCGAATGAATCTAACAAAAACAGGTCCAGGTCACGTTTCACTCCACAAAGTTATACTGTGCATAAAGAAAAAGCTTATTTTAGGAGAATTATTCTGTTATTATTATTCGGATTATGACATTGTGATGCTTCGCTCTCAAATTATGCAGTGTATCCAGACGTTTTTGGTCCTTCTCATTATTGTTATATGGTTATTCCATAATTTGTGCTGCACTGCATCTAATATTTTTTATTTAAATTAGTATAAATTAAGTGATATGCAAAAAATACAACCATCATTTATACCATCATTTTATGTTACATAATGTTAGCATTCAAAGCTAGATCAAATACAGTCAACCAGTAATATTGTGAAATATTACAATTAAAAATAGCTAACAGATTTTTATTTGAAATTTTTCAATATATTTTAAAATGTAATTTATTCCTGTGATTCAAAGCTGAATTTTTTAGCATTATACTCCAGTCTTCAGTGTCACACGATCCGCCAGAAATCATAATATGCCGATTTGAATGTTGAGAAGAGTTATGCTGCTTAATATTTTTGTGGAAACTGTGAATTTTTTTAAATTCTTAGATGAATATTAAGTCTGAGAGAACAGCATTGATTTGAAATAATAAATATTTTGTAACATTATAAATACATATAAGCCATACATATAAATATAAGTTAAATAAAGTAATATTATAATTTTCTATAGTTATTTTCAGTAACGAGAATGATTTTTTGCATTATATGATAACTGAAGGAAAAATGTGCTTAATTGTCATGAAAATAATTTATATTTCCATAATAATGGATGAATAACAATTTCCATCCTTAAAAATATATTAGCTTATTTTTATGTTTCGATTCATCATGTGACCTAAACATGTTCGTGACGGGTTTGTTGCCAGATTCAGCCACATACATGCATACACAGACTTTGGGTCTGGCCATCTCTGGCTGTTTCGTGTAGCATTTATTGTCCAGAGCTTTGGCTCCTCCCACATTAAGTCCTGACACTCATGCATTCCGTTATCAGTGAAAGCTCCTGCTGCTATTGAACCCGTGCCTGGCCCTGACTCATTCACATGCACACACACATTTATAATTCAAATCAGAAGCTCTTTAAAACCCCCCATGAGCATTTATCCCTCTCAGATGGACAACACAAAAAGCATAGCACCTCATAAATGACACGCAACACTTTTCTGCTCCTGTGTGAGATTAATTGGCTCTTTAAACACATTAACCAGAATTTGACAGATATCACTGGTCCTGTTAACAGCAAGCCACCTATCAGACAGACACAATCCCCAATGAAGAGTGTTAGTCATGAGGGATTTTTGGTGAAATAGAGGCTGCTGTGTTTTTCGTTGGGACGGCCAGGTTGATCTGCACTTATCAGCACAACACAAACGTAATGAACACAGCATACAGATGCAGTTTGCTGACAGCGATGGCTCAGTCACGCATGATTGGCAGGTACCCTTGGATGCTGTTGTTTAGAAACACACACACACACACACACACACACACACACAGTCCCTTCTGTCCCCCTCCAAAAATGCCTCAGCTGGTGACGAGCTTTCCGGTTCAACACACACACCAACATCTGATGAGTCAAACTTCCCCATTTCAGACTAATCACTTGACTGCACTAATTGCAAATGCAAATATGCAAATTCGTATTAATTAATTACTCTGTTAATTAGTTCTCTGGTCTTTTTGGGCAATAAATCATTGTGCTGCAGAAAGAAAAGGGGACAGGCCCATCCCGCATAAAATATTTAGCATGCACACTCTGAGAAGGACGGCGCGAAAGGACCTGTAACATTATAAAAAGAGCAAAGACCAGACAACAACAACACAAAGCAATGGCTGGGCCAGACACACACTCCCCTGACAGACCTGCTTTATACCCTGCAGACTCACAGTGGAGGACTGGAACATTCGGCTGACAAGAGCTGTCTGCCCAGTGATTTCATTAACACATTATCAGCTTTTAAGGACAGTGTGATGCCAGGAACAGGCAGTAAATGAAGGCATGGATGTTCACACGTCAAGTGGCGCACACACACACACACACACACACACACACACACACCCACACCCACACACACACACACACACAGTATTAAGATCAGTAGCTCTACTAAAGATGGTCTTTTGAGAGTTCTAGACGTCTGTTGATGGGCCTACTCGAAGCTTATCTCGAGTACAAGGATTTGATAAGGAATTACGTCAATAAAAAAATAATTCTAATAAAAGATTACCCCTCTCTGTTTCTTTTCTTTTTATATACATTTTTTAGAACGTAATTAAATATGATCAAATATTTTTTAAATAACCTAACAGAGTTGGCACACAAAGAGACCCGTGTGTACGACAGCCACCGTGTTAATGGTTTGACAGTATGGTATATGCATAATTCATAATTCAGTTTTTAAAAATGAATTACATAAATTTTTCAGAGAAGGACGGGCGGCTGCATGCAGAAGGACGCTGTTGCTTAAAATTGCCCATTTTTGTGAATTATGCATACTATCAATTTCTATATATAAAAACTAGATCGACTAGGCCTACATGTTAAACTAAATAAAAATTAACTTCCAATATACAACAATAAATCTTATAAACATAGCCTATTTCAAATGTAAAACAAGTGAAATATCAGGCTACATAAAAGTCCATTTTCCAAACCTTGTTTTTGTCTTACCTTGACTCACTAGCCTATGGTATGCATCATATTCTGAAGCTGTCGGGACGGATTTAACGGGAAGTGCATACCTTCGTCACGTCTACGCGTGTTTCCATCGTGTCCGTAAATAAAGAAAAGACGTTCCGGCTACTATAAGCGCGTGTCAGATCAGATGCGGTGGAAGGAGTGAGGACATCTTATTTTGCAGGAGAAATCAGCTGTAGCCATCTATATGCATCCTAAATCACTTCCCTAGTGGGCGAAAAATAGTGACAAAATAGTGACAGTGCCGGCCCAATGTGACAAAAGAAGTAAGTTATCTTCCAAGTATGCAAAACGTACCCAGAAACTTCTTCAGGCGAGATTCTGAAGTGTGCAAACGACGGACATTTTAATATCGGGAGAGGATTTATGAATGGCAGTGAAGCAATAGAGTGCCGAAGTTACCATAGGAAGTTACGACGTCACTTTGTAGGCCAAAATGCGGAAGTGAGTTAGCATTTTAGCACTTCCGGTTCCCTCGCTCTAAAGTCTATGGGATTTTTGAATGGGTTTTTGCTAAATCGCCTGAAATAAGGTCTGTGGTGAACAAAGCCTCTAAATATTTTCACGTGTTGATCTATGACTTAAAACACACCAGTTATAACCTGCTTGTAGTTTTTTAAACTTTATTGTGTCTGCTTGTGTTAAAAAATTATATAGGCTTCAAAATGTATAGGCTAAATTTTGGATTAAGACAAAACGGGTCAACTCTTTGTTGAACACAGATCTTATTTTTTGCGATTTTCCAAAAGTCTATGGGGAAAATGCATTTTTGATCGAGGGAATATAGTAGGCATATGTTTAGACTACATTCCTGCTACACACAGTCATGTACAACATAGGCCCACTTTTTTAGCGGTTGGTGAAGTAATTATTTAATAAGATTAACTTACAGAATAAGTTCCTACTCAAGAAAGTATGCGATTTGCGATGCAGCCAGTCAGATTCATCAGTGCAGAACAGCACCAAAGCACAACAAAAGTTATTACCAAAAAATATTCCTCCACCATTTATCTAAAGATCCTGTACAGAATTTCTTTATCAACAAATATGTAGTTCTATAGCCATCCATTTCCCAAACCTCTGTTGGTCCACAGGTCTAATCTAATATAATAAAATATTGTTAATTTGCGTAATTTTCTATTTGGTGAAATAAATGTACGATTTTTTACAGAAGAACTTCACTGCGGCTGTGGGGCATCAATAGTTTTAAAGTTCACTTTTCTCATTAGAATTGCTATTACATAGCCAAAGCAAAATATGCCTTTGATGGAAAAATATTAACTTGTGCCATGCTTGAAAACAAAGACTTGATTTCCCCCTGTGATCTGCATGAAGAAATGATCTGCTCAGCGCCGCTGATCCACACTGTTAAGTGATTTTAATTTCACTCTTGTACCTAGCCAATGCTATAGTCCAGGGACTAGTGGGAGGGGATGGGGGAAGTGTGTGTGTGTCAGTGGTGAGGATGCATCGTGCCAGAAATGTTGATGTGACTGTGATTTATGTCGGAATCGTGCCAAGTATGTCCATCAGGGTGAACCCTCTCCGAGCCTCACCCTGTCCACATCTCTGACTCCGACTGTCTCAACACGATTGCTTAAATCCGATGGATCTGGTAAGAAGGTAGATGTGGTCTAAAGCGATTTGGCATTGGGTGTAATCTTTGGCATGGGTTCAATGGGTCGTACCCTCTCTTTTGGCCCTGTGAAGGCACACATTGGACCGCCATTGTCCTTTACAGTCTCCTGCAGTCCCTTGCTGTTGTTGCCCAGTCCAGATTAGGTTCTTCTGGCACATCTCATGCTGGGCTTCTTCCTAAAACCGTTTGCCATCCGCTTGCGAAGCAACCCTGAATGTTGCGATGTTAGGGCCATATTTGGCTCCTCATGAGACCAGAATGTGTTTTTGTCCACATTTAAATGAAAGAAAAGATCCATTTTTTTTAATGTAGAAAATAAAAATAGAATCTTACACTCTCAGAAAGAAGGTACAAAAGCTGTCACTGGGGCTGTACCTTTTCAAAAGGTACACTTTTGTACCTTAAGGGTGCATATTAGCACCTAAAATGAACATATCAACACTTAAAATGTACATATTAGCACCTAAAATGAACATATCAACACTTAAAATGTACATATTAGTACCTGAAATGTACATATTAGCACCTGAAATGTACATATTAGCACCTGAAATGTACATATTAGCACCTGAAATGTACATATTAGCACCAAAAATTTACATATTAGCACATAAAATGTACATATTAGTACCTAAAATGGACAAAAGTGTACCTTTTGAAAAGGTACAGCCCCAGTGACAGCTTTCGTACCTTTTTTCTGAGAGTGTATAAATGTCCATTTTACTAAGAAATAAGCACCAAATAGTTGCTTGCTGATAAGTGTCTTCATACAAAAATGCTGGGCGCATCCTAGATGTTTACTGGACTTTCTGCACTCTCTAGTTATTGTTACCTGAACGTTACTGGAATGTTATGGAAATGTTATGCATTAGCATGGCCCCAGCTGCTTTTTTGCATGTCATTTCATCATTTGCCACCAGTGGCCTCTTCAGGCTCGTCTGATCATCATCTGCCCTGATGCAATGAGAAGCACTATAGCAAATATTGTTTTGGAAATCTGCCTGTTTTGTCTTTACTCTTACCCAGAGAGAAAGCATCTCAGAACTTCATGTTTCGTCTGCTTCCTGAATTCGTACATGCTTTCATCTCTGAGTCTTTAGCAGCTAATAAGACTCCAACAGTGGATTAGAGACGTTAATGATCCATGGCAGCAAGAGAAACGGCTAAAACGTTAGTTTCTTTTAGAACAGAGATTTTAAATGCTATTCTTTTTTTTACTCCGCAAATCAGGAACAGACTGCGTGCTCATTAAAACAAGCATTGATATCTGCAAAAGACACAAACACTTGATTCCACACAAGCACACACAATTTTATACGGATTTGTCCCATTTAGCGCAACCTGTATATTGTTCCTCAAGTGCCAAAACCCATCTGGCTCTAGTCGTTTTTATTTTGATGTACCCAATTTAACCCCAGTTGGTTCCAGTGCAAGAATCCTCATGCTGGAGCCGTTTTGGACAGCGTACTGGACGGTTCACCCTCAGGAACGGACCTAAATGTCCTTGGTTTCAGCAGGCAGCTGTCCCCACTTAGGCCCTAATTTAATCTCCACTCTCCGACCCTCTGAGGCTCTTGTGAATGTCCTGGAAAACAGAATCTGGCAACACGGACTCTCTCTCTCTCTCATTCAAACACACTCGCTCTCTGAAGGGATCCAGTGCTGATGTTTACTATGAAGATATCTGGTATTTTTGATATCACAAACACACACCTCTCTCTAATGTTATGAGATGTATATCTTTCGTTTGTAATATCTACATTTTACATAAACGAATGAAAATGAAAATTCTGTCAGTAATTACTCCCCCTCATGTTGTTCAGACCCCGCAAGAATTTCGTTCACCTTCGGAACACAAATTAAGATATTTTTGATTGAATCTGAGAGCTGGATCACTCCTCCATAGGCTTCTTAATGGATCTGGCCGGCCCAAAAGTTATGAAAGACGTCGTTAAAATAGTCAGAGTGACTACAGTGGCTCAACCTTATCAAACGACAAGAATAATTTTATTAATTTGTGTTCTGAAGATGAACGAAAGTCTTATGGGGGTGAGTAATAACTGACAGAATTTTCATTTTGGTGAATTTTCATCGCCGTTGTCATTGTTCTGCGTCTATTGTTGCCTCCACTGAAATGTTGTCCTGCTCTTGTTTTTAGGCAATCTGAAGGCCCCATCTGGTCAGCCTGGTGGGGTTTGGATTAGTCATGGTCTGGACCCTGTGACCAACCGACAGCCTCTCGAGGGTCTGCGTAACCCACCCACAGACAGCCTGTAACAAACTCCGTCCAAAACCAGCACAAGCACACAATGTCACATTCAGCCATCATCACCATTCTGCAGAGATCAACACGTGATGGATGGAGTTCACACATATTGTCAATAATATGACATTTTCATCCAACAATCTTCATTATTCCCTCTGAATATTCAAAGGCATACTGTAGGTGTATTTCAAGTAAGAACAATCACTGTCCGAAAGCTGCCTAGTGTACAAAGATATAGTTTTAAAAATCATCTCATCTTTGGACACCTTTTTAAAAGCAGCATAAATGTATCCTTCACTGGCTGATATCCCACAATCCTGTGTGCGGTTAAAAACTATTGATTATTAATTTCTCAATTTCTTATTGGCACCTTCAGACACAATTTTATTAATTGCATTTATTTAGACGGATAAATTTATTTATAAAAAAAATGCATTTAAGTGAAATATTTTATTTAATTAAAATAACATTGGTATTATTTGATGTAATTTGCATTAAGTTGATGACATTTACAAAGGAATTTAAGTACAATACTCATGTTATGACTCGAGTCACTAAATATGTGTTACTTCTAAAGCTCACTTGAATTTGTTTTAAATCATTAGAAATTACTTCATAACCTTTTCTGAAACTTTCCTTCTGTCTGGGCATGTAAAGTCTCTTTTGAATCTATATAAAATATTCTTTGTTCTAAATCTTTCTTCTAACAATAACACTCCACATTCATTTCTTGATGTGGAAGCCAGAGTAATTGTAACAGATGTTGAATGATTAAATTAGCAGTTGCAGGCTGCTCAAATATTCATGTTGCGTTGCGAACGTGTACCATTATGAAGAAAACCCATCGAATACTTGATTATTCTAGGCTTTTGTTTCCTTCACATAAGGCACAAATCTCTAGAAGAGACTATATATTCTAGGAGAATGTGTCTTCTGTTTTCTGCGATGGCACTCGTGTGGGGGAAGGAGATGCCGTTTCCAGCACTGTACCATTTTATTCAGCTCTGAGATTCATGAAAGTTTAAGACACAGACTCTAAGTGATGTCATGGGAAGCATCACACTATAAAGCGAACGAGGGGAACTGCTCTTGTGCCCTGGAGCGGGACACTTCACACCCGTCTGCTCCAGATGTGCTCAGCGCCTGCCCCTGTCAGGATGTGTCAAATCCCACTCAGAATGTGCAAGAAAGTCACTCAAGGACTTGTGGAAACAAGATTGAAATTCTTGAACATAAAGGAAGACTAATAAAAATAAGAGTATATGCAATATTAATAACTTGTTTAACAGATCAGACCCAGAAACTATTTAGACACCTAAGGCGCATGCTAAAATTAAGGAATGTTATTGCATCAGATACAAACGCTTTGTGTTTTCATGGTTTATATCTGTTATCCTCGTAGGGACCAAAAAATGTCCCAAGGACAAGGACTTCAAAAATCTTTGCGGGGACATTCTGTCTCCATAATTTAGGGTTTACCAGGCAGGCCACACACGCTCGCGAACAAAAAAGACAGAAAGTCTTGACATTTTGTGGCTGTCAAACGTTATTGGGTTATGTGAACATGAACTAGTTACTCTGCTAAAAAACACCAAAACACAAGTAGATTAAAAGTCATTGAGCAAAAGTGTGAAGTGTTTGTTTGTAGATTTTTTCCTTTTAACAAAATATGTTCTGATAACATTAAATAGGTGAAATAGTTAACAATACTTTAATTTATATTCAATTATTTATATTATAACGTCTAAAAGTGATTGGATTCGTTTCTTTGAGAAAACATTCAAATAAACAGTGTTCTGCCACACGCAGCCCAATCTGTGCCAGTCACCTACATAGGTTGTTTGTGAATAGTTTACTGGTCCATAGTGTGCACAGAATATTACTTCACACAGAGAAATGATCCAGTTTCCACCTTTTATCCTGGGGAAAGAAACTGCCGCACATTCGTATTGCTTAATTATGAGTGGTGGTGGCGTTCAATATTGAGAACGGAGGAGTCGTTTTCCTATTTCTGACCTTTAGTGACATCTAGTGATTCACAAACAGAACTGCAGTCACGTCAAGTTTGTATAACATATATAGCCAACATCTAATAAAGAGGAAGTCTAAATGGCAACGCTACACAACGCTAATAAATACATAATATAATACCAATAATAATAGACATCATAGGCTACAGTGAAATTCGCGCATTTTAAGTGTGAATTATCTAAATGTTTAGGCTAAGGCTACAAAGAACAATAAACATAACGCACAATATATACATTTGCACTTTAAATTCTAGCCTAACTTTTAAAATATATAAATATTTATACATAATAGCCTACTATATATGTGGATTATTTGTATGTATGAAAACTCCTCAAACATTAACAGGTAAGAGAGGTTTCATATCAGTTCTGTGAAATTGCACAAATTTCCTTTGAACGAACAGGTTAGGCAACATATATCATGTTTCTGCATGCAGGAGCGCTCAAACGCTGAAGCTCAATTCCTCTTTCGGTCTTATGCGAATATTCATCTGGATAAAGCAGAGCTCGACGACCGCGTTTGCGTTCACACACCGGCTTTGTGCTTCAGGTTGTTTTTCCTTGCACTTTATTTGCATACGCGTTCTGCTTTTTCCTCCTGATGTGGACCAAATTAGAACAGTGTTTCTGTTTTTAGCTCGGGTTGATATAGTGATAAGAAACATTATACAGACGTGTTGTGGTGGCAGCTGCTCAGTTTGGATCTCCTCCGTTAAAGCGCAGGTGAGTGTGTGTCATTCTGCGGTGGATCACATCTTTATATTTCGCTAACTTAATAGTTTTCGCTGATCATATGTTTGTTTAGAAATCGATAGGAACTAATTTTCACACGTTTCGTGGTTTAACAACATGGATACCCAGATGGCACACGTACAGACATCTATTTGATGTGAGTGTTTGCATCTGACGAAGACATTTCTGTCAGACGTTTAGAAGATGTCTTTAAGATGTAATGATTTAGAATCTATGTTAAACTGACATCTTAAAGATGTCTATCAGATGTCAGTAAACGCAAATGCTTTCCAGATGAATTGATCTTTAATAGACATCTTGCAGACGTACATTCTGGGTTGCGCCGTTTTCATTATAATAAGCAAAGTTGGTACGTTTTGTGTGGGTAAACTTTATTCAACGGTTTGCTTGAGGAGCCTTTTGTTTTACTTTTGACAGCATATTTATGACTATAATTAATGGGAGGCCGTCCTGTTCCTCGAGATCAACCTTCCATTAAATTTCTTCTCCAACCCTAATCAAACACTCCTGAAGCAGCTAAATATGATCTTCTGGAACAGTATTGGGCATCGGTCTTATATCAGTGTATTGAAAGGGAAAGTAGCCTATTATATTTAAATATAACAAATTATTAATATCAATACCTGTCTATCAAGTTTTTTTTTTTTATCATTAAAGTTTGGGTAAAATGATAAAAGTGTTTATTATACATAATGTTACCATTTAGTAAATATTAAATAAGACTCTTGTATTATTTAGATTTTACCACCGGTTTCACAGACAAGGCTCTGGACTAAAATGTCCTAATTGAACTAAGGCCTAATCCTGGATTAATTTAATTTAATTTAAGCCCTGTCTGTGAAACCGGGCCTTAGTGTTTTAGTGCACATTTTGCAATGTTAGTTCCGGCCCGACAAGAAGGAAGCTTTAGATGATAAATATCCTTTTGCTTAACAAATACGGAAAAACTGATAATTTATTCACCTCAAACTCATAGTCTCAAATCTTCTGTCTTCAAATATATGTGATGGTTTCAGGGATTCCCATTAGCTACATAAACTTGCAACCTTGTCAGATCAAATTTGATGTTTTGATAGTGCAATGGCCTCGTGGATTAGGAACGTTTTGCAGTGTACAGAAACGAACAGGTGTTTAGGAAAGTACTTTTTTGTTTGTGTTGTGTTTTAGCCTTTTAAATCAGTTGCACCATATATATATATATAAATTTTCTGACTCTCATCTTGCAGTTCCATGTATTTGTTTCTTTTAGCGTTTGCCCAGAGAAGATGAGCTCGTAATGAGGTGTCTGCTCATACCGTGGTTGTTTTTCGAATGGAGTGGACCTCATGACCACAGCGATGTCTGCCAGTAAATCTGCAGCTAGAAGAGCTATTCTACAGACCTCACGGGTTAGATGGAAGACGGATCAGTGTGAGATTATTCCGATTATCACTTCTGACACGAGTAAGTACCTGAGATGTTTGGTTGTTAGATGTTGTGCTGCTAAATGGAGGTTCATGCAGTTAGCAGCAAATGGCAACTTTCATTATGTCTCTCGATTAGTTTTTTGTCAGTGTTGTTAAAATCGCATTTCCATGGATAATTCATGCATCTTCACAGAAAATGCAAAGCAGTGCAGTGAACGCCCATGTAACCCTGGAGCTCTGTAATTCAGTGGATCAGCCAAAACTCAGAGATACTTTGTTTTCTGTTTCTGGAGCAAGGTGAATGTTTGTCCTCTTTGTTTTGAACAGGGAAGTGTGATGAAGACAGCGTAGAGCGCTGGCTCACCACCATCTCAGGGTAAGAGCCGATTCTCACAAGTGTTTATTTCTCCTTCATTGTGGCTTTATTTTGGGATAAATCCTCTTTCAAAGGGTTTCAGCTGTGCTATTGTGCTGTCTGTTGTTGTCATTTGAATTTCTTCCCACATTATATTCTTTAAAGCGTTTCCTCCAAGTTATGTGGTTACTAATACAGCTCGACTTCCTTGTTTTTAGAGAAGGCAGTACGAAACCAGAGGTTGTCCTGGAGACCGCAGGTAAGATATATATATATATATATATATATATATATATATATATATGAAGAGTTCAGATGCAAAAGCCTCTAAATGCCATTTGAAATTTTCTTCTTTAATGATGATTTTTATCAAACTTGTATATTTAAGTTCAGTAAATTCACTTAAATGGCAATGATAATTACCTATTAATTGTTATTTAAGTGAAATTACTGAACTTAAATATACAAGTTTGATAAAAATCATCATTAAAGAAGAAAATTTCAAATGGCATTTAGAGGCTTTTGCATCTGAACTCTTCATATATATATATATATATATATATATATATATACACACACACAGTATATATGTAAATTCACACACAGTATATATTTGATTTGCTGAGATTGCCAGTGTAGTAATTTTACACTACTTATTGTAATATAATATATTTTAAAATAATAACTATAATACATTTGAAAATGAAATATGATTTTATTTATTTATTATCAACGTATTATTAAAGGTGCATTGCGCAACATTTCATGTTAAAAATACCTGTTTTTCTGATCACTGCAATTGCCTCTATAATCCTGTACAGTAAAATTAATAATAGGGATTTGGGACGTAATTTGAGACTGGACGTGATGTCATGGCATGCGCGTTCACGCTCACCTGGCTATGTCTGGCAGGTTTGTGTATTCGCCGCCATTCTCCGTATCAGCGAAGAAAACTCGAGCGACAAAACTTTAGTCAACTTTTGACAAAAATAGAAGATGGATTTAAAGAGTTCATTCCAAACCCCAACGCAAACTCCACGTAAGACAAAGAAAATAAAACTTTTGTCTAGTGCCAGGCGTCGGAATAAGACGAGAGTTAACATCGGGAAGGCTTTCAACAAATGGAGAGATCTCCGGCTCAAAAGGGATCCTATACAAAGTAATAACTTATATTGTTCATGAACATGTTTCCATAATAATACAATCATAAGTGGATACCGTAAGCACATAAAACAGTTCAACATGGAGATAGATGGAACCTCACACACACATAAGTGTGTAATTTACTCAAATGCCTTTCCTTTCATATATTTAAAATGACTTGCAGATTTATAACTTTATTACCTCTGAAGACATTATGACTAACAAAAGATTTGTGTGGCTGATGATCCTTTGGTTACAGCTCGTGCAAGCGTGCGTGTGTGTGGTCCATGAGCGTGCACACCTCTGGTTGCAGTTTCGCTTGTCGCCAGAGGGGGCATAGTTCTGCAAAAACACAGAAACTTGCGCAATGCACCTTTAATATTATAAAAAACAAGGAACTCTCGCACACTATCAATACTTGCAAATGAGTAATTTGCAAATATTGATAGTCTGCGGGAGTTCCTTGTTTTTATAGATTTTTGACTAACCCATTTGTTTTTTTCCCACGCACCTATCACATGCCGGTGTGCTATGGCGATTGCCAATTGATTATTAATATTATAAAAATATCATATCACTGAGTGATTTAATTAATGTGTTGATGATGTTGAGAAAAGTTAAATCCAGTCGGTTCTCACAAAAGTAACTGTAGTCTGATTACGTAGTAATCTGTAGTCTGATAGTTGCTGTCTATTTCAATTTAGACTGTTTGATAAATGTGTTAAATGCTCATATACAAAATGATCTTGTGAAACCCTGGAGCTCTAAACATTAATATACTGGTATGATTCACAATGATTCAATTAGTCATTTATCTGTGATGGCTGACAGTGTGTTGGATTATACCATTTTTATAGGTTTAGCAGGTGACTTGTTTTTTTCACTTTTATAAATACTTTATCGTAAAACACATTGCTTTGCTTTCAGAGAAGGCTATAAGGAGAAATGAGAGTGGAGAAGATGATCTGGCACTGGGAGTGGAAGGTAAGCATTCCCTGTTTTGTATTGCTTGGATCAGTTAAACTAAATATTCGGTGGAACGAGACATATGCGCAATATGAATGAGTGACACTGTTTGGCGTCAAGGTTTGAGTTATTCTTTAGAAAAATTTGGAGCATACAATGGCATATGGGTTTGTGCGTCTGTGTCTTGGAATACATTGAACTATTCAGAAGGCCTGGGCTAACCCTGGATTTTAAACAAGAGCAAACCTTTCCATAAACACAAACACTGGCAAAGAGTGAGACAATCCAGTGCCTGCCGTCTTCGGAAACTTCACCTGCTACTGCATTGTTTCCAGTTACACACAAAAGATAAGGAGTAGATAAAGCAGAGATGGACGTGATCTTTACTTTAACAAGATTTACGCAAGAACGACATGTTCGTGGTGGATCAACCATGAACCACCATATAGGTCTGGGAAGAAAACCACCCTATCAGATCAACGAATCCTATCAGATTTTAGAATTCGCTTTTAGGGGCCTAAAACATATTCTTATCAAGTTTCCTTTGATTTTCAGAGTTGGTCATGGTTATAGATGCACTGCAAATCATATTCTTAGATCAAGATAGCAATGATGGAAAGATAACCCAAGATGTTGTGTTTTTGTATAACTTGCTATTCTGACACTATACTATACCTTCACAAATTCAAGTAATTCATCTTAGTGCAATAAATGCACCAAGTGAGTTAGATGTGTGAAGTTTTTAGTTTAAATAAGCCTACATGAAAATTATATTTCGTAATTCAGTCCTAGTCACTCTTTTCCCAGCATGCACTTGGGCATGAATAGTCAAGGTTGCTTTGTTTGTAAGGGTTGTTAATCTGTCTGATTTCCTGATTCGATTCGATTACGATTATTGAAGTCCCGATTCGATTAAAGTCGATTTTCGATTATTAACGATTCTCGATTACCGATTATTGATTTTCCATTTCACAACAGTAAACGAAAATACACTAGACCAACATATGATTATATTAGCAGCAGTAACATTTTGCTATATATAGACGATATTTGTTTGATATTGTTTTCATTACTGCAGTTTGTTAATTTTGCTACATTTAGCAACTTGATGTCATGTGACATTTTCAATTGCAAATTTCGAACAGAGATGGCGACAAAAAGGAATAAAACTACGCACTGCAGCTTTAAGTAGATGAATTCTACTTAAAAAAGCCATGCACACTATTGCCTTTATTTTATAAGCGCCATACAAACACTGATGTTAATGCAAGCCCATTTCCAACTATACGCTAAGCCTTCCCATGTCCTCTAGGCACACACAATGAGGTGTTATGAAAATTTGAAGAAGTTAACCTTGAGCTAACCTTTCACTTTAGACACCAGAAACTGTTACAGAATCTTTTTTATGAAGTCCTAAGTTAAGCTCTGACATGTTCTGACATACTGTAAATCGCAGATAAGTTTCTAGAGGTATTTTTCCCTATACTTTCACAAAGAGAAGTTTAGAATCTTTGTCCACTCACTAAAGATGGAAATGCATCTTTAGCCCAAATAGGACAGAATCTATTCAGAACTTTACATTCTTGTTTGACTTTGTCATCCAGCAATTTAAGAATAAATACAGAATACTACAAATACTCAAATACAATAGCATACAATGACTTAAAATAGCAAGCAATAAACTGCAATCCCAAATTAGTTTGCTTGCTTGCTTGCCAGATATTCCTCATATCTGTTAACATATCTGAATGTTCATATTCACGTCGACCACCTATAGTTGTTTTCTTTCCGCTCAGTGTGCTGTCTCTCTTCAGGGTTCTGTCTTTCTTCTTACGAGTGATGTTTCTGCCCTGGGTTCTGTCTTCCTTTTCAGGGAGTGTCTTGACTCTTGTCTGTTGTTGTTTGTCTCTCTTATATTTCAAGGAAAAGTTGGTTGCCTCCTATGAATTCATGTTCAGTCTGTTGTGCTGTCAGACACTCCCCTTCCTAGTGAATGAGGTGCTTTGGTTTCTTTCGTAACACAATTTCAATGAAAGGTACAGGACTGAATGGACCTGATAGCTTCTCTTCAGAATCAGCAGAGAGATTAAACAAAGATGGTGGTTTAGGAAAATAAGTTGGGCATTTCGGATCCGGATCTTTTAAGAAGACTTCGGTGTGCCCCTGACAACATGCTGAAGTCTTCTGTACAGGTGTTTATGAGAAGACAGGAAAATCAAAACAACAAGGAATGTTGACCTAATATAGTTACTGCTCCGCAGTCTGGAGGGGTTTAATTGAAAACGCAGATGTTTTCCATCTTTAAATGAACTCTGCTTCTTCTGTGTTTGATGCAGCATCTTTATATGGCAAACGCTCTCTCAGGAATGTACAGGATATTTTAAGGTAAGAACATGTTTAATATTCACTGTGTTTTATCGAGCTTGAGTAACTTTGACTTTTGACAAAACTTGGATCTGGCCAATATAAGCTGATAATTATTTGCATGTTATGGGCGAGATAAAAATACTATTTTGTTTAAATGAATCAAACCTAAATACAACACACTTTACAGTATGAAAAATGGATATTCATTTTGGGATTTGCTATAGATTACATTTAATAGTATTACTAAATTATTCATGTTTCAAACATTAACTTTAAGTGAGTGTTAGATAACAGGTAAGGTAATACATTTAAACATAAAAATGGAATAAATGCATAATTGTAAATATCCAATATGGTACTGATATAATGTGTATTCCTAGTTATAAGTTTTGTCTTATCAATTTCAGAACGTTTTTATTAAAATTAATAAAGATTTAGAACTCTTCTTATTTTGTAACAGTACTGTCATCTATCCTGTTTAATTGCTGTATATAGATGTATCTGTTTTCACCAATGTGTGAGAAATTGCCTGACGTGGTTCATTAGTTATATAAATACATGTACATTTGTTTATATATTCTATATATCAGACAATATAAGTGTGTATATGTGCGTGATGTAGGCTTGTTCAGGCACCTGCCAGAAACCTTAGTCATATTTCCCATGCAAATGCTGAAATGTTGACATGCCACCACATGGGCTGCTGGGCTGGTTTGCATGAGGTGGAATGTCACTGATGTGGCAATGAGGCAAGAGACGAACGATTCCAACCCGAAATGGGTGAGACGGAGGAAAGCATGAAGAAGGATTTGGATGTACAGTAAGGGCTGGTCAGTTTGGTTTCTTTACTTAATGTTTGCTGATGTCATCCACTCCCAGGTCATCTCTAGATTCTCCTGGTCTGTCCAGGTGGAACAGTTTTGCATCGACTGTCTCAATACCATCTGATGTCAGGTCAGAACTCCTTAACCTCCTTCCCAACTTGTCAAGCATTCACTTTAAGACTTTGGTTATTGATAGACATACTAATGTTGTTGTTTTTGTAGTGTAATGGACGTGTTGAATGTACTAAAGGATGACCCTGAAGAATTGTTGCTAGATTTGGGTTTTGGCACTGAGGAGCCCGACATCACTGGGAGAATCCCGGCCCGATTCCTCAATTACGAGTCCAGCGCTCGTGGCATTAGCTATCAGCTCTTTCTGGAAGCTCAGCAGAACCGAATGGATGTTGAAAATGCGGATGTCAGCAGTAAGAAAGTTTCCTCAAGTTCAAACAAAAATGGAATAATGAGTTATTTTCTCAAGCTCATATTGTTCCCAATCCATGACTTTCTTTCTTCCGTGGAACTCTGAATGGGAATTTCCATGGGATTTCTGAATAATATCCAGGCCATTTATTGTGTATAATGGAAGTGAATGAAAATTGAGTTCCAAAATGAAAAAATTTAAAAAGCATCACAAAAGTAGCTACAGTATATGACTTGTTTTCGCTATATATATTTATATTCAAAGTCTTCTGAAGTCATACATTAGTTTTCTTTGAGAAACAAGCCGTAAAAGACTTAAAGACTAAAGCTGGACCACTTTAAATGATTTTGTGGTACATTTCATACTTTTTTGAGGCTTGAAATCTCCAGATCTAATTAATTGTAAAATCTTGGCAAAAAATTCATTTAAAATGTCTCTTTTTGTGTTCCATATAAAAAATAAAGTCACTCCTTTTTTGGAGTGAATTAACCTTTAAAAAATCTGTTCTGCATATCCAAACTCTCAAAAATAAAGTTTGAAGAAGAACCTTTAACATCCATGGAACCTTTTCAATGGTTGAAAGTCATTTAAATATAATTTGTTAAACGGCAAAACTAAAAGTGACAGTCATTTCCTGTGGAGCTGCAATGGGTTGAAAGTCTGACAACCAGAGTTTTATGCGAGTCACAAATTTTGAAACTCTCTCTCTCTCTCTTCCTCCCGGTGTTCAGATAGGTTTAGACAGCTCGAGGTTCTTCAACAGGTGACGACAACCTTCTCCTCTCTGGTTGGTGCTCACGATGCGGACACATCTACAGCTTCCCAGAAGTCCGCAGAGGCCCGGGAGAGGAGAAAACGCATGGTCATGATTCTCCGTAGGGCCTCCAAAAAGAGCCTCAGCCAAGCCCAAACGTCACAGAACCAGCACACCATCCCTTCCGTGACCCCCTCAGCCCCATCCGGCCCAGAATCCACTGGCACACCAAAAGCAGATAAAAGGAACCCTTCAAAACGCACAAGGATGTCGGACAATAATCTCTTCCCTCTAAAAGAGGAGCAGAGTGTTAATTCGGAGTCAGCTGAGCCGGTTCTTAACAGCCAAACGGCAAGAGGAACATCAGATCTTCAGAAACTCAACCTTATCAATTCAACTGAGGGAATTCTCCAACGACCTATTGAATCTTTCGAGCTGGAAGAGGTATTAACTCTGCAGTGATATCCTCTGTATTTACTTCCACAATGTTCCTTTTCTAATGTTGATGACTGTTTTGCAGATCCAGAGTTTTGATGAAGGAACCATTCCTGGGAGCTGTAATGGCCCAGTGGATCCTGGAGGTGCATGTCTTTTTAAACTGCATAGTAACATGCTCACAACCACTTTGCAACCACCACTTAGTACTACTTACATACACAAACATAAACTTTCATTTGAGATGTTCATTTTACTTCTTGAAAAGCGAACGTTTTTAAAGCTGTGGGTTGAAATAATTTACATGGAACCATTTCCATTTCTGATATTAGGCAAATGACTCATGAGATTGCTCAGTCATTTTCATGTGTGCAGTAGGCTACTACCTGCGGTCCAGTTGATGTAATGTTCACCTCAGTTCTGTGGAAAAATTAACTTGTTTGTTTAGTCTGATCACGAGGCTTTAGTGTCCACATGCTAATGGCTCTTGGTCCATGTAGGTGAACGAATCGGGTCTTACGTGATGAGAACAAACAGTTGTCAGTCTGATAGCAGTGGCTTCCAAGAGGAGCCCTTCATACCTGCGCTGTCCCAGCAGAACAACCCTGGACCAGAGCTCATGAAGGTAAGACATGTTTCAGCTCGCTCTTTCTTTACATACTGCTACATACGGTGGTGCCATCGAGGAGTTTTTATCTGCCATTATGTTGCCCTCCACGAAGGACAGCAAGCCAATATATTTATTTTGAACTTTAAATCTCAAGTTAAAACTCATTTTTTTAGGTTAGCTTTTAATTGATTTATTGTCTTTTATGTTTATTTTATCTTACTGTGTATTTTGTCTCTTTGTGTGTTGAATCTTTGCAATTTTAACTGTGTTTTTTGTACAGCGCTTTGAGATGTACATTTAAAGATTGTTATTATTATTAACTACTCCATTCAAAAATTACATGAACATATGAACTTGTTACTGTAGTTACTGTCTTTTTATTTTATGTATACTGTATATATATATATATATATATATATATATGGTACTATTATTATATTCTTTGAGGTACCTTGGTAAATAATACCCTGGTAAATGAATATTATAATCACTCCTTAGTACTTTACTTTTTTATACGCCATATTTTTAAAAGGTCACAATTTACTGTATCATAAGCGGGCCGACCAATATTGTCTGAAACCGTGCTGAGTTTTAGACTATCACTATCTGACAACAGAGCGTGTATGAAATTGGTTTGGAAACAATATCTGTAGCTGATGTAGTCATTATTTTTGCTGTTACATTGGTTTTGCTACTGAAGCAGGAACCACGAATTGTTCAATTAAAAAAAAAAAAAAACTAGCTGATAATTTACTCACCCCCTTGTCATCCAAGATGTCCATGTTTTTCTTTCTTCAGTCGAAAAGAAATTAAGGTTTTTGATGAAAACATTCCAGGATTTTCTCCATATAATGGACCTCAATGGGAACCAAACATTTCAAGGTCCAAATAAGAGTTTCATTGCAGCTTCAAAGGGCTTTAAACGACACCAGACGATGAATAAGGGTCTTATCTAGCACAAATTCATTGTCTGGTGTCGTTTAAAGCCCTTTGAAACTCTCATTTGGACGTTGAACCGTTTGGTTCCCAATGAAGTCCATCATATGGAGAAAATATTGGAATGTTTTCATCAAAAACCTTAACTTCTTTTGGACAAAAGAAAGAAAGACATGGACATCTTGGATGACATGGGGGTGAGTAAATTATCAGCAAAAGTTTTTTAAAAGTGAACTACTCCTTTAAGGATATTTACAACATGCTTGGGTGTGTTTATGAATATTTGTTTGATTTCCTGTGCTCTTTCTGCTTTTTTGCAGATGCTGAATGCAATATCACAAGATAGCACAGAAGGTCAGCAGAAGAGATCAGAACAGCGAGAGGCGGAGGATCCCTCCACATATGAACAGAACTGTGAAAAACAATCGAACCAAAAACACTCTCCTACGACAGACTCTGGAAAAACTGCAGACTCTGGAAATATATTTGACTCTGAGTCGGGAGAACTGAATCAAATAATGACTGAAAAAGAATACTCTTTGTCATCAGATATTAGTAAAGTTAGCAATAATCATGTTTATACTCTAGCATACTTTGTTCAAATGGATCCTGTTGGTTATCAGACTGACATTTATAACAGACCGCAAGGATCAGAAAGTCCAGGCCGACACGTTTATAGGGAAGGCATGTCGCTGTTTGAGGAACTGAAATCTGCTGAGACAAACTCCCAACTGTGTCCTACTGATCTGAAGACAGATGTTATGGAAAATGTGGTGGACAGCTTTACAAATCATCTTGAAGTAGGCAAGCGAGATCCAGTCATGCAGGAATATCCAGCATCTACCCAGAGCAAAATCATGACCTCTGATGATCCTTCTGAACACAATTCCTCCACTGCGCTTAAACTCAGGAGAGAATCTTTCTCCAGGAAGTCCCGGTCTGACATGGTCACGGATAATGACTCGGGAACAGCACAGACACCCACGACACAAACGCCGTTCACATCTGTGGACACATCTCCTCCTCACTTGTGGAACTCTGCGGAATATTCTGCCGATCTTGGAGGTTTGCGAACGCGGTCGATATCTCTCGACACGGGACTGTCGTATGAGGAGGAGGATCACAAATTGCAGGGAGCATTGTGGGCAGGGACACAGCGATGTTTCCATTGCGGGTCTCAAATCAACTACGACAACAGCTGGGCAAAACCTCAAGCTGAGCTGTCCTCCAGTCTGCCTGTAAGTAGAAGTTGCTCTACAAATATCCTACACTATGATAGACAGGTTTAAAGGGTAATTCCACCGGTGGAGACATGAATATGTATTGAAAGCGGGTCATATATGTACAGTAGTAGAATAGTATCATACATTTCTAATTTGGTTCCTCCTAGGCCAATAAAAGGCAGAAAATGACATTTTAGTGCTTGTGAATTGTAGACAACAATCCCCATAGTGCATTGCAATGCTCAGCTCCACAGGCCACTCCCACTACTCCGCCAATCAATGTAGACCAGAGTTGAGCTCCACTCAACATTACCGCCTGGAAATCCATTTCGCACAATGAAATCAGCTAATGCGCACTAATATAATATGACGACGTAAGAGCGTCAAGGCCCTTGTTCGTTCTTATTCGGTCTGGTTATTACAGTTTACGTCGGAAGCGGTTCCCTATTGGCACCGTGTTTCGGTACCCAACACTACCCATAATGCATCCGTCTGCGTATTCAGTAACTTCGTCCATATTTTCAAAAAGTTTCTGCCGGTGAAATCAAACACACTGGCGCGGATCTGTGATAGGTCTGTTAGCACATTAGGTCTAACCCCCTATGGGGGTATAACTGTTTTGAAAATTGTATGATGCATTTTAAAACCGTTCATTTAATGATTATCAGACATAACGTACTGTAAATCATTATTGTCTTTTCGTTATCGGCCAGAATTTTGTTCTTGATGTGTCCTTATGCTATCAATGGTCTCATTCATGAAAATCATTCTTTGTTCTTTGGAGATTGACTGAAATTGTTTGTTTTTTTAATAACCGATACCTATTATGTGCTTGTTCATGTGCCCAATAACCGATATGCAGAACCGATATTTATTTACTGTTACACTTGTTTTTTTGTTTGTTTGTTTTTTACAATTTTGTCAATATCACTAACTCCTTGCATACAAAACAAAACAACCAATAAATAGCACGTTCTGAAAGAGTGCAAAAAATTTAAAAAATAAAGTGCACTCTTACTAGTGTCTTTTTCAAAATAAAAGCTTTGATGAGGTAAGCTAAATGAAGCACAAAAATAATTCGCATCATTTAAACCATTTTAACATAAAATGTTGTGTTCGCAATACGAAGGCAGTTTACAAATATATTTCTGCATAACCATTTTTGTAATACGTTGTTGTGCTGTTTCATGAACAAGCCCCATTGTCTTTAAATGTGCTTTCACCAAGCTCATTCTGATGTTGGAGGAGCTCCTCATTCGAAGTATAGAGATCCATGGGTTCTTTACCACTCTGAATTTCCTCTGATTTTAAGAACAAATTAAGATTAAACATGTCTATTTTGGGAAGAACTCTTCTACCCCTTAAACATCTTAGATTAAAAGCTTTGAGCCCTGCTTATGTTTAATGAGGTTCATTTGAATTTGTATAGTTCATTTGCATGTGTAATGGAAAACAGTAGCGAACACTGACCACTTCAGAATCTTCACAGCATTTAGGCATATACACACACACAAACCCATTTTATGCACATCCTCGCTTAACTCATTTTAAAAAAATATATATTTTCATTAAAAATTTTTGTAATTTTGTCATGTTTGGTTTTTTTGTCTATACAATTTTTTGGTAGACCACCATGATCACATTTAACACTAGTGGATCGCTTCGGCTAAGATGTGCTGAACATGTTCTAACCCGCTTTCAGCAATAAACCAGCTGTTATGCTTCCTTTTAAAGACTACATTTTTCCTGGTTATGGAATGTATCTCTTCCAGCAACAATATCCTTCTCTTTCACTTTCTAGTACTCTCTGGATGAGCTCGAAGACATGGTGAAATGTTTGAGGAAGTTCCGAACAGTTCTGACGGAAATTGAAACAAGACTAGAAGAGGAACAAGCATCCGTGCTCGGATCCCTGTCAGACTCCCACAGGTGAACTTCACTGTCATTATGGATATCTCACTGATCTTAAAGGGTGTACAATAGTGTTTAAACCTGATTTTGTGTTTAGGGAGGAAGTGGAAGATGTTTTTAGGCTACGAGCAGCTGTCAAACAGGAAGCTGGGATGCTTGAAGAGCAGCTGTCGGATCTGGTGCATCACTATGATGGTAGCATCAAAATGGTATTTATTCTACTCATATACAGTATGCTAAATATGTGGTTATGGGATATAAACTAGGGCTTGGGGCAGTAATGGACAAAAAATATTTCAATATAGAGCAAAACTCTTTCACTTTGTTACCAACCAACATCCTTCAGCAGTGAAATGTGTTGAATGGACAACGGAACAAGATTTATTTTGATCCCTGTGCTTTTATGCTTATAGAAGCTGAATCGGCTCATGGATGAACAGTCACAGCTGTGCACCCAACTGCGAATTACACCCTCTAATACACCCCATTCAGATCCCACCTCGACCAGGAGTGTGGCTATTCAATGCTGCCTGCTGCCCGTGACGTCCAGTCCACAGAGATGTGTCCATCATCACTGCACCAGAGCAGCATGTCGAGATCCACACCGGTTCCCTTGTCAAACCCAGTGGGAGGCCAATTGCAAACCAGACAGACTGGACTTAGTAGCTTTTATTAAAAGTGTAAGAAATATCTTACACCCTCATGGGAATAATTGGATCTGACAGTGGTTAAAATTCTAGTGTCGTTAACTGTGCACTTTTATCTTTCAGCTGAAAAATTCATTACAACATTCAATCAACAGTAACTCACTGGAATAAGGTTTGCATTATTTTCAGTTCCGTGTCTGTTGACATTTTTTCATATTGTTAATGTCTATATCTGATCAAATTTAACTAAAAGACCAAATATTTTATGGGATTTAAACCTCTTTTTTTTTAAATGCAGACAAAATGGAAAATGGATAATTCTGGTCTTTCCTTTGTTTTGTTGTAGTAATGCAGTGATGAAGACCTGAAGAGCCTTATCAACTCCCTTACAGCTGCTCAAGAGTCATAAAGTGCTGACTCTTGAGTTCAGAACTAATAAAGAATCATGTATATAAATCATTATCGTGTGTCCAGATGAGTTTATATGTGCACACATGATCTTATGTAGCACAAGCCTCCTCCCAGTAGCCCTAAAAGCTCTCTTTCCCTCTCCCTCCTTGTCTTGTTGTCTGTAATAAACCCCTTCACTTCTTCATGATAGTGCTGTACTGACCGTATAAGGAAACTGCTGCTGAAGAACCAGAGCTTCCTCTCTCCTCCGGTGGACGTGGACGACACAGTGCTGGTTCTCCTGTCTGACTGGACGATGATCTGATGGTTCCTGAGACGCTTTCTGAGAGTTATGGCCCAATCTCAGGAAACAATATTTGCTGTGGAAAATTGAAGTAATTTCAAAAATACTTATAAATAAATATAAAGTTTAAAAAGTTGGTGAACTCAAAATAAATCATGTTTTTTTGTTTTTGTTTTGACCAATGGGGAATCATCATAGACAGTGGCAAAAGACAAACTTATAAACTGGCTACTAACCAATACGTAGGTTTGGCATTCATAGAATTCACAATTGACTAAATCACACATTAGTCATAACAAAACGCGTAAAAAATAACTTACTTTTTAATTACAAACTGTTCTGTTCTTCCCTGCAACAGCAAAACGATTCGGTTAGCTAACGTAACGGTTCTCTCTACGTTAGAAGAGGGAACTTTTTTGGCTTCAATATCTTTTTTTGGCTTCAATATCTTTTTTTGGGCTTCAATATCTCAGAAAAGATTAATCTTGCAATACAAGAGAAGCTCTCGTAAGAGAACTGGTTTGAACAGTTGCTAGCCTAACTTACTATGCGAAACTAGCCTAACATTGCCTGTTGTTTGTAACATTTTCAAAAACACGACGTTGTTACTTCCTCAAATGTCAGAAATGTAAAAAAAAAATTCAATTCGTTGTACTACACGGTAAACTAGGCTACATTTATCAAATAAAGTTTCAGTATTTAAACATTTCGTGAGAATAATGTTTAACGGCTCTTTCATCGCTTAGGGATCATGTGTAAAGTGCCACGCTGTAACTCGCATGAAGTTGGTTTGACGTTGGACGTTCGATATTCGCGTATTTAGGGACCGTCTCTAAAGATACATGCGATATTGGTATAAACGTTTTTTAACTTCAATAACATCTGAAGACAATGACTCACAGTCATAAAACCTACTGTACATTGTTCACCCAGGTCTCAGGTGTGCGGCACACATTGTAGATATTTGATATTTATAACAATAAGCTGTTTAATCATATGTAGTAGATAATGTTATTGGTATTGTTCATTATTTAGGTAGACTTAGACCAGGTTTTTACTTTTACATTCATGTTCTTGGTAGACGCTCCCAATTGACTTATGTGGCGTTGGCATATGAATGTCGTGTTTAAACTGGGTAGAGAAGTGCATTAAAAATCAACAAAACCACTTCACACACTCTCCATACACACTCGACACGGGAGGAGGAAACACCATTCACATCAGAGGACAATAGAAAGACATCAAAGCCTGTCAGGAAACAATATGTCCACATTGTTTTCCTTTATTTTTCATTTTCTCGTGTTCACGCTGTCCATTGTGCTCGTAATGAGAGTGTGGATGCGTCGCAAATTGCAGAAATGGTTTTTGTTATCTTAAATATAATTATTTATGAAGTACGCCTACAATGATTTGATCGAAAGCAAATCGTTTAGTGGGAATCACTGCATTGACAACATCCTATCTTAACCAGTCTCACCTCCAACATGTTTAAATCACTGCAGAAAGTGTTCAAGTAGTTTCATTTACCTCGATGACGTGCGTTCGAGGAAGCTGGGATGATTGACACATGACAAGGGCCCCTGTCACCATGACAACATGCTCTAATGGAGGCCCCTCCTCCTAAAGTACATAACCCCAGTCTCTGATCTGGCCTGCACTTGCTCCATCTCTCATCTGCACCGAGGTAAGGCCCTCTCCCTTTCTTTTAATAAGCATCTTTATTTTTTTTTTCTTAATCTACATACATGTCAACATATTTTAGCAATACATTATATTATATTTAAATAAGTAAAATGTTTACAATGTTTATTCAGTGTGTTTAGACTGTTAAAAGTGTATTTTAAAGTATTGTGTGTGTGTATATATATATATATATATAAAATATACATTATTATCTATATAATGTACAGCAAATACATATATAGCTTTAATTTTAGATGCACACTTCAAATCAAAATGAATTGAAGCAAATCCTACTTATTTTAATATATTTTAGATATTTTCATTATATGTTTTATATTTATGAATGTGATGTTTTTAAATATTATTAATGAGTATTTGAATAAATGCAATATTAATATTCATCCGTGCTCAAAATGCCTAAAAATAAAAGTATAAAATTGATCTTTTTTGTGTCCCAAAACCCGTTTTCCATTGCTGTCATATAATGAGTGATGAATCTGTTTCTTGTTAATTTAATGGGATGCATTTAAGTATCATGTTTTGCAATGACATAATTACCCGTATAAAATTCAGAACCCAAACGCCAATAACATGATCGTCATTTTGTGAAGCGAGAAGCAGCTTCTGTTGAATCAGTTTGCTACCATTCCCAGGTCTAATAAATATGCTTTCCAGTAAATATGACAGAGCCTTTGTCATGTACATGAGTGTGTGTGTGTGTGTTGAACACGAGCTGTCATCTGATACCTGAACAGACTGCTGTGGGGAGCATGTCCACTGACTGTGTGAGGTCACTCTCAGACAAAGCCGAACACACACTCACCATGCATGAACATCTCTGTAAGTAGTGTATTATATCTGCATGCACAATGTTGTTTTTTAAGGAAAAGAAATACATAATGACATTGGAAGGGTCAAAATTTCGATCAACAGCATCCATTGGACCCTAACAGATGGCGACGGTCTGACTGTACAAACCAATGCTTGTGAACCTGTTTCTGAAATGTTCTCCTGCAGATGGGAACGCTGAAATGGACAATCAGAAGCACAGCTCCGAGGAACATCAGCAGGACAAACTGGGCCAGAAGAAACCCCGCAGAAAAGACACTCCCGTTCTCAACAGCCCTCCACTCATACCAGGCAAGACTTTTCATCTTTTCACTGTCACCCGCCTCACGCCCTCTCCATCCATCTCTTGCTGGCTCTTTGTCTCAGTTCCTTGCGCTTGTCTTTCGCAGGCGTGAGATTGATGAAGACGGAGGCTCGAATGATTCATCAGGAGGATGAGGAGAAGGAGATGAAGAAGTAGATGTGTGTTCACTGTTGTTTGTGTTATTTTTGACCGTTGACTGAGCCTTCATTAAATGTAGGTTTTGCAGATATTTGTCATGTCGTCATTTCAGTGCTATTCTGTTTAGAAACACAACTTAGAGTGAAGGAAACATGTCATCATTCATAAAAGAAACAATGTCTGTCTACCAGCAGAACTAATACATTTATTCTGAAAGCGATGATCCATATAGTATGTAACATACAGGTACTGTGGTAGTATAAGATAATGTTTGTACAGCAAGGTAAATCTTAAGAAACCTGTCAATAACATGTTCAGGTCATATTTCACCCCGAAATCAAAAAGGAAGGTTGGGGACTGGGAAAGAAATTATATTTTGCAATTGAGCAGGTTTTGCTCCCTAATTATCATTATGGTAATACAAAAAAGGAAAAGTATTCATACATCATGTTAGTATTTGTTGTGCCTTTAATTAATGTTGACTTAAATAAATACAAAAATATAAAAATAATTCTATCAACACTTTTTAATTGCTATTTTTGCAGCTTTGACTTGCCATAAGTACTCCATCAGAGTTTAAAATAAATTATTGAATATATATACACACACACACACACACACACACACACATATACAAATATATATATATATAGTTTTAAGTGCTGGGCAACGATTAATCACGTCCAAAATAAAAGTTTGTGTTTACATATATGTGTGTATGTATATGTGTGTGTACTGTGAATAATTATTTTGTATATATATATATATACACACACACACACACACACACACACACACACATGCATGTATATATTTAAGACAAATGTGTTATTTAGATATAAAATATTTATATATCATATAAGTTATGTATAAATATGTATACAGTATATACATGCAAATATTTCTTAAATATATACTTGCATGTATTAGCCTAATATATATACCAAATAATTATTCACAGTACGCACACATTATGTAAACCCAAATTATTTTGGATGCGATTAACCGCAATTAATCGTTGCCCAGCACTAAATATATTAAATAGAAATATATATCAAAAAATGTTGATACAATTATATATAATATATATATATATATTAAAACTGTCAAACGATCAATCGCATCCAAAATAAAAGTTTGTGTTTACATAATATATGTGGGTGCACTGTGTATAATTATTTTATATATGCTTGTATATATTTAAGAAATATTTTATATACAGATTTATAATTTATATTATATATAAATATTTTATATAAATAATATATTTTTTTTAAATATACATGCATGTGTGTGTATACAATAAATAATTATACACAGTATACCCACATATATATATATATATATACACTCACCGGCCACTTTATTAGGTACCCCATGCTAGTAACGGGTTGGACCCCCTTTTGCCTTCAGAACTGCCTCAATTCTTCGTGGCATAGATTCAACAAGGTGCTGGAAGCATTCCTCAGGGAGTTTGGTCCATATTGACATGATGGCATCACACAGTTGCCGCAGATTTGTCGGCTGCACATCCATGATGCGAATCTCCCGTTCCACCACATCCCAAAGATGCTCTATTAGATTGAGATCTGGTGACTGTGGAGGCCATTTTAGTACAGCGAACTCATTGTCATGTTCAAGAAACCAGTCTGAGATGATTCCAGCTTTATGACATGGCGCATTATCCTGCTGAAAGTAGCCATCAGAAGTTGGGTACATTGTGGTCATAAAGGGATGGACATGGTCAGCAACAATACTCAGGTAGGCTGTGGCGTTGCAACGATGCTCAATTGGTACCAAGGGGCCCAAAGAGTGCCAAGAAAATATTCCCCACACCATGACACCACCACCACCAGCCTGAACCGTTGATACTAGGCAGGATGGATCCATGCTTTCATGTTGTAGACGCCAAATTCTGACCCTACCATCCGAATGTCGCAGCAGAAATCGAGACTCATCAGACCAGGCAACGTTTTTCCAATCTTCTATTGTCCAATTTCGATGAGCTTGTGCAAATTGTAGCCTCAGTTTCCTGTTCTTAGCTGAAAGGAGTGGCACCCGGTGTGGTCTTCTGCTGCTGTAGCCCATCTGCCTCAAAGTTCGACGTACTGTGCGTTCAGAGATGCTCTTCTGCCCACCTTGGTTGTAACGGGTGGTTATTTGAGTCACTGTTGCCCTTCTATCAGCTCGAACCAGTCTGGCCATTCTCCTCTGACCTCTGGCATCAACAAGGCATTTCCGCCCACAGAACTGCCGCTCACTGGATGTTTTTTCTTTTTCGGACCATTCTCTGTAAACCCTAGAGATGGTTGTGCGTGAAAATCCCAGTAGATTAGCAGTTTCTGAAATACTCAGACCAGCCCTTCTGGCACCAACAATCATGCCACTTTCAAAGTCACTCAAATCACCTTTCTTCCCCATACTGATGCTCGGTTTGAACTGCAGGAGATTGTCTTGACCATGTCTACATGCCTAAATGCACTGAGTTGCCGCCATGTGATTGGCTGCTTAGAAATTAAGTGTTAACGAGCAGTTGGACAGGTGTACCTAATAAAGTGGCCGGTGAGTGTATATATATATAGGCTATATCCTATATATGTTTAAAGAACATCTATTAATTAATCTAATTAAGTTGCATTGTCTTTATGCAAAATATAATTTTCTTGTTCTTTTTGATTTTGGTTTGAACTGAAATAACATCATTTAACTACAACATCACTGCAGAACAGACCTACTGCTGTGTGTGTGCAGTGCTATGGGGTCCGGGTCACCTCCCCCGTCTCAGAGAGATGCTCTGGAGATGTCTGGCCTTGCTACGGGGGTCTGCGGGGTTGCTGTCCTCTTTCTGCGGCCGGGAGGGCAAGTAGGACTTGGCACAGTAACTGGGTTTTTTACTGTATCTGACCAGATGGTATTTGCGGCGGGTCGGAGCTGCAAAAGACAGAGCAAAATCTTAGCGAGGAGGCTGAGCTATTCATATCTGTACATTTAAAAACAAAGGTCCAAAATACCAAAAAATAAAGACTCAAACTCATCATCTGAGCCCTTTGAGTAAAGATTTATTGTCACAAAAGTGCAATTAAGGAGCATTGAAACAAGCATGATCACATGACCACACTTGCCAAATGATTTGATATTTTTCATTTTGAAATAAAAAGTAATGAATGCATCAACAGACATTAATGTAGAAAAAACAAAATTAAGATAAAAACAATATCATGACAAATTACACTCTGGGAAGTAATAAAAAGGTAAACGAAACAATGTGTGTGTACTATATAAAAATGTCTAAGAGCGTGTTTGACTGCAGTGATGCAGTACACTAGATGGCCAACAGATGGCTGCACAGCACCATATGATTAATGAGCTGCTGATCAGAATATTCTTTTATGAAAATGTACTGTGTTTGAGTGACGGTGAAGTTAAACTGTACGTGGGGATTTTAAACCAAAAAATAAATAAAAATAGCTTAGTTTTGACACTAACAGAGGTTTCCTGACAAACACATGTAGGCTACTAAGCTGAACACGTGACAGTTACTACAAAGCCGACGTAAACACTCGTTAAGGCAGAATCTCATTGTGCCATATTTACTCATCAACTTCAATATTCTATAAATGTACAGCAGTTCACCTATACAATCTCACATTATGAGCCTAAACAAGGTTAAAAGGGACTGATATGATATGTATCATTATCATTCTGTTACCGTCTTATCATAACTCGCACTGCTTGATTAACATGTCACCAACTCTAAATAATAAAGGTTTCAAAAGAGGGGTTTACCATAGAACCATTTTTGGTTTCTGTCAGTGAGCAGTTCTTAAAGGATCAATTTATTATTTCAAAAGTCCACTTTAGCAGTCGATAAGTGACTTTGCAACTACATGTCAACTAGCAGTCAACTACTAGTTTGCTTAATATCTGCTAACATTTGATTTTGATGAGCAGACATTCTACTAAGTAACTTTGCAAGTATATGTTAACGTATTCTATTAACCTGAGCCCTAACCTAACAGTCTATTAATTTTCTAAGAGTTAACACGTAGTTGCAAAGTTACTTATAGATAGTAGAATGTCCAAAGTGTAACCAAACATTTAATTCTTAGAATGAAGAACATTTTAAAATGTATATGTTCCATGAATGTTAAAGGTTCTTCATGGAACCATCAATGGCAACAAAGAACTTTTTTGTTTTTAAGAGTGTGTGTAAAATTAAATAGAAGGAGGGGGGCATTAACCAACCCCATTATTAACCAAAACAACAACAACAACAACAAAAAAAACAATTACAGAACAAAATAATATCATATATAATATTCATAATATTTTATAATGGCACTGTATCAACCAATCAAATTAGCTTTGCAAAGTTAAGAGCAACATGCAAACTCAACTTGAGCTTTTCCAGTAAAAAAAACAAATCTCTCAGATCTGAAAAAAAAGAAAGAAAAGAAAACATTGACAATAAAAAAAAAGGTCAAGATATGATTCATAACCCAGAACCAAGGACAACTAAACAGGAAGATGAACACGACACAAATGACAACAGAGATAACTCACACGGATCAGGAATTTACAACAGATTTAAGGCAATAACGCTTCTTTCTTTTTTATCTTTCTTTCTAATCAACGACTCAATTTAAGTATGCATTGAATGATGGCTTGCAGTGACCTCCAGTTAAATGACGTACAGACATTATAATCATCTTTGGTTGAGGCAACAGAGACATTTACACAGGATTTCACTTTTTTTTTTCTGTTTTACATCATTTTAGTTTTCTACATTTGACCATTTATGTATGAAACTAACATACAGAAAGATTCACATGAACAGGTGCATTATACTGTGTGTGACACGCACTCTGAGAAGATGGCCGGCACAGACAAAGACATAAATACCTCGCTAGGACAGTGAACTAAAGACTAATATCCGCATGCAGCATCTAACACATCAAGATGCTTGTGCTCATACTTTATTCTATTTCTTCATTTACCAGATTAAAAAAAAAAAAATTCCCCTTTTATCTCTGTCAATTCTCAGAGATTGGAGTAAGCATGAATAGTACAATTCATCTATATTGTTCATACCAAATTTCCCTATAAACACTTCATAAATAATATAATATTTTATATACATCAAATACAAAAATAGAAGAGAATTCAAAATACAACCTAATGTCCAACCAAAATAAGTACATGTACTGCATTTTTAAGGTCAATGTTTGCAGAGGGCTGGAAAACAAAATTGGCCTACTACAACTGCCTCATATAAGAAAATCAGATTTGTTTTTAAAGGGCAGCTATTTGAATGCAAAATTCAATAGTATTTGTTCAATTTAATGCAAAAAATATCTATTTAAAAATGATAATGTACTAAATATTAAAAATTCGATTTTTTTCCCATGTAATTTCACAATATCCAGCTGATATAGATGCATGTTGTGCGAATCACATACGACAGCATAATTTGAATATTCAGTCGTATTGTGACAGAACTGATCATTTGTGTGGATAATCAGTCTCAATGAGTTGATCATTGTTCGTTAAACTAAACCCATTCACAAGAATCTCCTGAAAAGCATAATGTACTCACGTGATGGAAACTGTACAGTGTCAACATCAACAGGAACATCAAATCCACAACTAACACAAACAATGATAAAAATAAGAGGTAAACGAACACCAGACATTATTTGACGGCCCGTTGAAGGCGATAAGTTCTCCCTCCGTTCGCGGTCTGTGCAGGTTTGGCAGATGTTGCGCCGTCCCCGTCGGAAGAACATCTGGATGCTTTCCACAGTCATCTTCATGTGTGACAAGAGTTTCTCTGCGTTTCTCTGATGGCCTTGTGCATCTCTGAACCAAAAGCTGGCAAACATCCTTAAGGTCGGATGCGAATCAAAACGAGTATGAAAAAACGAATGCGAAGATTGTCCACCAGAGACAGACAGATGTGATTTTAAGAAAAAAAAAAGAAAAAAGAACCACCAGGTGACAGCATCGCACAGGGTTTGGAGTCCTGCAGAAACGGAGCTGCTAGTTTGCATCGGGCGCAGATGCTGCCAGTGAAGACGAGGAGATCCCACAGTTACTGTGCTCGTCTTCAGAGTCTGCAGAGGAGAGCACATATTGGCCACATTTAGAGCTCATGTTCCACCGCTCGGACTGATGTCTGACAGGGGAATGAGGTGATACCACAACTCACATGCCACGAGTTCAGATGGAGGGAATTGAACTTATTTTGATGAATTGGATGAATGAACTGGTTTCTCCTTGACTTTTAGGGATACTTCAATGAAAAGCGTATTCTATCGTTATGTCGTTCCAAACCCTTATGGTTTTCTTTCTTTAGTGGAACACAAAAGGAGTTATTTTGCCAGAATGTCTTGGCTGTTCTTTCATTCGACAAAAGCACCAAAAAAAGCACGGAAAACTATAGTATACACCCCTTTTGCGCCGACGTCACAGGCAAAACAAAGTTAAAACTGGAGGCGGCCAATACAAACCAGAACAGATTCGGCTACATAATAAGGAGCTTAAAGTATTGTTTCTATTATTAAATGTCATCTTGTTTGGTGCAAGAATTGACGGAAAATGAATATGCTGTACCTGGAATTTTTATTTCTAGAAAATATTCACATCAAAACCGCACCGTAATGTCACTCTTTATAATGTCGTGGTCTTGGCAGAACTGTGGATCGTACACACAAGTCTTGTACAGGACCATATCTAAAGATTTATATGCCCTCAGTTTCTCTTTACGATCGGTTTCTCTATAAGGTAGGTGTAGAAGTCAGGCCACTCAATCGAAGTAACGTAACGTTAATCCTGTCAGATCGTCCATGCGTTGAGTGAGTGTGTAACGTTAGGCGGCTACGGGTCGGCCATTCTAGTTCCGTCCGTTAAAAATAACTTTTGAAAATAACAATCGCGGACCTGGACACTGAGTGACCTTACACATTAAGATAAAATCGGATTTTCTCCAGTCATTGTTAAAAAACAAGCTAACAATACTTGCTAACTAGTGTTCTGCCTCCACCTAAGCTCCGCCCACAAAAAAACGTCACCATGTTTACCAACTGAAAAGGGCTCTATTAGTCATTTGACTTTACATCTTGTTTTGTTACAGTATGTTTGAAAGCACTCCAGAACAAGTACTTTTTGTCTTATTTTCCAGCTAAATGTATATTTTAAAGTCTGCTAAGCCACACCCGAAAACCGCTACTGGCCAATCGTGTCTTAGCAAGCGTAACTAGGCGCGGGAGGTCTGGCAAGCTTTCGAGCGAGGGTAACATGCCAAAGCATTGTACGTATGGATTGTGCAAATCTGATACTGGTATCCTAAAAGTTTGGATGGGAGAGTGGAATTGTTTTCCTTCCCGAAAATCTAAAAGCCAAGGGGAGAGACGCGAAAGCTTGACAGGCGTAGCAACAGTAACTAGGGAGGGCGGGGCTTAGGGAAGGGTCAATTAAGAGAATCCTGAAAAAATGGTATCACGTTTTCCCACAAAAATATTAAGCAGCAAACTGTTTTCAACATTGATAATATAATAATAATCAGATTTCTGAAGGATCATGTGACACGGAAGACTGCTGAAAATTCAGCTTTGCATCACAGGAATAAATTCACATTTTTAAATATATTCAAATAGAACAGACTTCAAATTATTTTTGATGAACTAAATGCAGGGAAAGAAAGTCATACAGGTTTGGAACAACACGCGCAGAGTAAATGGTTTCCTTTTTGAACTATTGCAAGAATGAGAAATGCAGAGGTGAAAGAAGGTCAAACCAAGATGTGTTTTTGTTTTTCTGAGAGGAAATGAACCTGAAGTGACTCTCCTGCAGATAGCGGCTGAATCCCAATCGACATACTATCAGTTCTACCTACCTAAAATCATAATAATGTTGAAAAAAAAAGTATGCTAAAGGTGCCTGGATGGCAAACTACTTTAGTAGAATCCTGTATTCCTGGATGTTTTTTTTGGATCAGTGTGACTCCCAAGATGATAGTTTCCCTGATGTGTTATGGGAGTGCAATTTCTTGATTTTGTAGTCAGTGTAGTACACTGTGTCCTAATCAGATGCAACACAATAAAAGCTCTTCCATAGTAATTTGAGTTTTTGTTCTAACCAAGAACAAGACAATCATTCTTTTGTCATAATGATCTGGGTAGCTCCGCCCTCAGTGAAATCTGATTGGTCAAAACATCCGATATGTCCTCATTTGCGGTAATCTTGGTTTTCAGCTTGGACATGTTTATACGCCAGGTTAGAACACAGTGTTCATTGTATAAATTAGGATTCAGCCACTATGTGATGCAGTTAATAGCAGTTAAAGGAGTTACCGTCTGATCTCTTGCTTTCACTGTCGTCACTGTCAGACTCAGGTGAGTTCAGTTCCTCGTTTCCTGACATTCAGATAAGACACGCGTCACTAACAGAGTCTGCTTATGGCATACAAACAAACAAGGAAAAGAAAAGACGAGCGCTTTTCTAATATAAGCACCCATTTCGCCTATTACACTGATCTGAAGCGCCTGCGCCCTCAGATCACTGTGGTTACAAGAGGTAAAAACGATATAAATACTGTTCGTTTTCTTACACAAACCGCTCGTTTCGTGTCTTAGGCCATCAATGTGTACTTACATTTACGAGTCATTAAATCATGTTTAATTTGGACTTCTCTGTGCATGCTCTTTTAGGTGGTGACCATATACCTCCATTATATGACTGACAGACAAGAACGGTTTGACCTAAAAATATCAAAATTGAAAATACTGTGGAAACAAAGACACCTACATCTTGGATGCCCTTGAGGTAAGCTAAAACATACCAAAAATTAATTTCAAAGTGAACTATCCCTTTAACTGCTGCTTACTCACTGCTGTTATTTTTGTTGTATTGAGATGAAAGCTTGCATCACATTTTTACACACTCATCTAACTCATCTCTAGTTGGGATGTAAACCGCTGGTCACGTATTTTGAACGTCTTTTCACCTTTAAGCAAAGAATGAAAAAGAACTTTGCCTTGAGTATATCGGGCCCTAAACAGTCAACTACACATTACATGGCAATCTTTACACCATACTGCATACTATCAATTGTATTGTATACACTATTGAGCACACTACACAACATTGACCACTCTACACATTATGAGAATAAGAATTAGAGTGCGCTACAAGTATAGTAAAAACTATTGAGAACAAAGCCACCTTATTTCCAACATGTAACAGTTTGGATGCGACAGTGCTTGGTTACAACACAAACAATGACAATGGTAAGCTAGGAAAAAAGTGGTAAAGCAAGAATAGTGCAGCTTATGATAGGGATAGATTGATACATTGCCATTGAAATATGGTTTATCAGCATAGTATGAAAACAGTTATTTTTGCTTAATTTTTTATTAATTTTGAGGAAAGGTTTTAAACTATTTATATTTATTAGGAAATATAAAATTAAATAAATAAAAATTCTGACATTATTTACACATATAAAAGCAAAAAACACCCAAAATAGTATATTTTTTAATATTCAACATAGTATTTTTAATTATTATTTATGTACTTTTTTTTTTTTTTACTGCTATCATCCAGTCAGTCTCTAGATATCGAAATTGGCTTTGGCCATTATCATAGCCCATATCAGTCAACCCCTACTTTATATCATGTATAATGTAAATCAAAGGTCAAAGGTCACCAAGTACTCTAAAGTACCAGTCAGTACAGGTGTTTTGGTTAGGACACAAAAGGCACCACATTTTGTTAAGAAATATGAACATAATATTGCAAATAACAGTATATAATAAATGAATTATAAAGAACTGTTGTGAACTTTGACACTCACCGTTGAGTGCTCGCAGACTGTTGTCCGTGTCACTGCTGGTCTCGGGCTCTTTGGCATCAGACGCTGGTGTTTGAGCCCCATTCACCCCCCCGGGGTCTTTATTGCCCTCTTCCTCTCTGGGCTCCTTGTTGTCAACTGTGGCTTTGCTTGAGTCTTCTTGATCTGTCTTTGCATCCTTCTCTTCTCTTGTGTCTTCCTTCAGTTTGTCTTGAGAATTCACACTTGAGTCCGTGTTGATTTTGTCTTCTGTTTTAGTATCAACATCTTTGCTGTCACTGCTGTGTGTGTCTGTGTCCGTTTTCTTTTCTTTCTCCTCGATCTCTTCCTGTTTAGCCTTTTCTTCTAGATCTAACACACAAATGTAGTTCATTATCCATTAGTTCATGTCCTCGCACTATCAGGCTTCTGATTTGGATACATTTTTTTTTAATGTCTTTATTTAATCTGAAATAAAGACTGTACTTTTGTGACACTGTTACTAATTAAATTTCTATTTGATTATATTTTAAAATGTATTTTTTTCCTTTGATGGCAAAGCTGAATTTTCAGTCTTCTTTCAGAAATCATTCTAATATACTACGTACTGATTTGAACATTTCTTTACTGTAACTTTGATCAATTTAATGTGTCCATGCAATTTCTGTTAAAAAAAAAAAACAATAAAAAAACGTACTGACCCCAAACTTTTGAATGGCAGCATACATAAATTAAAAAAAGGAAATAACAATACATTAAAAATGTTAAACTACTGTATATGATCCAAGTGTATTCTTTGTATTGAGCCAAGAGTTCAGTACGGAAGCCCTGAACTGCAACGTAAAAAAATAAAAATAAATAAAAATACAACATTTCGAGACTAAAGTCAAAACGTTTCGAGATTTCAGACTGGATGCAGATATCAAGCTTTATGAATGAATGAATGAATGAGGCATTTAGATGTCTACTCTTTTCATATGTCTACTAGGCCTACACAAAGGACTTTACAACAATCATATCAGATAATCTCTCCTCAACCACCATTAGTGGTTATTAAATTTGAGGAAAATCACGGGATAAAAGTAAAAAGCTACTATTTTGTGTTGATCCATCATGGCAGTTCGACTTCACAAGTGTATTTCTTTACACACACACGCGCGCGCTCTGAGCCAGTGCACATGCACTGTTATGAATACACCCAAATCTATGGAAGACTGTATTATCGTAATGTTTCGATTTTAATCTCGAAACGTTTCGACTTTAACTAAAAAAAAAAAAATACAAATAAAAAAAATCTAGCATTTTGAGATTAAATTCGAAACGTTTCGAGATTAAAGTCAAAACGTTTCGACTTTAATAAAAAAAATTGTAAAAAAAGTAAAAAGAGTCAGAGTTTAACAATCTTTTAAAATATCCTTGCATTTCTCCTCTTACATTTGCATAAGTATGACTAGAAATGAATGAAACAGGATGTATAATGTGACAGCAAGTTAATGCTAATGCCAGAAAACATTTATTTTTTTTATTGATAAAGTGCTCCTCTGAGATCTGCGGTTATGTCGTATGTCACTCCACAGTCATAATTTAATATTACAACATTTTATATACGCAATATGTGCAAAATGGGGATCAAGAGTCATGCTAGGGAAGATTCATGCTTGTTTATTTGTTAAGCTTGAATCTTTTATTCATATTGAATTCATTTATATTTTTACAAGATGAGTAGTGCTCCCCTTGCATACTAAGGTATTGTGAATGATGTGTGGTTGCCCTTAGTCTCAATGATTTTCTGGTCTCTAGATATGGCTTGGATCCATCATCAAGCTACACTAGCTGCACAATTTGATGTATCATTTATGAATGTTCAGCATAAGTTACAAGCTATTCAGTGTTAGGGGTTTGTTTAAATCCCCAACCCTTATATTAGTCTGAGCGGCAGTAACAAGCAGAGCTAATAATTTACATTGCAACATCACGATTTATCTTGATATGAAAGTGTTTTTCGGGGTGTGTGCGTTCTGTACATGTGTGCGTTTCTACCTTTGGCGGCTTGTGCTTTCCATTTTTCCCGGTTTTTATGCAGTTCCTCGTTCCAGGTGACTTTGAAGGTCTTAAATTCGACAGCGTTTATGGAGCAGTTATGGGAAGTGCCGCCCTCCGAACCGGTGCTTCTCACACTAGACCGTTTCCCATCTGACGGGATGTTATTCAGACTGCACAAACAGAGAAATGCTTTATTTAGCTTATTTAGTAAATGTTTGTCTTATGTGGAAGTACATCACTTTTAAGTGTAGTGTCATTAGTTGTCAAGCTGATGAAGGATACATTTTGACCAGTCGGTTTCATTTTTGGTTTAAATCAATTTGCTGATAACTTGATTTGTGAACCTCTTTTACTCACTGACAAGAACCGACTTAAAATACTTTTTCCCCACAAAGTTCAGGGCTTCCGTAGAAGAGCAATATCTGTTAATACAATATTTTTGATCAGAGCAGATCTACAAAAATATTATTTCACTGTAGAATACCACAGAAAATGATTTCCAGACTTTTTAAACTGAAGTTCAGTATGTTATTCCTGTTGCTGGTTTTTGCTCCATGTAAACATTCAATTTCTTCTATCTTTTTTATGCGACATTACTGGCTTAACATGGTCATAAAAAGTACTTTGATATCATTTTGGATAGACAAAGCTAATATGTGACTATATCAAACCAATCTCATGTTAGCATGTATACTATGTGTATTTTTTATCCCTGTGCAATACCCACATTTTTTTTTGTATCTTCTGTTGTAAATTAATTACTGTACACATGACTTTTGCTTGTTTCTATACAAACTGAAGGATGATTTTAAATAATTTTCATATACTGTATACACTTGCTTTCAAAAGTATGGGGCTGGTGAGATTTTTATAATGTTTTTGAAAGATATTTATTGGCTGCATTTAAAAACAGTAAAATCAGGAATAATGTGAAATATTTTTTACAATTTGAAATAATTTTGTATATAATTTTGAATATATTTACAAAATACAATTTTATTCCTGTGATGATATAGTTCAGTGTCTCTTCAGTGTCACATGATCCTTCAGAAATTGTGATTGATCACATGATCCTTCATTCTAGCATGATGATTTGCTGATTAATATTTCTGTGGAAACCAAGATGCATTTATTTTTTCAAGATTCTTTGATGAATAGCAAGCTCAAAAGAACAATTTATTGGAAATTTGAAATGTTTTACTTGTTATAAATGTAATGCTTCTTTGCAGAGAAAAAGTAGTCCCTTGCTATAAAACAAATAAAAAATGCAGACCCCAAACTTTTGAATGTCAGTTCTTTAAATATGGAGCTTTTAATAATTGCCGCTCACTCAATTGTCCTCACCTGGAGCGCCTGAATCCAGCCAGGCCAGAAGAGGGTGAGGCCTCTTCGATCAGCGGAGTCACTATTTTATCAATCATGTCTGTCAGCACAGTGAAGGTGGGGTCCACAATGAAATCAATGAAACCTGTTAGAAAAGTGAAACACAGCATTATAATACAGGGCATACCATATCATATTAATTCACACACATCACTCACTGATCACTCACCGATCTGAGACTGGGCCACCATGGTAGACTTGCGGTCACATAAAGGAGAGAAAGGAAGTCCAAGCTCTGCCTCCTTATCGCCCTGTAACACAAAGCAGAAGAGCACAAGCATTAGCACCAATTAGCATGGGTGATGAACTGAGAAATCAAATTTCCTTGAGCTTTTGACATCTCATATTATAAGAATATCCTGTAAATTTCAGAACTGAAAACGTCCTTGTTAGTCCAATAAAAGCTTTTATTGACACCAGCCTCATCAAGCGACTCTTTTTTCAAAGTGGGGAACTATGACGTCAAAGAGGATAAAACACCACCACAAGAAGATCGACGCCTACTTCAACACGGCCGTTAGCCCCGTCCACCGATTCTCGCATTTCACGCATAGCTAAATAACATAGATGCCTACCACGTGAAGACAAAACGGATCCAGCTACCGAGCAATAAACATGCCGTTTACAAAATATTGTTGTGGAAGAAGACAGTCGCTGCATAAGCGAGTGAGTTGAAACTCATTATAATATGCAAATCTGTTATCCACTCACAGCAGTGGGCGTTTACTTCCAAGTCTTCAGTGCAAGACGCCCATAAAAACCCAGTGTTTTTGAGCTGGCTCAAAACTAGCCTATTACTTATTCATGTTTTTGAATGTAAAAACCAAGCGAATGTCATAAGTTGACCTCATACAACAATTTAAAAAAATTAAAAAGCCAGTTCATGACCTCTTTAATAGATTTGAACATTTCTGGTAGCACTTTATTTTATTCATGTTTCGCATGTAGTTATTATAATAAGTGGGTAATAGTTCTGAAACATAGTATATTGACTTTTATTTCAAAAGATCAAGAAATTAGACCTGATATGACCCCTTTAGTACCTGACCAATCCAGACAATAAAGATTTTGGTTCATTGCAATTCAACTGGAATCCCTTGTGTTCAGCTCAGCTGCTTTCTCATTATTCCTCTGATTCAGCCCATAACACTTAATTTGCAAATATCATAGATAATCCTGAGAAACGATAGCTGTAATTTTCTTTGATATGATTGTCTTTAGGCAAAATAATACAGCTACGACCTCTAAAAAAGGCTTTTAACAAATTACGTTCCACGGGATGTTTTGCAAATCACACCTCTCACGGTCATCACCAATTTCCTTGGCGATATTTCATCCTGACCCTGAAATTTCAATTATAATTTCCGTGGGGTGATTTACCTGCAATGAACCGATCAGTTATTAGCCTAAACGTCAATAAATCATATATTCAATTTCACTCGTGTAGGAACACCAAGATGGGACCGGTGAGATATCAAATCAGACAATGGCAAGTTAATTGGTTTGGCACAATAGGAGAGATAATCATGTCTTAAAAACACACTGTTAATATCAGAATTAGATTTCGTTCTCATTTAGCAACTCAACCGCATTGTATATTCAATCAAACAAGAAAGAAAACGTACTTGAGAGCAACTCTGAATGAATTTCAACATCTTCATAGAGATGCAAAAAAGCTGATGGAATGGAGTGACGCAGTCGAGATTCAAATGTTGAGGTTAGAATGCGGGAAATGGACGTTTAGAGGAGATTAATGGGATTTTTACAGTGGCCGTTACAGGCTTGGAATGCAAAATAAGATTAAGACTCAATTTTGAGATTAGATCAGAGTGCTGATGACCACAGAATGGGAACATGGACGATGAAATGACGTGCGAGAGAGAGAGAGAAAGTGCTCACTGTATGATTGAAGAACTATAAAGATGTCTACGGGACACTGTTCTCAGCTTCAGACAGCACGCCCACAGGCCATTCATGATGCATATTGCACACAAAAATAGCAAGAGCTTACTCAAAAGCTCAATCTCCAGTCTGATTGTGAACACAATTTCCGGGAGTCGGGTGCACAGGGTTTTTATAGGCCCACTGGGAAACAAAGCTGTGTTTACAAGGTATTGGTCTGCTGCAATGATGAGCACTTTCTAGGATGGATTTGCGGCAAATGAAATTCAGATCGGAGACATTTAGAGTTTAGTTTGAGGCACTTAGGCTAAATCCCAATTCACCTCTTGGCCCTACCACTTGTTTTCGAGTGTAAAACGGAGTTACAAGGGCCAAGGGGTTGAAATATTCCCCTACGAAATGAAACAAACCCTTCACGAACCCGATACGTCATCAGTCGTCGGCGATGGCTCTGCCGTTACAGAGTTTGTACGGGATTTCTCCATGACAACAACTGACAATCAACGCAGTTGCTCTTAACTTTGAATTAACATGATGATTATAACATCCCTTCCTCGAAATGTATGTCTTTTCTGATCGGAAAGGTAATTTCCTATACCATTCTTCATTTAAACGACTATAGTGTTATTATAAGAGTGAATAAAGTGCGTGGTGGAATCATCTGGCGCTAAATTTAAATGTTTAACCGTTCGGTGATTTCCGATGCATTACGTGAACTTTTCTCTTAGCCCTCCGTTTGGAGTGTGCCTCTAAAAAATCTCAGTTTCGAGGGCTACCCCTTCGCCCTACCCCTCGATCTCAACAAGAATCGGGACACCCTACCCCTAGACGTGAACGCGCAAAACGGAGGGGTAGGGCTAAGGGGTGAATTGGGATTGAGCCTTACTTTGTAGCTATAGTAAACAGGATATCCTTGAGGGCAACTGTAGATTTGAATATTTTTTGCATTTGTTTACACACACTTACTGTAGTTTATGTATGGATTATTCAGCATTTATTCTTGTCAAATCAAGAAGAAAAAGAAGAAAACGTATTTTGCATTTGGATTTTTTTAAAGATAATTACAGGCATTTTGTCCTCAAATTCTAATTACCTTAATGCAATAAATAAATAAATAAATAAAATTCTCATCACAAAATGATCCTGTCTGGACACATTTTTTATTATTAAAATAAGAGTGTATTACAAATTAAAAAGAAATGAGACCATATGTATAAATACTTTGCAGTTTATTTAAATTAATGTCTTTATTTTATATTTAATTGATAAAATATATTTTATATATATATATAATAATTAATAAATTAATAATTGATTCCACTCCTCCAATTTTGTTACCATACACATATATGGTAACAAAATTGGAGGAGTGGAATCAATTATTAATTTATTAATTATTATTAATAAAGTGTTAATAATTTAATTAACTTATTCATATTTAATTTACTATATAATTATTTAATTGTTAATTTGTTCAATTATTAATTCATATTATATCAGCATATTATATATATACTTTTTTTGTGAAAATATAATTTCCTTTTTTATTTCTTTTGGTTTTAGGGTTAAACATGACCCAGAATAAGTTTGATAAGACTTCTATAATTCGAATATATAAGACGTTACACTGAAATCCAAAGGTCTCGGGACACTGACCTGTCTGAAGAACTCCTCCAGCAGTGAGGTGGTCCAGCGGTGGTGCATGTTCCAGTTTTTGGCAGGGTGGCTGATGTCAGCGGTGTGCAGTAACAGGGATAAGGCCTTGGGTTTATCAATCCTGCAGAGGACAGAGATGTTCAGCCCCTCAGAGCTGTTATAAACACTCTGTCCAACCTCTCATTATGTGGATATGAATATCTGTAGATGCAGAAATGTTTTCGAATCAACAGTGTGTGATTATCTTCCTCCTCGTTACCCTGATGTGTGTGAGCGAACTTACGCTTCCGGCTGCTGGAGTAAGTTCTTCATGGCTTTAATCTGCTGGAAGTGACAGGACATGTCGGTGGCCAGGACCATCTCGACCACCAGGGCCCTCAATTCTCTGAAAGAAAGAAAAATTGAAGTAATACTTTACAGCATGTTACATTCAGTAAAGAACTAGATTTAATCTTTTGATTATATATAAATCCATATATTTAGATTTGATGTAAATTGTACACTCAAAAATATTTGACCTTAATCTGGCACAGGGCAGATCATATATTTAATTTCAGTCATAAAATGATTTTCATGTGCATTTACTGCATTTTATGTAATATAGGCTCTTCATGTAAGCATATTAGTTAGTTATTAGTTATTATAGGTTCTATAAAGCAGTGGTTTTCCGAGGTAGGTATAAATATCGTTTTTACATATTCTATTTTATTCATATATTTAAAAAATGTAAATATTGTATAATATTAATTTCACATATTTATCATGATATATTATTCACACTTTATACATGAAAATATATAGCAACCTTTATTGGATAAGAAGTGGATCCATTGCAAGTGGATGATTTTATTTAGTGGTTAATTGCATTAAAAAAAACGTTTGAAAACTCCTGCAATAAAAGCCCCCGAAGTTAATTGTGGAACTTCAAAAATATTCTCCTCAAGCAAGATTATGGATTTAGCTAATTTGAGGGTTGCCACACGTTTCTAACCTCCAGTCATCTTTCGACAAATTGTAGAGGATGTTCATTTCATCGTCTTCCTGCAGGAGGCGATATGCAGCGCTCACGTGGTGGTTTTCCTGTACGGCGCGGTCATTGTACAGTATGGCTGTGTCGGATCTGTAAAACACAAGTTCTGTTCAAGGCCACACTGATGTATAGGGTCTGCTGAACTGAATGATACTGGTGTTTACTTTCAGTCATACCGGGTCTGTATGTGGAAGTTGTTGGTAGTGCCAGTGTGTTCGTAATCGTGCACAGCCGCGGCAAACAGCATAGCGAAGATCTCTAACTCGGTTAACCAATTCTGGAAGAAAGGAAACAACAAGAAAAATGCTGCAGAAACAAGAAAATCCCTTTAGATTCCCAGTTCAATTCTGATTCACAAGCTTGATTTGATTCTGATTCTTCTGGATACATTTCAGCTATGATGTTCATAAAGTACTGGATAGTATTTGAGACTGATTCAAACCAGTAACTCGTCTTTTTGAACTATTCATTAAAAGTTATAAGGGTCGGAATCAGACTCCACTGCTTGCCCTGTATATTCTTGATTCACTAAAATGGACTGGCTCAAATGAGTCATACGTTCAGAAATCAGACTAGACTGGTCAGACTATACATTTTTGATTCACTAAAAAAGGACTGGCTCAAAAGAGTCATTTGTTCAGGAATCCAACTCCAATGCTTTACATTTTTGGATCACTAAAAAAGGACTGGCTCAAAAGAGTCATTTGTTCAGGAATCTGATTCCAATGCTTTACATTTTTGATACACTAAAAAGAACTGTCTCAAAAGAGTGAAACGTTCAGAAATCAGACCACACATTTTTGATTCACTAAAAAAGGACTGGCTCAAAAGACTCATTTGTTCAGGAATCCGACTCCAATGCTTTGTATTTTTGATTTACTAAAACGAACCGGCTCAAAAGAGTCATACGCTCAGAAATCAGACTACACATTTTTGATTCACTAAAAAAAGACTGGCTCAAATGAGTCATTTGTTCAGGAATCCGACTCCAATGCGCTACATTTTTGCTTCACTAAAAGAACTGGCTCAAAAGAGTCATACGTTCAGAAATCAGACCACACATTTTTGATTCACTAAAAAAGGACTGGCTCAAATGAGTCATTTGTTCAGGAATCCGACTCCAACGCTTTACATTTTTGATTCACTATAAAGGACTGGCTCAAAAGAGTCATTTGTTCAGGAATCCGACTCCAATGCTTTACATTTTTGATTCACTAAAAAGAACTGGCTCAAAAGAGTCATTTGTTAATGAATGAAACTACACTGGCTGTCTTGTGATGTTTGTTTTAAAGTGCAGACTTTGAGGACAACTCAATAGAAATACGTTTTTGTGCCTTGTGACCAAACACCAGAAAACACTCCAAACACCATTTGTGTTAAACTTTCTTCAGAAAGTGTAAAAAAAAAAACACTTAAACAGACAGTTTAAAACCCAATTCCGTATTCTTCTATAAACAATAATATCATTCTGCTGAACTGAAGACAAGCATACAGGAAACTAAATTATTCTTCTGCACACATATTCTTCTGTGCATAACATTATCTTGTATAATCACTAAATCACCAAAGAGCCAGAATAACAAAAGCAAATCATCAGTGGTGTAAATGCTAGGGGGCAAATAATTTGTCAGAACGCCATGTGAAGTCCACACATCACGGAGAGGTTAATGAGCCCACTGCGGGAGTGACAGGAGCGTATTTTGAGGCGTCGAGGGAGATTAACTTCCTATCGATTGGTATATGAGCGGCATCATGAAGTGAGTACGGACCGTTCTGAGGGTCCCAACCTCAATAAATACCTCAAGTGCAGCGTCAGACTTAATAAAACATACTTCAACAGCTCAGTTCACTAGAAATAACAATAATAAACAACCGAGGGGACTCGATGTACATGATTATTTTACTCAAGCACACATAAACATACACAAATCCCAGATGGCAGGACTGTTGATTAAATTCACACAGCATAGGAGACTTTTTTGGGGGGAAGAAGGTTTCTGGCGGTGCAATACTGGACTTACAACCATGCCGGTCTTGAGCAGAAGGTAATGCACTGTCTGGGTGACGTCGGCGGCGTGGATTAGGTTATGGTATGGGTTTCTGTATTTGCTGTAGCCCACCTCCAAGGCCTCCACAAAAGACACCAGAGCAGAAACAGGGATCTGAGAAGATGCACAAAAAGGCCTTAAAATCGGCATGAAACAGAAGTTGCGATAGTCTATTCCTCCCTATTTTCCCATATTTCTAACTGTATGTTCACACCGCTGCCGACTTGAGTGTCAAATAAGCTCTGGCCGCCCTGTCAAGGATGCTTGTCAAAAAGTATGGGGAAGCTTGTAGACCCTTTGGACGCTTTGAACGTTCTGACGTTGCAGGGAGAATACGACAATCATCATGACATCACACCAGTAATAAACGTTCTTCATGGGTGGCAAAAGCCGAAGTGCTCCCATGGCAATGCTAGCTAGTAAATTGCTTGGAAGGGAGACCCACCATCAAATGTAAAAATGTTTTTTTTTTTATTAAAAATAATGCGTTTTTTTTATCATAATAACAAGTTTTTAATGATATGAGTAAAAAAATATCATAAATATGTAATACAGTCCTACACACAATTAGTAAAATACTCTCTAGCTCATTTTTCTTGGCAAAATAACCTACCATGGTAAATTAAATGGCTTTCCTGAGGTAAATGTTATGTGACAATTGTTCTCCAGCTGTTATATATATTAACCTGTTTGCTCGGTTTACCGATTGGTCGATAATATGAAAAAATGCGTGAAAAAATGGATGTGTGGCGTGAGAGCGTGTGAAGAGTCAATGCGTGAGAGTGGGCAGTTCACCTTTTGCCGTAAATTTGGCAATGATTAGCTTCTCTTCCATTTTCTCGGAGCTAATGTTTTGGTAGGAACGAAAGTTTACATTCACGTTTCTCCGGAATCAGCCAGCGTGAAGGACGTCTATATTCCGATTGGTTGCTGGCTGAACCGCGTCACAGCTCATTACCATAAAGTTGAGCTTCTTTCAACTTTCTGATTGACGCTCAAAACGGCCAAAACACGACGCCGATGGATTTGCTCCTTGCAGCTGAGAAAAGCCAGCTTCCATTGAAAATGAATGACTCCCGGCCGCTTTGGAAGCTGAAGTCGGCGGCGGTGTGAACGTACAGTAAGTGAAACTGCTTCTCAAACAAGAACAAATTTAGGGTGAGACTTGGTTTTGTCAATCAGGAATTGATTGAATTGTTGGATGGTTGTGGTTTGCTATTGGTCGATCTCATGTGAGTGACAGGTTGCTCCGCCCTCGCGCTAGTCATTAGAGAAGAGAAGAGATGTCGTTTTAAGTGGGAGGTTGTTTAAAGATTACGAGGGCACAAGAATTGAAAAAAATAATGATGTGCACAGATACAAATTTTTTAATGAATACTGCAAAAATTAATTATAAAATAAGAATTTCATGGCGACTTTAGAATAACAACCCACAGTGTCAAACAGCCATTTGTAGATGTTTTTGCTATGTAATGTCATTATTATGATTACATTCAAACATGCTATAAATGTGATTTCAAAAGTGATGGTAAATGAAGGTAAATACATCAATCTTTTACATGACATTATTATTTACTCAGATCAACAATACCATGATATTACAAAGGAAAACACTCTGAGATAACAGTCTTAAATCTTAAAATGAAAACAAAAGAGAGAGCATCTTACCTTAAAGCGATTGATTAAATCATATCTGGTCAGAAGTTCATAAAAAATAAATTTCAGTGAATGTTCTGAACTGGCATCATTCAGCGTGAAGACGTCAAACGACCACGTGTCCACATGCTAGACCAACAACAAAACAGACAGATCTGTCAGTGTGTTTACATCTTTACCATTATATCAATACAATCAACATTTGTATTGTATCAATACATTTCTTGAGGTCTGTAAGATTCATTAATGTTTTTAAAAGAAGTCATTTATGCTCATAACTTAAGGCTGCATTTGGGTGATTAAAAACAGGAATGATATTGTGAAAATGTTATAACAATTTAAAACAGCATATTTTATTCCTCTAATGGCAATTTATTCCTCTAATGGCAAAGCTGAATTTGCAGCATCATTACTCAGATCCTCCAGAAATCATTCCAATATGCCGATTTGGTGCTCAAGTAAAAGTGTTTATTTGAAATATAAATATTTTGTTACATTATAAATGTCACTTTTGATTAATTTTATTCGTCATTTCTGAATAAAAGTATGTTTCATTCAAGAGAAAAAAAATCACTGACTCTAAAACTTTTGAATGGTGGTGTATATAATCGGGGATCATTTTTAGTAACTTCCCATGAGGAAAGAAAAATCCTAAATGAGATCTCTATGCATCTTCTGAGCGTTGAAAAGATAGCTCTTATGATGCCTATAAACGTGATAAGATGTTTCACAGTCCCGGAGTCTTACAAATTGCTGCTTTTGCATAATGCAGTAATACCAAGCTCATTTCTTTTTTTATAACGTATAAATTACTTTCACCTCCCTTATAAACGGGGTCTATGATGAATGATGTGTGATTCTATCATTCTATACATCAATCCTGAGTTATGAAATGAACCAGTTATAATACAGGAGATTTGGTCCACATTATGGCCGCCTGTGGTTTATCCATTAAAATAAAAAAAGTTTGACCCTCTGTTATTTCATCTCATCACTTTCAAAGAAAGTTATATGTAGGTTTGATTAGTTGGTTGCAATGAACATTTGCAAAATGCAACATTAAATATTCACATCCTAAGATTGGAATATTTGTCCTGCACTCTGTCTCCGTCACGGATCAGAGCTTTCCATAGCTTCAGGCTATGTGTGGCGTTATATATATGCAGATCTACTGACTGCTGTGAGATCAACAGAGAGAGAGAGGCCAAAATCCTGTTGCGAAGCTACCAGGACATCCAGTACAAACCAGCAGCCACATTTATAAAACACTCATACAATCACATTTGATCTTAAAATTGACTCTATTTTAAAAGTTAGGCGGAAACTGACACGAAAATGTAATTCAAACATTCACTATTCAAAAGTCTGGGGTCAGTGAGTTTTTTTATTCAACAAGGGTGCATTAAATTGATCAAAAATAAAGACTTTTATAATATTACATAATAATTCTATTTCAAATAAATGATAGCATATCGATACCTACAATGATTCTATACATCTTTATAAATGAGGCCTGAATTGAGCATGAAGTCTTCCAAGGACTAAAAACTCAATATAAAACGAAGACTAATTAGTTTCAGCGTATTATCTTCATTTTCTATTAAGATTAGGTGGACGGAGCCAGCAAATTTCTGCTATTGTTTCACAAGAACGTCTCTATTAGTATTCTGTTAATTAGTCACTTAGCAGACACTTTAGTCATTTACAGTACTTGCAGATAAAGCAATCCGGCTTGCTTAAGGGCATGAGACTTATAGGGCACTGCAGGAGATCTCTATTCCATTTCTAAAGTTTTAACCTCTGCCCTTTGTGATACCAGCCTAAAGGCTTCACCACTAGGACACCACATTATTCAGTTCATTTGACTTTAATCCACACACCTCAGAAAAAACGTTCTGTCATGTTGCGTGTGGAATTTAAATGGGTTTGAATGTTTGCGAATGCTAGGTGACATAGAGGGACAGTCTACGTTTGGATTAGCGGCGTGTTGCTCTTGCCCTTACGACAACAATTTCAACTGTTATCACACATCTTACAAAATCCGAAAAAATAGGGAAGTGGGATGTCTGTTTATTTCAATAACATTTACAAATTTTGTGTAGCCAAGCTTTAAAGAGCTATTTAGCCTGATGGTGGACCGTCACTCAGAAGACACAATATGTTGTTATTGTAGCCTATCCTATCTTTATATCCTCCTGAGGCCCAGAACGTTTTTTTTCTTCTTATTCTTCATGTAATCACATTGTTAAGAGCATAAGAAACAAATAAAAAAAAAGATATTTTATTCATATGTTATGCTATGACCTCTGTAGTGGACACCAGGACTCGATTGTTTAACAAATAAAAATGACATGAAATTATATATAGGCAAAAATCGATAATTATTATTTTTATTAAATTCCATTGATATCTGAATTTATGTCAAAACATAGACTTTCAAACATCAAAACGTAATTTATTAATATGTATTCATTTACAAAATGACATATAAACATAGTTTCCTATTGTTTCCAAGGCTACATTTACTTGACAAAAATACAGTAATATTGTAAAATAACTGCTTTCTATTTTAATACATTACAAATAATAATTTATTCCGGTGATGGGTTACTCCAGTCTTCAATGTCACATGATCCTTCTGAAATCATTCTAATAGGCTGATTTGCTGCTCAAGAAACATTTCTTACTGTTATCAATGTTGAAAACACTTCTTGATGTTTTTGTGGAAATGGTGATCTTTTTTTTGTAATCAAAGAGAAAGTTCAAAAAGAACAACATTTATTTAAAGTAGAAACCTTTTGTAACATTATAAATGTCTTTACTCTAACTTTCGATTACTTCAATGCGCCCTAGCTGAATAGAAGTACTAATTTCTTTAAAAAAAACATCTTACTGACTCCAATTGTTTGCTATCCACAATAATGTATGATATTTATTTTTTTCACAGTAATTTAAACGTATCGTATGTGATTTCGTGTGTCAAAAGGTGTTTTGTGTGTCCTATAAGACTATCTGACTATACCAAAAACCGTCTAAACTCTCGCTGTCCTGTCCAAACCGCATGTGTGTGTGTGAGCCAGGTAACCCAGCTGGCCGAGGGAAAGATCAATTGTTCACTTCGGTTGATTAAACAGGACTGTTTGCCTGGAGACAAACCTTTGCCTTGTTGTTTCTCCCGTAAGCTATTATGCATTCAAAACGTGTCGCATTCACACGTTTTCGCATTCATGCTGTGACCAGGTTGCGCGTGTGTTTGTGCATATGTGCATTTGAGGGCACAACCTCGAATCTGATTGGGCCGCTTCATTACCTTCAAGGCCGTGATCACACTGGGCGGATAGCTCAACCCGACCATGTTGGAGGTCCGTCGGTACATCCTGTCAGAAAGAGATAACGCACTTCTGTCAGTGTGTGAGAGCTTCTTGGAAGTGAAAAAAGGGGAAAAATCCCTTGTTTTTCTCCAGATGCCCTTTAACATTAATATTTTCGGAGCATGCCGTGCTGGAAACATAACACAAGATAGGAAATGCACAGCAGGGTCACAGGTCAGTCCAGATCAATCGATTCAGCCAGTCAGTCCCTGTTTAAAATGTATCAGCTCTGGATCAGTTCTTTGAAAGTATATAGGGTATAAATTAGTTTGCTTTATACTGCTAGCCTTGGATACAAACCTTTCTACAAATATCCCAGCTTGCACCGCGTGCACAATGCTGCGAAATCGCGGCTTCTCCTCCGACCGTCTCAACATCAGCCCCATCTGACGTGTGAAAGTTGATGCCAACCAATCACGCACTTCTGAGGGAACCGAGTCGGACTGGATGTCACTGAGCTCATCTTCTGTATCCACCAACCGCCTGCAGAAACACACACACACACAATTATAAGACACGATTGCTGTCTGAAATGGGTAAGTCATGTCACTTCCGATCACGTCAGATGAAATTTCAGCCAAAACGCCTGTGAGCAAAAGTGATGGATAAAAATATACAATTCCAATTCAAAGACAAAGAAATACAAACTAACATATCTGATCACCTAAACACAACTTATAACAGTATGGAAGCCCATTTCTGCCATGTTAAAAAATATCATGATTTGGTAAATGATATAAAAAATAATTATAAGATTAAATGCATAAAATTACATTCATAATTATGGTACAAAGCCAGATGAAGTCATAATTGTAAGTAATGTAAAAAGTTGAAATTATGACAAAATGTCAAATTCATGGCAAAAGTCATAGTTTTATGGCAAAAGTATAGAGATAAATTCAACTTTGTCATAATTATGAGTCATGAAATAATTTAGTCTTTGTCATAATTTTTATCTGTGTTTGAGTTTTACTAAGATTTGGTTTTTGAGTCAGTGAGTTGATCATTAGAACCCATTAGTCAGATTCACGACTGAATCATTTAAACTGGTTTTGTGAAAAGAATCAATTTGTTCAATGAAAAGAAAAAAGTCGGGCATTGACAATTCTCTCATAAACATGCCAAGAAAAGGGTGGATGTCGAGTCTTTCTGCTAATAATTACTGTGTGATTTGTTCCTCTCACAATGTTATATATGGGAAACACAATATAGCATAGAGATGAACCATAGTATGTACTATATTTATGATACTTTTATGGTGTATTACATGGTTTTTGAAGACTGAAAGCCCCATTCATTGCAAATGCATAGAAATCAACAACAACAAAAACATGTACATTCTCTAAAATGGATAAAAAAAAAGTCAAAGATGTTTGGAAAAACATGAGGATGAGTGAATAAATATAGACTTTTGTCTTTAATTTGATGCATGGCACATTTCCTTCTCAGATGGTGGCCAAATTTTCAATTTTGTCTAAACAACTGAAACAAACCACATTAAATACTGGAACACTCATTACAGCGGGAAGACAGCATTGCAGACCTGCAATCTGTCTTCTATCCTTATTTTAAATCAACAAGGGGGTTTAAGAGCAGCTTTAGGGATTAAACTACAGTATAACACACTCTAGGAACGACATCTACCTCTGACACCTGACATCTGACCCCAAATGTGATGATTTAACATGTGAGGATATTCACAATGTGCGTCAGAGTTGTGCTTACCTTGTCTCTTCAATATAGACAGACTCCAAAACGGATGCAGCATATTCTAGGTTTTTCTTCAGGTCCACAACAGAAGCCTCACCTCTCTCCAACTGTTTCACCAAACATCTCAGCCTGAAATAGAAAAAAAAAAGACAAAAACTGATTAGGAAAAATGTTATATTTGGATGTTACGGGTCTTTTGTCATTACATAAATACAATAAAATGTAGATTCAAACCAAGTCTTGATGTAGATCGGATTCAAATTTTTGCAGTTTGAGGCAAGTTTAAGTTTTTCAGTAAAGTCTTTAAAAGTCAGTTTAAGCCCAAACTGTGAACACACTGTGTTTGGTTTTGGGCTACCGAATGCATTTTAGACCAAAAAGAACAGATTCATCCATCATTTTTATTGCTAAAGATGATAAAAGAGTTTTTTATTGCTGACAGTCTCCAGATTCTTTTCACTACTCCGAAATGAACTGATGTGAATAAGCTGGAAGTGTTCAGCTGTTATCTAAACCAACTGAAAGTGTATTTTAATAAAGATAAACTGCGAAACACCTGCTTTGTCTTAGTTGCTAAACAAAAGTTATTTAGGCAAACGTATTTTATACTTTTTAAGCAGCATTTTTTTCTCTGGATTCCCACTGGTCAAAAAATGAGCAGCGTGAAGTGCGCTAGCTACATGGCTGTAATTCACTGTTTTGTTTATGAGCAACATAAAGCATCTCTGAAGTGATCTTCACTCATGCGGACAAAGGGCCACATCAAAAGGCCAACAGTGATGTCCCAGGTGTGAGCAGCAGAGAGACATTTTTCTGTATGGGTCTGGGTGTTTGCATGAATGGAGAACACAGGAAACAATTTGACCCAATTCCCATCCCAAATGACTGGACCACGCGGGCCAGAGCAGCATGCAGTGATGAAGCAGGGTGAAATCATGCAGTTAATCCACTGTGCACTTAAATTCATAGTTCTGTTCAATCATGTGCTTTTCTAGTGCAGCAGCAGGACTCTGCAATCGGAATCTGCTGATTAACTTTTGACAGGGTACTGTTCATATTTTTGGACATGGCACCATGAAAATTCCATTGTATTCCTCAGAGTTCCATGTAAATAGTATGCGATATCAATATGCAAATGTTTGATTGATTGTACTGTATATACGATAATACACTGACATTCATATACTATTGTATTCACAAAAATACATATTACTGTAAATGTCCCTTCTAAACATGGTAACTCCACACTCTTAGAAGAAATGGTTCTATTTAGAACCAGAAATGGTTCCATCCCCCGATTCATATATGGAACTCCAAAATGGTTCTATATAGAACCATTTTTTTTGTGTGTAAAAGGTACTACTGGCCAAGTATGGAACCCCAGGGTTCTATATAGAACCCAGAGTAACCCCTTTTTTTAAGAGTGTATTGAACCTTTTAGGGGTTCCAAATACGTAGCGCTGATAGAACCTTTTAAGGTTCTATAGAACCTAGTGGTCCAAATATCATGTTAAAAACAAACCAAAAAAAGCCAACATTGTAGTACAATGGTAATTACATGGCAATAACATGGTAGTACCATGCAACATGTCTAAAAATCATGGTAAAAACTAGTTAAAAAAATTATCAACGTTGTAGTACAATGGCACGTTTTGTGAACAAAAAATAACCGCAAATAAAAATAACATATACCAGTGTTTATTCCATACTGGTTTGAATGATGAATACAGACTCAACCAGTCATATCTGATAAACTAAACGCACATCATTTGTTTCTTTACTTTTTTATTTTAATATTGATTATTACTTTGAAGTGTTTAAGTGAGGAAAAAAAAGGTTTTGGTAACAAATTAGCATTAAATTTGTAAAAAAAACAAACAAACAGTTCTGCGACAGTGCGGATACTGATCATAAAAATGGAATAATAAAATAAATGAACAAATATTTACATTGGTCGGTTTAGGAGTAGCTTGGGAGTATGTCCATTTCTATAAAAAAAAAAGTCACCTTGTGACTTTCCCCTCAATGGTCTCCTGTCTTCTCTCTTCGAGCGGTTAGCAGCTGTGTTATTTGAATGAAGTGCTCTCGTTCAACTGAAAAGCGTGACGTCGGAACCAGGGTCGAGGACATGCTGTTTGAACAATGTTATCAAAACAGACGAGGCAGAGCAGAAACACATTCCCCTGGTTCCCCAAGGAATCCCCCGCTTCAGACAAACACGCAATCGATGCACCAATTCAATGACATCCCATTAGAGGATTAGTACTTCCTAGAATCTGTCTGGAGCAGAAATGATAAGAGCAAAAATTCTTTAAGCGTGCACATCCGCTCGGCCACGACTGCTCAATATATGACCTTTCTAATACAGAGAAAGAGCCAGATTAGATGCTTCTGATTAAATCATTAGACCACGGGATCGGATTTAGTAAGCATGTTTCAAATGAAGGACTGCATCAGAATTATGGGCTAAAGGAATGTGTGTAAGCCCTGATTTCTGAGCTCTGTAATATCAGGGATATGCTGAAACACATCAACGGGATGTAGCTGAATGCTACAGGGAAATTGACTTTTAATGTCCATCTAACAGACAGGTGTCAAGTGGAAACTGCTTTTATTGATTGTGTGTTTTTGTTCTTAAAACGACATGCGTTGTTGATAAGGATGGATTATGATGTCACTAGCACAACGTTTTCCACAGCATAATTTGAGTTTGCAAAATGCAAAATTTGCAATTGTACTAATACACAACTAATGGGCTGGTACGAGTATTTCAGAAACGGCTGACCTACTAGGATTTTCACACACAAGCATCTCAAACTGGTTTCTTGACAATAAGTTCACTATACTCAAATGGCCAACACAGTCACCAGATCTCAATCCAATAGAGCACTTTTGGGATGTGGTGGAACGGGAGATTCGCATCATGGATGTGCAGTCGATAAATCTGCAGCAACTGTGTGATGCCATCATGTCAAGTCAAGTCACCTTTATTTATATAGCGCGTTATACAATACAGATTGTTTCAAAGCCGGGATAAACAGGAAAATAACGATTCAATGACGCATAAAAAAACTCAATTCTGCAATAAAGCAGCTCTAAAAAGAAAAGAGTGTCAGATCAGCTGAGGTCAGTTCGGTTTTAATTCAGTTCAGATCAAAGACTGAGTACATCACTCTAAAAAATGCTAGGTTGTTTTAACCCAATTTTGGGTAAAATATGGACAAACCCAGCCATTGGGTTACATTTTTAAATTACATTTTTAGCCCAATGGCTGGGTTTGTCCATTTACCTAAAATTGGGTTAAAACAACCCAGCATTTTTTTAGAGTGTGATATAAGTTCAAAGTCATTAAGTATGACTGTGTGCATGCAATGCATTGGCCATGCATTCGTGACTGCATTTGCATATTTGCATTTGCACAGAGTATGTGTGTTTGGCCGAAGGCGAACTCTGTATGCAAATATCAATCTATTCAATGCTCATTCACTGTCATATTTTGTCTGACACACTTACAAATTCTGTTGTGTGAACAGACCAGCAGTGATATCACACACTAGGCTTCCTGTTCATTGCAGCTTCTAAAGAGTGCCGATGACTCATCATGAATGTTTGACTTCTGATAAACTCTCTAGCCTAAGGGGTTACATGACTGCAATCTCTTAAAGAAGGACTTCTATGCGCAACTCTATAGCTCTACAAAAACTCATGAGTAAAAAAAAAACTTATATACTAACTTCCCATAGACAGCAATTTCCAGCATTCCCACGGTGCAAAAATATTGTTGGTTTAATTTAAAAATGAAGTAACCTGGTTGCCTTAAAATTTTTAAGTTCATTGAAATGAAAAAAATTGAGTTAATACATTGGAGATTGATTTAATCATCAGAAACTCAAAATGTTATGTTATCTGAACTACAGTACGTAAATTATTTAAGTTGATTTGACAAAAGAAAAATGTTGTGATTACAAATCATGAAAATATATATTTTTTTTTACAGTGTAAGCAACATTAATGATTTTGCTTCCTAAGGTAACTTTTTTTAGCCAAATGTGCAACTGTGTCTGTGTGTGTGTAAATTTGAATAATAATAAATAAATATACTTTTTAATTTATATATTTATATATAATTTATTTTTTAATTTATTATTTACACACAAATACTGTATATTCAAATATACAATATAAATAATATATTAAAATATGATAAACACACATGTATAAAAATAAAAACTTTAGTGTATATTTGTTAAATAGTTTATTTCATTTAAAAAAAAATGTTCTTGTATATTTACAGACTTGGATGGGAATAACCTTGTCGTGTAAGTGCTGAAGTCTGTGCAGAGGCTCCAGATCTCAAAGGCGTCACAACCAGATTGCTCAATGGAGTATCTGATACAGCATGAACAGGGAAACGCTATTAAAATGCAGACCTCAGGAGAGACGAGACGATGTGTGGGCTTCCTTGTCTGCTTTTTTCACCTCTATGACTCCGCAAGGTCACTTTTAATCCTTCCTTTAATCTTGTCTCCCACCTTTTCCTTTCTCTTTTAATGTATCACACACACACACACACCCACACACACAAATGTATTGCCCGCTTTGCCAAAAACCAACACATCCCCTCATCCTTTCCCCACGCTGAGAGATCTCCATCTTTCTTTCTCCACAAAAGGTCAGTGGACGGTCTGCTTTAAGGTCAGTCATTGAAGATATGAGCCATTATGCAGCATGTTCTCACGTAAATGCGTCTCTATAGCACGCATTGTGTTTTATCATGCAATTTAAACGCGAAAAATAGCTTTTACGTGCATATGATACACAGTTTTCGCGTGCATTTGATATGCAGTTCATTTGCGTGCATACACACGCACCCCACATTCTACCCAAACGTATAATACACACACACACACACCCCACACCACTACTAAACCTACCCTAACCAACCCATGCGTATCCAATGCACGTAAAAACTCATTTTCGTGTATAAATTGCAAGATAAAGACGAGACGCATTTAGCGTGATCGGGTTGCATTATCACACTTTTTGAGTTTTACGTATCATTGAAATGGCAGAAGTTTCCTTCTTGAAATTGACACTCATATCTAAGCAATTACGAATTCTACTTAGGAAGTAACATTGATTCACAATTAATTCAAAAAGAGTTGGACGTTATCATGTTGCAAACAGCAACTGAACGAAGTAAGACTAATTTAACATTGAAAAAAATATATTGGAGGAAAAATGAAAAGAAAAAAACAATGGAGGACAAAGATTTGATAAAATGAAGAATAAAATTGACTAGAGTTGAATTATTTAACACCATTTCTCAAAAATCTCGGAGAATTTAAACCTCTGCTATAATGCTGTGCATTGGTTTCTTTTCTTTTTTTTATCAGTGTGACTGTGTAAAGTTGTCTTGCACAGAACAGCATGGCTGCATGATGTTGTGTTGTTGATGTACAGTAAAGGGGTTATATGGTAATGCATGTTGTTGTGAGTTTTTTCTCACGGGGGACTGAATGAATGTGTTTGTGCTGAGTGGTCTGTTTACTGTGACCTTGACGGAGCTGGTGAGCTCAAACGATGCAGAACATCACGTGACTCTCTCGAGTTCCGGCACCGCTGAGGTTGGTTGCTGTGGTGATTCGCGATGCGTCAGTCGACTGGCACATGTAGCATTGAAACATATGTGGCTTCCACAGGGGGGCCCAAATGCCTTCCTTCCGCATAGTGGGGGACTGGACCACAAGGATATGCTGGTAATCATGTCATAAACGATCAGTGCTTAAATCTAGTACCGGATGTGGTTTTAGAAAGGAAGACGGGTCAGCACCCCAATTTCCCATTAGTTCTTTAATTCCGAGTCCGACTCACAGCAAGAGGCCCACAGGGACAAATACTCAACTGGGCCAAAGGCACCAGAAACCGCTTGGATTGAGAACAATGACATAATATTCTCCAGTGACTCCACCTTAACCTCCAAAGATCAAACCGACAAAATAAACAACTAATAAGCCTTAAAATCTTTTAAACCTGTTTGGTCTCAAATTTCAACAGTTAACACTTCTGGCTTTATTTCTGGCTACTGTCATGGGAAGAAATAGGAAAGGGATTAGGAAATGTTAAATGCCAGATTCACATTTGTGCTTATCTAAATGTGTATATATATATATATATATATATATATTCAAGTTATATTTGAACCAAAAATCAAAAGAAAACCATACAAAATTTTTAAATCATAAAAAAATATAATTATTTTGGTTAAAAAGTTAAAAAATTAGGTTAAAAAATTTAAAAAATGTATGAAAAAAAAAACAAATTAACTATAAGTATTGAAAATAATCCTGTCCAAAGACAATGAACTAAAAGTATTGTTAAAATTAAAATCAGCAATAAATACAACCATGATAACTTAACCCCTATGAGGTCGGCTAATGCGGCAACGCGTTTTGGTAGATTTTTTTTCACATAGCAGAAAAATAGACTTAAAGTACTCCATCATTTCTGTTCATACAGAGTTAAGAAATATGTAAAAATAAACTTTTAAATGTCTACTTTTTCATGTGCCCACCTACAATCGAAATAATATATTGTGCTTTTGTAAAATAAAGAAAATAAACATAGTGTGCGTTCTGCCTCTCCGTCTCATTGAACTTTTTTTTTGGAGCACGTCTCTAAACTTAAACAAAACTCAGCAAATACTATTCACCCAGGCACGAGCAATATATGTTTATAATCGTTTAAATTTGTACTTTTAAATGATCGTATTTAAAACTAAAATAACAATTCTCTGTTTATGTAATCTATATAAAAAGATCCTCGGAGAAAATCTCGGATTTTCTCAGAGAAAATCTAAATATTGGCGATAGTTCACCCAAAAATGTTGTTTCTTTGTTGTCTCTTTCAAAGAAATTAGTTTCTTTGTTCTATTATCCACAAATCAAGATATTCTAAAGAATGCTGTTAATCACACAGTTAACGGTAGCCATTGACGTGCATAATATAAAAAAAATAATACAATGGAAGTCAATGGCTGCTGTCAAATGTTTGGTGACCAACATTCTTTAAAATATCTTATTTTGTGTTTAATAGAACAAAGGAATGGTTTGAAACATCTTGAGGATGAGTATGATGACAAAACTTTAATTTTTGGGCGAACTATTCCTTTTAATGGTCCCAAAAAATGCCTAGTTTCAGAAACATGCCCATGCACCTCTCTAATCTCAGTAGTGATAAATCTTTGCAAACCAGACCAGAGATGTATCTGAACCTGTCAGCAACAGGTTCAGTGTGTTAAGCCTCTCCAAAACCAAAGCATAGCAGCGGATGAAGCAAGAAAAACGATGTTGGGCTGATCTTCTCAAGCTCATTGGGTTTAAACCTGTCTGTGAAGCACAACACTGTAAAAGCTTTGTAAACCCTTTAATCAGGTTGGGAGAGAGCAGGACTAAGTGTGCCATAATCCCCTTTAACGGTTCCCTAATTGGATTCTGGCAGAATTACTTATGTGCACATACAGGATTGAAATGATGTCAGTGGCTCCAATAGCTTCCGCAAACTACTCTTTGATAGATGTGTAAACCAGTGACCAAAAAACTGAATGGATTTAATCTTGCATGTCTAATTTTGAAAGATGAAGAGTTTCAATCATTTTGAAAAATTTTAAAATAATGTTTTAAAGTTACTTTTTTGACTCATTAGCACTAATGTTTCCTAACGTGTACAGTCACAGGACATCTGTTGCACTGTTTTATTAACCAAAAGCAGGAGGGTTCGACCAACCTTCACATCACTAAAACACAGTCAGGGAGATAATAAACTAATTAATGGAGCCAGAAACGAGATTAGACAAAGAAGAGCAGCAACGAGAGAACAATGAAGTACTTTCGAAGAAAAGAAACAACAGACTCCTAATTCAAATCAAGCCATTAATCCAAAATATTATTTATTGTAAAATGTATTTTTTTTTGCCTATTTTATCCATTTATTTAAATTTGCTATTTTAAAGGTTCACACCAACATGATCACTGTATACAGCGTTCATGTAAACACCACATTCCGATTCATCAGTCGGAATGATTTTAATCAAAAGGTGTACATGTAAACGCAGCTAATGTTTGAGGGGGAATTGACTGGAATTACCGATGACTCGTTTCAGGCAGTTCAGAATCGGTTCTGTCTTTTGGAAAACAATTTGCAGACCTTTTACATTCACAAACAGCTATATTACACACTACACTTTAAATAATTTGTGTCTACTGTGTCCTTTTGATAATCTCTCTTCGTCTTGTCTGTGCCGTACAGAGCATGTACAGAGTGATTACTGAGCTCTGGACATGATGTCATCACCCAAGGTTTAGTGTAGAACAAGCCTGGAAATTACTGATACTAAAGAGCAACACACACTTAAGCAAGATTTGCACTTCCTGAAACGTCCTGAAATATAAGCATGAGCATGTGTTGGAGTGTATGATTGCTGCACTTTTACATGGATTTTTTTTCCCCACCATACAAAAATTATAAATCTGAGATTAACTTGGAAAATGAAAGTAACCACTGATTTCAATCACGTCTATAGTTCTTCCAAAAATTAAAATTCTGTCATAATTTACTCAACCTCATGTTTTAATAAAATAAATAAAGTATTACAATTTTTGTAAATTATTTATTCAATTACAACTACAACTTCAAAAATTTCAGTGAAGTTACTTATTAATATTCCAGGGAAGTTTTGTTTCCCCTTGGGTAAAGATAGATTTCAAATCCAATACTCCCAACATTGAATATTATGCAGACCCATTCAGAGCTTTTAAATGGGAGGTTATAACGGAAGATGATTTCATAATAATTTAGAACAATCCCGTTGCAATTTATACACAAGAAATGCAATTTAAAGTTTGAACTTTTAGTTCAGTTGTGCCGACTTAACTCTGTAGTAATACCATATCATATTTTGTTATTGTTTTTATAATAATAGCATATTAATATGTTTTGAAATGCATCAAGTGTTTACAGCATTAGATATGATAATTTCTTTAATATATAAGCAAAAAGAGCATTGAACCTGAAATACAGTACAGAATATCTAATGAAACAGAATGAAACTGAAATCGAACCAAACTAATGATAATAATAACTGAATCAAATCATATTGAATCGAATCAAGTGGTTGTGAATTAGAATCAAATCAAATCTGGAGTCAAAATCAAAATCAGATAAAAGAAAACAAAACCAAACCCTACTGATTCGAATCAAGAGCGTATGAATTAGAATCAAATAGAATTTGGAAATGCATCCAAATGAATCAAAATCAAACTATGGATGAGTACTTATTAGCATGTTTCATGAAGTATGAAAGCTATACTTTTAAAATGATTTGACTTGGGCTTTATTACATTTAAGCAAGTGATGAAATCTGCAAACAGCAGCTGTGATGAAAAACAGTAGGATGGAAAGAGATTTTTGAGCTGGCACTCACAAAAAAGGAGCGACTTGGGCTGATTTGAAGTGACCATCTGTGGCATAATGAAAATCATGTTTGCAACTTTAAGTCTCGTCACGAAACAGCATTTATCCGCGGTGCCACGGGCATACACAATGCGCTGGCAGCTTTGAAATACAGTGCAGCTTGTTTACCGAGTGCATACTAAGCACCAAACCGGGACACAATATCTCACAAATGTTACTGCGGTATGAAGGTCAGTCAAAGCTTCAGGTTACAGGTCATACGCTGAGTTTAATTGCCTTCCTAAACTAAACAGAGAAAGGGCAGATGGAAAAAAAAGATAGATAGATGGGGAAAGGGAAAGAAATTCATTAAATATTCAACTCCTATTTTGTTCAGTAACACTTCAGTGGAGACGTTATACTGATAATTGGTAAAGATTCAACCGACACTCAACTGTCACTCAACCCTAACAATCCCATTTATCCTGAACCCCCCCCCTCGCATTTCACTCTCTGGTGATGAAATGAAGGTCACTGATACACAAAAGTACACAATCACTGCACGTTTGCGAGCGCACGTACACACTTCGTCACACGTTCTCTGAACGATTCCGCATGGAAATTTGATACACAATAGTGCACAATCTGATTATTTAACTGATTTGATTAATTGCACTTGCTATAGCTATTCAGGTTCACTAAGACGGCTTTGAAATACGACCTGGGCTTGACTGTCCAGTGTGTTATATATAGCCGTGTGCTACGTGGTACAGGACAAATAGGGTTCCATATGACTATGGATAACCTTGCTGTGTCACCCATAACCAGTCCCCACAAAATATAGCCTTACTGATGGATATCACAGTAAATGATTCTGTTTACATACTAAACCAAGTATTCAATGTAAAAGCATCTTCTTTGCTTTCATTCAGGATTAATGACTGTAGGTAATCTGAGGTTGAAGATTTGCAGCACTAGCACAGATAAAATACAGCTTTAATGATTTTTCCACATCTGAGAGTAAACCAGGGCATTAGATGATTACAGCACAGAAATCACAAGCACATGATGTTTCTTTGCCGTAAATGAGAAAGAAACAGCCCACACTTCAATGCTAGTGATTTAGAAAAGTACTTTTTTTTAAAAACGAATCAATGATTTTATCCAGCAATGATGCATAAAATTGATATAGTGACAATACAGACATTTATAAATTACCCAGAAATGTCTATTTGTTCTTTTAAACCTACTATTCGAGAAAGAATCCTGGAAAAAAATTTTTTTTTCCATAATAATATTTGTCTTTTTAAGATGCTTTTTAACGTGTCAGGTTATTTAATCCAAAACACAAACAATAAATAAATACAAATAAATAAAAATACTAAAACGTGTTTCTTTGAGCGCCTTCCGTTTGCTTAGCAACGCGTCATATCTAAACAGACTGAGCGCGGTGCGTGCATGGGTGCGTGCAGCTGAAGTGACAGAAGTATGCGGAGAGATGAGCGGGCTCAGCAGACTTTAAAGGGTTAGTTCACCCAAAAATGAAAATTAAGTCATTAATTACTCACCCCCATGCTGTACCAACCCCGTAAGACCTTCGTTCGTCTTCGGAACACAAATGAAGATATTTTTGATTAAATTTGAGAGCTGGATAACTACCACATTGGCTCCTAAGGGACTGCCTCTTGACGGCCCAGAAAGTCAATGAAGAAAATGTTTAAATATCCCAAGTGACTACCGTGGCTCAACTATATGTTTATCAAGCGACGCGAATACTTTTTGTGCGAAAAAACAAACAAAAATAATGAGTTTATTCGACTATTTCTTTTCTTCCTTGTAGGCCAGAAACGAGATTTCCTTAGATTTCCACGACGCATGCGCGAGAATTGCGATCTGCTCACACCAGCTTACACTACTTCAGATCGCAAATCTCGCGCATGCGTCGTGGAAATCTAAGGAAGTCTCGTTCTAGCCTACAAGGAAGAAAAGAAATAGTCGAATAAACTCGTTATTTTTGTTTGTTTTTTCGCACAAAAAGTATTCGCGTCGCTTGATAAACATATAGTTGAGCCACGGTAGTCACTTGGGATATTTAAACATTTTCTTCATTGACTTTCTGGGCCGTCAAGAGGCAGTCCTTTAGGAGCCAATGTGGTAGTTATACAGCTCTCAAATTTAATCAAAAATATCTTCATTTGTGTTCCGAAGACGAACGAAGGTCTTACGGGGTTGGTACAGCATGGGGGTGAGTAATTAATGACTTAATTTTCATTTTTGGGTGAACTAATCCTTTAATGGCTAATTTCATTGCGGACAGTTCCGGTAAAAGGAAAGGCGATGACCAACTTGAAATATAGAGAAAGAAAAAGCTTCCATCGTATATCGAATCGAATATGCCGGTCCCTGGCACAAAAAAGGTTGGGAACCCCTGATCTAACTGACGCTTTTGATCATATGTCAACATCCGACGTTTTGGGGTACCCTTTAACGTCAGTTAGATGATGATCCTAGGGCGTCGTCTAACTGACGCTTTACCTTTAGCGTTTAGATGACGGGGGTAGGTTTAGGTCTGGGGTAAGTTTAGGATTAGATCATCTAACTGACGTTAAAGGGTACCCTAAAACGTCGGATGTTGACGTATGGTCAAAAGTGTCAGTTATATGACGTCTTGGGATGAGAACGGGCTGGACAATTAGTGTTGTGCCTGAACATCCTGTGCCTGTTCATATTTTGGGCGAACATGAACTGAACGTAGTGTATTACTGCCTGATAAACGTTGCTCTGAACTCGTTCATTCTAGTGTCTGTGAACGCACGCTCTCTCAGTTTAACTTCATACAATGGGTGCCAGATTTCTATAGAGCCTTCCAGGCGAAAACCCGGCTAAAACACACGTAAACCGGCCTTAATATGTAGCGAAAAAACACCCAATCTGGCAACACAAGACACCAGTGTCGCACCGCGGCCGCCGTCGACAAAGCAGCGAGCGAGGAGGCGTCGTTTGATCATTTAAACGGGTTTTATGACGAGGCCGGTGAGGATGGGAAAAATCTTACATTTCTGTGCAAACTTTGCCCGTCGATAAAATAATTGTTGTCTGTGTTTGTATATGGGCTGTGGCAATAAAAAAAGCTCGCAACATATGGAAAAAAAGAACTATGAACTGAACCAGTCCATTTTAAAAAGTGTGAGCTGAACTTTGAACTAGTTCACGTAGAAAGTGAACTTTCCCAACACTGATCACAATAATAAGAATTGTTTCACGTGCATCAAATCTTACAATCATTTCTGAAGGATGATGTGACACTGAAGACTGGATTAACGAAGTTGAACAAAAAAAAAAATCAGTCAATGATCACTTTCCTCATTCACATAGATACGGGGACTTAGCTATTATCATAATTGCTGCCAAGTGTGCTAAAATGCCTTAAAGAGACTTTGGCTACACGTCTCGATTCAGACAGATCACGAGGCAGCTCAGAGTTCATGAAAAAGTGCTGGCACTGCGATGAGATATTGGCAGAAGTTTCCGCGAATCTGTCCAGTCTGGGAGGAAGAGCCCTGTTCCTCTGTAACTGTGGAGACGGCAGTGGCTTATGGGTGGCGTAGCTAATGATGCTAACAGTGGGTGAAAAGTTTAATGGCCATAACAACACACCATTTACTGCTCGTCATCACTAATTAAGACCAGAGAGGCTGGTGTGGAATTGGCCAGGATGGGGAAACTCTAAATACAGCTGCTGTTGTCTGTTGAGCAGCTGGAAGGATAGAAACGGTTGACTCTGTTGTGTCTGTTCTGTCCAGGTCACTAATTGTCTCAGTGGCTGGTGCTCTGGTGCGATGGCAGCCAGAGGTTGAGGGCAAAGTGTTGACACAGCGTTTGCCAGGTCCATCTGGAGTCCTTCAGAAAGGTCCAGACCTCCTGAACTGCTCTTTGGGGGACAGAATCAATGCCAAGTCTGATCTGATTCATTCATACGACAGGAAACGACATAATATAATTTCAGAAGTGCACAACTGAACCTTTGTTAAGCTCCGCCCCATTTGGTTAATGTATTAGATTTGGTCAGTAATATTTTAAGTTGGACCTTAGCAAAGGATACAATAAATGGACTGCATTTAAATTATATAGCACTTTCATTGACTACGTTTACATCCAGCTAATTTTCAGGTTATGGTCGGGTTAAGGTCACTATTCGGGTTTCTGAAACATTAGGAATAACCCGTTTACATGCGTGAGCAGAGAGAGTTTCTCCTGTATACATGGAATTGCAATATCCCGATGTAATTGTTGACGTGTGGTTGGCGTCTGGACGTACAGACAACCTTAAGATGCAATATGATCATTTCCGATTCGTCTTCCTGTATCCAAAGACAACAACAGCAGCAGCAGCACGCGGATAATTAATAGTTCGGGGCAGATAGCGATCGCGTTTGTTTGCGCTTTGATGCTGGTAACGTTACTGACCTCGCTCCAAAAGTTTGCTGTGCTGCGTCTCGCCATGTTTTACGCAGATTTTTGTATGCGCCGAGAAGTTTCTCTCCTCAAAAGACCAAGATTCCTTGCGAATAGAAGATGTGCAGAACACAAATCACTATGGGGATATGCCGATACGCGTTTACATGACCAAAAATTCAGGTTAGAAAAGGGGTACCCCAGGTATAAAATCCCGGTTTTTAAAATCCGGGATATGAGCATATTCGGGTTTTTGCCGTTGTTTACATGGCCGTTCGCGACCGGGTTATTGCTAATATCCTGGTTTTGAACAGGTTATTGGCTGCATGTAAGCGTAGTCACAGACCCAATGGCCCATTACGTTCACCCATTCAAGCCATGCAAGGCACCATCCAGCTCATGGACACCTCGACACTTCTTGGCCAGGTGGAACCGGGAATTGAACCACCAACCTCCCGGTTTGTAAACAACCTACTTGAACCACTGAGCCACTGCCGCCAATAACATTAAGGCTCCTAGAGTTTCTACAATGTTTGAAAACAATTAAACACATAGGATTTCAAGACTTGCATTAGAAAAAGACAAAAGAAAAAAGTGTTGTCTGATAAATGATGGATGACAACAGTTGCTACGATACGATTGGTCAGTAACATTTTAAGGCGGGCTTAGCGAAGGCTCAATTAGAGGCAGCACATAGATCCTCACTTAACTCCTCCCTTGCAATAGAAACTGATAAATGTCTGAGTTTAAGGTCAAGAGCTTTGTATTGCTGCAATTATGATTTTGATAGGTCATTATGGCACAGATTGGAAATTTTCCACGCTGTAAACTCAGTTTCACAGTATGTCACTTTGCCAGCTATTCCCATGTAGCCAGACATCTTACTTTATTTCACACTGAGGCCATCAGGGCTCCGTAGAAGAACTATGAAAATTAAAATGATTCTCAGCACTGAACGCAGATCCACTGATAGCACCTTAATAACAGAATAGATGGCTGTCTATTTCTCCGTCACCTCATTTCTCGCATCAGCCCGATGGCAGTACTCAGATTTGATTCAAAACAGTCATATTGTCTGATTTCCAAGAGCCAAAGCAAAGTCAAACCTGGCACTGATCATATGAAACATTTCCAAGGCTGGCAGAACACACCGAATGGTTTAAATTATGCTGAAATGAGTTTCTGTAAAACCATAAACCCTTCCATCCCTCCTGTTTCTAAAGACAAAGTGGCAGCCATTAAAGAGTTCATCCAAACAGACTTAGCCAATGTAATGTAGTAGGTGGTAAAGTGCCGATGAACTAGAAACACAGAAGCATTCTGCTAACCTTCACTAGCGACTACAGACTATTTAGTCAGCACTTTGCATGGAAAACATAAAAACATTGGGAATAAAATTGTCAACTGACGGAAGGAGATTTATTCACTAATACCACACATGACATTTCACCAGAGCTTTATCTAGTACAAAGCATCTGCATTCTGGATAAACATCGCCTGATTATTGACATCACATTCCCTCAGGGTGGGGAATGAAAAACAGGAATGATGCATAATCATTTTAATAAGATTTTTACTGTTTCTTCTACCATCTTTTTGTCTACAAAAAGACTTTAAAAATGAATATCACACCAATTTTCAAAAAGCCACATGAATTGAGATCATTTCAGGTATAACGTTTATGGTTTTATATCCCAACATGACACTTTCCTTCAGGAAGCACCAATTATTACATTGTATGCTCTTCTTTATTTTTTGATTTTTTATTTTATATATATATATATATATATATATATATATATATATGTATTTTTTTAGTAGTTTTTATTGTTCTTTACAACCCGGTCTCATCCCAAATCGTCATATAGCTGACGTTTTGGGACGTCTTTTGACCATACGTCAATATTCGCCTTTTTAGGGCCCCCTTAAACGTCGGTAGATGAGGTTATGGGATCCTAACTCTACCCCATACCTAAACTTAACCCTAAACCTAACCCGTCACCTAACTGACGTTAAAGGTAAAGCGTCAGTTGTATGACGGCCCGGGATCGCCATCTACCGACGTTTAAGGGGGCCCTAAAAAGGCGGATATTGACGTATGGTCAAAATACGTCCCAAAACGTATTAGACTGTGTTATTCTTTACCTGTATTTTGTACTTGCTTTTAATTGTTTTGCCTGTAAAGCACATTGAACTGCATTCATTTGTTTGGAAAAGTGCTATATAAATAAAATTTGCAATTTGCTTGCTTCTAAGGCACATGAAGGATTATTTATAAGATAGAAAATAATATTCATACCTGCATGTGTATTCATAGTCGGCAGCAGCAAAGCCTAACAAATCCACTGTGTTTTGTGTCTCATCAACCAGCAGAGAATATCAGCTTTAAAGCAAATCTCTCCCAACATCAGAGTTAAACACCTCACATCTCCTCGAGTAGCATTTCCAACTAAAGGTCTCTGCCCAAGACAAATAGTAAAGATGCCGTTTTCCTCGGACAGACAGACAGATACTCTCGGGGCCCAATTAGCTCAGTTTGAGGAGTCCCTGACCTCTTAATCGCATTAGGACACATCGCATTATTTCTTCATTCTGTTTAGTGACACAAAAAGTTACCCACTTCACCTTTAAATGAACTAAATATGAAATGAACGTAATTCAGGAAAGATTATAGATGAAAGCTGATGGTAAATAACCGTTTCGGACATCAGCCTCATTCTGCTCCCACGACCCAGGCCATTGTGCACGACAGGTCATCTATGGCCAAAGTCATCACAGCTGTGCTGATTTTATGCAGCTGAAGAGCTGTGTGAGTTTGGGCCAAAGCCAGATCGGTCTGCTCCGGGAGAAAAGAGCGTTTATCCCCTCAACAGTATTTTTGCAGTCGTTTAATCAGTATGCCCTACAGATATCTGCATGGGAATGTAGAGCGAGGTCAGAGGTCACTGTACATCCCTCATGCAAAAAAACAAAACCAGGAGCAGTGTACTAAAGAGCGTGCAAATGTTGCAGAGGCTTCAGGGTTTTAGCTTGCCCGAGGTGCAAACTGCTGATTTTCTTTTGTGCCATTACTTCGAACACATCTATAAATCTTTTTGATAAACACAGCTCAAGTCCCAAGGTCAAGACTTCCTTTCACAGTTCGACGGCCTCCATCCAGGCAAGCTATTTTTCTGCAAGTCATCCAAACCAGCCGAAGTAGAAACTCAAACTCAAGGGAATAAAGAAGACCGGCATAGCTAAATTATGATAGGTTTTGTAGCACTTTACCTATTGAACTTTACAAAATTATTCAGTATGTTGACGTATTTTCCACTGAAACAGGAAGACAGGGCGGGGCATATCAAACAGCCAATAGCGTTTAGTTTATACCACAGCTCGGCCAGAGCTGTTGAGCTTGGTAAAGCCACAGTTTCCTCCTAATCTCCTTCATATCACTTTAAACATAGCATTCTGTGCAATATTCAAATGGATCTGGTAGATTTTGAGGTCTGAGATTCTAGAGAGCATTTGATTGGACAGAAAATCTAAAGTGCAGAGAGATGTCATCAAAATCATTGATCTATTTTGGTGGAAGTGAGAGACTGTATGTTTTGAACTTATATCTTCTAAATGCAAATATTGTCATTGTTTTGGAGTACACTATAGCTTATAGATAACATAAAAAAAAAACTTCCATTTTGATTTCATGGGGACTTATAATAATATTTTAACTAACTGCGCCCACTGACTACACTCTTAGAAGAAAAGGTTCTACAGTATATAAAACCTTAAAAGGTTCTATCAGCGCTACGTATTTGGAAACCCTAAAAGGTTCTATACACTCTTAAAAAAAGGGTTCCTCTGGGTTCTATATAGAACCCTGGGGTTCCATACTTGGCCAATAGAACCTTTTACCAAAAAAATGGTTCTATATAGAACCATATGAAGCGGGGGATGGAACCATTTCTGGTTCCATCACCTAAGAGTGTAGTTGATCCAGACAAAATTACAAAAGAGTGGCTTTGAGAGTAAGGACAGTGGATTTCATGGAAAGGTTATTATTTTAAATCAAGACACCACAGGTGAACAGAGTAAAAACGAATATATCACCATCCTCAGTTGATTAATTACAGTATACATTAAAACAACTGTTTTGTATTACAAATTTTCTGGAATGTCATGTGCAAATGAGGCATTATCAAATAAAATCAGCAACAGCATCTGAACATTAGATAAAGCAAGTTTCAACATTTTTATTAGGGGTGGAGGTTTTTACACAAGGTATTTTCGTCAACAGACCAAATCATAAAAATAAAATAACATTTTCGCTATTACATTGTTAAAAAATATTTTCATGATTTGTAATCACAACATTATTTCTTATCTATAATTTATGCAGTTCAGATAACATTATATTTTATGTTTCTGATGATTAAATCAATTACTCTTTATTTCAGACCAATGGGTCCATATCAAAAAACAAACAAAGTAGAAACAAGAACAATACATACAGACATCGATTTACAGACAACATACACATTTCTCTTAAAAAACATATAAGCTTTCATTCCACTGCCTCCAGAAACAGGAAAAATACCTTGTATCACTTAATGTGATATTATTTAGCACCATTATGATGCTATTTTTTGAGTCACTCAACCGACACATAAAATTGTACATATACCTCCGCAATATAGCATGTAGAGTGGGTTCACTGTTGGAGACAAACATCTGGCTTGCGCTTGTCCACCTTGGGACCCTCAATCTACTTCATTGTATTAACTTAAATTTTTAAGGCAGCCAGGTTACTTCTTTTTTTAAGTTAAAGCAACGATATTTTTTTCACAGTGTATAAATCAGTGGTAAAGACATAAAAACACGCCCATAAACCCATTGTGGTATGCATGGAAATCGACACAGATGAATGTTAGTCAGTAACTGTATCCCATTTTTTTTGTGTGGGAACAGCAGGGAATGTGGGGTCGTCGTTGGTCCAGAAGGGATTGCTCCCTGCTCTAGGAGATAAACCCAGACTCATTTCTGCTCTCCATCTCACTGCCGGCAAATTGAAGGACAGATCAGAGCCAAGCGTACCCACAATCAGCACTTCACTCTTCAACAGAACGGCACATTTAATCCCCGCAAACCCCTTTAGGCACGGGACTCTTCAGGAGTCTGGAATTATATTCTCAGGCCTATGCGGGAAGCACATAAAGAAAGATGGCAAATGACAATAGCATCCATTTTGTCTCCCTGTTTTGTATTCAGTTGACAAAACACACCATGACGCAGTTGCCATGCGAGGGCTTTGGTGTTGTAAGGTGAAATCGCTCATTAAATATGTCAGTTTTTGACTGGAGTAATTATCTTGTTAATTATCAGGTGTGGGGGCTGCGATTCAATAACTGTGAAGCGATCAATTAACAAGCTAAAATCAGTCAGTGGAGGCATGACGAGACAAGACCTCAGGAGCCGAATGCATTTAGCTAGTGCAAGAAACCCACAACTGCCAAAACGCAGCACTGGATCGCTGACTTAATCTTCTGAGATGTTATTGTGTAAAAAGTCTAAACGCTCCGATCCGAAAGAGATCTCCGGTTCATTCCAACTTGGCATTGTGAATCGGCTTCACATGCAGTCTATCAGAACGACACGACAACAGAAATGAATGCGGACAGACTGTTGAGTTCAAACCACATCAAAGCTAGTTTCCATACCACGAAAAAAAAAAGTCCAAAAAGAACGTCATGATAACATGTAAACAAACCCCATCTGCACAATGCTCGGGTGGCTTTGAATGCCCTAGTGTTTATTGCGCCATGTGTGAGAAACAGATTGAAGTGCCGTCGGGCTGCAGGAGCCTGTAATGGCTGTGCTGTCTCTGACTGGGAAGCCAGTCCTAATTAGATCATCAGAAAAGGCCACACTGATGGCCGTTATACACTCCCTCGACTCAGTGGCTCTGATATTAGTTTTGGGTCAAGATGCAAACAGTGGACAAAACGCTGCTGGCGGAACAAACCAGCCAAGAGAAACCTTTAGTCAAATACGTACGTATTGCTTCGGCCATTTAGAAAAACTCTATGAAATAAAATGATCTTTTACAAGAGTGTCCTGGCCAGGACAGGCAGCTAATTAAGGAAAAATTAGCTGTTAAAGTACAATAAAAAAAGTACAATAAATGCATAAAAACAGTGCCAGGCAAATAAATAAATAAATAAACCATTAAATGCATACATTATATATATATATATATATATATATATATATGAAGAGTTCAGATGCAAAAGCCTCTAAATGCCATTTGAAATTTTCTTCTTTAATGATGATTCTTATTAAACTTGTATATTTAAGTTCAGTAATTTCTTGTTATTTAAGTGAAATTACTGAACTTAAATATACAAGTTTGATAAAAATCATCATTAAAGAAGAAAATTTCAAATGGCATTTAGAGGCTTTTGCATCTGAACTCTTTATATATAAACATTTCTTATTGCTCTTATTCATGCACAAAGGACTCATTAATTGGATCAAAATACAACAAAAACAATACTATTGTGAAATGTTAAAAAATAATATATCAACATAATAAATATGTACTATTATAATTAATAAAGTTAATAAACGTGTATAAACATTAGTATTATTTAAAATAACTGCTTTCTATTTAAAGGTGCTATATGTATTTTTTAGTGGCCTCTATCGGTGATGTTTCAGATTGCAACCAATTTTTACAAGAGCGCGTGATCAGCTTGATGTTGAACTAATGCTCCATGCTCGTACCATGATAACGTTACATTTGTGCTGTTATCTGCACAAGGCATTTCACTAACTACTCGTGTATCTTTCACAATCAGCAATGTCATAGGTAAATGTATGATATGATAACGAAAACGGTTAGTGATCTAGACTAAACAATTTCAGTGTAGCAGTAAGATCATAGAGGTAAAATTACTGTACTGAACGTGTCTGGAAATGTGTATTATAAACAACATGATAGTAGTGGGATGCATTAGACAGTAGATCTAGTACATAAAATAAAAGTTACATCCTAAAGCACATACTTTTTGTTATCCTGGAACAGTCTTTTGTGTTCATTTCATGTCTCATATATGTTGTAGTTTACCTTACAGTTTACCATTATTTCATCATATCTGAAAACTAATAATTTATCGCAATAAAAATAATGGAGGTCTCTCCACAATTCAAACGCTCTGCCGATGTTGATCCGTGTTTTCGTCCTAAGTCGATCCGATTCACGTTTGGCCTGACGAGCTTCAGCAGATACAGTTTTGTTTTGTGTTTTATATTTATATGGAGTTTGTGTTGGAGTGTGTGTTGTGGAGGCAGGAGTTTTTTGGTGTTATCAGACTGATGTCGTTCGCATGGCATAGACTGTCTATAAAAAGGAGAGAGGCTCGGGAGCGTGCTGAAAATCCGACCAGGAGACTTCACTTCACATAGAAACAGGAATACTGGCCTTCAGAGGTAATAGCGAAAACCCGACAAGTAGATCATTGTAATGTGAGATTACAACCCCTTCAACACACACACGCAACAAAAAAGGATTCATTTTAGCAGAAAAGCTCCATATAGCACCTTTAAATATATTTTAAAATGTAATTTATTCCTGAATTGCAAAGCTGATTTTTTTTTTGCATCATTCTTCAGTGTCCCTGTAACATGAGGAGTTGGTGCTCAAGAAACATTTCTGAATTTGTGATTATAATCCAACAGTTGTGCAGCCATAAGGTTTTATCTTTTAAAAATCTGCACTGACCAAACACTCAACATCTCTTCAACTACATCTGAGAAGTTCAACACAGCAATGGTGAACCAAACCTCACCAGCCACCTTTAAAATCGAAAGAACATCCTCCTACTTCCCTTCAGACAGAATCTTTTTGAGAGAAATGAATGCTAAGAGGTTTATAAGGGAATGACCAGCCGAGTGCCTTTTTCAGGCATCTAATACATTAAAACAGTGTGAAATATAACTAATAATAGCTAAATGAATGAGTAATATAATCAGATTGTATTTTTATAAGAATATCTTTAGCTGTTTATTTTAGAAATGTTGAAGTGGCTCAAATTTGCATGCCGAACTAGCTCACAGTTAGTCGCGAAGCCTGACTCATTTAGTTCTGAGCCTAAACCACAATGTTAGTGTGTCACAGACCAGCCAACACTACAAAAACCACAAACCCTGTGACCCAATTGAATTTGACCTAGAATATAGTTTCTCTTGAAGCTATAAACATACGACAACACACTCTTTTGCAATCAAAACTATATCCAACTGGCATTCAATGTCAATAATGTTGCCTGAACTGGGCTGATTTGACTATATTAAAACTATACATTAATGGGAAATCTATTCCAGTGTGTGAGAGAGACGCATTTGAACATGCAAGGATCCCTCGTGACTCAACAGAGATCATCAGGAGACATAAATCCTGTGAAGGAATAGAGTGACGGTGATAATTACATCAAATTAAACAGCTGCCACGAACAGCCCCACCAGTGCCGTATTTCGCCTGAGAAAACGTCATCTCTTCCCATGCCTGAATGTATATACACACACACACACACACGAGAAAATAATTAGGACAATGCTGATTAAAGCTGATTCTTATCAAATGTTCTCACTCAATCTTATAGCCAATATAATGTCTAGTCCTCGCTGGAGTTTATTATGGCCAACAGTTACCTCTAATCTAGAAAAAGATTGTTTAAAGGACATTTACACGTATTCATTTAGCTGACGCTTTTATCCAAAGTGGATTGGAACCCGGGTCTCTCACACCAAAGGCATGTGTCTTATCCACTGCGCCATCACCACGCCCACATATAAAGCGACCAAACTATTTGTTTTAATAATAATAAAATAAATAAAAAATAACTATTTAAAGAAATAATATTACTCATAAGAGATTATGTAAGCAAATATATTTAAATAATAATACATTAAAAATGATAAATAATAGCTTGTCAGTTTCTACCAACATTTGTATTAAAAAAAAAGTCATAAAAAAGTCAGAAAATTTGACTTTTTCTTTGATCGGAATGTTTGTCCATCTAAAAAAAGTAAGTGCTTATTATTTTAAAGACATGACGAGAAATACAATTATGCTCATGATCATCTAGTTGCTAGTAAGAGGTGTCTGCAGTTTCAGACTTAAACATCACAAGCACACACAAAAATAAGATCATAAACCGGGTTTGGTGAAACAAAAATTATCAAGAGAGATAAAAATGTGATCAGATGTCTGAACGGCTTGTGACCTTTCACCTTTAAGGACTCATAAAGCATATATCCCTCAAGCCCTATTCAAAAACACACACACATACTTCCTTCCAGCCCTGCACACACACACACACACACACACAATTATGACATCTCAATCACTGCCATTCCAAACCATCAAAGCCTGACAAACAGACATTCTCATGCATGCGCACACACACACACACGACATAGTGAGAAGGGCAGGGCAGGTATCTACTGCTGGCTGTTTATGTCTGTGTGTGTGTGTGAGAGAGAGAACACACAGTCTAGATCAAAGTCATTACTGACCGGTTAGAGCTCATTTTGTTTAGTCTCTGTTGATGTCAAAGGACGTGTGTGGCTTTTTGCATTGTGCTTGAGTGTTTTCCTCACATACACATTGAAATATAAACACACCTACACTGATATATACAAGAGTTATATCCGTACACACAGATAGTGCTATGGTAGTAGTACACACAGAAAGTACTATGGTATAGTAAAGGTATCAAATGGTAATGTCATGGATGAGTACTATGAAAATGCTTTGGCATGGTACCAAAGTAGGCTATTACCATCTAAAACCTTCACTGTACCATCACAGTAATTTTTAGTTCTCATATGCTAATGCACAACTGCACCCCATTCACTTGTGGTAATGAAAGAAAACTGATGTTTATTTCTTACTGACAACCAGTAATTAAACACAATGCCAAAACCCTGTTCTTCTTTTGGTCTCTGTTTTTAGCACACAACACATCAGGAAACTGTGACCATACTTGCGTACAACAGATGTGGATCTGCTGACCTGAAACAGAATCATACACACCTGGTTTCTGATTATAGCCAATTTCAAGCAGGAAAAAAACCCATCAGTTTATACAAACAGTTTTATTAGCTCGTTTTCCCAGCTCATGATTCATGTTGAGATGATGAGATCTGTCGTATTCACACCAGTCAGAGTGAACATCTTACCTCTGTGACGTCTTCTTATATTTTCGCCTGAAACCAAAAAAAAAAAAAAAAATTGACATTTCAGTTTGGGTAAACGCACATTCAATTCAGTGCATAAAGCCTTTAGGCTAGTTGTCAAGCATGGATATTTCACAGCAACTTTAAGATTTTGGGTCAAAAGTCCAAATACACACGTAATTTTATCTTAAAACAGGATTTTTCTTTTTTTAATTTAATCCATCAAATTGAAATGACAGTACTTGTTCCACACTATGGCAACAATGTAATAAATGTCAGGTCAAATTTTTATTTGTATTTATATATTGTCATTTTTTAGAATTTGATTAATTCCAATATTTTTTGGCCAAAACAATAGTTTAATATTCTTGTGTTACTTTGTTATTTCATTATGTTTCATATTTCAAATTTCAATTTCATATTTTTATATTTAATTTCAGATTTCAAAGACATTAGACGACATCTTCCCGAATCAGAGTCTATAAACAGATGCTTCTCATTGTGACACAATTTACTCCATATAAAATGACATGGTGTCCAACTTTATAAAAAAACAATCAGTAAACTAACTTTTTACAGGGTAATAATGTATAAAAAGTTAATAGCTTATTTTAATGCATGTGTCTATATAAAAAAATAGAAAAAAAAAAAAAATATCCCACTCTGACGTATTCATTGCAGTTATAAGAATTACCACTAGTCACAGTCTCCCATATTTAATTTCACATACTGGTAATCAGAGTTAACAATATATTCAATATATATATATATATTAGGGCTGTGCAAAAATTAATTGCGATTAATCGCATCCAAAATAAAAGTCTGTGTTTACATAATATATTTGTGTGTGCTGTATATAATTATTTTGTATAAATAAATACCTATGCATGCATGTATATATTTAAGAATTATTTGCGCTTAAATTCTGTATATATATATAAATACAAAATCTATATTATATAAATCTAAATATTTTATATATGAATAACACATTTTCTTAAATATATACATGCATGTGTGTGTATTTATATATACAAAATAATTATATACAGCACACACAAATATATTATGTAAACACAGACTTTTATTTTGGATGCGATTAATCGCAATTAATTTTTGCACAGCCCTAATATATATATATATATATATAGTTCAGATAAAAAAAAATCTTCATTAACATCAATGCAAACGCTTGTTTCATAAGGCATCCTTGACGTTTCTGTAAAAAAGGAAAACAATGACCCTTTTATGACGGACATCTGAACATTTGGTCATCTAAATCCATTTAGTTCATGAATGCTCGCTCTGTCTTGCACGTAGAGAGGAAATGCCACTTTTAAAGCAGCTTTTGGTAAAATATCTGAACTGCAGCTGCTCTCAAGTCATATGAAGACAGACGCTCTGATTGGTCAACCTAGAGACTGATGACATCACCTTCAGCTCCACTGCTGCTATTCATGTGATCGGAAAAGAGATGAGTGTTCTGAGTGGATATGAATGTGCAGTGACCTTTAACCTTTACCCTAAGCTTACTGTCTTTCGTCTCACATTCTTCATTCATCATCATCGAAACCTCTCTCTTTGCTCTTACCGCGAAGAGCGCCTGCCTTTATTACAGCCTTAAACTTTTATAGGTGTGTGTGTGTCCAATGGTGTCGACATGGGTCTCATTTCCCTTGGAGCCGCCAAGGGCACAATTAAATTCTTAATACGCTCAATAAAACGGGGTTAAAAGGGAAATAAAGCTGGAAAAAGAACGACTTTGTTTTCATTCGGTTCAATTCCGCCCCGAACAACGCCCAGATCTTGACCAGTGTCATTATTACAATGTTGAATGTCCTTGTTTCAGGACAGATAACAGCTGTCTTGTTTCCCCATCTGGGTTCAGAGACCCCAGGCTGACAGCAACTCCCCCATCACGGTGAACGCAGTTGTCATAAATCTAAAACGAATCCTGGAAGATATTTTGCTGTTTATAACCGGGATTGGCATTCAGCAGCTTAATGTGGAATGACACAGTGAGGGATTAGATCAATCCCTTCAACGGCAAACAATAAAATCCCCCCGTGATGATAACATACACGGTCATTACGGTCCAAATAAATTCAGAATAAGCTTCTTTTTTTTTTTCTGGCAAGAAATGAGACAGCGATAGGAAATAAGTTGCACATGCAAATATTTCATGGCACGTAGTCGTGAGCACGCGGGCATGTTTTTCTGCAACATTAGCACCTGAACTTCGCCTCCAGATCACATGACATCAATGAAAGAAAACATGCAAAACAAAAACAAAAATGCAACTTCTATTTACTTGCATTTATTTACATGATCTAGATTCAGTGGAAAGTTCAAACATTACATTTCCCTTCCGTAATTCCTCCACAAATATGTGCGCTTTGCAATTGTTTAGTTTTAATATGCTAGATCCATTTGAAGTCTAGTTTTTAAATGTTGATCAACTTGAAACACTTTTAATGGAAGATGAGGCTGGTTTTGTGTCTGGGAACCGAGCCACACATGAAGAGGATGTTAGTGTTGAAAGTGACCCGTTAACCCTGACCTTTTCACAAATATGCCGCCATCACACGAGAACGCCATCTACTGCAAATCACACATTGAACACATCAAAAGAAGGTAATAAAATAAGTTAAACTCAATTTTATTATCTATAATAATTTGTTCTGTATAATTCCTTTACTTAATGCACAAAATATATTTTTATTTTTTTATCTTAGTTTTGATTAAATTATTTATTATTAATTAAAATGATTATTTTACTATTTTACTCTTTGTAATGTATCATTCTTATTTATTTTTACTGTTAACCTCACATTGAAAAAAAACATTTGTATTAAAATATACATTATCTTAACTAATGTATTTGCATACTTCATATTACTATAAAATATTACCATTATTATTGTGCAATTTTTCTTCATATTCTTTTACTCTTTGCAATGTATATTCTTATTTTATTTAATCCATGTCCTCACAGTGACCCCACAATAAACACATTTTATTATAATATTATTTATGCACTTTTAGATTTAATATTCCCATTATCATTGTGCTCTTTTTTGAATGTTTTAGTCAAATTCAGAGTCATAAACATGTTGCTTACTCATGCAGAGAATAAAAGTATGAAACTCTACTCACAGTCCTCGCAGTCTGAGCCAGATCTTCTCAATCTGATCCGCCTGTAGGTACTTCAGAGAGTTGTTCTCGAAATCCTCAATCTCTTTGGTGGGGGACTCCATGTCAAAAAAGTCGACCAGGCAAAACGACATGAACAAGTTTGTATCTGGACAGCACGGACGCAGAGGCAGTTTGTAGAGGCAGCAGCAGCAGACGCCGAGTGTGTCACAGAGACAGCTGTAGCACGTCCCTCATCCTCTCTCTCTCTCTGTGTGTGTGTGGTTGTGGGCTTGTGTCACCAGTTCTGGTCAGGTGTGCCGAGAGGAGCGCGTATGGCAGCACTGCAGGGGGCCGCTCTCTCCTCCTCATGAATATAAGGCAGTGGAGAGGAAGAGGAGGAGGAGGAGGAGGAGGAGGGGAGGGGATTAAACAACTGCTGTTGATCTCTGTATCAGAGTCTCAGCTCTATGCAGCCACACATACAAATGAAGAATAAAACCAATGCAATGGAGTGCTGCACAGTCTGGGATGAGTGGAGAGACATAAAGGACAGGAGGGAGAGAAAAAAAGAGATAAGAAGTTGAAAGAGGCGGACTTGGAGGAGAGGATGTCTCTAGAGTATAAATGATGTGTTTGAGACTGAGCGAGAGAGGCTAAAGGTAACAGGAGGGAAAAGGTAGTATTAAAGGAGTAGTTCACTTTTAAAAAAAACTTTTGCTGATAATTTACTCATGTCCATGTCATTCTTTCTTCAGTCGAAAAGAAATTACGGTTTTTGATGAAAACATTCCAGTTTTTTTCTCCATATAATGGACTGAAATGGTAACCAAACGGTTCAAGGTCCAAATGAGAGTTTCAGTGCAAACTGCAAACTGTTCAAAGGGCTTTAAACGATTCCAGACGATGAATAAGGGTCTTATCAAGCGAAACGATCACTCATTTAAAAAAAAAAAAACTAACAAAGTTTATGAGTTCAAATGGTCGCCTTGCTCTGTTCTGTGATGCGCGTTCGTGACTCTCCGGTTCGAACTCGTTCATCAAAATGAACGAATCTTTTTTCATGTCATTTGATTCATTCAACGAACGAAATGAACGAATTGACTCGGAAAAAGATTTTTTCATTTTGCTGTGTGAATACTCGAATCTGATTGTCTGGAAGGTGTGTAGGAAAACCGTGCAACAAACTCACAGCTTTATTGTTAAAATGCCCCATTATGCTTTTTTTGTGCAATATGTAATATAGCTGTCTGTGAACGCCAAAGTTGTAAAGTAGAAAGTGCACGATAAATAAAATTATTGTCTTCCAAAAGAAAGAATCGACTCAGAACCACCTAAACGAGTCGTCAGGAATTCCAGTCTCACTTCAGTGATCCTGCGTACATAACGTGGTAGCACATTTGCATAATCCTCGCCTATGGACTTCACAGCGAACAGCGTCTACTTTGACCCACCCTCAAACACCTAAGCTGGTTCGTGTTGTATATATGTCGAGAAGACGCGGTTTTCGCTTGGATTGATTTGGTAAAAATCGACGCAATCGTTACTGTACAATCGCTGAGCTTTAGGAAGACTCCGGAGCTTAAATTCAGTTTCATTTCCGACACACACTGTAAACGTTAGCCCAATCTCAACAGACTCTGGCCAATCAGAGCAGAGTAGGCTCTCAAAAAGGTGGGGTTTAGAGAGAATGAATGAATGAATGAATCCTCGGACGAGTCGTTCGAGAATCACTGAAAAATGTGTTGATGTGCAGTGTATACTATGAAAAAAACGTTTTTTGAAGTGATGTATGTAAACCTGTTGAAGGAGACCTCCAAAACAAAATTAGGAACCTTTAAAATAGCATTATAGGGGCATGAGAGAGACGCGAACAGACTCAGGTAATTCGCTTATGCATCTCTCTCTCGACAATGAATTCAAGTAAATGCTACAATTCATTCATTCAAAATAAATGTAATTTACAATTTGAATCCTTCTCCATGTGGATTATCCCTTACATATACCTTAAATAAGTGTTGAATTAAAACCCACTATTAACACTATTAATTTTAAGTGGTTATATTGTGTAATCGTGTTGTAAATTGTAATGCTCCTGTAATGCACACTCTTTAATGTGAGATCAACATTTACACTTTGCAGTTCAGATGCAAAAGCCTCTAAATGCCATTTGAAATTTTCTTCTTTAATGATGATTTTTATCAAACTTGTATATTTAAGTTCAGTAATTTTCACTTAAATAACAATTAATAGGTAATTATCATTGCCATTTAAGTGAAATTACTGAACTTAAATATACAAGCTTGATAAAAATGATCATTCTAGAAGAAAATTTCAAATGGCACTTAGAGGCTTTTGCATCTGAACTCTTCAAATATCTTCTGCGATTAATATAATGGCAAACATTTTCCAAAAACATGTGTCTGTCTCTCAGACACTTTCAGTTTTAGCTCTCAGATATCAACAAGCCTTCCTATTCAACCACCAAAAGACCACTTTTTATCATCCAATCTGTTTCAGATGAAATCAAGTCTCGCCCTATGTTTTCATGTCGATTATCCTGTTTCACTTCACAATGTTTCACATTAGTGAAATAAAATAGGCTGCAAAAAGCAATTTCATGCTGACTTTAAAGGTACAACCAAGATAACAAGAAAATAAAAGTATTTTTGGGGTAAACTAGTATAACTAGGTAAAAATATGCACTTTTTACAGTGGCAATGTGAAATCGGAATACATTACAATATTGTAATGTATTTGGAGTAGACTCAGCCCTTCAGACGGCTTTGTGAATGAAAAACCGCAAACACAGTGAAACTAGCACATTCTGTATAAAAATATCTGTCCACCATAAGGTAAACAATGAGAAATATAAAAACCCAGCTGTATTAAACAAAGAGAGGCAGTGCTTGCTCATAAATGTCACTGTGTGTAAAACAGCAGATGGCGAGCATAGAGATTGTCTCTCTGACTAAATACCAGCTACGGCTTGACGTGAAAATACAAATGATATCTTCATAACAACAACTGGAAACACAATGGACTGGCACAGCAAAGGGAGGACGCCACAACCCACTCAGTTAAATCAAGATAGCATTAATATCCGACTGAGCTTTAGACTCGTTTTAGATCGAATCGTTTTGATGGTGGTTAACCGCACTCCATTAGCATCTGACTTTTGGATTCTTCTTTGATGCATATGTGGATAATTAATTATTATGGTGACTTTAAAAAAGTCAAGAAGGAAATTATTCTTTGTCGTTTGAGCTGTGGGCAGTTTGAAGTGAGCTTTATTGACCAGAATGAATCGAATCAATGAGGATAAGACCGAACAAGACTTGAAAGTCTGAAGTGAAGGACGTCAGGTGAGAAATAGTAGGTGATGAGAGATATGAAAGGGGAAAGGTGTAGGTGGAAGATGGTAGGTGTTGAGAAGTGTGACCAAGACGATGACCACTGAATTCAGCATGGGATTCATACTGTTTTTGGTGATCACAGGGAATCAGTTGAAATCAGATGAGTTCAGAGAGCAGTGAATTTTTCCATTAACACATTGAGTCTTGAGCCAAATACTCCTATACGACACATTACACTGGAACAATATTTGTATGTTTTTGGCAATACAGTAAAGGCTTTAGTGTCATGCAGATAAACATATGATTTTTGTAATGAGATATAGTGTTCCCAACCCATTTTACTCCCGTAAATGTGCAGTGTGAAAATGAAAGCGCTTTATCTAATCAAAAAAATTGTGGCAACAGTTTACAAGCAATATTATTAATTCAATTTAACAATAGAATTGAGTAATAATTAATCAAATTAATACCTTAAAAGTTAACCGTTTAAAATGAGTAAAATGAACCAAAAAAAACAAAAAAAAAAAAAACACGTACATTTATTTAAGTCACCATTATGGTGATCAGTTTTTGTTTTAGGTTTGTTTTAAACTGACGATTTTCTCCTTCATTGATTCTGCTTGTTAACATCATGTGTCTTCAATGTTGGCAATTTAAAATAAAGAGTTCTTAATTAATCTTTGACGTCTGTCTGTTATTCTTTCTCTACTTTACTCATTTTTAAATGGTTAACTTTTAAGGAATAATTAAAATTTCAAATTTGTTCAATTTCATTAATAATATTGTTTGTAATCTGTTACCACAATTGATTATTGATTAGATAAAGCATATTCATTTTTACAGTGTGTTTAGAGGTGGCACAAATTATGAAATTTGATGTCACAAAAAGCCCACAGATGATTACCACTAAAAATAATTCTGACACACACAAATATAATTCAATTGTAATTACAATATTCATTTTTGTTCAATTGAATATATTGCAATATATTCAATTGTAAAAACAATTTCAACAGACAGAATACCCAAATTTAACCTAGAAGATTAAGAAACACTTTTTGTGCACATTAATTAAATACACGTGAGCCATATTTAATCTCTTAAAGAAGGAAAAATGGTTTACATTTAAAGAAACTAATTTTCCTACAACTCATAATTATGGTAATGATCTAAACAGATGCTGTGTGCTAAGACTTGATTTGCTATTTGTAAAGCATGTCAAGAGGGAACTTGAATGTGACGATCCTCAACTCAGTAATAACGAATGAATGATCGATCGATCAATCGAAAGCCCATGAAAATGAGGAAATAACCAGATAATGGCAGATGTAAGCATTAAAAATGAAATCACACTGTGTTCTAGATGGAGCAATGAACCAAGCTGTAATGCTGAATTATATTAAAACAGTTCATCATAAAAGCTTAAACTCGGCATGTTCTTTCCTATGTGGATATCTGGCTCACCAAATCTCTCTCAGCACTTTTTATGAGAACGTTTAACTCAAATAAATGTTCTGCCATTAATAAAACATATATTGTCCATCCAAATGATCAGACAATAATGACTTATCTGTTCCTCAAAAAAATCCAGTATAACTTGGGAAACAACTAAGTGCAAGTCACATGTGATACTTTCAAGATTTTTGATGTTGACAGCTCCTCGTCACGATGAATTGTAGTTGAGCTTCAAAAATTCATAAATAATGGCATACAGTTTTTTATTTTGTCATTTTGCCTCCACGTTTCCCTGATTGCCCGCGAGCTTCTCCTCCTGTCCATACGGTAATCTCTCTACTGTGCGACAGAGAGTTGCGTGGGTAGAATCGCAATCGTTAGCTTACTTTCACTAAAACTGCTTCTACGGGGCCATAACATAAGCTACAAGGTAATGGAGCATTTTACACATTGTCGTGTTTCTTTAGAAATGAATAAAGGACAAATGGGGTCTTCAAACGCCTCAGATGTAAAGTTATTCGCCGTCAAAGTGACGCCAAAATGAATGGGAGTCAATGGGAATGCTAACGCAAGTGAAGTTCTGCTACAAGATGGCAGCTCCCGCGAGGCTTCAACTTCCGGTCGATGGATTACCCCTTTGGCTGTTAAGGGTGTTTTAACAGTTGGATGTTGTGAGATGGAGTTTTTAAAATCAGTAATGGGAAAAACACGCACAAAGCATGACTGCATAGAATTATTCAAATCTGACCTTACCAAAACAAATATGCAGGTAGAAAGCAAACAGCAACAGATCCAGACATGAATATTTAACAGACAACGAAAATGAAAACCTCTGAGGGGAGATAAACAGAATGCAGTGTGTTCTTCAACAAGATGGAGTGGGCGAACTACAGGAAATCATCAGAGAGATAAGTCTGACCTGTAACCAAACAATCAATGGCATTTATTGCTTATGTTAGGAATTCTGTAATTGAAATTTTATCGGCTTCATCATTCCTTTCACTCAATTCATTTAGCAAGAACATAATAGTATAAATAAGAATGAAGGGAGAGGGAGAGGGAGGGAGGGAGGGAGGGAGAGAGAAAAAGAAATGAATATATCTGCATTATTAATTAACATTGCTGGCATATCTAATCATGCAGTCATTGGTCTGCCTGTGTAGATTGATGACCTACCGGAAAATTCCCAGTTCATTAAAAAATAATTGAAAGTGTTATGTGACTAAAACCAAGTAGTGAATTTTTGTACTGTATACACCTTGGAATATTCATGCTGACATATATATATATATATATATATATATATATATAGTGCACATTAATTGCAAAAATAAACATGAATTCATATAAAAATATACACTTTATATATATATATATATATATATATATATATACACTATAAAAAAGATATATATATATATATATATATATACTGTATACCATATATAATAAAAAAATAAAGAATGTATACATTATAAATACATTATATAAAGTGTACATTTGTATGCAATTAATTGCAAATATGCATCATTTATTTATTAATTAAATGTTATTGTAAAAATTATATATATTATACACACACACATATACTGCATATTAGTCCTGTCAATTGATTAAAAAATAAACTAATTAATTGCACAGTCTATTAAAAAATATTTCTTCTTAATCTTAGCCATTAATAATAGTCATTCAACGTATTGAAAGCCATTATTTTTAAATTGTATTTGGCTTTGAAAAACTGTATTTTACAAATTTCGAACAGAGATGGCGACAAAGAGGAAAAACTGCGGACTGCAGCTTTAACACGATCTTAAATTGTAATAGGGCTGCAACTAACGATTATTTTGATAATCGATTAATCGGACGATTATTTTTTCGATTAATCGATTAATCGGATAAAAAAATTATTTCATTTTTTTGTTTATTATAACTAAATAAAACCCTAAAAACCATACTCTTTTGTGTGTTAAACAATCTTCTTAATACAGACAACTTCATTATAAAAACAACAAATAAAAAAAATATATATGACCATAACCTATGACAAAAATGATATTGTAAACTAGATTAGTGGATAACTCAGAAAAACTTAGCCTAGAAAAATCACAAGTGCACAATAATTTTATAAAATCTGAACATTTAGTGAAAAAAACATTCCTTAGTGGGGAAAAAATAAGAGACAATAAGTGTAGCACTATCTCTGGTAAAACGTTACACATTGCTCTTTGTATTGTTGTTATACATTCATGAAAAACATCGTAAAAATCAGATGCACAGCTGTTTAGTGAGGAAGCAATATTGACTGTGTATTATACAGTATCTTTGCAATAGTTTATTAAGCCTTTTCTTTTAACAGTTTTAAATTTCAGTTAGGCTACTGTGCACGTGAAGAACAATTATAGTGCGCCGAGTCTACTCTAGTGTTGTGATCTAACAGACACTCAGTAGAAAGTGATTAAGTTACAATAAAAGTCTAGCAAGATAGTCATTATATTACGAAACCATAGACCTTTATCTACGGATCAATTATAATAATAACATTGAATCATCTTGGAAAGAGATCATCATGTTAACTGTTGTAACGCGACGCGCTGTTTGAACACCGAATAGAGAATGACTGACAGCCGCAGTGGAGGGAAAAGCTTACGTTAACTTGAATTTAATGACTTAAATATACATTTCTATCTCACATTATACTACATTATGGCTTCATAAAGTATACACGATTAACGCAGGTCACCTATTTTGGTTTCAAAACGGCGAATTTGCCGAAAGGTGAATGATTTTCGTGTATGCTGCATATTGATAGCGGTTTCCTGATGCCCGCAAATTAGTTCAAACTCACGGAATCAAGAGTGCGCATGCGAGACAGAAGATAATGTGCTCCAAACCGTCCGTGTTGCGCACAGACCGGCGAGGGAGAGAGACTGCGTGTGTGCCTCATGAAACGTATGTAAGAAGCGCATGTAAGAAGCGCATGTAGCATGTAAACAATCCCCGTGACGTAATCAGACCAACTAATCGATAATGACATTCGTTGACAACGATTTTCATAATCGATTATAATCGATTTTATCGATTAGTTGTTGCAGCCCTAAATTGTAAACACATAAACTATAATTTGTATATGCATAAACTATAAATTAAATATAGATTAACTCTTATTTCATCCTACAAAATTTAATCAGTGAAGAGCAGTGAGAGTTTTCTCTTTGTCTTTTGTTCTTTGATTTACATCAATGAGACAGACTGCAACATGTTTATTAGGCTGCTGTCACTTTAAAACCTGGGAAGCGGCTTTCTGTGCGCAGACAGCCGTTTAACATACAACGCGCCGATTACCGAATTCTCTTTTATGTGTTATGGCGCCTGATAGTGTGTTCATATAGCCTACCATGACGCTAGCTAGAAAAGAAAAGAAAAAAACAGAAGCTGCGGTAATTTTGACAGCCCTGACAGTTGACAGAAAATGACCCCCCAAAAAAACTCAAATCAGCCAATGAAAACTTGCAGTCATTACGTTCTTAAAGTTCTGTGTCTTATACACCAATAACAACTTGACTAGTGATATCCACTACCTTAAATTCAAGGGCACCACAAAGCCAAAGGACACAAATACAAAGCTCGACCGGACAAGCTAATTAACATCCAGCCAGTGCATGAATTATTGAGTTTTTAATCCCGTCAGCTCACGGTAGGGTCTGCACCGGGCAGGTCAGGTGACTTATTGTGGGGGGTTGCAGGGGAGACACTCATATTGAGTAACAAGCCCCCTAAACATGACAGCCTCTGCTCTTTGAGATTTGTAGGTCAGAGAAAACATATACTCTCCAGGGCCTCCTTTGTGGAAGAACGACAGGACAAACAAAGCTTTGAAAAGAAAGGTTGGAGATATCATTTTCAGGTGATTAATAACCCTACATGCACTGCCCATCAAAATTAAGCAATCTGCAAATGGCTACATTTGAATAGAAACAAATATTTAACCTAAAATATGAAATAAAAGTCAGAAAAGTCAAACTTTTTGTTTATTGAACCTTTAGACAAAATTTGAAAAGTTTGATATGTGTGTTTTCTGTTTTGTTGACTATCATATTTGATACATCAGGCTTTTATTTTTTATTTAGTATGATATAGGAGAATACGGAGCTCGTACTTGAGGAGGGAAAAAAGGCCTCAATTTTATTCAGAGGCCAAAACTAAGCAAAAATGTTGACATATATTTACCCCATATATAATTATGATAGCTTGAAATTTAAATCAATGAGTTCAGAAATAAAAACAAAATAACAGACAACTTATATTAAATGCATTTAAAGCACATGCATCAGTTGTCATGTCTCGCCCAATAATGTCTTAGTAAGATGATATTTAAATGCGTAGTTTTTTGATCTTTATTTGATTTTTGATTTTATGAAGCTGAATGGTGACTGAAAGATGTACAAATAAACATTCCTCAAAAGCCTGATCTTTCATTTTTAATACTCACATTAATACATGATTTTTATAATATATGGATTTTTTTTTAATATGGATAATCAAAAAATATGGATGATTAAGGAAACCTAGGCAGCTCCAGTCCATTAACAATCCATCTTGAAATATTACAAACAAAGTTATTCTTATATTTACTTAAAAAAAATCTTTCTGTAATAAAAAAGATTTCTGTAATAATTTTACAATTATACCAAAAGGCCTTTTACTTTCTAAAAAGTGACAGAAGCCATGCAGATTGTGTTGAAATGATCATGCCTTACAAATGTTTGTTTCAAATATGATACAGTTGGCTTTAAAGGGATAATTCACCCAAGAAAGAAAATTAAAAAGACATTTTGCGTTAACTTAACCTTTAATGCCACAGTTAAATGATTTATATTTGAGCTTTAACCTCAATCCCAGCTGGACTAACTAGCCCGACTGGCACCTGTCCAGCTGCTGTTCGCCAGCCGTCCTGTTTCCCTGCATTCCTGTAAGATCTCCCTCAATCTCGCTTTCATTCACTCAGTTCATTCTACTCAACGGAGCCGCACTCAACTGGAAAATTAGGTTTCTCCACTAAAATGAGCTCTGCCTGCTACAGACCTATCAGAGAGACGGCTGAAAGCTTGGCTAAAAGAGCAACGATAATCGAAAGAAAACTGGAGGCGCGCAGGCCGTTTGAACCAGATGAGAATGGGACGTCCACCTATGTACGCTCCCCCGAGCCCCGGCTAAAGATCGGAGGCGTGCAAAGGTCAAAACATCCATAAGTCGAGAGAGCCATCGGGGGCAGCTGATGTAAGGAGAAACAGACACTCTCCTGAAAAAAAAAAATCCTGCTGTGTCTCGCACCTCAGACGTAATGAGTTCATTCAGAGGAGATGAACCTCGGCCTGCTGTGTTACACATGAATTTGCTCCAGAGGAAAGAGGGAGAAAGAGAAAGAGAGAGAGAATGGAGCGAGAAATGAATCCTCTCCAAACAACATCATTAGAAAGGAAAAAATGCATAGGTGCATGACTGCAGTCTGTTTTCCATGCAGGAGAAAATAGACAGATAGTTAAGAAAGATTTGGAATAAACCATTTTTTAGACTTGCATTGAAGGAGGAACCTGGGCTCTTATGACTTTAGCCAGCAATCATCTAGCATCTACTAAGGCCCCGTCCACACTACTGCGTTTTCGTTTAAAAACGGAGTCCTTTTGCTACGTTTGCACCTCCCGTCCAGACTAAAACGGAACAAACGAAGACCTAAAACAGAGAAATCTCTGGAGGGCATTTTAGTGAAGACGGGACAAAATGAAGGAGTTTAGAAACGATGGCGCTAGGGCCGCAGCTATCGATTCTTTTTGTAATCGATTAAACTAGCACTTAATCGATCGATTAATCGAGTAATCGGATAATTTGTTTGTGTGTGTTTTTAAACAACCAAAACAAATGATGTATAACGAAAATGATAAGGTGTTTGGCTTTTATTTATAGGTATTTATTCCAACTCCAACATTTGGCTCCAAAACTAAGCCTATTTATTGCAATTTTTACCCATTTAGTGTTTATAAGTGCCAGTGCCAACAATTATATAACAATACAGTTAAATCAATTTACTGTAAAACGTGTTACATGTAGCCCATAACATGTAAAACGTTGAATACAAACTTAAATAGTAAAGGCCATTTGGCCTTTTTGTTTTGTCTTCTTAATACAACATTACAAAAAAAAAAGGATTGTGCTTCCTGAACAACGGTCCATGTGAAAAAATCAGATCCCTGCGTGCGCGTATAGACCATTTTGCAAGATGTAAACAACACTGGTCCAGAAACACTTCCTGTTTCAGTTTGTAACTGTTTTCTTTATTTCACATGTAAAGAAAAAATCTTAAAGATGTTTGTTTAACTTTTTGATTCAGTTTTATATGTTCTGTTGGTTGTATTTTATGCTTTTATGCAGTGTTAAAAAACTGAAAGAGGAAGTGCTTCTGGACCAGTTTTGTTTACATCTTGCAAAATGGTCTATAGTAAAACGAAAACGCAGTAGTGTGGACAGGGTCTAAGATTGCTCTAGTAACCTGATAAAAACTTAGAAAACCGGGAGCAACCACACAGCACCCATTCACAAAATTTCACAACGATTTTCTACAGAATTGTCAACATTAAAAACATTCAGAATAAAAAAAAAATCTGAGCTTTCATATGACATATAAATGTCATAGCTCCAAAAGAACCAATTTATATCCATGGAGAAATTTCCAGGGTGTTCAACATTTCTCGACAGGTCGTGTAAAGGTGAATGTGTCTGTCATAGAGTAAAAGTCACCTCTTAGTAAATTAGAATAATAAATGTGGCTGACACTCAATCTGTGAGGGTCACGCTGAATCAGTTCAACTCTTTAGTCATGCAATTTTCAGATAAGACTAATGGAAGAACAGCCCTGCCAATCTTAATGTCTTATCCTGGGGGAGGGGGGCAGTTTGATATAAGATCAGACTGGTCTTGTCTAATCACTCACTCAAAAGGTGCTTCATTGGTGCACGTGCTCTCCTTGCCCTTTTAATTAAGTTCAAACTCCTCACATTCACCCAAAAACAGCACCATAAAGCCCCGATATACTCAAGTTATATAGCGTTCCAGCTGTTAGCGAACATCCCGACGGCCTGATTGTGTTCGAAAAGTATTTTGGGGTCTTAAAGTAGTCAGAACAACCCGTGCACTATATTGCAGGTTATCAATACTAAGTCAAAAACCATTGAATCGAGACTATAGACTGAGTTTAACCTGAAAACCGAATCAATCTAATTTGTTTCAACTAGTTTAGTTCAGAGAACGGCCACAAAAGTTTAAAGTACAACATTTTAAAAAAAGGTTATTTTGATTTCTATTTCTTCAGAGGACTTACTATATGAGTCTGTTAATGTCCCCCAGTGGTGAAAACCAAGTTTTTAATGTTGTTTCCATGTCTATGTGGTGTTTTTAATATGCTTTAAGACAAACCATGTACAAATTCATGAGTCAACACCATTACTGAGTATTTTCTCCTTAAAACTGCGGTGAACCAAAAGACAGTCTCAATAACTGCGGTGTGAAATCGCTAGTGTTTCTCACGTCACCCAATCAGGTCAACGTGTGATCATTAACGAGTGGATCTCTGAGCTGGTGTGAGTGAGTGGAGGCGGGGCTCATTTGCATATTCATAAAAGGCAAGGGTGTAGAGTTAAATTCGAGCTATTTTTCAAGATGAAAAAAACGTTTAAACGTCATTATGGGATCAAATTATTGTCTACAGGGGGACTTAAGACAACTTATTTCTTTGGACCAGTTCTTTTAAAATGTTAAATATGTGTGCTTGAATGAGGCTGATATGATTCTCAAAAGGACAAGATTATCAGTGAATTTGTTTTTTGTGACATTTGTGGCCAATATGAACAGATATTATGTTTGGGTGAGCTATCTTTTTAATTGTTCATTTTGGTCATCCGATATGTTCATCCATTGTATGCATCTCTCTGGTGAAGGGTTAAATTCTCTCTATGGGACATCTGATGACATGGCTTGGCACATTTGTGCTATCCCGTCCTGCCATGTTCAGACTGGTTACTTCTCAGCTGGAAGAGGAGATTCTCTCACCTGCAACCCATCACCCTTTACCTGCCAAATGTGCCTTCCCAAGCACCCCAACTGCACAATAACACACTAATAGAACATTAAGGATTCACTGGAGCACAGTTTTACAGTGGATATTTATAGCAGCCGATGCCTGGTGCTGACGTCAGGACTAATGCCATACGGTTCTCCCCTGCCTTCCTCTCACAGGGTGATTAATGAGGAGCTGCTCGCTATACAGAACATCACAGTCCACTGGAGACTCCCTGTTTAACACAGCCGGTCGCACCAGCAGACAGCTGAGTCCACATATCACACGGTTTCATCATTTATTTTCCTGTCATTCACTTTCAGAAGGCCACAATGACAGGATTTATGCGTCTGACGTCCATTTGAAATCCGTTCGGGATACACTAGGATTGGAATGGATTAGGGGGGTTAACTGAATTGCTGTTAAACTGGGGTTTACGCCATTGAGAAATAGGGAATTGTAGATCACCCTTACCAACAAATGTAAAAATCTAAGTACTGTATGTGCTTCAGATTTTTAAATAAATTGAAAAGTATGGTCAAAAGTTTGGACACACCAACTCAATCAGAATTTTTCAAAATTTCACAATTCATTTCTAGGATGCTTTTTTAAACACAGTCAGGATATTCTTTAGTATATTCTTTCATTGTGATCTAGCTGGAACCTTCATTTTTAAGGCTGTAGTCTTTTACTACTGGAATGCCTGCTGTGATCTGAGACAGAAGTGATGGTTTGACACCACAGCTCCTAAACAAATCAATAATCCTATATAGGCCTGCCAGCTGTGCTTATAAGCAGAAAACGCACACGCAAAGCACTTTATGCGGCATAATCACTGTATAATTCCTGCTATTTGAGCATGTCCATTCACCAGTTTGACCCTACAGTGCTTTTAGACCTGGTTAAGGAAGTGGATTGGACTGATTGATCGAGAGCAGATATCAGCACAGATCGATTCACTCAGAGGTTTTAGTGAGGTGTGTGATTCTCTCCAAACCTTATGGCGGTCTTCTCCATGGCATCGGGACTGTCGACAGAGGGCAGGTCATCAGCTAGAATCTCCTCTGGACTCCGCGGGTCAATCAGGATACCCCGCTTGTCCTTGTCCTTGATCCCGATGCCTGCTGTGATGGCGTTCCACAAAGCATTCTGTGACTTGGAACCTAATGCAACAATCAGAGATCAAAAGCTCAGAGGGGTGTAGACGGCAGAATGCAAGACCGGGCAGAGTGAAAAGTAGACAGAGAGATAGAAAGATTGGTGAAGGAAAATGTTGTGTAATTTTTTTGTTCTGCCAACATGTAGGCCAGAGGTAATGGTTTGGCTGGTTACTTTGGGTAGACAGTCCCTGCTGGTAGATGCTGTAACTACACCAATTAAGAGGGCAAAATGTAAAATGTAATTTATTTTTTTAATTGAGGTAGTGAACAGAAGGCAGAACTGAAATTCGAATTTGAATGTAATAATTTAGAAGTAAAATGAATTTAAAATCAAAGAAGTTCATATTACTGTATTTTTGATGGATGGATGGGTCTGTACTGTAGATAGATGGATAGGTTGATGGATGGTTGGTTGGGTTTGTAAGTGGATTGATGGATGGATGGATGGTTGGTTGGGTTTGTAAGTGTATGGATGGATGGATGGATGGATGGATGGGTTTGTAGATGGATGGATGGATGGATGGATGGGTTTGCGGATTGATGGATGGATGGTTTGTAGATGGATGGATGGATGAATGGGTTTGCGGATGGATGGATGGATGGTTTGTAGATGGATGGATGGATGGATGGATGGATGGATGGTTGGGTTTGTAAGTGGATTGATGGATGGATGGGTTTATAAGTGTATGGATGGATGGATGGGTTTGTAGATGGATGGATGGATGGATGAATGGGTTTGCGGATGGATGAATGGGTTTGCGGATGAATGTATGCATGGTTTGTAGATGGATGGATGGTTGGGTTTGTAAGTGGATTGATGGATGGATGGATGGATGGATGGATGGATGGATGGATGGATGGATGGATGGGTTTATAAGTGTATGGATGGATGGATGGATGGATGGGTTTGTAAGTGTATGGATGGATGGTTGGGTATGTAAGTGGATTGATGGATGGATGGGTTTGTAGATGGATGGATGAATGGGTTTGCGGATGGATGGATGGATGGTTTGTAGATGGATGGATGGGTTGATGGATAAATGGAGGGGTTTGTTAAGTGTATGGATGGATGGTTGGTTGAGTTTGTAAGTGGATGGATGGATGGTTGGTTGGGTTTGTAAGTGGATAGATAGATAGATAGATAGATAGATAGATAGATAGATAGATAGATAGATAGATAGATAGATGGATGGATGGATGGATGGATGGATGGATGGATGGATGGATGGATGGATGGATGGATGGATGGATGGATGGATGGATGGATGGATGGATGGGTTTGTAGATGGATGAATGGGTTTGCAGATAGATGGGGTTTGTAGATGGATGATGGATGGATGAATGGGTTTGTAGATAGATGGATGGATGGATGGGTTTTGGGTGGATGGATAGACACTTAATATTATTGTATATTATAATATTAGTATTAGACACAAACAGATAGTTAGACAGACAGAAAGGTAGACAATAGAAATAAATTACAATAGATATAGAGACACCTCTGGTGATTAGGACAAATAAATATTTCCGAAACTGAGTCTCCATGAACAAACATGGCAGGATGCAGTACGCATACCTAGCCTAGCCTTCAGGTGGCACATAGACAACATGAATGATTTCTAACACCTCTCATTGCTGTTATGATCACAGACCCGTGGGATTGTGAAGACTGTGAACTTTACTGTGTCACACTCATACCTGTTGTCTCACTGTGCAGGAAACAATTCTAAAGTAAAAGTGAAGTCAACAGCTTTCAATCACGTGTCTGATTGTACAAACTCACGTGCGAAGCGTGCCAGAGGTCTTGAGCTGCTCTCTCCCGCTTCATTTGCCACTGTGGAGGGAAAGAACAAAACACAGACAGATGAGTGATGTAGACCTTTCTTCAACAATCATGATGACTCATCATCAGAAGTCACTTTTCCTCGCCACAAATTTCAAGTTTTCCACAACCACACTCACAGAGTTTCCGAAAACAAACGTAAAGTACAGAGATTGATTTTCAGATTAAAAACAGAAAAGTAATGTTGTTTGTTTATGTTGTTTACCTGATGCACATTACAGCATGCATATTGACGAAGCATAAATCGTTTCCCTCACAGTGTTATTTGCCTATCATTCATGAATATGCTAAAAATATGGTAATTGGATAATGATATACTGTAGTAGAAGATGTTTTAATTTACTCAATACAAAAGTGGAATATTTTAGGAATTTGGTATTTACCCCACAGTGAGAGAGGGAGATGAGAATGAGTCAAAAGAGAGAAAAGAGAAAAATCATAAAGGAGATTTCTCTTAAACATAGCTAACTTAAATTTTGTAGTCTGCTGCTTCTCAACAGTTTATCTGAGATATAATGCAGTAAAATATATATACACAAAATTTACCATTAGCATTAACGCACAAATTAGATAACTATGCCGACCACATTCAATTTATCGCTGTAACGTTACTGTCACCTCTTATTTTATAATACACATCTGAAAATAGTTGATACTTAACTTATGAAAATGGCTGTCCTCTGGACAAAACAGAAGAGAGAAAACCGTTTTATGCTGTTTTAGGCAAGAAACGATGATTTATAGTCAAGAGGAATTCAAGGTCACAGATATGTGTGTGACATTGAAAATCCCACAGTCCTCCTCCAACATTTTCAATAAATGCAGACATAAATTCTGCTCTGGTTTAAACGCTATCGGCTGCTGAGGGGACATTAGACATGTGGTTTTTATGTGTTTACTTTAAGAATTTCTGCTGGGAAAAAGTTCCCTGTTAAAATCCGTCGAGGCTTCAATGATTCTGAGCAATAAAACGGCCTCAGGAAGGATGAGTAAAAGAAACCACATGAGGTCAAAGACAACACGCAGCTGTGTTGTTTACACAAAAGTGCTGCTGTTTAAACTGAACGGACAGCTCCTCTCGCAGGCCACACAACCATACTGCACTGAACTAATTACACGACCGCTGGAAGCACCGTTTACTATACACAAGTCAAGAGGGTTTGACAAACTAATAACTCATACAATAACAAAAGGTTGCAGGCATCCAGAAAATGAGCAGCTACGAGTCACTGAAACTGCGGAAAAGTGGCGCATTGATTCATAACGTTAGCGAATCGTTGTTTTGAATGATTCATTGAAACCGATGCTTTTGTGAATCACTCAGATTCAGAAATCAAACTGAAAAAAAGTTGCTGCCTTCAATTTTTGAGTAATTTCAACTTAAATTACATTAAACTGACTTTAAAAATACTTATTAAACTTATATATTACAAAAAGATTTAGCCTACTTATTTTGACGAGTTAAAACAATGTAAAAACATTATGTTGTTGTCATAACTTATTGATCATATAATGTTTTACAGTGTATAGCATGCATAAAAAAGGATCTTAATTTAGATTAAACTTTTCTGTAGGTAGGCTACCATAATAATATGCTATAGTTATATTTTAAATACATGAAATTTAAGATTTCTTGTATAAACTTAACTCCCAATAAAATTATGCTATATATTATTGAATAAATGTTATTTGAAATAGAACCCATTCCAATGAATAGCCAATATCATAAGTGCATGTGAAATAATTGCTTTTTCATCTAGTTATTTCAATTTGTTGCCAATGCAATATTTCTAATTTTCATTTAGTTTACGTTTTCTAATTCATATTTTTTATTATTATTATTTCAGATAAAATGTACTGAATTTACAAAAATGTTTAAATAGTAGGCTATTATGTGTTAACGATAACAGCCTGTTAATAGTAATAGTAAAAGTAAACAAAAATAGCAATTTAACGAAACGAAAGACAGTAAAATCACGAAACACTGAGAATCCCACAGGTGAATAAAAGGGCTGGAGAATGAGAAAGACAGAGAGGTTGTTAAGTGGGGACTGCCGGTCTGCGGGGGGACAGAGGTAATGAGAGGGAAATCAGAGAGAAGTCTTTAGCACAGGGAGTTTGTCCATGCAGCGAGTCAGTACTCAGGAGAAGAGGAAGGACTCTTTATTAGAGATAATGACTCCCCCTGGGCAGCTCACACGACTCCTCTAATGTGCTGACGACAGAAAGGCCTCCAGCGAGGGGCGCACGCCATCACCCACACCTCCCCTCAGGTAACCAAAGACCCCTTTCTCCATTTAATGCCTTGGATCTCCATATCTATGAGTCTGCATTTGTATGTGTGTGTGTGTGTGTGTGTGTGTATATATATAGCCTATATGTGTGTGTATTGTATAGAGTTCTTATTGTTGCATATTGTTTTTTAATTTTTATTGTTAATATAAAGTAAAACATTTATATATTATTTATATATCATATGTAATTGTAAATAATAATTATTATAATATTACTTGTATAATTATATATATATGAAGAGTTCAGATGCAAAAGCCTCTAAATGCCATTTGAAATTTTCTTCTTTAATGATGATTTTTATCAAACTTGTATATTTAAGTTCAGTAATTTCACTTAAATAACAATTCATAGGTAATTATCATTGCCATTTAAGTGAAATCACTGAAATTAAATTTACAAGCTTGATAAAAATGATCATTCTAGAAGAAAATTTCAAATGGCACTTAGAGGCTTTTGCATCTGAACTCTTCATATATATATATTTATATATATATATTTACAATATATATATATATGTGTGTGTTACTAAATAATATATGGAAAAATATTATATATATATATATATATATATATATATATATATATATAATATTTTTCCATATATTATTTAGTAATAATATTACTTTTTAATTATATATAATAATATTTTAATAATTTTAATTATTTTAACTTTTTAATAATATTATTTAGTAATTATATATAATATTTTTCCATATATTATTTAGTAACACACACATATATATATATATATTGTAAATATATATATATAAATATATATATATGAAGAGTTCAGATGCAAAAGCCTCTAAGTGCCATTTGAAATTTTCTTCTAGAATGATCATTTTTATCAAGCTTGTAAATATATATATATATAATATTTTTTATTATATTAACAACAACAACTCTACTGCCACTAATAAATTATTATTATATAATTATGAAAATTATGTATTTATATTATATTTATATTATAATATTAATAATAACAACAACAACTATAATTATTATTTATTTTATAATTAGTATTATATATTATTTAGTAAAAAATGCTGGATTGTTTTAACCCAAAATATGGACAAACCCAGCCATTGAGTTACATTTTTAATTTACATTTTTAACCCAATGTTTGAGTTTGTCCATATTTGACCCAAAATTGGGTTAAACCAATTTTATTTTAGAGTGTATATATATATATATATTGTATAATAATAATATTAATAATAATATTAACATCATTAACATACAGATTTGGGGTCTCCCATAAGGGCTCCACACCTGACCCAGGAGCCTTACTGACGCCTCCACAGGTGCTTTAATGAGGTCCCATTGGCCATCCTGCCCAAGCACACACACACACACACACACACACACAGACACACAGCTCTGGGGACGGGAAGGGTTGGGGTTGATTGTCAGGCAGAGGCAAGAATCACTAGGTCGTGACATCACATCCTGCCTCCGCCGGTGACCATGGAGACGGTAATCGCAAAGGCAGCATGGGAGATCCACTGGAGAAAACTGTGCGTTTTAAAAGCGTGACTGTTTGTGTGGGCTTTGCTTTAATGATAAACACAGGCTCCCGTGAGAATTCATCCAATCAAACAGAAGTCACAAAAGGACTCCAAATGATCACTTTTTTTTAACCTGATGCCTTCAATTTGTGCACCGCTGTGGATTCTCCATTTCTTCATCTCCTGATTGTGGTCTGTTACATAAGCCCATGACCTTTTAGGAGTATAATATTACCACCATCCGATGTTCTGCCACCACAACTGTCATGTCTGCTGTTCACGCTCTCTTTGTTCTGTGCCTAAATCAGCTTACCCCGTCAGAAAATCAACGTCCTGATATCGTAACCATCACCATCTGACAGGGCACTGAACCAATTCAGGCATTTTGAACGACACAGAGCATTGTGAATCATTCTGTGCCAAAAAAAAAGTTGTTTCTTATGTAATCTAATTGTACTCAGGCGACTCAGAGACACCCAGAGACTGATTGTAAGACACAATCACTTTGTTGCTTTCTTGTTACTATGACAGAACAGAAGACAGGGAATTTGCATGCAAACTCAAACTGTCTTCAACCAATTTACCAAACCTTTGTGCATGGGTTAAGATGGCGTTTTCTTGAGACATCTCTCTGAAGCCTTTTCTGAAACCTTCACATATATAAAAAACACCACCGTAACTACACCCTCATGTCTGAGAGACATGGACCATGACCCCTTTTAATAGCTCAAAACATACTAAATACTGACGTATCAGGTAGTTACTTAATCTTGTTAACATGCTTCAAATGTTCTTCATTTAAAAATAATTTATTTAAAAAATATTACATGATTAAATGCCATGGATTTCACATGCTAAGGTTTTGATTGGTCTATTTGTGTTTTTTTATTGCATTTTCTACAATGTGTTTTTGCTCAAACTAACCCAAAACAGACGCAACATTACTATACTGGATAGCAGTCATTGTTCTGAAACTTTTTAATTAAAAATAAAAGCATCAATATTATATTTCTTTGCAGATATTAAATTAATTAAAAATTACAACAACATTAATAATACAATTTAAATGATGATGATTTTTGTTTATTATTAATAATAATAATTATTATTGTTAAGAATGTAATATTTTTATAAATTATTATTAAGAAAGAATGTATAACAATAATAAGGATGACTACTGTTATTATGAATTAACAATAATAATAATTTCTATTCTTAAGCTCATATTTATATGTTTATTATTATTATTAAGAAAGAAATTATTATTCATAAAAACAATTTAACAACCATAATAATTATAATTATTTTTATTTTATTGATTGATTTTTATTATTCATATACAGCATTGAGATCTCTGCGACCATTAAACATAAACGATGTAAAGTTCTGTTGGATTGACATCTGTTTGACGTGGACCTAAAAAAAATGAGTTCTCTCAAACTAAATGGGCTAATTTATGGTAAAGGCACTTGTAGCAGCTCCATGCTCGCTCACACAGACAAAAAAAATCAGTGCTGGTCATCGAAACACACACACACACCCACACACACATACCTGATCAACTGTTCTTACCAATGATGAAGCTGTAGCCATCGATGCTGAAAGTGGCACTCCGGCATTTTTTAAATCCTTGTTTTTTGGAGCTCAGCTCTGACATCTTTAGTTTACTCTGTCCGTCTGCGAGAGGAGAGAAACTCTGGAAACACACTCCTCAGGTGGGAAAGCGTACTGGGAAAGCAGGGAACGTCAAAGATCAGAGAGGATCATTAGAAAAGAAAGTCACAGGGTTGGCATCTCCTGCAGGGACCGCATCCCATCTGTAAAAATCCCTCTTGAGCTCATCATTCAGGCCTGTTTCTCTGTTGCCTGCCTTTCTTACACTGTAAAGAGAATAAACACACAGATGGGAGATGTCTCTCTCTCTCTCTCGCTCTCCCCTGCCGCTCACACTCTGACCCTTCCCACTGCTAAACTGTGCTTGATTTTAGTCTCTCTCTCTCATTCACTGTTAAACTCACTCGCCCATTTACGTGAGCGCTAAGCATATATGCATTCACTGATCGGAGTCAGTGATACGTGCTGATGTTTATTCGTGTGCCTTCTTCAAACCCGCGTGGTTACTGTACGTGTGGGTGTGGGCATGTGTATGTACAGGTGAATGTATGTCATGTGCTATTGCAAAAGGGCAACCTTTTTATGATGTTCAAACAAAACACTTTGTCAGAATTGCTGGTTGGATGAGATAAAAAGAAGCCTCAAAACAAAACTAGTCTCAGAATCTTAGAAGAAAAGGTTCTATATAGAACCTTAAAAGGTTTACGTATTTGGAACTCCAAATTGGTTCTAAATAGAACCATTTTTATGCTAAAAGGTTCTATTGGCCAAGTATGGAACCCCAGGGTTCTATAAACCCTTTTTTAAGAGTGTATAGAACCTTTTAGGGGTTCCAAATACGTAGCGCTAATAGAACCTTTTAAGATTCTATATAGAAACTTTTCTTCTAAGAGTGTTCTATTGTACAAATTCTATTGTAACTTTTAGACACCGTCTTTATTTTGCTAGCTCAACTACCGTCATCAAATGGAACGCACAGGATTGTGGGATTTCAAAGGCAGCAAAGGATAAATCATGCAGCCTTCAGAAATCGATTAGATTAAGTTATCTTAAGCTAACATTGAATCGGGATGTGCCTTAATGCCTTGGAACGCGTCCTTCGAAGACAGCATTTTTAAGTTTTCGGATGCAGCCAATATGAGACGGGTGTTGTGAATTTTTTGCATTCCCCCAAGAAACTTTGTGTTCGCTCGATGCACGCAAAACCTTTTGAGCTCTTTGCGAATGAACGCAAAGTTTGCAGTGGCCAATAATTTTCCCACCATGTCATATTTTTTTTCCCTTTAGGTCCTCTGTAGTTTTCTCTTTCTGGCCAACTATCTTAGCGGAGCAACAAGCCAGTTTGTACACTGTGAACATATTTATAGTTAGCTACCTGAATCATAACACACTTGGTTTAATGGCACAGATATTTGAATGTGACTATCGCCCAGCCTACAGATGTCCGATTTCTAGTATTGTATGGAAAACACACATTCCAAACATGTCTTTTAAACAGGCTCATATGAGTGATGCAACCATTCACTAGTGTTATGTTACAACCCTGTGGCACTTCAATTCACTCACTGATTAGACTTCGAGATCTGAAAACCGCACGTACACAAACTCAATACGAGCCATTCTCACTGTTTCTCTCGAATTGCATCTTCAAGGCACATGACATTGGCTTTCATAAAAGCATCTAATATCTGGAGATCTAGTATTTGCCCGGTAGCTTTTGGTGCTGTAGATCTGATTGTACAATCCAGTTATTAAAACTGGTAAATAGTTATTAGCCACTGGATAGAATAATTGAACAAGCAAGAAACCAAACAATAAAAACAAATGATAATGGATTCTAAAATCTTTTAACATTTTGGATTGAGATCCCAAAAACATAACAATGTTTCCAGCATGTTCCCCAACACAACAGGTGAAATAAAAACTTAACAAATACATTTCTGTCTTGGTATATGAGAGAAGACCATTCACCTGAAGGCTACGAGCCAATTTCTGTGTCACTTAGCAACCACAAAAAAATATATGTCCTTTATATTTGAGTCTTATTGCTGTGATCTGTTTTCACTAGGATTCTTTACGGTGTCGCATGTGTGGGATCTTAATCAGATGAGCTTGTTTAAGTGAAAGTGAATGTTGTCTGGATATATGTTGTCGTAAAGGAGAGGTGAAAGGGTTCTGTCCATCATGTGTCCACAGCGGTTGGCTCATGGTCATAATTAAACTGTCATATTAGTTCAATCCTATAGAGCTCTGACCCATTCACGCTGTATTAAAACATATAGCACCTGCTAAATTGCTGTGTGGGTGTATGCGTGACACTCCCACATGACTGCAATGTGATCTCACACACACAAGCTGAGTGGACCGTCCCCATCCAGCTGTGTTTTTGAGCACCTGTTTGCCAGATCACCCACCTGCAGAGAAAACAGAGACCAAAGTACAGCATGATTACCCAGAAACACCTGCTGCAAACTTGCTGAGATTCAAATCTGAGAGTGATGATTCTGGATGTAGCTCTCTCTCGTTCTCACAATGCTCTTCGCCTGATGAGTGTTTACACCCCTGCACTATTTATAGATTTACACACGTGTGAAGATTGATCCACTCCTTTATTTTAAATTGTCACAAAGAGATGGTTATTTTGTGGTTATTAGACTATTAAACTTTATAGATTCCCTGCAGAACACAAACAAAATGTTTAGCAGTGTGTATGTTAATGATAAAAAAAAATGGCCCATGCACGCAAAATTGTTCACTTTTAAATATGGAATATAAAACGCTTTTCACTGGAAATCTTCCGCAGTATTCTTACATCTTACTCATATGATATCACAGCAATAGCAAACGTCAATGATCCAACCAATTCCCAAAAGCCAAAAAGTCCCACAAAAGTCCAAAAATCCCACCCATGTTTTCTAGTTTGATAAGCCATTTCACTTGGATATACACGGTAAAAAATGCATTTAATGATTTATCACAAAATATTTTTCTTTTGTCAAATCAACCTAAACAATTTATGTGGTTCAGATAATTTTTTAGCTTCTATTGATTAAACCAAATCAAATCTTCATTGTATATTAACTCAATTTTTATATTATTTGAATTAACTTATAATTTTAAGGCAACCAGCTTATACTTATTTTAACTTAAAAATTATTTACAGTGTACATCACAATAGGGCATAAAATGCTATCACAGCTTCCATTTCATGACAATTTTAATAGTATTGACCATAATAATAATTATTTTATTTTACAGTAGAACTGTAAGCCCATAAAGCTTCTGTTTTGTTAACAGCAGCTAAGTCACTAATAAGTCACATCAGTTTTATTTCATTTAAATGTGCAGCCATATTATGGGAAAATGGACTTGAATTGAAAGGGGAAGAGATTTCTGAGAATAACAGCATACATTTCCTACGGTTTCTTATAATTGCGTTTAAAATAAAATGCGATGGTGTGGTGCAATGGTGTTTTTCGACAGAAGTGCACCATATTCAGTCCACAAATTTACTCAAACAATGCAACAAGTGAAATAAAAAACCCAGGGTCAGCCCAGACTGGCACGCTGACAGCATGCCAGAGAGAAAAAGACATACAACTCAAGGACGTTGAGAGCAGAATGAAGCAGGTTACCTTCTCCATCTCTGACTCTGAGTGGGTGTAGCAAGATAAAAGCTTGGTTTATCTGATTCTGAAAAGACCATAGTCCACAAAACCCCACCCAGGACTCTCAGCTCACAGGTTTCCATGGCAACCACACACAGCTCACAGGTTAAGAAAGTGCCTTTTGTGGTTTCACAACATGCATGAAACATTTAGCGCATTTACAGCTGTTCTGACCCCAGTCGGAGCTTGTGTAGCTGGTTAAACTGTTTCTCTTATAAAGCAACGAGGGCCGTGGTTATTAACCAGGTTTAAATGTTTTTTAAAATAAAACTACTAAATATATATTTAATATATAATTCAAATAATTCAAGTAAATAACTTGACTTTCACTTTTTTGCGTTTTTAAGGCTCAAAAACGCTGTCGCCGTGTAAACGAAAGGCACATCCAATAAAATATTTGTACATTATCACCCGCGAGCGTTCTCGTGTACGGTGCCTATGGGAAAATGCAGATATTTCTCTGCAATTTTGCCCTCTCATTTACACGAAAACGCTGTTTTTATCACAGAAAACGATTATTTCTGAAACCTCCAGGCAAAGTGGAGATTTCTGAAAATGCCGGTTATGTGTTGCCGAACTTGCCGTAAACTGGGAGAAACTGCGTTTTAGGTTCTCTCTTGTAGATTCTGAGGATTCTGATTGGCTTGCATGGCTTTCCTTAACCCCTACAATGCCGCCAATAGGTTTGGCATAGTTATGATGGCGCTCGATGGCGTATATTTATACGGGTGTGTGAACGATGTTATTTTTGAAAACGGAGAGGGGGAAAATATTCGTTTTGCTAAATACCCGGCTTTGTGTAAACGTGGCCTGAGAAACAACAGAGACTATTTATATAGAGACATACCACTTCCTCAATCCTTAATAGGCCTACAAATGTACAGGGAAAACATGTAACACCAAAGATGGCGGTTGTATGCAAATGCCCCGCCCCTCTCGCTGGACAGCCAATCGTCTGCTTTTAACGGTCAAGCTGGGAAACATTTAAATATGTAACTGTTTGAAAAGGTGGCAGATTTGATATGCAGTTTATATGTGCTTTGTGTAAATATCACGCATTCCCAAGTCTCCCAGAAGTGCCGGGTGTCTCCCGCAGATTTATAGAGGCTTGCTGATGCGCGCAAATTAGTTAAAATCTCCCAGAATCTAGAGCGAGCGAGCAAGAGAGCGAGAGAACCCTTGCGCAGTAAAAGTATAACCTGCGGGAAAACGGCGTTTTAAACCTTATTTTGGGGCAAAGTCATCAAAGTTTTTCAGTGATTTTTATTATATTTTACTGCTGTTTCTATACATGCAATTTTTATGTCCCGGCAGTAAAAGTGCAGTTCTGACTCTCTGCCCATTCATTTAGATAGGAGCCTGGCCTTATTAAGTCCAAAATAATATAAAATTAAGTCCCGGAGGCATTGCCAAGATGGCGGCGAGTGGCCTGAGAAACAACCAGAGTATGGAGGCACAAGCTTTACAGGCTCCGCCCTCTTCTGGAAAGCGGGATGGCGCAGCAGCTCATTTGCATTTAAAGATACAGTACAAACACGAAAACAGCATGTTTTTCCACTCAAAAACGACCATTTACAACATGGCATAATAAATTATCTGAGCTGAAACTTCACAAACACATTCTGGTGACACCCTGAGACTTATATTACATCTTGAGAGATAATAGGTCCCCTTTAAAGGAAGCAAGTGAGAAGTCCACAGAGTCTCTGGTGCAAACACTGAGCAACACGATCTCCACTGGGAGGTTCCAATTTAGACCTCTGAAGACCTTCCATTTATCACCGGCGTTGAAGTACTGGCGTATCACAGCTGTCTGAGCTTTGAACGGCTAAATCACCTGTAAGTGCAATACAAAAGTCAAGTGTAAAACAATCCGCTGTTTTCATTTAAGATCACAAAAAGGAGCCTGAGGAGTTTTCTATCGTACTCATGAATGTTTGAGGAGCTCCTAGGCCTTATTCCGAGGTGGAGAGAGAGAATAAGACGCTTTACGCTCCATCGGTTTAGCTCCGATTACTCGCTCATCCCAGTGAGAGCAGCAAACACTTGTAAAAAACACTATCGCTCCAACAACAGGCCTGATAAACCAATACACTTCTGTTACAGCTTCCGACACACTCGGCTGCGCTCGTGGCATCAGATGTCTTGTTCGAGAGTTTGTGATTGAGCTGCTAAAAGCCTCGTGCTAGGTTCAGGCAGAGTATCTTTAACTTCAGGTAATGAGAAGAGTGCATCCGTGGGTCTATCCTTCCCACCTCAGCACTCTCAAACACCTCCACATCTCAAACGACGCCGATTTTAATGCTTCATTTAAATATCTTTCTCACTTGCGCATAGAATTAACGCTGCCTTAATGTCATGTTGGAATAATCATATTTGATAAACCCACCTGAACGCCCCCACAGTGTCAAAACTACCAATGGGATGTTTACAGACTTTCAGAGGACAATTAACGGCTTTTAAATTATTACACACCATACTAAGTTTTTACAAAATAGGCTGCACATTTATAAAACAGGTGTATGTTTAACTGCCAAATTAAATACAATATAATTAAGATTTAATTTGTGATTTTTTTATTGTATTATGTAGATGTTCATCATTTCACAGTAAATGTTGCTAAGTTGCTAATTCTTTTTTTTTTTTTTTGGGGGGGGGGGTGGCTCTTAAAAGCATGAATGATAACATCTAGCTGTCTCCAACCGTCTTTAGTCTGAACTAACCTTAAACATGTAACTTTAACAGTCATCTGTTGTTGATGATAGAGGAATTTGAAAGTGAACACGTGGAAAGATTGTGGAGAAAATGTGCAATTACTTTTCTACCCTAGAAATGAACGACTCTGCAGGCAATGCAATCACAGTTCATTTAGGCTCCATCTGAAATCACATACTTCCCTACTATATAGGCGAAAAACAGTATTTGTGACAAAAGAAGTATGTCCGAATTCACAGTACTTCTATCAAAAAGAACTGAATAGTGATATGGACACTTCACAATCCCATGAGGCCGTATTTCAGTATTCTCCACAGCTCTGAGAGCACTGGCTACATTAATATTACTGGCTTTAGTTTCCACACGTTTAGTTGCTGTTGACTCACACAATATTTTAGCACACATTCATGTGTCATCATCTGGTGGAAGCTTGCCAAATTAGGCAGATGGTAACACAGACCAATCGTGTGACATGCCCACATCCTCAAAAAACTGCAATATTTGCTTCCAGTGTTTAATTTTTTTGTTTACTTTTGTACAATGTTTGTATTTAAATTCATTGCAGTGTCATGACGTCTCAGGCAATCTCTATGACAACTCAGTATCGAATTAAGTTTGTGTAACTCATTGTATAAGAGTTCTTGAAAAGAAATTAAGGTTTTTGATGAAAACATTCCAGCATTTTTCTCCATATAATGGAATTTAATGGGAAGGTCCAAAAGACAGATTCAGTGCAAACTGCAAACTGTTCAAAGGGCTTTAAACGATTCCACACGATGAATATAAGGGTTCTATCAAGCGAAACGATCACTCATTTAAGAAAAAATAAAAACAAGTTTAATTTTTATAAGCTCAAATGGTCGCCTTGCTCTGTTCTGTGATGCGCGTTCGTGACTCTCCTGTTCGAACTCGTTCATCAAAATGAACAAATCTTTTTTTCGTGTCATTTGGTTCATTCAGTGAATGAAATGAACGAGTTGACTCTGGAAAAGATTCGCTCATTTTGATGAACGAGTTCGAACTGGAGAGTCACGAACGGGCATCACAGAACAGAGCAAGGCGACCATTTGAGCTTATAAAAATTCAACTTTATTATTATTTTTTTAAATGAGCGATTTTTTCACTTGATAAGACCCTTATTCATCATCTGGAATCGTTGAAGCCCTTTGAACAGTTTGTAGTTTGCACTGAAACTGTCTTTTGGACCTCGAACCGTTTGGACCTCGAGTCCATATGGAGAAAATCCTGAAATGTTTTCATCAAAAAGCTTAATTTCTTTTCGACTGAAGAAAGAAAGACATGGACATCTTGGATGACATGGGGGTGAGTAAATTATCAGCAAAAGTTTTTTTTTAAAATTGTTTTAACTCATCGAATGGTAAATACCTTGAATGCATGTTGTTTTCAACTAATCTTAAAGCAAGCTATGGGCTATATGCACGCATAAATTCCGCATTTGACGTAAGGATGCTCGTCCATTTCCGGTTGTGTAGATTAAAGCGGAGGAAAACCGGAGAAAACGGTATTATGGCAGAGTCTTCAATATTTACTGTCCTCCCGTCTTTGAAATGAAACGTACATACGTTTAGATGTAATTTTATATATAGTTATGTTTATTTAATATAATTTTAAAAAGAAGCATAAACACAACGAGGGGTGTCTGTTTTATCTGTTTTTGTGACTAACGTTTCATTAGTATAACCATGGAGTATAAAATTCAATATAAATTCTCGGTATTGCATTGGACTCTATGATCGGCGGAAGTTATCGAGCATCCTTAATCCTTCACCGGAAATAACGCCGTGCATAGAGCCCATTAATGGGTGATATTTCATTTGCCAAGCAATAAAAAAAACAAAAACATTTTCAGTTTCTGGAATCCATTAGACAGCACAGAAAACAGATGTGATTCGATATGATGCAAACCTCTAATTTAGAAACTCAAAGCAAACTACTTTTCTAAGCAAAGTGTGTTCTGAAGCATAGCTTTCTTTTGTGTTATTATATCTGACACCAGAACTTACAGTAGTTATAATGCTTCTCTGATTACTTTGCCCCTCTTGAACACTGCAATTAATTCTGGTCTCATAGCTGAGAGTTAAACAAGAAAACGAGTGTTTCATCAAGGACTATGGTAATTAAAGCCTCATCCCTAGCAATTAGCCCTTGCATCACGCAGAGGAAGAAGTTGCTCATCATTATTAAGGCCACTGCATGTCAAACACGAATAAAGCTTCATTGAGCTCCTCTGTTCCTTGTCAGCCAATGCTGAAATGTCTACAATGTGTATTTGTAGGCCTACTTTATTAATATAATGTTATATTTGCTATACTTAGCTTGCAGACAGTTTGAATTTTGTCAGAATACACTGATTCTTTTAAATGGCTGTCGATGTACAAACTTTTGCTCACAAAATGGTAAACCCCAAGAAGGGTTTCTAATGTAGGCTATCTGTTCAAACTCTACATTTGTGCAGTATTTTCTACTGTACATGTTCATAATAGCATATCTGGTTAAACCAAATCAGTTTCCCTATGGAGAACTTTTTTTTAACTTTTGGAACACAACTGTGCACTTTCTTTTTTAGGTCAAACCGTTTGTGTCTATCAGTCATATAATGGAAGTCTATGGTCACCACCTCAAAGAGCATGCACAGAGAAGTCAAAATTAAACATGATTTAATGATTCGTAAATGTAAGTACACACTGATGGCCTAAGACACAAAACAAGCGGTTTGTGTGAGAAAACGAACAGTATTTATATATCGTTTCTACCTCTTGTAACAACAGCCACGTCCATGTGATCTAAAGTGGTAACGAGGTAAAAACGATATAAATACTGTTCGTTTTCTCACACAAACCGCTCGTTTCGTGTCTTAGGCCATCAACGTGTACTTACATTTACGAGTCATTAAATCATGTTTAATTTGGACTTCTCTGTGCATGCTCTTTGAGGTGGTGACCATAGACCTCCATTATATGACTAATAGACAACAACGGTTTGACCTAAAAATATCAAAATTGAAACTACTGCGGAAACAAAGACACCTACATCTTGGATGCCCTTGAGGTAAACTAAAACATACCAAAAATCATTTTCAAAGTGAACTATCCCTTTGAGGATAAAGCAATTTTCTATAATATCTAATGAAATATGCCTTTCCAAATTCAGACAATGTCTACTCCCGGCTCCTTTAACCTTTGACCTTCCTTCCTTCCCACTAATTTGACTTCTGACTTTGGCTAGAAGCAGTTGACCTTGATGGCCTTTTCTTTTGGTTGGTGGCTAGCTGCAGTTCAGCTGGTTTTCAGCATTCATATGTGCCACTGACCGCAGGCTAGCAGGGGAGTCTCTTTTCTATGCCCAAAAACCTTGACCTCTTAACTGTAATGTCACATTACAGATTCATGCAGACTTGACTTATTCATGCATACAGTGAGTGCATGAATTAGCCACAAAAGGCACAGAACACATGTACATACGGTGCCTGAGGTATTAAACCCAGGCACAAACTCTCTCGAAGTTCAGTCTGAGCCAGTTATAATCCCAATATATCTGCAATGAGTATAACGTAGAATAAAGTAAAAAAAGACAGATGAATTTATCTGTCCCTTGGTGACCAGAATCATAAACACCCTTTACAGTGTTTAACATTAAAAACTAGATGTTTTATAAGATATGAATGTAATTATCATGCTTTCAGCCCTACAAAAAATATATATTTCTTTTTATTAGTCATATCTGACTCCCCCAACCCCCCAAAAAAATGTTTTTTGTACACAAAATACATGCAATTAAGTAATAATCCATTCAGGCCAGCTCATCCATTCAGTTCATTATAATGCTTCTTATGTGGTTACCAAATAGTTATAAAAAATTGACCTATTATTCATATTAGCCAATGTTATAGTGTTACAAAATACATGAAAATAGCTCTATAGAGGGCAACAGATTGGACATAATTTTTGGCCTCTACTGTATCCGTATAATTCAGAATTATGAGAACCTAAATGTTCATGAGCTTGTTTTGTCACATTAGTTACAGTTGGTTTGTAAAAAGGAGTATTCTCTGTTTTGACAGACGTCTCCAGAGACCATCCCCTTCGTGTATCTCTCTCGATTCCCCTAAATCCCTGCTGATGACACAGATTGCCCTTCACAGTGTTTCTGGAGGAGGTAATGAAGTCTGTAATGGAACAGCGGGTCCGTCTGAGATGTGTGTCCCTGCAGCTGCTATAGACCTGGAATTACTGAATCAGAACAACATCAGTCAGACACTACCATATGGAGTTTGTTAAACACAGTTTAAAGGGCTGAATTGTCCATGTTCCAGTTTTACATTAAGAGACACACATCGATCCATTTTCAATTTAAGGAAAAATCTTTCTTCTTTTGCTGCTCTTGTGGTCTCTGTCAGTCATCACTTTTTCAATTATACTATTAGTGATTAAAGACACAGCAATTTTTTTCTCATCAGACCCAGTGTCTTCATGATTGTAATCAAGCCGAGATTATTCCTTCCTGTCTTCCACTTAATAAAACAGTGCAAAAAGGGAGAAACAGTGCAGTTTCATTAATCAAGAGACAGAAGATAACATTTGAGATAGAAGAGCTAAAAAGAACTAAAAATGTATATACAGTAGATCCTAAAAGTATTCTGATGCTTAGACCACTCAAATATGAATATCATTGCATTGGAAACAATGTTTTCATGTTTTCAATAATGTGGTTGTTCTCAATCAGTTTTTATTCCAAGTGGTGCACAATCTGAAGTGAGTTTCTGTCATTTTTTCTGAAAAAACAAACAAACAAACAAACAAAAAAATAATAATAAATGTATTGGTATCATTTATCACACAGTTCTGACTTTATATCTCACAATTTCAAGTATATTTCTCAAAATGATCAAAAACTCAAAATTGCGAGATATAAATATTGAAATTGTGTGATTAAAATTATCTTTTCATTTTTTAAAAAATCCTGGGTTCTGACTTTATTTCTCGCAATTTTGACTTTTTTTCTTGCAATTTTTAAATTGTAAGTTTACATCTCACAATTTAGACTTTTTTCCCTCATTGAGATTACATATCACAATTAGGATTTATTGAAATTGTGAGTTTATACAATATCTCGAAAATATTATCCTCTGAATTCTGAGCCCATTATGAAAGTATGGTGCTCTGGGATTGAGAAATTACTAAAATAGAGATTTATTATAAATATTATAAATATAGATTATTATAAAATAGAGAGATTTTAGTAAAAAATTGCTAAAATAAATAAATTTGAAATAAATATAAATAAATATTAAAAACTATTTTAAAAATATATAAATAAATAATAACCTTAAAAATGTTTGTTTTTTTTACTACTGCAAGTTGTAATTTCATGAACGCAGCTGTCAGCGCCCCTTTTCAGCGCTGAACTCGTTGTCTTTTGACTTCCGGTTTGTATTTTCACAGCGATCTTACATATGAATAAACAATAAACTGCTCGTAAAAAAAAAATTCGCGGTCGACATTTGTTAAGACATCTGCTTTACAATGCTCATGATAACTTTAGTTAACTCTACAATAAGTAAATCCACTTCACCAGCTAAATACTCCTCGACAGCGACGGAAGTTCAAAGACAATATTCTAAGATTTATATTGTACATTTTGAGAATGTCATTTGTTCTTTCTTTGTTAGATTTCTTTATTGTTTATTGTAATAAGAAAAAGTAAAAAAAAAAATAAAAATAAAAATAAAAAGATGACGGCAATGGAAACCAATGTCCACTAGAGGACAGACGAGTAAAAGACTTGTACTGTAGAAATGGAACAGGATGTGGAACGGTCCACCAATGACTTTATTAGGTGTAGTAAACAGCATATTTTAATTACCGTAACCCTGGAAAGTTATATAGGATTAGCATAATCGAATTAAAACATGAAGTAGGCCTATCCCAATTTTAATTCGATTATTCCATGCAGGATGTCCACCTGACAGAATGTCTGGATTTCCTCAGTCTAAAATAATTATTCAAATGAAATTTTATTTAGGTGAAGGCAACAGAAAAAATATATATATATATATTAGTTTAATTTCAACAGAGTTGTTTTAATATCTTAATCAGAATCAATGCAAAATCCTTCTTCTGACTGGCACCATTTGCCTGGTCTTTGTCCTTTCCTTTCACCCTCGAGAAGAAATGGATTTGGGATCAGGTCGGTCTTAGTTATGAGGGTAAATCATTTAGTGAAATTCATATAACATAAAAATCCACTAAGAACTAATCACTAAACATGATGGTCTCTTTAGGACTAATGATTGTGTCCAACAAACTTTAATTCAATCATAGGAATGTTGTGTTGCTCATTGACAGCATTTTTATGACGGAGAAGGTTTTTACTGCGCAACAGAGAAGCATTTGAAAAATCCCCTCAAAGTTCAGTTCATTTTGCACATTGGAAATGGAAGACAAAAACTGTTCATAAAAAAGGAATCTGATCGTACTTTAAAAGGTTTATTGAATTTGTGTAAATTTGTTGACAGTTTGGTCTTATTGTGAAAGAGACATAAGTTTTTGGTCATTTGCAATAATTATACACAACAGAAAAAGTTGAAGCAGTGTATTGCTGTGGTCTTCAACAGTGTAAACTACAGACTTTGTGGTAAACATAAACCTGGTTAAAGCTGGTTTACTCAGTGGCCTACATTGTCTTTTCAGCTCTAATAACAGACCGCTCTAATGTGGCAATGCAAAAATAGGCACTTTAAAGCTGTTTTTCTCTTTTACTCTTAACAGAAACAACAAAAGAAACTTCATTCTCTTCCTCTTCTACTCCAGCGTGGATCTTCAGCTCTCTAGTGCCCCTACTGGTCACAGGTACACATGCGGTTCATTCATCATCCTCGTTTTGGGAGGACTCGTTAATTATCTGTGATGATCGGAAGGTCAAAAGGTTACAATGTTCATATAAAAACTTAATATCTTATTTAAAAACTCTTCATGCCACTCACATGTCCGTCTCTTGTCTCGATGGTCTTTATCACCAATTTCTTTGACTGGTTGTCCATCATAGGTCTGGTTTCTCTCATGGACTCTGCAGAATATCAATCCAAACATGGTCATTTCATCATAAAAGTGTGATTGTGCTTCACTCGGGCTGAATAGGAAAATTGACCATTTTGATTTCTAAATGAATGTTGAATTTCAATGGTTTTATACTCAAACCATGTTTATTGCCACTGAATGTAAACATGTATTTGATTTGATATGATTGGATGCAAGTTTAACACAAGATATGGGACATGTGAAGCCTCTTCTTGCCTGTTTTAAAAGTTGATAAGCTTATTTATTTTACTATCATAATTATGCATGGTTTTTTTTTAGTTCGTTTTCATACATTATTTACATTCAGCATTGTTTTCCCTAACGTCCACAAAATTCATAAGGATGATCTGAAGCATACTGTACCTCGAAGGGTTAATGATGTGAGGTTGGGAAATGGTGTGGTGATCCTTGAGAGAAATAAAGCGAGAAATGATGTGTAAAAACATATTCTGATAGCCAAGTCTTAAATTTCCACTCAGTATTTTTTCCCCATTACAAAGTTTTAGCCCTATAAAGAACTAAATAGTACTTTTGAAAGAGATATTTATATATTTATTTACATTATAGGTCACTTTAAGGGGTACACTTTTAACAGTTGAATACTATTCACTTTATCTTTTGCTCACAGAATAATAATTAAAAAAATTATAATAAAATGGTCTCATTAACAGGGTTAAAAATGCTTTTATTAGATCTATTTTTATTTAATAAAATGTCAACATTAGCTAAAACTGATGATAACTTTTTTTTCCAAAATTTAAAATTAAAAAGAAAACTGAAAATATAAAAATAAAAAGCTCATTCACAATATCAATAATACATATATACAACGTAAATGTTAATTGCGGCAGTCTATTACATTTTTTTTTAATTAATTTGAATGAATTATTAAAAAAAAACAATGGTTTGAATGAATGATTCAATGACTCACTCATAAAGACTTCACTTTGTTCATTACTAGATGAATCAGCGTTTTTGAATCCGCTATTTATTCCACTAAGTGTCATACAGTAAGTCCATGTTGAGTTCACCTTTAAAGAAAACCTGCAAAAGCAAGAATTCACCTGCTTTCTTCCCCTTCCAGCAGCTTCCTGTAGGTGGCGATCTCAATATCCAGGGCCATTTTAACGTTCAGCAAATCCTGGTATTCACGTAAATGACGCGCCATCTCATCCTTCATGTTGCGGATATCCTCCTCTAGATGGCTGATGGTGTCCTGGTAACCGGATGCCTCAATGGCAAAGTTATCCTCCATCTCTCTCATCTGACGCTCCATGGACTCATTCTGAAATTATGGATCCGATAATTTGACTTTTAAGCAGCCATAATATAAAGCACTTTAATAAATGCAAATCAGGGTTATTATAGTTAACTAAAACCATACAATAAAAATGTTTCATTTAATAATAAATAAAATAGTGCTGCATGTCAAATCGATTAATCACGATTAATCGCATCTAACTATATTATATATACACAAATATTATATTATATATATATATATTATTATATTATTGTGTATATTATATATACACAAACTTTCATGTAAGATGCGATTAATCAATTGGACAGCAAATTAATTTTATTTCAACTAGTCGCCATTGCAGCATTTCTCATTTTCATTTAGTTTAACTTGATGTATTTTTTTAAACACAAAAACTGAAATAAAATAAATAAAAACTATACACAAAATTAAAACTTTAACTAAAATTAAAATGAAAACAGAAAATGTAAAATCGAATTTAAAATATTAATTAAAAACTATAATCCCAGCAAACAAAGATATGTTCTAAGATAATTTAATCTGCTAATATTCTCATAAAGTTATGAATTGTCAAATATGTAAAAAAAAAAATCTTGGTTATGCGAACGTTAAAGAAACATTCCGTTTGATCTCTCTTCAAACATTTTGGAAGTGTTACATTTGAATGTTCTGAACATTCCGAAACAACATTTAAAAAACGAAAACATTTCAGTACAAAATGCAACATGAACTATTAATGCATAATGTTTTTGTGACGTTCTGAGAACATTATTAAAGACCAGATCAATTTTAACTAACATTCTATTAGTGTTACTGTAACGCTGAAAACGTTCCCTGTCTCAATCCTAAAATAACGCTGATGTTAAAATGATCTTCTCCAGTACTCACAGTTCCCCTAAGAGCTTCTAAGTCACATGTGAGAGACTGAAGCTGGCGACGGTAGTCATTGGCCTCCTGCTTGGCCAGACGGATCGCGTCGTTGTTGCGGGCAGCAGCTTCTGACAGGTCAGCAAACTACAAAGAAAGAGAAAGTCCAAGATTAGGAGAAAGATAAAGCTCCATCTGCCTCTCTCTTTTGTTTTCTGTTTACCACGGACCGACACTGATTGTGCCAGTTTCAAGTTGGAAGATCTAGGCTAATAGATCAATACGTCCATTAAGAAGATCAATACTGTGACACAAGAGCAGATGGTCTCGAAATCCACACAAGCCTCTGCGTCGACCATCTGCCATGTCTTAGATGATCCTTACTCATTCTTTAAACATCTCACATGGTCTTACAAGACCAGCAGCACTTCCACTCACAATAATGCTAAATGATCCTTTGTGTTATTTGTTGTTCTTTAGTCTCAGGAGATTTAATAAATGTCCCTCAACTTTTTAAATGGAGACATAAATGCACATACACTCTTAGAAGAAATGGTTCTATTTAGAACCAGAAATGGTTCCATCCCCCACTTTATATATGAAACTCCAAAATGGTTCTATATAGAACCATTTTTTTTGGGTAAAAGGTTCTATTGGCCAAGTATGGAACCCCAGGGTTCTATATAGAACCCTTTTTTAAGAGTGTATAGAACCTTTTTGGGGTTCTAAATACGTAGCGCTGATAGAACCTTTTAAGGTTCTATATAGAACCTTTTCTTCTAAGAGTGTACAGTAATAGGTAAAAAAAAAATCAATAAAATTTGCATAGTAATAAAACATTATTAAACATTATTATTATAATAAAACATGGTACCAATGTTTTATTAGACCAAAGGTTTGTTTTGCGCCGGAGCTCTCCTTTAAAGGGATAGTTCACCCCAAAATGAAAATTCTGTCAGTATTTACTCACTCTCATGTTGTTCCAAACCCGTAAGACCTTCGTTCATCTTCAGAACACAAATTAAGTATATAATTATTATATATTTTTGATGAAATCTGAGAGCTGGATCACTCCTCCATACTAGTCCATAGGCTTCTTGAGGGATTGAAACTTGCCGGCCTCGAAAAGTTATTGACATCGTTAAAATAAAGACATCGTTAAAATAGTCTGAGTGACTACAGTGGCTCAATCTTAACTTTATCAAGCGACGAGAACACTTTTTGTATGCTCTGACTATTTTAACGATGTCTTTAATAACTTTTCAAGGCCGGCAAGTTTCAATCCCTCAAGAAGCCTATGGACTAGTATGGAGGAGTGATCCAGCTCTCAGATTTCATCAAAAATATCTTAATTTGTGTTCTGAAGATGAACGAAGGTCTTACGGGGTGGGAACAACATGAGGGGGAGCATTTTCATTTTGGGGTGAACTATCCCTTTAGGCCTAACATGTGGTTGGCACAAACCTTGTTTATTCTCACTGCAGGCAAATCCATATTAGATCAGATTTGAATTAGTTGCACAACTTACATATAAAGAAAGATATGGAATATGGGAAATTTTTTTTTTGAGATACTGACCTTGGATTTGTACCATTCCTCAGATTCCTGGATGTTCCTAGAAGCCAGAGTCTCGTACTGCTGCCGGACGTCTTTCAGGGCAGCGGTGAGGTCGGGTTTGGACACTTCCATATCAATCTGCAAATGCTGCTCCTGGATCTGGACCTGGAGTTCGGCAATTTCCTGAGGAGATGTTGGACAAAATCACTTGAACAATCCAAATGTACAGTGTCACGTCGTGATCCTTCAGAAATCATTCTGATACGCTGATTTGATGCTCGAGAATTATTTCTTAATATTATAAATATTCAAGACACTTGTGCTACTTAATATTTTTGTGGAAACAAACTGTAGATAACATTAAAAATGTCTTTACTGTCAATTTTAATCAATTTAATGCGTAATTGCAGAATAAAGTATTCGAAAATATATATACGTATATATATGTTACTGACCCCTAACTTTAGTGTAGATGTCATTTTAGTTTTTGATTCGAATATACTGTAAACAGAACAGAAATGACTGAAATAAAGTAGCGATGGTTTATTAGCCCTGAACTGTAATGTCCTGAACTCTTGGAATTACTCCCGTTTCCACAACCCATTCAATCGCCATGGCAGCAGGTCAAACATACCTGACAATCCACTGATGTTAACAAGCCCAACAAAAGAGTCAGTCGGCCAGAAAACCAGGACTGTGAGCGGAAGAGTTGAATTCCCAGAGGAAATCAATTCACTTTATGGTTCAGATGTTACTTTTTATAGCTCAGGAGAATCTGAGTTGTTTCTTTTAAGTGTCAGCTTTGTCTCAGATGCTTCTCCTTATAGATCTATAAACATAATGTGGAGAACTTCGCTCGGTCCCCGGAGGAATCGGAAGATAAATGTTTGAATTCATCTCTCATTTTTGATTGCAAATCCGAGACATGACTGATATCTATTCTGAGAGATTATTGGGGTCTTTTTCTCACAAAGTGAACTATCCCTTTAAGGTTTTTGATGAAAACATTCCAGGATTTTTCTCCATAATGGACTTCAATGGGAACCAAACGGTTCAAGGTCCAAAAGACAGTTTTAGTGCAAACAACTGTTCATAGGGCTTTAAACGATTTCAGACGATGAATAAGGGTCTTATCTAGCGAAACGATCGCTCATTTAAAAAATAAATAACAAAGTTTAAGTTTTATAAGCTCAAATGGTCACCTTGCTCTGTTCTGTGATGAGCGTTCGTGACTCTCCTGTTCGAACTCATTCATCAGAATGAACAAATCTTTTCCAGAGTCAACTCATTCATTTCGTTTGTTGAATGAACCAAATGACACAAAAAAAGATTCGTTCATCAACTGAACTACCCCTTAAAGGTTATTGTCATCAGTGAGATATTAAGGACATCTAATTTTTGATGTTTCTGTCTCCAAGTGGTACAGTACCTCATCGTGAAGCTTCTTCAAGAAAGCGATCTCTTCTTGCAAGGACTCCACCTTTCTCTCCAGGTCCAGTCGGGCCAGCGAGGCATTATCAACATCCTGTGAGCGTAACACACGTCAAATATATCAGTTATGTGCCAACCTAGGAGACATCTCTACTAAATTTCCTTGCTACAGTGTAATTATACATTTACAGTACCACTGTAAAAAATAACCGTGATTTTAACGGTAAAAAAATTGTAAAAATGGATGCTACAGTGCAAAACTGTTAATTGGTTAACAGAAAGTTTCCGTAATATATACGGTAAATAACTGTGATAGATCTCATGGTACATTTAATGTAATTTTACTGTAAAATACAGTTCAATTTACAGTTTTTGAAAGTAAAAAAGAACAACTCATTGTATAATTTACAGTGAAAAAACGTAAAGTGACATTCCCATAATTCTCTGTGTGACACTTCACATTTGATGTATTTTTGTTGAAATGACTATGTTTCCTTATTTTTTTTAGGGTTTTATGTTACATTTAATGTTGTTAAATGTCACATGATCATTCAGAAATCATTCTAAAATGCTGATTTGCTGCTCAGTAACATTTTTTATTATTATCAATACTGAAAACAGTAGTGCTGCTTAATATTTTCAAGGATACAATTTTGTTTTTCAGGATTCTTTGATGGATAGAAAGTTCAATAGAAAAATGTTTATTTGAAATAGAAACAATTTGTAATACTATAAAAAAATCTGTCACTTTTGATCAATATAATGCATCCTTTCAGAATAAAAGAATTTATTTCAAAAAGAAAAATCTTACTGACCCCAATCTTCTAAACCATTCCTGAATGAATTAAATAACAATAGCTCGCCTGCTGCTAATTGTTTGTTGAGCTGCAGCTGGTGGTGGCAGACACACACACACAACACACACACACACCCTCTTCTCTGCGACTATAAGTCACCATGTCCCCTGGTAAATACTGGCTCCTCCCACTCGTACAACAGTTTACATTGTCCTGAACGCCCAGCCTGCTCTCAGACAAAGCTCTCTTTTCAGTGGTGTGTCTAAATCTGCTGCCGGACAAGAGGGCAGCTTGACCAGCCCTGCACTGACCCGTTTATTGTGAGGAGGCTGATCACAATAAGTAGTGTCTTGCAAACACACTGACTGGAACGCTAACTGATCACATGCAACTGGTCCTAGTGCTCAGTTAAACATCAGGCCCAATGATATGTCTAAAAAACGTTTGTTAGTGTAGGCTATACTTTGCAGATGCATACCTGTCTGAAGCTCCGAAGGCTGTTCTCAGCATCTTCTTTCTGGAGCATCTCTTCTTGAAGTCTGAAAATGACATGAATATTTGAGCCGAGCCACACCCTCATAACACAACCAAAGCAGCTCGTGCACTGGAGATCTTACAAGGGAAATATGTTCCCCAGATAAAGCCTTTGATATCTAACTAACATAAGCCCATGTATTCTCATTTGCCATATCAAACAATTAAAACAATGATGGGTAGATCTTAAGGAAAAAAAATGTTTCGGAGAGCTTTGTTCTGAAAGAAAAGTCTTATCATGTTTTTATTGAGGTCATAAATATGATTTAACATGGCTGAATTTACTTTTAGTCATTTAAAAGTCAGGTCAGGGAGAAATAGATCCGTCAGGGAGAAATAGATCCTCAGTAAATCATATCTTAAAATAAATATTTCTAAAATCTTTGTTTATTTTCCGAAATATGAAACTTTACACAACATTTTGGTTTTATTTGACCTGGTAATGAAAAAAAAAAAAACTCTACAAGAGCTTCACCCTGAGTGAATTAAACATCATATTACACTTTGAAAAAAAGGGGTAACATATAATTATGTTGTTGAAAATATGTTATTAAACATGACTGAATCAATCTGACTATCTAAAAAAACTAAGGATCACCAGGTAGAAATGCACAGATATTTCACTTTTTACAGTGACAGTGAAAGAAAATTTAAAGAGACGCTAAATAATGTTTTAAATTATACATATTCTTTTACGATTTGCTCCAAAATGCATTGCCTTTGTTTTCTTGTTGTATAAATGCAACATTTAAAAAAATGATATAGCTTATAGCCTAGGCTATACATTTTATGAATGCCTTGTGTGGTTTTGCACATGTGCAACTATAATACTGTTTCTCAATGAGCTATTATTACTATTTTTTTATTTTATCCATATATACATATATTTATTTTCTCTCTCTCTCTCTTTGAGATTATTGAAGGAAGCACCTATTTTGTTTGTAAAATGCTTTGACAGTAAGTTTTACTTCTCCCCACTCCATTTCAAGCATAAGTATAGTTATTATTATTATTACTATTATTATTATTATTATTGTAGCCTATCTTTCTGTTGTTACACTCATTGCTTGAAATAAATAAATAAATAAATAAAATGCATTTTTTTTGCTTATACATTTCTTCATTTATGTTAAATGCGAACTGACAGTAGTCTGATTTAGACTAAACCCCAAATCTAGTTTTGCAAAAACGGCCAGATGTGTTTGAAACTTAGATCAGTTTTTGTCAGTTGGACAGACATACTTCTCTTTGAGGCGCTCGATGTCCTCTCCCAGATTGTCCCGGTCCACCTCCACTCTGGCCTTGTCGTTGGTGAGCTGGTCCACTTGTCTCCGCAGTTCCCTCATCTCATCCTCGTACAGATCCCCGACCCGGGAGGCGCCTTTGCCCCTCATCTGCTCCAGCTCCGCCGTCAAGATCTTATTCTGCTGCTCCAGAAACCTCACTTTCTCAATGTAACTGACAAACCTGTCGTTGAGATGCTGCATCTGCGCTTTCTCGTTGGTTCGGTTAGCTTTAAACTCGATGTTGATGGCGTCGGCGAGCCCGAAATCCAGTGTATCGGTGGCGAGCCTGGGCAGGGGCGCGTTGGTGCGCACCCTCGCGCCCCTGCTCATGTAGATGGATGGAGACGCGGAGGACGCGCTGCTGTAGGACACGCGTGAGGTTGTGCGCACCGGGCTGCTGTACTGCCGACTCGAGTTAGTGGACCGGGACATCGCAGGTCGCTCCCCACCGAACATCCTTTTATAAGAAGAGGTGCTTGTTCGGTTGGCCATTGTAATCCTTTAGTTCTTGGGTTGTTGTTGAAGTCAGCGTCTACGTTCACTAACTGTAGGCTACCGCACCCTGTCCAGACCAACCGAGACCACTGCAGAGGTTCTGCTTGCATTTATAGTCCACTCCCTATGCTAATGACATAACGGTGCAGGGAGCTTTAGTGACGTAGAAGTGTCAGGGCGGAGGAGCAGCTTGTGCCCCTCTATTAATAAAAGAGCTTGAACATGGCAAATATTACAGGCAAATGATATAGCTGTAAAACTAAAAAGATACTAAAAAAGAGATAAAGGCCTAAGATATAGCTTGTTTACTGTATAATGCAATTTATGTGTGTACACTCTAAAAAATCATGGGTTGTTTTAACCCAATTTTGGGTCAAATATGGACAAACCCAGCCATTGGGTAAATTACATTTTTAACCCAATGTTTGAGCTTGTCCATATTTGCCCATTATAACAAATACGTGTTACCACGTTTTATAATTCATAGCTATATTAATAGGTAAAAAGAATGTAAATATAGCCTAAATAAATATAATGTCATTTTAAATAATTACTATGAAAATAACTAGATAAATACAAAATATTTATATATTCAAATTATATACTATATTATTAATGTATTTGGCAATATAATAATATATATATATATATATATATATATAGTCTACACAAATACAACATATTTATGTAGGCTATTCAAATTATATAGACCTACTTATTATTAAAAAAATATATGTAATATAATATATTATTATTACAACATGATTATATATATATAGGCCTATATAATTTGCCTATATGTTTATTATGTATATATTAAGTAGGCCTATATAATTTGCATGTATATATATATATATATATATATATATATATATATACTGTATATATTATATGCAATATTATATATTAAATTATATAATAAGTATATTATATAAATAACACCACTAATATATTCGAATTATATAAAACGCAAATGATATTTCAATGTAAATTTGCATTATTATTAAGAAGAAGAAAAATAGAATAGGAAGAAATCAATTTTAAAAAGCGGAACGATTCGCGTATGGATTTGTTTCTAGTCGGTCATGTATTCGGGATTGCACAAGTGGCATGTCTGAGGCGCTGTCGTCAAATTATTATAAACATCATTCAGCAGTGAAGAATGGACAACATGGAACGACTCCGTGTTTTGGAATTATACAGCGGAATAGGCGGGATGCATTATGCTTTAAAAGGTACATCATTTTGTTTAAAACCGGAGCTATTATTGAAACACATGACTGACACAGGATCAGTTGCAAAGGCTCTGTCTCTGTTAAGTTATTGACACGCTGGTAAAGGTTTGAGTCTCTGTTTTATGATTCCCACAGGTGTCACTGTTCCCTTACTGTACTGTACACTGTTCTTTATAAACAAAACAAATAAACAGATTCACTGGAGTTGTGTAGACTAGCTAAAACTCACAGTAAATTTAGTTGAATTAATTTGCGTTTCTTTCAGAGAGCTCAGTTCCATCTGAAGTTGTGGCTGCTGTGGATGTCAATACAACAGCCAATGAAATCTACAAACACAACTTCCCCAGTACCCCACTCTTGCCCAAAACTATCGAGGTCAGTCCTTGCCCACTTCAATCTTATTTGATTATGTAAATGATTAGACACATTTTGTTTGTATGAAAGAATCAGTCCCTTCTTGCAATGAATACAGGCAAACGATATGCATAATTAGTACTCGATTACAAGTAAGATTATTACCACTGACTTGCATTTCTTGCATAGATTTATGTCTCTGTAATCACTGTATTATATATGCTTGTGCAATCAAAATCTTATTTAACTGATTTATTGCACTCATAACTACACATCTCTTTTGTAACATCCTTAAAATGACGTTTTTTGTAAGTCCTACCAGCACATAGTCCCGTGACTGGGCTTTTAAAAGCAATAGGAGGTAAAGTGTAACTGAGTGGTTTTTGTGGTGGTTAAAGGTTCTGTGCTTTGTCAGCATGGTAATAATGTACCTGCCACTGGCCTCAATTCAGAAGTATATACAACAATGGATGGAGATTTGTAAAAATTGATAATGATTCTGGATTAGCTATTTAAATGGTATTATTGTGGACTGTGGAGTAAATTGTTTTTTGTTTTTTTAAACTGGATGCACTAAGAATGGTTTAAGTTCAAAACTTAATGCATAAATAACTTAATAATCATAAATACTTTTTCCTTTATATCATCATGTATATTTCTATATGTGGGTTATATGATACGCTTATGTTTTTTAATAAACAAGGGAGAGCAGTTTTTTTGTCATTTTATTAGTTTTTTCTAAATAGTTTGTTTAATGCTATCTCTTTTGGTTTTGTGTATAAGGGAATGACGTTACAGGATTTTGACAAGCTGAACTTTGACATGATTTTGATGAGTCCACCGTGTCAACCATTCACCAGGTGATCTGCTATTTTCTCTTGTTTATTGAAGAAATAATTTGCTCAAAATTTGATCACATGGTCAACGGACGACGAATTTAACGGAAGTCACCCTCATGATTTGTGCAAAGCGTCATGGGGCGTAGGAAAAAGGTGGATACTGTTTGAAAGTTTAATGTCAGTAAGGCTTGTTTTTGTTTTTTTGAAAGAAAGGAATTAATACTTTATTCGGTGACACCGAAAACTGGAGTAATGATGCTGAAAATTCAGCTTTGCCTCAAAGAAGTAAATTACATTTTAAAACAAATGGTTATTTTAAATTACAGTCATATTTCACAATATTTACTGCATTTTTAATAAAAAAAATGCAGCCTTGGATCATTTGCTCGTAAACATTTGCTGCAATTACTGCTCTATGCTGTATGTCTGTATTGTGAAAAAGGCTGCTAAAGCTAACGTGTGTTTCTCAATAGGATTGGTTTGCAGGGAGATGTTGCTGACCCCAGAACAAAGAGCTTCCTTTATATCCTGGACCTTCTGCCAAGGTCAGACTGATCAATCTGAGCTCTTATGAACGCCTTCTTCAGACTGTGCCATTTCAGCAATCCTTTAAATGAGTAGTTTACTTTAAAAAATACTTTTGCTGATAAATTACATCCAAGATGTCCATGTCATTCTTTCTTTTGTTGAAAAGAAATTAAGGTTTTTGATGAAAACATTTCTCCATATAATGGACTTCAATGGGAACCAAACGGTTTCAAGGTCCAAATGCCAGTTTCAGTGCAGCTTCAAAGCGCTTTAAGTGATTCCAGACGATGAATAAGGGTCTTATCTAGTGAAACGATCGCTCATTTCAAAAATAATATAAAAATAAAATTATAAGCACAAACACTCGCCTTGCTCTGTTCTGTGATGCACGTTTGTGACTCTCCTGTTCGAACTCGTTCATCAAAATGAACGAACCTTTTCCGAGTCATTTCGTTCGTTGAATGAACCAAATGACTCGCAAAAAGATTTGAGATTTGAGGTAAGTAGGTTTAAGTTTTAGCGCCATGTTGCATTGATCAATGCACCTTTTCATTTTGCATTTTTATTGGCTAGTCGTTTAATCGCAATAGCAGCAGAAATCGACAAAATCTTTCGTATGGGACAGCCCAAAATCACACAATGGGTACTGGGCATAAGACACAGAAACGGTTCTCAGATATTGATTTCCAAATTTGAGTTGGTTTCTCTCTCTCTCTCTCAATACTTCTTCCTATGAACAAAGCCAAGTTTCCTGGCAACGTTCATTCTACAGTATTTTTGCACATCTCACATTATTAATTCACGTCTAATAAAGGAATAAAGAATTGCTTCCCCTCTCTCTTCCTCTCCATTTGCCCTTTCTCAATTCTATTGTGCTATTCCCGAACTCAGCCAAGGTGTTTTTTTTCCCAGAGCGTGTTTGTGAAAGAATGTGCCTGTCTTTGTCCCTGCAGGCTCAGCGAGCGGCCGCGATTCATTCTGCTGGAGAATGTGAAGGGCTTTGAGACTTCTGCTGCAAGGTAACCAGGGCGGCACAGGGGCTTTGAGATCACCATGGTTATGTGGCTATGAGCCAATGAGGTCATGGGTTTCCCCTCTGTGTTTCTGTCAACATGTATTGTGTTAATACGAATCTTATACAGTAGTTGTCGGCACAGTAAACTGAGATGCATACAAGTATTTTAATATTGAAAAAGTACGCACTTTACCTTAAATTGGTCTTATCGATGTTTAAAAGTCTCTAAATATATATTAGTCATTCTGTTTTTTTATCGACAGGGATGCTTTGCTTAAAACACTGAGAGAGTGTGACTACATCTTTCAGGAGTTTCTGATCTCACCAACATCTGTGAGTATGTCTCAACCTTTGACATCCTTGAAAAAGAGCTGTTAATGTCTCTTAAAAACCTCAGAAAGTATATGCCAGTCTTGTTTTTGTGATGGTTTTTATGGTCACAGCTTGGGATACCAAACTCTAGGCTCAGATACTTCCTCATTGCAAAGAGACTACCAGGATCCTTCTCATTCCCAACATCAGCAGAGGTATTTTTCTGATTTTTGATACCACAATACAGTTACTATTGAATACTAAAGCTTTCTATCTACTGGCAGATCATAGAGGGTTTCCCCATGTCTGAATCCCCAGACAGTCTCGCTGTTCCTCATGATCATCCTACACCTTCTGAATCTGAGAGAGAAAAGACTGGGACGATCATTTTTAAGCTGGAGACTGAACAGGAGTTAGAAAAGAAGAGGAATCAGGACCAACAGGAGACTGTCCAGAGGCTGCAGGACTTTCTGCAGAAGGGAGAGGAGGACATGGACCAGTATCTGCTGCCTCCCAAAACCCTGCTCAGATACGCTCTACTGATGGATATAGTTCAGCCCAGTAGCAGGAGATCAGTTTGCTTTACTAAAGGGTGTGTGTATTATTAATATTATTATAATTAAATTATAATTAGTATAAATATAAAAATGATAATGAATAATAAACGAATTAAAATATGTTTATTTAAGAAAAAACATACACATAAATATATTTTCCTCATTATAATTGCATTTTTTTAATATTAAAAGTATCTTAATAAATTGTGACATGTGCAAGTGTTTTATATATATATATATATATATAGATAGATAGATAGATAGATAGATAGATATACATTTGTATGTGTGTGTGTATATATATATATATATATATATATATATATATATATATATATTAGGGCTGTGCAAAAATTAATTGCAATTAATCACATCCAAAATAAAAGTCTTTGTTTACATAATATATTTTTGTGTGCTGTATATAATTAGTTTGTATTTATAAATACACACACATGCATGTATATATTTAAGAAAATGTCTTATTCATATATAAAATATTTATATTTATATAATATTATTAGATTATGTATTTATTTATATATATATACAGAATTTAAGCACAAATAATTCTTAAATATATACATGCATGCATAGGTATTTATATATACAAAATAATTATATACAGCACACACAAATATATTATGTAAACACAGAATTTTATTTTGGATGCGATTAATCGCAATTAATTTTTGCACAGCCCTAATATATATATATATATATACATACATACAGGACGCTGAACAAAAATTTAAGAGCACCACTTTTATTTTTCATGAGCTGAATTCAAAGATCTAAGACTTTTTCTATAAACACAAAAGGCCTATTTCTCTGAAATATTGTTCACAATTCTGTCTAAATCTGTGTTAGTGAGCACTTCTCCTTTGCCGAGATAATCCATCCACCTCACAGGTGTGGCATTTCAAGATGCTGATTAGACAGCATGATTATCGCACAGGTGTGCCTTAGGCTGGCCACAATAAAAGGCCACTCTAAAATATATATATATATATATATATATATATATATATATATATTTTTCATCAGTATAATTGCTTTTTTAAATAAAAGTATCATTGTATATTTTATTTTTTATGAACACCAAAATATGACAATTATTCGTTTTTCTTCCTCCTTTTATTATGAAAAAAAATCGTCATTAAAAAATTTAGAATGTTTTTTTTTTGCATTTAGAATTTTTTTTGTTTGCATTTTTTATATTAAAAGTATCATTTTATATATATATATATATATATATATATATATATATATGTGGTGTGTGTGTATATAACATTTGATTCTTTCTGTGTAGTTATGGTCACTATGTGGAGGGCACGGGCTCCGTCCTGCAGTGCTGTGTGGATGTAGAGCTAGAGAGTGTGTTTAAGAGCCTGGAGCTGCTTTCTGAAGAGGACAAACTGAAGCAGCTTCTCCAGTTAAAGCTGAGATACTTCACACCCAGAGAGATCGCCAACCTCATGGGCTTTCCTGCAGATTTCAGTAAGACGTTCATCAGACACTCAACAGCAGCGTCACACAACATTCACCAACACAACACAGAAGAAAAACGCATAAATTGACAGAAATCTTCATTATGTGCATAGACATTGTTGTATGGTATTATATTTCAGACTAAGCTTTAAAGTCCAGTATGTCATTCCACTGGAGTGTGAAAAGATTAATGAATAGTTTTCCATTATTTACTTTTGGCTTCTATTTGGATAATTAAAGGAGAACTCCGGCGAACAATGAACCTTTGGTCTAATAAAACATCGGTACCTAGTCAATCGTTCTCTGAGTTTTGTTTTCATGATAATCGAATGTAAAGAGTTTTATCTCTAAAAACTGTATAATGCTAGTAATGGGAGCATTGACTAAGTAAAAAGAAATCGCTAGTTTATATCACTAACAAGGCTCAAAATAGCCCCACACTAACGCAGTAACATAATGAGTGTCCCTACATGCAAAACGAAGCATTGAGAACTTTGTAAGAGTACAGACCGTTTAATAAGAAGATACTTTATGAAGACAGTTCACTTCGCGTATACAGACATCTTAAAAAATAGTCTCGATAAGTCGATCCCCGAACGCCGTTCATACAGTTCAGAAGTTCGCTGAACTTCATACAGTTCAGATCACTCAGCACGACGTTCGTGGTTTGACTTATCGAGACTATTTTTTAAGATGGCTCCTGTCTGTATACGCGAAGAGAACTGTCTTTATAAAGTATCTTCTTATTAAACGGTCTGTACACTTACACAGTTCTCAATGCTTCGTTTTGCATGTATGGAGCCTCATTATGTTACTGTGTTAGTGTGGGGCTATTTTGAGCCTTGGTAGTGGTATTTTTACTTAGTCAATGCCCCCATTTCTAGCATTATATGCTAAACAGTTTTTAGAGATAAAACTCTTTACATTCGATTATCATGAAAACAAAACTCAGAGAACGATTGACTAGGTACCGATGTTTTATTAGACCAAAGGTTCATTGTTCACCGGAGTTCTCCTTTAACTGTTTCAGGATTCATAATTCGTTTTTTTTTTTTTTTTGCAAGATTAAAAAGAAGATTAGAGAGATTTCTGTACAATTTTAAAACACTTTCACTCAAATTTTCTGAGAACTCAGACCCACTGATTCATACTGTTAAGGAATAGTCATAAGAAAAAGCAATGTGAAAATGTAATAATATTGTCGTTCAATTACATGTATTTTGTGTTTCAGCATTTCCAAAGCACATTTCTATTAAGCAGCAGTACCGGGTGCTGGGGAACAGCCTGAACGTCCATGTGCTTTCACATCTTATACGTCTCATGATCTCATAATAAAACATTGGAATTATATATAATATATATAATCATTACATTTTCTGTAAAGTTGTATATTGTTGAATAAAGTATTTTTTATTCTTTGTTATTACTGCCTTCTCTCATTTGATCACACAATACAAACCAGTTAGGCTTTATGATTTTAATGGTTATATTAGTTTTAATGCTGCTTGTCATTTACTGTGAAGGGAAAATTAGCCCTAAGCTGCAGGTTCACAGCTTTAACTTTGGTTACTGATCTCCAAAACACATGTGACAGCCCCTGACACTCACACAATAAAGTCAAATTACCTGCATGCAGCCGAGTTAAATGCCCTCTAGACACTTACATGGTTTTTATAAATGATTTTGGGAAATGCAGTGTTGTTAGGACTTCTCAGGGCCAAAGTGCATCTCTGGCTGGTTGGGCTTTAGGCAGATCTTGGTGTGAAGGTTCACTACAGTGTCTGATGAGCGTCCTGGGACGAGCTCTCTCAGCATGGCTTGGACACTGAGCTTCTCCTGGCCCTTCATCTTTCTCATCTTCCTCTCTGGACTGCAGTGTGACAGTGGCGGTCAACCCCACAAACGACAAAAACGGGACGTCGGCAGTGACCAGTAAGTTTTAAAAATGTTTTTAATATGTTTTTTGCTTGAAGGACTAAAACATTTCCTTGTTTGAGACCACCTAAAATTTGAAATTAATTTCTGCGCGTTAGAAATTAAATGAGGACGTGCCTTGTGAAGTTACTTGTTAATTGATTTGCAGGCCTCGTATGATATCAGAGAACGGTCACCTCACGTTCTCTGCCGGCTACAACAAAGACATTCGCTTCACGACCTCAGGGACGGGAAGTTTGAAGGTGGGAGCAGAGGACCTCGTCCAGCAGATAAATCAGGTGAGTTTGACTGAAACATCAGATATTGTCTGTTAGAGGAAAATGATGGCTAATAATAATAGAGCTAATAACTGCAAGATACAAGTGAATATTTCTTTTGGTCAAGCATGTTGTGGTGCTATAATGATGTCAGTATCACTAACATAATCTGAAATTAGGTTTTGATAAAAATAAAAAATAAAAACATCCCAAAATGCCTATGACAATTAATTGATTTTGTATTGCTTATTTTGTTTTGTTTAATTTTTTTGTTTTGTTGTTTAAATGTAATAGTTTTTTAAATGTAATAGTATTTTTTTGTTGTGCTGCATTTTTTTTAATCTCATTTGGTTTTCTTTTTCTTTTTTTTGCTTTGTCTTTTTGTGTGTATTTCTGTTTGCTTTGGTTTGGGTTTTTTATTTTATATATATATATATATAAAAATAGGGCTGTGCAAAAATTAATTGCGATTAATCGCATCCAAAATAAAAGTCTGTGTTTACATAATATATTTGTGTGTGCTGTATATAATTATTTTGTATATATAAATACCTATGCATGCATGTGTATTATAAGAATTATTTGCGCTTAAATTTTGTATATATATATATATAAATACATAATCTATATTATATAAATAGAAATATTTTATAGATGAATAACACATTTTCTTAAATATATACATGCATGTGTGTGTGTTTACTGTATATATACAAAATAATTATATACAGCACACACAAATATATTATGTAAACACAGACTTTTATTTTGGATGCGATTAATCGCAATTAATTTTTGCACAGCCCTAATATATATATATATATATATATATATATGTGTGTGTGTGTGTGTGTGTGTGTGTGTGTGTGTGTTTGTTTTGTTTTATTTTAGTTTGTTTGATTTTGTTTTATATATATTTAATTGTGTTTGTTGTCTTGCTTGTTTCTTTTTTTTGTCTTTTTATTTTTACTAGTGTTTTGTTTTGTTGTCTTGTGTGCATTTTTGTTTTTGTTTTGTTTGATTTTTGATTATATTTCATTGTGTTTGTTGTCTTGCTTGTTTTGTTTTTTTACTTGTTTTGTTTTGTTTGTCTTTTGTGTTTCGTTTTTTGTTTCATGTTTTATTTTTACTATAGTGTTTTGTTTTGTTTTCTTGTTTGTTTTGTTTTTGTTTTGTTTATATTTAATTGTTTTTGTTAATGTTGCTTTGTTCTGTTTCCTTTTCTTTGAATGTTTTTAGTTTTTGACTTGTATTTAGTGTCATTGTTTGTTTTGTTGTGTCCGTGTGCGTTGTTTCGTTTCGTTTTTACATTCAATTTTCTTTATTCTAGTCTGCACAGATCAATCATTTCGTGTACTGTATGTTATTGAAGCACCTTGAATCCGAAAAAAGTTTGTAATAAAGCTTAATCAAGTGCGACTCTGTTCCAGATCAAAATTAACAAAGATGACATCAATACCATCAAGAACAGCGGGCCGTCTCAGGAAGTGACAAACCAGCTCAATCAGCTCAACACCAGAGTGACTACACTTGAGTCAAAAGTTCAGACAATAGAACAGGTATTGCCGTAATCATCAAATTCACTTAAAGGGCTTATTGCTTATGTGATTACAAGCCTTCCATTTCAGCCTTTACGATTTCATTTCAGTCGTATGATATTCTTTATTTCATAGACCGTACAGCGGAAGACATGCAGCAGCAATCCATGTCAGAACACAGGAACCTGCTTGAACTTGTTGGATGCCTTTTACTGTCTCTGTCCTGATAACTGGCAGGTCAGTCACTCAGATAGGCGTCTGTGCTTCTGTCCTGTTCATATGTGATTGACTGACACTTGGATCATTGTCTCCTCAGGGTCCCACATGTGCTGTAGATGTGAATGAGTGTCAGGTGTTAGCAGGAACTCCGCTGGGCTGTCAGAACGGGGCCACATGTGTGAATACACCCGGATCTTACACGTAATCCTCCGTTGTTTGTCTAGTTTGGGCTTTTTAGTGTTTTATGAGACTTATATGTTCATATTTTTCTTTTCTTTTGTTAATCAGTTGCACCTGTACACCAGAATGGTACGGTCCACACTGTACATCTCGCTATGATGACTGTGCAGGCGGAAGTCAGGATCTGTGTGTTCACGGCTTGTGCATTGATTCAGACAGAGTCAATCCCAATGAGGTGATTCGAAATGATGTGTATTTATTTATTTTCAGCACTCTTCTCTTGGACAGAGAAACACAACGGCTCACCCCAAAATGAATGAATTCTGTCATCACGCACTACCCCTCATGTTGTACCTGTAAGAGTTTATCATAAAAGGACTGTCATGAGGGTGGTCCATACAATTTGTGCGCTGTATTCCAAGTCCCCTAGTCATACATGTGATGTATATGCCAAAAATGAAGGCACTGACAGTTTAGCAGGATGATCATGTTACCCTTTTACAATTTCCAGTCTTCAAAAATGTGAAAGAGGATCATAAAATTAGTTTATTTGAATATAATAATGCTTTAATTGGAGGAATAGACTACAATTTTAGTCTGTTCTTCACAAAAAAGTTATCATACGAGCTAGCTACTATACAACATTTTTGGTCGGTAAGATTTTATTAATGTTTTTGAAAGAAGTCTGTTATGCTCACCAAGGCTGCATTTATTTGATAAAAAATACATTAAAACAGTAATATTGTGAAATACTATTACGATTTAAAATATCTGTATAATTAATATAGTTTTAAATGTAATTTATGTATGATAATAAGTAATATTATATAAGCAAATAATGATAATAATAAAATCTTACTGACTCCAAACATAGTGTTATATACAGTATATGACTTAGGAATCCTGCACACAAGTCATAAATACACAAAGTTTTGTTGTTGTTTTTTAGCATTTTGGTCACCATTCACTTTCATTATACGTATGCTAAAGAGCAGTGTGAACATTCTGCTTAATATCTCCTTCTACACAAAGTCATATGGCTTTGGATCAACGTGCATGTCTTTGTCTCCTCTTTTCAGCCCAAGTATAAGTGTATCTGTGATGCTGGTTGGATGTCTCCACCCGGGGTGTCAGCGTGCACAGCTGATATCGATGAGTGCAGTCTCCAGAACAAGCCCTGCTCCACGAACCCCCCTGTGCAGTGCTTCAACACCCTGGGCTCGTTCTACTGCGGCGCCTGCCCCGCGGGTTAGACCACTCAGCCCAGCTGAGCCACATCACACAGGATTATTACAATGATGTCAATATCCATGATGTCCATGATAGCTTATGTAGAAGAATATGTGAAGGCATTCGGCTGACTAGCAGATTTTCATGAAGTTTTCATGATTTTTTCTTTTCCTCAGGATGGCAGGGTAATGGTTACAGCTGCCAGGATGTCAATGAATGTGCCACAAACAATGGAGGCTGTTCGTCTTCCCCCTTGGTGCCTTGTCTCAACACCATGGGCTCCTTCCATTGTGGACAGTGTCCTCCAGGTTTAGCTCACATCCTCATTCTCATGCAATTTATAACAAGACCTGTTGTCTAAACGAGAAAATTATTGCACTACTGCCGGCACGATCTCTCAATGTTTCTGAAAGTCTCTTCTGCTGATCAAGGCTGCTTTTATTTGATCAAAAATACAGTAAAAACAGAAAATATTTTTACAATTTAATATAACTGTTTTTTATCTTAATAAATTCTAAAATGTAATTTATTATTGTGATTTAAAGCGGACTTTTTTTTTAGCATCGTTACTCCAGTCTTTAATGTCACATGACCCTTCAGAAATCATTCTGATATTCTGATTTGCTGCCCAAGAAACATTTCTAATTTTTATCTATGTTGAAAACAAGACTGAATTTTGTTTCTTGTAAGTCACTTTTGATCAATAATGCACACACACACACACACACACACACACACAAAAAAAGCTCAATTTTTGACCCCAAACTTTTGAAAATGTCCTTTTTTGTTTTGTTTTGAGAATTGTTACTCTTTAAAAAAAAATCACCATAAAAGTAGTCTTGTGCACTTTATTTGCAATTCTTACGAAAGCCATATAATTGCTTTGTGTGCGAAACGTGCTGAAATTTAAATCGTTTTTGGTGAACTATGCATTTAATTAGTGATGCACGATATATCGGCCAGCATATCGGTATCGGCCGATATTTGTTCATTTTTATGTTATCGTTATCGGCCCGATAATAAAATTTGGCTGATATATTAAAGCTGATAAATAATGAATTATTTCCTTCAACACTTGAAACACTTAAGATGTGCACTGTTCAACAAGATTGATCTTAATTGCTTGAAATATAATTGGAATCAAAAAGGAAAATATAGTTAAGTGCAAAATGTGCTGTCATATCGGCTACATGAAATTATAATGAGAACATTATAATTGTGTGATTGGGATATGGATTTTAATTGTGAGACTTTTGTTTGTGCAATCAGGCTCTCAAAAGTTATATTTCGATTTATCGGCCGATATATCGGTTATCGGCTTTCAAATATAAAGAATTATCGGTTATCGGTATTGCCCAAAATGTTCACATCGGTGCATCCCTACATTTAATATCGAAATCTTTAGAATCAAACTTTTGAGGTTGTTCTGTTGGTCTTGTCTTTTTGTTAAATTCACTTTTGCTTCATAATTTCCCGCTAGAGATGGCTGGGAAAATGTAACCTGCCTATTTTTTAGTACATCTCATATATTTGTTGTTCCCCTGTCCTGCTTACAGCACAGACCTGCTTGTAAAATCCTGTTGAATCATGTTTTTTGCTCACTGTAGTATGTTTCAAGCTTGCGTGAGCTGAAATTTCATTATATTCCCTCTGGGAGAGATGGAGATGGACAGCTAGAGGTGGAGAGATGCATTTACTGGGTTCATTGAGGACAGTACTGTCTGCTAGTCCTGCTAATACATTCAGCTTTACAAGTCTCAATCGACCGCTAGATTGCAAAGAAAGACCAGACACACTGAAACGATCGAGCTGAAGTAGCCATTAAATGTAAGACGAGACTGCTGACCCCATGTGTGTGTCCTCAGGCTATGAGGGAGACGGGAAGACTTGCACTCAAGCCAACATCTGCTCCACTAACAATGGAGGATGTTATCCACTGGCCACCTGTGCGTCCACTCCAGGTACACATGCATGCAAACACAAATCCACTACTTTACTGTGGTTATCCTTTACAGCAGCGCATGACCAGTAGCATTTATGTTATAACAGGTGCAATAAAAAGGGTGTTAAACTTTGTTGCAATGTCACCTCCTGATATAAATGACATTATTGCTATCTCTGTCCGTTTTTACTTTTTTTTGTGTGTCAATATCTTGTCATTCATTTGATTAAATGGCTTTTAATTTTAGTTGAAAACATTATTTGTTGATGAAAAAGTGTAAAATTAGGTTACGCTTTATTTTGAGTCCACTTTAGAAATCACTATAAGTAGCTTTGCAACTACATATCAGCTAACTCTCATTTCTTGCAAAGTTACTTAAACAGTAAATGTTTAAAATCAAAATTAAGTGTAAAAGTATTGTCATATAACTTTATTATTTAAACATTTTAATCAATGACAGAATCAAATCATAAAATACAAAACTAACACATAAAAATAAACTAATTACTAACTTATTTTTTTAACATCAATATTTTTCAAAAACAACATTATCATGTCCCCAAAAACTTAATCATGTTCACTATTTTAATAGAACTCTTATGAATTCTTTGTTTTAGAGTTTATTCATTGTTCTTGTTTTAGTGAATTATATATTCATCACAACACGTATACTGTACATTCTTTTAAAACTACATTTGTTGTACATCTCATATTACATTGTTTAAAATGATCATATTCTTTCTACTTTTTCATCTTTGAAAACACATTTTGTTAATATGTGTGTGTAATATATTGTAATGTTTTCTCTTAATATTCCAATCAGCCATATATATATATGATTTAAAATACTTAAAATATGGTCAGGACGCACATTTGTTTGGTCTCATCTTCTCTATCAGTGGCAAAATCAATCTTTCCACATATTGAGGCAAAATAAAATTCAGTAGAAGAATGATATCATCATAAATGGGTTAATTTTTGCTCTCCTTCCAGGAAGTATTATCCCATCATGCACCTGTCCTCCTGGTTACGTGGGTAATGGTTATGGACCTACGGGTTGTACTCAGATCAGCGACGTTTGTGGCACTAGCAATCCTTGTGTAAATGGCCAATGCGAGGTCAGTGTTCATCTCTAACAATCTCTTATAACTTCCCAAAATGCAGCAACCGGCATGTTTTTTTTTTTTTTTTGTCTTGATCAACAGAATACAGCCAGTGGCTACATCTGTCGCTGTGACCCGGGCTGGGCGGGTCAGAATTGCGATCAGAACGTGAACGAATGCTCTAGCAACCCCTGCCAAAACGGAGGAACCTGCACTGATGGCATCAACGGCTACACCTGTACATGCCCCTCCCAATGGACGGGCCCGCTGTGCCAAACCCCACAGCAAGGTGTGTTTGCTACACAAGTGAGTAATACGTGACGGTATAGGTTTTTTCATATGGTGACATCATGACCTTTTATGTGCATCAGAGTGTGGAGGAGTTTTGGAAAGTCCAGCTGGCACTTTCAGTTACCCTACAAATCCTGGAACGGGTGATTATGATCACCAGGTCAGCTGTGCATGGGTCATCAGAACCGACCCTAGCAAGGTTAGTAAAGTTATCAGTGAGTGAACTCTTCAAAACCCGAGCTGTTTTTTTTACTCGTGGTCAATATTCGGTTGTTGTTCCCAGATTCTGCGGATTACCTTCCCGTTCTTCGACATCGAGAACAGCGCCTCCTGCAACTTCGACTTCCTGCAGGTCCACGATGGCGAGACTGCCTCCGCTTACATGATTGGGAAATACTGCGGCAATGCCGCCCCAGCCGAAGTCTTCAGCTCTCATAATTCTCTGTACTTCTGGTTCCGCTCCGATCATTCAGTCAGTGGACACGGCTTCACCGTAGCCTGGCAATCCCAGGCACCAGGTAAACAAAGAATCCCCTTAAAGAAGCCATATCTTTGTTTTACAAAGTCTTGATTTTGTTTTTAGGTTATACTAGAATAGGTTTTCATGCTTGTAAGTTCCAAAAAAACCCTAAAACATTATTTTTCACAAATTTGACATTGTTGCAGCACTTCACTTCCCAGTCTGCCAGTTCCAGTAATACTCAGGGGTGCCTTTACCAAAAGCATTGTTAGCCGGTTGACCAATCACAACACACTGGTCCAGCCGACCAATCAGAGCACACTCCTCTGCCAAAGGCAGCTATGGTCGCAAGTTATGTTGGTAAAGATGGAACTTGCGACAATAGTTGGCTTTGGGAAATGCATTCTTATTTAGGTCTCTGTCACCCCTCCTTTCAAAAAGCGCAGTGTGCTCTGATTGGATGGCTGGACCAGTGTGTTGTAATTGGTCAACTAATTTGAGGATAATAACTGAGAGTTTCAACACAAACTAGAACTACATCCAACACTACCAATTGAACTCAAACAGGCCTCGCCTTTTTTGCGCTTGTAATTATTTAAAGGAGAAATTTGCTAATTGTTTGCTAGATTTTTGTGAGTCAGTCGACACTCAGTAATGTAGCAAATGAATAAAGCACAGCTTAGACGGAAGTCTAGGTTTTCAACTAGATCCCATTGTGAAATTTTTCATTTTTATGCAAAATCCCCAATCACATGGTTTTCTATTAAAATGACTGGAACAAATTCGCCAAACAATTGTAAATATGGCCTCACCTGATTGGTGCGAATGATTTCCAACCTTGGAATAGTGGCAAATATTTGCATTAGCATGAATCGGATCTCATTCCACTACTCTTTTTTTTTTTTTTTTTTTCTCCAGTGTGCGGTGGGGAGTTGACCAATACATATGGTGACATCAAGTCACCCGGATACCCAGGTAACTATCCACCTAGCCGGGACTGTTATTGGACGGTGAATGTGAACCCTGGTCTGCTCATCACATTCGCTTTTGGCACCCTCAGTCTGGAGCACCATGATAACTGTGACTTTGACTACCTGGAGGTACGCATCCTGGATTTACATGAAAATTTGAACTGTTTTCCGTGCCTATGTGTTAAAATTCTTCAGTTTCCTGCTTTATTTTATAGATCAGAGATGGACTGCTTCCAGAGGACGCAGTTCTGGGAAAATACTGCAGTACAGCGTCGCCACCACCTATACAGACGACGGGACCATCTGCCTGGATCCACTTTCACTCTGATTTCATCATCAGTGATCGGGGATTTCATATGACATACACTACCTCACAATGTAAGTAAAGTCCAGTCCATCAAAACACAAGACAGGGGCATTATCAGACCGTCCACGGCCGGATAGTATGCTACCATTTAAAAGTTTGAAATGGGTAAAGCCAAAATATATGAATTTTTAGCATCATTACTCCAGTCTTCAGTGTCACATGATCCTTCATAAATCATTCTTTTTCTTTTTTTTCATTAGATGTGTCATGAGTGTGTGTAGTCTACATGTACATCTTTAGTTGGTATTTGTTTTACTACACTGAAAAAAATAATATGCTTTATCTAAGTCCATGACAAATTTCCCCAAGGGGACAATAAAGTCTATTCTATTCTATTCTATTCTATTCTAAATTAATATCAATGTTGAAAACAGTTCGTTTTCAAGAGAACGTGATGCATTTTTGCAGGATTCTTCGATGAACAGAAAGTTCAAAAGAACAGCATTCATTTGAAATGGAAATATTTGGTAACATTATCTGGCTGCATTTAATATTTCCTTGTTGAATAAAAGCATTGATCCCAAACTTTTGAACAGGACCCACAGTTGAATTTTACCACACTATTTTCTTGTTTGCATTTACTTCTCACAACATGTGTTGTATTTGTAATTCATTAGCGGTAATTCCAGTAACTGAGTTATGATTCATTTGAACAGATCCGTCAGTCAAATACTGTCCTTTTAAACGCTCATAAAGCAGTTTATTGGACTTATTATAAGTCAGGAGTCACATTCTAAATGTTGTAAACTCAGATCCTAAGTCCAATGCTAGGTTCAAACGGGCAAATCCAACTGTCTTGCAATATTGGGACAATATTTTTTTGAGTGTAATGCAATTGACTCTGTGTGCCATCAGCTGACCCAGGCTGTGGAGGCGTCTTTACAGACACAGAAGGCATCATCATCTCTCCTAACTGGCCTAATAACTATGCTCACAATAGGCAGTGCATTTATATCATCAGACAGCCACGCAGTGAATTGGTGGCGCTCAACTTCACCCACATGGACCTGGAGACTCATAGTGGCTGTCTTTTTGATTTTGTGGAGGTATGATCTGTGTAATTAATGTGGATGAGAGGAACAGAAAGTAGCATTCTGATCTCATCATGTCGCCTTATCTATCAAATCTCTCAGGTTCGAGACGGGACGGGTGAAACCGGCCCACTCATTGGGAAGTACTGTGGAAGTACCCTACCAGCACCAATATTGTCCATCACTAATGGGCTCTGGATCCGTTTCCAGTCTGACAGCTCTGTGTCCCGTGCTGGTTTCAGGGCCACGTATGAAATTAGTAAGACAATCAAATATCCTTTTTATGTAAAGCATATGACGCCCACTGAATGCCAAATGTCATTTTTCTAAGAGTAAAAACAGTATGGCTAGAAACATACTCTACGCAAGCAAACTCATACATAAATGCTTAGCTAACACATCGCAAGCATGTAGTCCCATATTACATTTATAATGTTTACCATTAAACTTGGTAATAAATCTGTTCTCACGTATTGAGGGTAATACTTTACTTGAAGGGGTGTGCATAAGACTGACATGACACCTTCATAACCATGACATGACATATGTCTTAAATATGAAGTAGGGTTTATGCATGTTTATGACAACTCGCTCAATAATGACATTTTGAATGCAAATATGACGTTAACATGTCTTTGTTATGACATCGACATAAACCATAACATCATAACTTGTCAGTGTCTTTGTGTAGAATAGTGTCTAGTCCAAGAATAAACAAAATTGGATTTGAAATGTTAAAATTGTTAGAAATATACTTCTGCTTTAGCATTAACTGTTATAAATATTAAAATATTTCTATGATAAATAATTAGGGCTGTCAAATAATTGATCGCGATTAATCGCATCCAAAATAAAAGTTTGTGTTTACATAATATATGTGGGTGCAATGTGTATAATTATTTTATATATATAAATACACACACATGCATGCATATATATTTAATAAATATTTTCATGTACTGTATAGAGATTTATATATAAATATAAATATTTTATATATAATTTTTTTTTCTTAAATATACATGCATGTGTGTGTATTTATATATATATATATATATATATACAAAACAATTATATAAATACACCCACTTATATTATGTAAACACAAACTTTTATTTTGGATGCTATTAATCCCGATTAATCGTTTGACAGCCCTATAAATAATGTACCCCGTCCAGTACAGACATGATCTCAGAGTTGAACTGTTTTTGCCAGATTGCGGAGGAACGCTCTCTGGAACCGGTCAGATCCGCACTCCCATGTACCCTGACGCATACCCCCACAACAAAGTGTGCGAGTGGGTCATTAACCAACCCGAGGGCTTTGTGGTCACTCTCAACTTCCTCACCTTTGACGTCGAGGGAAGCAGCACGTGCGCCTTCGATTATGTGGAGGTACAATGTTAGCGTTGTGCTAATCCTATTCAGTCAAAATACAGATTTCACTTTGCACTTCTTCTGAAACTTCACTTTCTGCTCGCTCAGGTGAGAGATGGTCCCAGCGCTAGCTCCCCTCTGATTGGTCGATATTGTGGAATTAACGTCCCTCCCATGCTGGAGTCCACCCAGAAGTCCATGTTCATCCAATTCAAAACCGATTCAAGTGTATCCAACCATGGTTTCACTGCTGAGTTTGCGTCCGCAGAGCAAGGTTAACTATGGTTCTTTGAAAAAGTTATTTTGTATATAAAACCTAATGAGTAACCTCTCTAGACTAAACACATCTCAAACAATGTGGTGGCAATGTTTACCTTATTACAGATCCATGTATATTTTACTCCTATACCGTATATTTTAAGTGATATAATATATTAATATATTAGGTGGAACAATAGAAAGCCAAACTATGAATCCAGAGTCCATAAAACATTGACAATATTCATATATCTCTACAATATAGATGGTGCACAAAAAGACTGGGGATTACACTAAAAATGGAATTTAACACAAAACACTGTAATGTACATTACTAATAACAAAAAGTATGTGATGGATAATGCAGGGTGTCCTTTTACTGTTTTCATCATAATATGGTAATTAATAATTAACTGGTAATTAATAACCTTACATATATTGCAATTTTACAGTGTTTCACTGTATATGGTAATGTAACTTGTAGTTAACCAGTTAACAGGTTTTTATTGTAACACTGTTACAGTATTTTAGTTTTTTACAGTATAGACGATATTATGCTGCCTTCTGAAATGCTTGTTTGGCATGTATCCTTTGCATAGGCATTCCCAGAAGTCAAAAACTAAATCCAAGATGGCAGATGTCTCTATTATAATTTTTTTTTTTTTAAAGTTGACTCTCATTGTGCTTGCTTGCATTTAGCTGTTAGATTAGCAACATGCTAATCAACTGTGAATGCTAATGTTTGGCAGTTGAACAGGAAACCGAAAGTTTGTGAGTTTAATTCCCATTTAAAAAAAAAAAAATGTATGGGAACTATTTTGAAATGAATTGATCATTTTTACAGGTTGTGGAGAGACTCTCACTGAACCGACGGGTTCATTCACCAGCCCAGGTCATCCCACGGACTACCCTCACGGAGCCAATTGTACCTGGTACATCTCCGTTCCGCCCGGCAACATCATCCGTCTGTCATTCACAACCTTCAACCTGGAGTATCACACTAACTGCGCATTTGACTATGTGGATGTCTATGATAATGGCACGGCGCTGACTGGCACTCTTCTAGGCAGGTCAGAATCCAAAAAGCTTGAGGTCTCACGACACTTAATTAAAGATGTCTAAATGATTATGCTGGAAAATGTTGGTTATTTTGTGCTCAGGTTCTGTGGGCGGTCAGTTCCTCCATCTCTAACCAGCACTGATAGTCTGATGACCGTCCTGCTGGTCTCTGACTCCAGTCTGTCTGCGGAAGGCTTTTCTGCCAGCTATGTCTCCATCGATGCAAGCACAGGTTGGTATAATTTTATTGCAGTAACTGGATTTGAAAATCCATTAAAGTACAGGTTTTATTGTGATTCTGCTCCATGTAGAGACTAAAGCCTCGTTCAGACTTTCAATCCAAATCAGATTTTTGTGCATATGCAATTGGAATCCAATCATATTAGGCAAGTCTGAATTGCAAAAAAAAATCACATGAAATGCCATGTATGCCATATGCCTACCAATGCAACACCATTTCCATATAAACCAATGCAGATATTCTGGAAAATGAAAGAGCGCCACGGGATGCACAAAACAGATCTGAACAGTTGTAATACACCGTCAATCATTTAAATCAGATTCCACTTGGATACACAAATAATCTGATTTGGACTGACATATATTTCATATTGCCATGTCATATGCTACATACTGTATGTATAATATTTTATTTGATTGTCATTACATCTATGTTTTTTCCTGTACAGATTGCAGTGAGGTGTTTAGGACACCCACCGGGGAGTTCAGCTCACCCAACTACCCTGACAATTACCCCACCAGCCGGGAGTGTGTCTATAGAATCATTGTGGAAGTCAACATGCAGATCATGCTTAACGTCACAGACTTCGAGCTGGAGGGATTCAGTTCCTGCGGTTTTGACTATTTAGAGATCAGGTGAGGGACTCTTCCAGTGTCTTGGGTCAATGATTTGGTCGCTTTGAGGCTTTAAAGCACTTTTCTTTCTTTTACAGAGATGGAGGCTATGAAACATCACCCCTGATTGGTCATTACTGTGGAACAAATGGCCCACCCATAATAGTATCCCATAGCAACAGGCTGTGGCTAAAATTCCGATCCGACCATACGCTCACCTATAGGGGGTTTAAAGCCCACTGGGATGGCACACAGACAGGTAATTAATTATTTTCAATAATTTATAATATTGAATACGTATAATATAATTTGTCTGTGATGTTATTACTTTAACTTATTGTCAGTTAGCGTCCATGCATTTATCATTTTGTTTTAAGTTTTTAATCTAATATTTTTATTTTATTTCAGCTTTATTTCAATGAAGAACAAGATTTTTATTAGTTTTGTTGTGCTTTTGTTATTTTTATTAGTTTTTAAATATTTCCTTTTAATTGTGTGTCCTTTAGAATATTAAATAATATTTATAATATTATATTATATTTATAATAGTGTAAGTTAGTTAGTTTGTAGTTTTCGCTTGTTTTTTAGTTTTTTTCATGTAATATTTATATTTTATTTCGGCTTTATTTTAAATAAAGATGTTTTTAATTATTTCCAGGTGCCGTTTACACGACACCATTTTCAATTGAAACATAACATAAAACATTTTAATGCGTTTTGCCTGCGACAGCGCTGTTTTGTAGGCCTGAAAACGCAAACTTTTGGAATCGGGTTTCAAAGTGAAACGAGTGAAACGAATTTGTGAAAGCGGTAACGTCATGTGCATGCGTACTGTTTCTTTACAAATTAACATCGCCAACTAGTGGCCTAGCAGCATAATACACTGTTTTTAGTCATTTTCGCGGATCCGTGTGCTTGTGAATGGGGATCGTTTTGAAAATGTTGTCGTCTGTACATGAAAAATGTTTCAGTTTTTAGTACATCGCAGTTGTGCGAACGTTAAGTTAACAAAAACAACACTGTTCCAAAAGTATAAGTGCTGGTGGTAGTCTTGAAGTAAAACAAATCTGAATATCATTAAAATATCGAGCGCTAATATCAACCTGCTTATCTGGTTTAGTCAATTTTGTTTCCTGGCGGACCCACCTGATCTCACAAGAATTCGTACGAATTTTACGAGGTGGCTAATTCGTAACAATTCGTACGACCTCACTCGTACGAATTAGTACGATTTTTGCTAAATGGTACATATTTTACGAATTGGCCAACTCGTAAGAATTCGTACGAATGACCTACCCCCGACCCCGCCCCTAAACCTAAACCTACCCATCACGTGGGTTTGGACAAATCGTACGAATTCGTACAAGTGAGGTCGAATGAATTAGTACGTATTAGCCACTTTTTAATCACTCGTACGAATTCGTAAGAATTGGTCGTGAGATAGCATAGGGGCGGACTGATTAAAAACTCCGAAATCGCATTGAAAATTGGTTGGAACATAAGTTTATGAGCGATATGCACCAGATGGTCAGTGGACTGTATTATGCCATCTCTGTTATAGGTTGTGGTGGGACATTGACCACAAGCGTCGGAGGTTTCAGCTCCCCCAACTACCCCCTGCCCTATCACGCCAACGCTGAATGCTACTGGCACATCAAAACCAGTGCTGGAAGCAGGATCATGCTCAGCTTTGGAGACTTTCACCTGGAGGACGCTATTGACTGCCTCTACGACTACTTGGCGGTTAGAGAACAATGAATTAGACAATTTACTACACAGTTGTAGAGTTCTCTATAAAAGATATTACGTTTAAATCGGTCTCTGATGTGTATATGTTTTACCAGGTGTATGATGGCGACAGCACCAATGCTGTTCAGCTTGCCAAGCTGTGTGGAAATCAGATTCCACCTCCCATCAATTCCTCCTTAGAGAACATGTATGTGAAACTACGTACAGACAGCATCATCCACACAGGAGGATTTCTGGCTAACTACCAAACCAGTGAGTGACACCCGAACACCTGTAGCAACCCAAACAGCCTGACTTTGTTACAAAAGTCTCTTACAAAACTCTTTCAAAACAAGTATTGTGGCAGTACCATGGTACAGAGATGGTATGAGTGGAAATGATTTATGTATTTATACTTTGGAACAAACACTGATTAGCCAAAACTTTATTATAACAAGTGAATCTTGTTGATCATCTACTAACAGGGCCACATATTAAGGTCTTGGTAGAGTTGATGGTAAACAAGACAATAAACAATTTTACAATGGATTCCATGATATTTAAATGATACTTTGGTATTACTATGGTGCATTCCCAAAAAAATAGGAATAAAATGGTACTTTTTTGTAAATGAATAAATAATGATTACTGCAGTGCTTCGGTTTTGGTTTTAAATCCAAGAATAATGCACTTCAATGCTCATGTGTTTGTACTTGGCGGTTAAGTTCACCCAGAGGACACTGACTCTTTTTGCATGTCTGCTTTTTTGTCTTGTTTTAATTATGATTGTAGAGGTGAAATGTCACAATTTAGAACTCAGTGAAGCGCTATTTATCTTCTCTTAGTCGTTTGCCTTTCCTTAAGCTGTCAGTGGTCACATGCCATGCCACTGTGTTTCCCAGACACTAAAACTTTACTGCAGGGTCAAATCCAGCTCTAGCCCTTATGACACGATGCCACTGGTGTTTAAAATATCCTCCAAGTCTCATGTTATTAATATGATGTTCATCAGGACTGGCTTTTCTCCTGTAGTTTGCCAGGGTGTGCTGACTGCCAATCGGAGCCGGGGAAGGATTGAGAGTGTGAACTTCCCCAATAACTACCCGTCTCGTGCCGACTGCAGCTGGACCGTCCAGGCCTCCATGGGCAACACCGTCAACTACACTTTTATAGTCTTTGAGCTGGAACAAAGCTTTGGATGTTCCTTTGACTATGTGAAGGTCAGCACATGCTTTATCAAGCCTAAAAACACAGTTCATGGTTATCTTAAAATATACAGGTACTCAACATTGATTCTTAAAGTCAACTTAAATAGACTTTATTGACTTTCTTAGTAGACTTTCTGATTTTATTTAGAATGATTAATAGGGTTGGGTATCGTTTGAATTTGAACGATTCTGATTCCGATTCCCTTTTTCGATTCCGGTTCCTAAAGATTCTCCATTCGGATTCTTTTAAGAGGCAGGGTCAAAAAAGTTTAGCTAACCTTGCTAACCAACGGTCTTTCTGAAGGAAATACTCCTTCTGTCACAAATTTAGCATTTTGCCGATATTTCGTTATTTTTAGAAAAGTGAAGCCACACTTCGGACCGCCGACGTAAGCTATTCATGTTCGACTCGCGCGGTTATGCCAACACTTCCGGTAGACGCTTCTTCGTTGGTGTTGTTCAGCGGTTTCTTCTTCCGGTCGGCGGACTGTGAATATCGAAACTAGGAGTCGAAATGTTAACTTTTGAACGATTCCGGGAAAAACGAAAAGTTAGTCCCGGTTCCAATCGATACTCGATTCTCGATACCCAACCCTAATGATTAATCAGGGCTTGTTATTCTAAATGAAAAAAAAAAAGTTTATTTTTGTAATCTATCATCAAAATAAATTAGTAACTTGCTTTACCTCTGAAGGACCAAAACCAATAACCAAATAGTTATTTAATCGTCGATTTCAAGCTGATTCTTGTCTTAAATGATATATTTGAAAAAGGAAAGGATGTGTTGAGATGCTTTAGATGATGAATTTGACATTCGGTCTGGCTCTTTTTTTCATATGAAATGCTCACTACTCATGATCCAATCAGTTCCTGATGGATAGAATCAATCTTGCAAAAGGCAAAAAAAAAAAAGAAACGTGTGACTTTGTGTAAATGAAATCAGTTGTGAATGTTGGTTCCTTTTGTCCTTAAAGCCTGCATGAAATCCAAGTCCTTTCATCACTATTATGACGTAAATCCGAACAAGAAAGAATGTAGGACGGGATTTTGATTTTGTTCATCGAGAATTGGTTGAATCATCATCTGCCGTCATAAGCGACTGCAATATTTCGATTTTGATTTTATGGTGACTTTAAGAGATCTCTTTCGAGAGACTGAGTTTGTTTTTTCAAGCTTGTATTATCTTATTATTTCTCTGCGAATGGGGTCAAGTAGTCTAATTCATGCTAGACAGTTTGCCATTCAATTACACTACACTGATTTACCGACAGAGCCTTTGCAAATGTACAATGGGCCTTTGAGTTCCTCTTAGTTCACTCATCACCATGGCAATCCAAACAGTGATGACATCATGGGGAAGTTATTTTCTGAGCTCAGAACCTACACTCTGTTTTCATAAACCTCATTCCATAGATGGGCTTTCATCATTTGAGTAAATACATAGACAGTTGTGTTGGATATTTTGAAATATGATGATGGCTACTTTATGGAATGTGAAATTTTGTGTGCAAGCCAACAAAAGCTCAGCACACTTTTGTTCCCGAGGCTGTAGAACAGATGGTCTGAATTACTGATGGTAAGTTATTGGTTGTATTTCCTGTGAAAGGTCACTACTAAATATATATGTGTTTTTTTTCCAAATTTAAATTCCAAAATAAGCCAGATACAAAAATAATGTCTCACACACACACACACAATATATATACAGTATGCGTGTGTGTATATCTGGATGGATAGATGGACGAATTATGTATAATATGAAAATGAACAGGCTTTTTACTGTAAAGGCTAGATATTATTGTATAAATAATCTCTATTCCTGTTCCTGTCTAGCTGTATGATGGTCCAAACGAACAGTCTCCTCTGATTGGTACATTCTGTGGGAACACACCTCCTCCAGCCAATACCACCACCGGTACCAGCCTTCACATTGTGTTCCGGTCCGACGTGTCCGTTTCATACAGAGGCTTTCAAATGGACTGGTACCAGAATGGTAAGATCCAATTCAAAGCTGATTGGGCACTTTTCTTGAATAGAGTACAAAATAGTGCTTAACCTTCATGGGATTTGTGCCATTTGTTCTTTAAGTATGCATTCATAGATTACCTGTGTCAGCCTCAAAGCATTGTGTGAAACATCTAGACGTGTATGACAGTGGAAAGACAGATGAGGTTCTCAATAACATATGTGGAGTCACTGTTGGGCAGCCAGGGGTCAGTGACCTGTTGTCTCTTGAGTGATGATGACACTGAATCTGTAAGGAAAAATAGCAGTCCTAATGGGCAAACCAGTGACATCACTTATGAAGGCTTCACTCTGATTGGCCAGTGAGCGATGAATTAATCCAGCAAAGAAAGGAAGGAAAGATTAAGTGTAGCCACTGCTAATGCTGTAGAACTTCAGGATTTGCAGTGGATTTTATGCACATGTATTAGTTTATATCCTGTAAAAATCTTTTCCACAATGACAGTGTGGAAAAAAAGGCCAGGGAGACGACCCTGTCTATGTCACATTTACAGTCAACACAAATTAATCATTCACATTAGTGATCTCAAACCTTTAGTTGAATCCATATTCGTAAATCACAAAAAAATGACCAAGACATTCATTTCTGAGATGTATATTTGTGTGCAGCCTCTGTCTTTGTGCTTGTGAGACTTCGAGTCACATGGCTGAAGGGTGTGGACTGTTATTTTTGCTGTCAGAGTGAGAAACATAGGTACACTGAAATCATATGGAACTTTTTAATCATTTATGCACCCCTGTCTGTGTGATGATGTCATTATTTTGGAAGGAAATGATCTTGGTTTCCATGGACACAATGTGTAGAGAATGTAATGTAATAACACTGTAATGTGCACAGCACTGTAAAAACCTTCCTGAGGGAGAGAGAAATGACAAACGGAGAGTAAAAACACATACAAAAAACATCCCTATCATAAGAGAAAGTAATTTTATTGGATAAATCATGCCAGTGCTGTGGAAATTCCTCAATTCAACAAAGTATTTAATCACCCACAAGCCAATTGATCCGTTTTGAAAATGTAAAAAGTAGCTCCACCGTTCCTTTGTCCTGTCACAGACCTGTGGACGCTGTTGAGATTGATCTTATTGATTAAGACGGCGGGGGGTGGAGAGAATGAAACCGTTCTGACCGATCTTTGGTGACTATCACATTACACTGACCGCATTTTAGCCTTGTTGCTACTGCTTGCTTGCGGTGAGGGTCAATATGGTTTCATATTTCCTCTGATAAGCTTGATGTGAGACATTTTTCCTGTCTGGACACTGTAATGCACCGTCTTCAGCATCTCAGACCACATTGAAACTAAATTTGCATAGTAGTGCAGACACTGCCAGACTGCACTTAGAAAATATACTGTTGTGAGATCAGATGGAAATACCAGGGTTAGGTGATTATAACCATGATACATGTTAAAAAAAATGTAGTGCCATATTTGCTCTTTGGTTGCCTTCTATTGGGATTGCAATTGTGTTACGTGTTCTGTTTTGCAAACATTGAACATTGTGTATCCCTGATCAAAAACGTCAAAGTACCTCACTGTCACCCCCTGCAGGTTGTGGTGGAGAACTCTTCGGGCCTACTGGTGCCTTCAACAGCCCGGGCTATCCTGACAAATACCCTGAAAACCGTGAATGCATCTGGCACATCCATACCAGCCCTGGTAGTAGCATCTCCATCACCATCCTCGAGTTTGACGTGGAGTATCATCCTGACTGCAATTATGACAAGCTGGAGGTATGCAAAAACTAGTATGCTAAATTTCTGTGCGCATTGAACATTTACACTGAGCTCACTTAATTATGTACTGTATCCCACAATGCAGTACACTCAGCGACCTTTAGTTTCCAGTTTGATGAAAAACCGAAATCAATATCAAGTATCTAAAATTCAATGTAGTGTAGTGTAAGATTCTGTTGTGCTCGTAGATTGATGCTGCATAAAAAAGCAATTGACAGTGCACACAGTATATATACTGTCTGCCCTGTAAGTAGTATGCTAAAGTATTTTAAGTATTAAAGTATTATTATTATATTTAAATATTCGGTGATGCGTATTAGGTTATTATGTCCCCTGCAGTCAAAATGGCTCACTTGTTCATTATCAAAATAATAACAAGTGTGTGTGTGTGTGTGTTTATGTGGGAGTGTGCCTGCTCATGCCCGTCGGCATCTGCTGGGCTCTGTGGGTGTACTGTATGTTTTGTAGCGTAGACCTGTGGAATGCTGACCTCCACTGTCGCTCTGAATAGAGTCAACAGGGCAGAAATTAACTGGAAATCAGAGCTTAGAGAGAGGGCTTAGGGACAGTCTCATACACACACACACACACACACTTTCTGTGCCACACAGATGCCTGTTATAGGAGTAGTTCACTTTAAAAAAAAACTTTTGCTGATAATTTACTCATCCAAGATGTCCACGTCTTTCTTTCTTCAGTCGAAAAGAAATTAAGGTTTTTGATGAAAACATTCCAGGATTTTCTCCATATAATGCACTTCAATGGGAACCAAACGGTTCAAGGTGCAAAAGACAGTTTCAGTGCAAACTGCAAACTGTTCAAATGGCTTTAAACAATTCCAGACGATGAATAAAGGTCTTATCAAGCGAAACGATCGCTCATTTATTTAAAAAAAAAAAAAAAATTTAAGTTTTATGAGCTCAAATGCTCGCCTTGCTCTGTTTTATAAGCTCAAATGCTCGCCTTGCTCTGTTCTGTGATGCAAGTTCGTGACTCTCCTGTTCGAACTCGTTCATCAAAATGAACAAATCTTTTTCCGAGTCAATTTGTTTATTTCGTTCGTTGAATGAACCAACTGGCTCGGAAAAAGATTCGTTCATTTTGATGAACAAGTTTGAACAGGAGAGTCACGAACGCGCATCACAGAACAGAGCAAGGCGAGCATTTGAGCTTATAAAACTTAAACTTAGTTATTTTTAAAATAAATGACCGATCGATTCGCTTCATAAGACCCTTATTCATCGTCTAGAATCGTTTAAAGCCCTTTGAACAGTTTGCACTGAAACTGTCTTTTGGACCTTGAACCGTTTGGTTACCAGTAAAGTCCATTATATGGAGAAAATCCTGCAATGCTTTCATCAAAAACCTTAATTTCTTTTCGACTGAAGAAAGAAAGACATGGACATCTTGGATGACATGGGGTGAGTAAATTATCAGCAAAAGTTTTTTTTAAAAGTGAACTACTCCTTTAAAGGCCGGACATTGTTTTAGGCAGTGATTCTTAGTGGCCTATAGTTCATTACATCACTGGTCATCACAAACTTTTAAAATATCTGATGGTGTCTGCAAATGCAATTTTCATTAATATTTAAACATTTAAGGAGCAGTTAGAATTGTAAGGATGACTGTCTTAAAAGGAAAGGGTAGAAAGCAATTGTCATGCAAACATTTTCCAATATAAAATAATTGATATATGATACTGTTCAAAACTTTGATCCAATTTGATATTTTGACACTTGCTGGTAGTTAGAAATGTCAATAGCCAAATAATAATTGAATTACATACAATTCTGGGACAAGTTGGTGAAAAAAAATCAAGTTTGATAAAAGGGTCCAAGGAAAGCTCTAGTATCATTTGATTTTTGAACCCACTTGGTTTGGTATTTTGCTATCTAATACAGTGGCATTTAAATATTTTTGACCACACCTCACCTTTGACCTTTGTTCAGGTGTATGGAGGGCCTGACCTCTCCGCCCCACGATTGGCCCAGCTTTGCACCACACGCCCTCCCAATAACCCCCTACAGGTGGCCAGTACAGGTAATGCGGTCACCGTCCGATTCACATCTGACGCATACGTGAGTGGCAGAGGCTTCAACGCAACCTGGGTAGAGGTCTCAGGAGGTTAGTTATCTGTCTGTTACAGAATTCTTGTATCTGTAGTTGAATACTAATCAATATTATTTGAGTTTCCTGCTTCTTAAAATCTTCTCTTTGAAAATACAGGATGTGGAGGGATTGTCACAGCCCCCAGTGGAGAGATCCACTCTCCGCTGTATCCCAGTAACTATCCTGACAATGTGGACTGCTCCTGGGTCATCACAGTGGATGTAGGGCATCGGGTCTTCTTCAACTTCACTGATCTGGATCTAGAAAATCAGATCTCATGTGCTTTTGACTACGTGCTTGTGAGTAACTGACCTTTCTGTCGGCGTGTGATCCATTTCATGCCCAACGTTTGTGATTTCTTGACGTTACAGACCATCACAGAAAATTATGCTCGTCTCTCTAGATCCATGATGGTCCACATGAGTCATCTCCACTCCTGGCTAGAGTCTGTGGAGTATCCAGGCCTCCTCCCATTACATCCTCAACGAACGTCATCTATGTTCGCTTCAGGTCAGATCACAGTCAGAACCGTAAAGGCTTCAGCGCCCAGTTCTCAGAAGGTGAGTCCCATCTTCGTTCATGAGCCCAAATGATTTTGTCATGGTTTTGTTTCATTGTTAAGCTTAATTCATTACTCTTATGATTTCTAGCATGTGGATCCAATATAATATCTGATGATGTGGGAGGGGAGATTGCATCTCCTCGCTATCCATACACTTACCCACCTAATCAGAACTGTAGTTGGATCATACGGGCACAGGAGCCATGTAAGTCCATCCATGCTCTCAAAGTCAAAGCCCAGACCTTGTGTGCCTTGCTGTGTCTCTAATGCAGATTCTCTAAAATCTACCATTCTTTATTTCCTTCAGTCAACCACGTGACTCTCTCCTTCACCGACTTCGAGGTAGAAATGGTGTACAGTGACTGCTCTCATGATAGTGTGGAGATCCTGGATGGAGACAATTATCAAGCCCCTTCTGTTGGTAAAGACTACATCTGTTCATCAAGGAACCTTAGGGGATTATCACACACATTAGATATTATAAATGAGACATTTTATGAAAGAAATGGCTTTTTTTTGGTTTGGGACACGCAAATGCTTCTCATGCAATAATAGTTAGTGGTAACTAGTAACTTTTTTTCCCAGGTCGCTACTGTGGGAATGAGTTGCCACACCCAGTCACTTCATTCAGCAATGCCCTTGTGGTAAACTTCGTCTCAGATGCTTCAGTAGGAATGAAAGGTTTTAGAGCAACCTACATGGCCTCAACCTCAGGTTAGATTTCAGTATTTAGTTCAAAATACATATGAATTTTGAACTGCAATTTAACACTAGTCTGTTACCTGTTTCTCCAGGCTGTGGTGGACGTCTGTATATGGAGTCAGGTGCTTTTAACAGTCCAAACTATCCTGATGTATACCCACCTAATGTGGAGTGTGTGTGGACCATCACCAGTTCCCCTGGGAATCGAGTACAACTGTCCTTCGTGTAAGCATATCCAGTGGTGGAATGTAACGAAGTACAAATGCTTTGTTACTTTACTTAAGTACATTTTTCACGTATCTTTTCTTTACGTAAGTAGAACAAATAGTGCATACTTTTTACTTTTACTTCGTTACATTTTGCAGCAATTATTATAATTTTTACTCCACTACATTTCTACATTTTCTTTTACATTTTCATTACATTTTCTGATCAGGTTTTCCCCTGCCAAAACGTAATCTGACCGTCCGTCCGCTGCACGTTTGTCTCACCAGTGACGTTTGGTTGCCATAGATGTATCAACCCGGTCACACTAAATGCGTCTTGCATGCAGTGCGTTTATCGTGCAATTTATACGCGAAAATTTGTTTTTACGTGCATAGGAAACGCATCGTTTGTGATATACGTTTGGTTAGGATTATGGCAAGCCAAGAGGTTCAGAATTACACCATAAATCAATCGCGTTTACTACCAAACATAGTTATTAACATATAGTAAGGATAAGCATGATGTGTATGTTGCCGAATTGCAAGCTTGTTTCAGAAATGGTGACAACTATTTTTTTTCCATCATTATTGAACATCATTATTGGAGTTTTAGGTTGAATGAGTTAGAATTAAATGTTTTAAAAATAGATCATTAGAAAATAGACTAAATTGTAAAAGAGAATAAATTGTTATGCAAGTACTTTTACTTTTAATACATAAAGTACATTTAAAATCAGGTACTTTTTACTTTTTACTTAAGTATGGTTGTCATTGTGTTACTTCTACTTTTACTAAAGTAAATATTTATCTGGTTATGTGTACTTTTACTTAAGTACTGAGATTCAGTACTTAGTGCTTAGATTCAGTACTCAGTATTCAGTAAATATCAGGATGTTACATGGATCTCACAAATGTAATGGATTCATCAAAACAAACAACTGTACTTTTTGTGATGCAGAACGTTTCAGCTGCAACAAAGTTCAGATTGCAGTAATGACTACCTGGAGATTCGTGAAGGACACTCCAATGGCACTCTGGTTGATCGTTTCTGCGGTGACTCTCTTCCTTCCAACTACACCTCTATAACAGGCCACATTCTTTGGATTAAGTTTATCTCGGACTCCTCGGTCAGCGGATCTGGATTCAGAGCAGTATTCTCTCACTGTAAGTCAGGGCGATTGGTGTGGACCCTACTGAAATGACCAGCTAACACTATCCAGAGTTTTTATGCTGATACAGGGGGTTAAATTGGTTAATGCTGGTTTGTTGGAGCTAAATAGTCATTCTCCTCTGGTTGTACAAGGAAGTCTTTCTGAAGTTAGAAAATCTGGCATGGGTGTAAATGAATACTCTTTTTCTGCTTTCTCAGTGTATGGGAATGAGATCACAGGCAGTTCAGGCCAGATAGCCTCCCCTCTTTACCCACGCACATACCCAAACAACGCAGATTACCGCTGGACCATCACAGTGAATTCAGACTCTCACGTGGAGATACACTTCCTGGACATTGACATTGAGGACTTGTTCAATTGCAATTATGACAAGCTCAAGGTCAGCACTCTTATCTAAAATATAGTCATTAAATACTATAATGGTTTAATAGAAAATAAGTGTAGATTAAGTTGCAGTGGATGTTTTCCATTCCCTAGATATATGATGGTCCGAGCACCAGTGCTTTACTTCTGGGTGAGTTCTGTGGTCTGACTCTGCCCGACCCAGTAATAAGTTCGGGCAGCACTATAACTCTTGAGTTTAAATCGGATAATGTGATTGGAGGGAAAGGCTTCCTCGTCGAGTGGACGGCCGTTCAGGGCTCTGGTCCCTTGCCGACTCTAGAACCAGGTTAGTTCCTCAAGGATTCTTCTTCTCAGATCTTAGTAAAAACCTTACTGTAAGATCTCTATTGACAATTGGACACTTCCAGGAGCATGTGGAGGAACATTGATGACAGGAGACGCTCCCAAGTTCTTATTCTCTCCTGGTTGGCCTGAGCTGTATCAGAATAACCTTGAGTGTTCATGGGTAATCCGGTCTCACGGATTAAGCTCTATCGTTGAGTTTAATCTGCTCTTTCTGGACATGGAAGATGAGGTTTCATGTCTCCATGACAGTCTGGTCATCAGAGATGGTAATGCTTTTGTCAAATGAACATAAATCTCAACTTGAAGCTGACATTCAATACTGAATCAAAGGTACGTTTTTCTCCTAAGGTGACACCAACTTGTCTCCACTGATTGCAAGAGTTTGTGGGCGGCAGCTGCCTGGCTCTTTGCATTCTACTGGTGATGCCATGTTCCTGCAATTCAGCTCTGACGGCAGCATTAATGGCAGGGGGTTCAATGCAACCTTTTCCAGAGGTGAGCGGCAAGTCCATTAAAAAAAATCAAAATATGTTGGATGTCCTTAATACATTTTGTTGTACAGTACGTTGAGCTATTTCTCTCTTGCCTTCTCCGTCAGATTGTGGTGGTTTCCTCCATGCAGACAGAGGAGTTCTAAGTTCTCCTCAGTATCCACAGAACTACAAGCCCAACCTGAATTGCAACTGGCAAATTTTGGTCACCCCAGGGTTTAGAGTGTCCGTAACTTTCCAAAGTCCCTTCCAAATAGAGGGTTATGGTAATCAGTGCAGCTCAGGTGACTACTTGGAGGTGAGTGACTATAAGAGAAGGTGTAATCTGGCCGCTTTTCCAAAACAGAACCAGTACGTTATACAAAGAGTCCTTTTTGTAATTTAAAGGACCAAGTTTAAAGTTTGATTATTTTGTATTAGTTACGGAACGGACCTGATGGCAACTCACCGAGTCTAACAGGGCGTCTCTGTGGGTCCAGTGCTCCATCCACATTTCAGACCACAGACAACGGCCTATATGCCCACTTTGTCTCTGATCATTCCAATGAGGGGAATGGCTTTAAAATGATATTCGAGGCCCACAGTTCAGGTGAATACTTCAGCTAATATCTATAATATACCAATTATTTTAGATTCATTTAATTATGAATGGAAATGATGAAAATAATAAGAGTAAACCCTGTTTGTTTCCAGCTTGTGGTGGTCTCCTTGAGCTTAATGATGGAGATCCACCAGGATACATCACGTCTCCTAACTATCCATCAAACTACCCCACAAATATCGACTGTGTGTGGGTAATCACTGTTCCCAATGGGGAGGCTGTACAACTCGACTTTGAGGATAATTTCTACATTGAGTCTCATCCAGGGTATGTTTCATATGTTTTGAACAATCAAATTCATTTAACCATTTGAAGTGATTACAATCTGCTCTCCTAGATGTTTGTATGACTACGTTGAGGTCCGTGATGGTCCCACATCAGACGCTGCTTTGATAGGCAGACTTTGTGGCAACACCCGCCCATCTACACAGCATTCATCTGGCACTACCATGTATATTCGATTCCGAACTGATGGCAGCGTCACACATATTGGTTTCAAAGCCAAGTACTCCATTGGTAATCCATTCTGAATTCCCATAACATTCCAGCCATTTTTCTGATCTCAGTGTGACTCAAAGAGGATTATTTCTCTCCTCAGCTACATGTGGAGGTACCTACTTCGGTCAGAGTGGTGTCATCAGAAGCCCCGGTTATCCGGACTCAAATTATCCAGACAATGCTAACTGCGAATGGTACCTGGAAGGTCCCACTGGACACTACCTCACCCTTTCCTACACTGCCCTTGACCTGCAGAGCTCCTCCAATTGTAACAATGACTATGTGGAAATACGTGAATACAATGCTTCAGGTTTGGGTTCTCCTTACACAAATGAGAGTTGAGGGGTTTTTTTTAATGTTGAGGGTATTAATCTTACTTTTTCTTTTCACCAGGTCGCCTGTTGGGGAAACACTGTGGAAACAGCCTTCCATCCCCCCTGGATACTGCAGACAGTTTTGCCTATGTGAAGTTTGTCAGTGATGGCAGTGGGAATGCTCCAGGGTTTAGTTTATCGTTTGAAGCCAGTGTTGAAGGCAAGTGTGTTTAAATCCTTACAGTGTCTGGTTAGGGTCATATAGTTTAGTGGTTGAAGATCAGGACTGGTTACCGGAATCTTGCTGGTTCAATTCAATCCCTAGTTGGTTGAAATCTATGAAAAACAAAAACGTGACTTTGAGCACACTTATGTTGCACCAGAGGAATTGTGCTTGCAAAATTGTTTGGATAAAAGATGATGCAGTTCAATGGGTAACTGGTGACATTGTTTCTCTTGTAGAGTGTGGAGGGGATCTGAACGCACCATTTGGGACCATATCATCTCCCAACTACCCCAATCTGTACCCCCACAGCCGAATTTGCCGCTGGAGAATCACTGTTCCTCAAGGTCGTAGGGTCACTCTTACAATCAATGACTTGAGGCTGGAGGACCATGGGGCCTGTTTGTTTGACTTTGTGGAGGTGAGGCAATGTGTATGTTTTAGAGGTGCCAAAGTTGTTGGATCATGCAAAATTCTGTAACACGCTGTTTTGACTCTCGGGTTGATAGGTCCTAAATGGTCTGACACCCAGTGCCCCACTTGTGGGTCGTTTATGTGGTACAGTCCCAGCTGGTACCCAGCTGAAATCTTCTGGGAATACTATGACTGTAATTTTCAGAACAGATTCATCTGTATCTAATGGTGGATTCACAGCAGATTACTCCTCAGAAGAGGCAGCAGGTGAGAGAGAAGAACTGATTTTTTTTGTTTGGTTTGTTTTGGGGACCTGATTTGATTGGTGTGTATTTGCTCTTTTGCTAGTGTGTGGTGGGATACTCACTGAGCCTGGAAACTTCACCTCACCTGACTTTGGCAATGGAAACTACAGCAACGACCTGAACTGTGAATGGCTGATCCAGAACCCGCATCATATGAATACCTCCATTGTGGTTATTATAGACGAGCTCCATCTAGAGCATCACCAAACCTGTGAGTGGGACTACTTGGAGTTCAGATTGGGTAAGATTTTCCAAATACACAAAAAGAGACACAACACTCTGTACAATGTCCAATTTGTCCAATGCTGCTGATAAGCAAGCCATGTTTTGCCTGTTCCTCTAATGTAGGAGATGCAAATGGAGAGCTTTTGGCTCGTTTCTGTGGTCAGTCCCCTCCTACAGTCCCCATAGTAGTGTCCACCCCTGAACTCTGGGTTCACTTCCTGTCGGATGAAGCTGTGGGTGATCTGGGCTTCAAAGCCACGTATTACTTTTCAGGTATCATCTGTGGCACTTAATCAGATAGATCTCAACTCTTTAAAATTATGCTTAAGCTCAGCTGACTTTGACTTTTCTCAGAATGTGGAGGGTCACAAAGTGGAGAGGGAGGTGTCATCTCTAGCCCTGGATATCCCAACATCTACCCCAGCCCGAGCCGCTGTACTTGGCTTCTCGAGGCTCCAGTGGGCCACACTATCATTGTAATGCACGATTGCCTCTTGGGTCTTTTTTTTTTTTTAATTCTTTAAACCCTAACCCTGGAATTCCTCACTCATATATCATAATTTCCATATATTCTTGTCTAGCTCACTTTTACATACTTTGAAGTGGAGCAGCATACCCAGTGCACCTGGGACTCAGTAACAATCTTCAATGGAGCATCTTCAGGATCCCCCATTATTGGTCAATACTGTGGCAACAACTCTCCAGGAACTATCCAATCAGGCTCCAACAAATTAGTTGTGGTGTTCCTTGCTGATCATTCAGTGTCCAAGGGAGGATTTACTGCCACCTGGTCAACAGACTCATCAGGTATACAGTACAAAAAGATGTACCGTGTATACTTTCTGTAGACGTGTTACATTTTATCCTGAAATTTCTTTCTCTTCTTCAGGATGTGGAGGAATCATCCATGCTGATGCAGGCACCATCAAATCTCCCAATTATCCTCAGAATTTCCCAGCCAATATCGAATGTTCCTGGACCATCATCGCCCATGATGGAAACCATCTGGAAATGGGTTTTGCCAGTGACTTCCAGATCCCAGACTCAAGTGGACAGTGTCAAAACAGTTATATCAAGGTAACAAGATTACATTTTAACACGAAATCTTCTCTGATTTCCATTTGGATCTGGTGGTTTAATTGTTTTTTGTTGTATTCTGCCTATGTTTATCTGACAGATGTGGTCTGACAACATACAGAATGATGAGAATCTCTTGGCCACTGGTTGTGGTACTACAGCCCCTGCTGTAGTCATTGCACCCCGAAATGTTATTACGGCTCGTTTCCAGTCCTCAGAAACACCTGGCAAAGGCTTCTCTGCCTCATTCTACATAAGTGTGTATCATACGCTTGGTTTGTTCTTTACAGTTTTTCTTCCCCTTTCCATAATTCAAGTAACGTAATGCATCTACTTCACGTCGTCTTTTAGGTTGTGGGGCCAATTTCACAGCCCCAACTGGTCGTGTGGTTTCTCCAAACTACCCAGACCACTACCCTTCAAGCTCCAATTGTAATTACATCATCGATGCTGGAGATCAGACTGTGATTGTGCTCACTTTTAAAACTTTCCAGTTAGAGGGTATGCACTTCTTCAAAAGTAAAATAATAAATAAATTAATAATAAATAAATTATTAATTATATAATATAAATAATTTATATAATAAACATTTGTAATTTAAAATGTTTTTTTTTATAAATGCATCTATATATATATATATATATATATATATATAAACTAAAGTGTTCAAATGCAAAAGCCTCTAAGTGCCATTTTGAAATTTTCTTCTAGAATGATCATTTTTATCTATAAGTAGTTTCATAAGTTGAACAATCATGCCTTTCCATCTCCTCCAGCACACTCCACATGTACCTACGATGGTGTGAAGATCTACAGAGGCACGACCACCAGTAGCACTCCATTGGCTACTCTTTGTGGAAATACCATCCCAGGTGTCTTCACCACATTTGGACCAATGCTCCTCAACTTCTACTCTGATTTTATAGCCAATGACAACGGCTTCCTGGCTGAATACAGAACCATACGTAAGCTTCAACCATTAAATAAGCTGTGCATTTAATGCAATACCTTTTGGTTCTCTATACTATAATGTGTGTTATAATGTAGTTTGATGCATTTCTGCTGATGTGGGTGTGGCTTAGATGAAGGTGTGGGTGTGGCTTAGATTATGGCAGTAATGCAGATCTGATGCACTGAGCCCAGAAATGTGGAATGAGTGGACGCTGCACTTTTCAAACAATATGTGGGGATTTGGGAGAATATGCAAATATGCAAGAGAATTCCATTGCAGATTCCACTCTTACTTCCACAAACAAACTCATTCACTGTAAAGGGTGCTCAATAGAAATGCACAGTCAAGTGGTCTTTGACTTGGTGCTATATGAGAAGACAGTCTATATTCCTCAAAGGAAACACATGAAAAAGGCATTTTACTTAATATACAGTGTTGGTAACATACATGTTGGTTTGTATGAATCCTGTGTGTATTGTATATATAAAAATGTGTGTATTTATGTGTTTTCAACAGCATGTGGTGGTGTGTTTAATGGCACTGCAGGGACAATCAGCAGTCCATCTCATTCTATCTCCGACTACCATCACAATATCAACTGCACATACCACATTTATGTCCGTGACAACCGTGTCATCAATCTCAAGTGAGTCTGAACTACTTCCTGTTAATAATGCAGACTATGAAAACATAAGTTTCAGAACAAAAAACTTCCCCCCAGTTTACAAAGATAAGTGTTAAATGAAGAAAAGTCTGTGTTGCTCCTGGCTATGTGTAGCACGTCCTGCTTTATTTCTTAAAGGTACAGCAGCAATAAATGCACCTCTTTCTAAGGATCAGAAAGAGGGTGGAAAATGTTAAATGGTTATAGATAAACCAAGATTTTTCATGATCAAGGCTCTCTGAGTCAGTTTGTAACTTTGTAGGCCAAAACGCGGAAGTGAGTTAGCATTTTAGCACTCCCGGTTCCCTCGCTCTAAAGTCTATGTGATTTTTGAATGGGTTTTCGCTGAATCGCCTGAAATAAGGTCTGTGGTGAACAAAGCCTCTAAATATTTTCACGTTTTGATCTATGACATACTGTAAAACACACCAGTTATAACCTGCTTGTGTTTTTTTAAACTTTATTGTGTCTGCTTGTGTTTTTTAACTTTATATAGGCTTCAAAACGTATACATTTTGGATTAACTTGTAAAGACAAAACGTGTAAGGGTCGCAACTCTTTGTTGAACACAGATCTTATTTTTTGCAATTTCCAAAAGTCCGAAAGTAACTTTTCGATCGAGGGAACCCATGCGCCGCTAACTTCCGAGTTGTCCTACAAAGTGACATCATCACTTCGGCACTCTATAGGAGCGGCAATAACATTTAAAAATCCTGCTAGGCATCCATCATGCCAGCTGTTCTACCAGAGAGACAGATGCTCAGAAAGAAAAGCATTCTGGTATTGATCTTCTGTCTTTCCCTTTGTGCAGTAAACCCCACTGAGATGTTGTATTGATGCCAGACAGGAAGCCCCTTCACTTATAATCTGTCCCTAGAGGCTTTCTATCAGGGCAAACCCCCTCTCCCATTATTGGTATCACTTTCTGAGCAACTAGATTGTTCTGCAGCATTTCCATAGTGATCATCTACTGTAATGTATTTGTCCCTGTCCTATAGGTTCAACTCTTTCAGTCTAGAAGTCTCCTCGAACTGTCGCTTTGACTATGTGGCGGTGTATGATGGAGGGAGCACTTTGGCCCCACTAATGGGGAAGTTTTGTGGATCTGAGCTGCCGCCCAACCTCAGGTCCTCATCCAATCAGCTGTTTCTCGTGTTTGTTACTGATTCATCAGTTGTGGCGGAGGGTTGGAGAGCAACCTACAGTGAGACTTTAGGTAATGTTTATCTTCTTGGTAAAGAAGTCACGTCTCATACATGACTCTGCTCTTTTCCAAAACGTAGTGAGTTGCCTACATAGGCAACATCCTAACTGAAATAAAACCTCATAAGTGACTAAACTGAAACACTCTACATGGCAACTCCACATACCACTCTTTACATAAAGGGCACGGTTTTCACATGTTTTTTTTATTTTTTTTTATCTCACATTGTGAGAGCATCGTTCTTTTTAGTTAATTATTTTTTGTGATATTACTAGTTTTTTTTATCCATAAAAATAGAGCATGGTTGAGTATTTACATCCCAGTCCGACAAAGTGCTTGAGATTCCTTAAAATGCTGTCTAGGTAGTGTAGGCAGATGACCAGGATTTGGAACAGAGCTTCTGTCTCATTATTATCTGATTCAAAAGACAGTATCTGACGTGTTACTCACATACTAAGATGTGTGATACTTTGAGCTTGTTCCTTTATGGTTCTCATTTTGGAATAGAATGAAGAATGAGGGAATGATTTCATAGTGAATCACAAAGACAAAGATCTCATTGAGGACTGAACAAAGTGTTCAGGGGTCATGAACAGTGTTCTTTGTTACAGCTTTGTGCTTTAAAGCTTCTGATGACCCAGTCCCTTCAGGATGACCAGGCTCTTTAAGAACTGAGTTGTAAACAATTTTGTTGCTCGTCTAGGGGTGTGCGAGTGAACCGCCTCGTCCTACAACCACCACTGTTGTTCTTTGTGAACAAGACAACTCATTCAGACCACAAAAGTCTGTCCCCTCACCACGACAGAAAACAAGACATACGTCTTTATCTCTTGGCCAGTGCTGTCAAAGAGCCTTAGCCAATGAAGTACTCCCAATTGTCCTACAATTTATGTGCAATTTATGTTAAATACATTTCATTCATTCATTCATTCAAAAAAAAAAAATGTTGTTTACATTTATTTATTTGGCAGACACTTACAGTATATTAACTGTTTTATCTTAATATTAACTTTACTTTCATGTATTTTTATAAATGTAAGTCAAGTCACATTTATTTATATAGCGCTTTTCACAATACAGATTGTATCAAAGCAGCTTCACAGTGATAACATGAAAGTAGTACAACACAGATCAATAATATTGTTAAATATTAAATATTAAATATCCCCAACTGAGCAAGCCAAAGCAAGTTTATTTATTTATGTAAATTTTTTATTTATTTTAATTTATTTATGTAAATAAATTGTTAATTATATTATACAAATAATTTATATAACAAACATTTGTAATTTAAAATGTTTTTTATAAATGCATCTATATATGTATGTGTGTGTGTGTGTGTGTGTGTGTGTATATATATATATATATATATATATACACAGTATATATATATATATAAAATAAAGTGTTCAGATGCAAGTGCCATTTTGAAATTTTCTTCTAGAATGATCATTTTTATCAAGCTTGTATATTTAAGTCCAGTAATTTCACTTAAATGGCAATGAAGATTACCTATTAATTGTCATTTAAGTGAAATTACTGAACTCTTCATATATTATATAGAAATGCACACACAAACAAATATGGTACATATACCGCTATACTGTATCTTTTTGAGATTTTTTGATTTGGACAAAAATGTATTCTGACTGAGAACAATATTACTCTTTAAAATTATTTTAGTCTGCTTTCCTGGAAGCCTGTACATTTTAAACACATCTGCCAGTAGTTAATCTGTCCAACATTTAAGAGTACATTAGCATATACTGTAGATGTATTCAGAGCTAACAAACAAAGACAAAAACTCCCATTTTGTCAGTTTTGTGGACTCTACTGCCTCTTGCAGGGGGTTTCTTGAAAGCACATCTCTCTCTCACTGTGTCTTTCCATCTCCTCATCCCTCGTTTACTCCAGGTCCTCAGCAGGGTTGTGGCGGCTACCTGTCGTCCCCCACTGGAATGTTTGGTTCTCCTGATATTGACTTTAATGGGCAGTACGAGCCACGAATGGACTGTGTGTGGATCATTGCTGTCGAGGTCAATAAAGGCATTAACCTCACCTTCACCACCTTTGAGCTTGAGGGCCCCACTGGAACCCTCTGCAGATATGATTATGTCACGGTAATAACTGTATAACATATATTATACCATTATAATTACAGCGTCATTTGCAATACACTAAATTTGTATTCCTATTTATAGATTTATGATGGTGACAGTGCTAACTATCCATTGATTGGCACGTTCTGTGGAGATGTAGTTCCTGCCCCCTTCGTCTCGTCCAGTAACTTCCTGACCGTGCACTTCATCTCGGACGGCTCCGTTTCACGCAGCGGCTTTAATGCCACCTACAGCAGAGTGGACGGTAAGATTGGACTTTTTGTCCCAATGGCTTTATAGAGGGTATGACTCACAGTGAGTGGCAAAAAGACTAAGCGGCTGTATTTGTTTTATTTATTTATTTATTTATTTATTTGTTTATTTCGAGCAATATGTAGTTACACATGACAAGGCAATACGCAGCATTTTGGTTAATCTGTACAAGCCTTTAAATTCATAATATTTACATCGACTTTAACAAAACCTAAATCTATTGCTCGAAACGGAGTGGATAGAAGTCAAACTTATTTGAACCCACCCCGGTTACCAAAAACAGGAAAAACAAAACAATAATAGTTACTTCCTTACACATTATCATAACACTCAATAACAATTCTGAATATAAGTACATATATGAAAACATGAGAAGGGAAACCCTTTCTCCCTCATCAAAGGCAAAACAATACCAAAACAAAACAAAACATATCCTAAATACACACCATATATGATCATGAACTCAGGTAACAATTATAATAATACCAACAATGGTAATCAATTACCTACAAGGTAAAATAAAACAGAGTATAAACACATGGATACATCTAAGAAAATCCCAACAATGGTAATCAGAATACCTACAGGGTAATATTAACAAAATACAATGAATACAACTCACAAAATTAAACCATTTCCGACATGTATTGCGATAAGACCTTCTGTTTATAATGTTTTCAGAGTGAATACCGGAAAAAACAAACACAACACATATAAAGTGGGAAAGAGCTTTGCGATTAACTGTACAACTAGATTTGATAAAAAAAAAAAATCAGAGGTTTATTTTTACAGACTGATATAGAAAGAGGAGCAAATGGATCGCTGCAATTCACAGTAAAAACTGGACTGGATTTGCAGTTATCAATTTGTGTCAATATGCTGAATTTAGGTGTAAAACCATACCCATATATTTTGTATTGTTATATATATATATATATATTAACAACTCATCAATTAAATATTTATCATTGCATATTCTGCATTATTGGATGTTTTTTTAATAAACACTGACCGAAAAAAAAACTATAAAGTTTTAGGGCTGGACGATATGATGATATATATAGGCTATTTATAACACTGATATAAGTGATCACCCAGATTTAGACCTATATATTATATTTATATAAAGAGTCCACAAATTTGCTTTATGTTTAGGTCTATATTTCCCCAGTGTCGAAATCAGCAAACATAAATGTCAGGCAACACGATTCCTGGCTGCATGTCAATATCCATGGATCACTGGATCTTAGTAAGTTGTAAGGAACACTATATTGAGTCCAACATTTAGTTTAAATTGATAAAATTGTTCATTATAGTCGCATTTTCGCAGTTTCCCCTATTAAATCCAGTCACGCAGCAGTTCTTTTGCCACTCAGTCAGGCTGAGGGGGGTTGTTTTGGCGGGAAAGTCACGTCAATGCATTCCCTCTATAGTTGGATGTCATTTAATGTTGAATCAGTCATGCTAACGTGCTTTTTCACTGTTTTAGGTATTTGTGGAGGAACATTCAATGCCACAGCATCACCTCAGACCATCACATCCCCGTTTTATCCCAGTGCCTACCCACCGTTCAGTAATTGCCGCTGGGTGCTGGATGCTCCTTCTCAGGAGGCGGTGAAAGTGTCCGTTCAACAGTTTCAACTGGAGTCCAGCCAGAGCTGCACCAGCAACTTCCTGGAGTTTAAGGACTTCCCTGTGGTAAAACCCAATCGCCCCTAAAATTGTCCTACTAGCTTACTAAAGCAATTTAGTATCTCTTCACAAGTCACAATACAGGGTTATTTATAGTTTTGTTGTAGTTTTATTAATATTTTGAATTGGCTTTTTATATATATTTTTATATTTTTACTTTCCATGTGAATTTTAGTTGAATTTTTAGTCATTTATAGTTGAATTTTTAGTATATAAATATAAATATATATATATAAATATTGCTTTTAGGTTTCAATTACTTATCATGTATCCTCAAGTGGCTTACTGCTTTATTGAAATTTGCTGCCTTCACTTATATGTTGTATTCTCACAGCATGTTTAAAATAATTGAAAACTATTTGTTTGATCTTTCAGGGAGATTTTGGACAGTCTCATAAGTTCTGTGGCGTAGACTCACATGTGCCAGATTTCTACAGTTACGGCCGCACCATGCACATCACCTTCAAATCAGAGGCCTTCGTGACTGGGAATGGATTCAGCCTTACCTATCAGGTGGCAGGTGTGTTTTCCCATATGATTCGAAAACAAAAGCTTTTAGGTGTGATTATATTGTCATGTGTGTGTCTGTATGTGATCTTTCTGCAGGTTGCAGCAGGGTTTATGAACAGGAATACGGTTACCTTAAGAGCCCAGGCTGGCCTGATATATATCCTCATAATCTTGAATGCAACATCATACTCCAGGCCCCTCAGAACAGTGCCATCTCTCTGTTCTTCTCTAGTTTTGATGTGGAGACTCATCCTTCCTGCAACTTTGACTATCTCGAGGTGAGCATAAACATACTGAACCATCACCATATAAAAAAAAAAGTTAAGAAATAAAATAAATGTTCAAGTCATATTGGAAAGGTTGTATATATATGAGCAGAACTGAAATAAAATAAGTTGAAGTAATAAAATTACAAACTGAAATGCATAGAAATTAAAGCTAAATAGAATGATGAAAAATGGAAAATATGAAAAAAATAACATTTAATGTTTAATTCTGCAATCTGTCTAGATATCATACTTTTTTGTATAAAAACGCGTAAAGTTGCCATGAAATAAAAATTGACAATTCTTATTATTTATGTAATATTGCAGTGTTTATTATAAATTATGTTTCTGTGCACTTTCATGTGCCCAAAGGTTTAATCAAAAACCTTATCCTTCTCTTCCCCCTGGAAACTTCCTGTCATGTGATATGGCGCAAGGGCGGGGCTATCAGGCTCTGTATCCGTTTTGTTAGCAACGCCCAACCTCCAACGAACCAATCAATTCCTGAAGGACGAAATCAAGCCCCACTCTACATTTTATTCTCATTTCAGGAGCCGTTTCACTCGGATATACCTCAAAATTAGGAAAAAAAAGAACAATCGCAACATCCGTTTCATGCCAAGCACATTGCATTATGGGATACAGTACCCAGTGCAGTATGATCTGATGCTGTTCAATACAGATCATCCATAAAACCTGCATATGATATTATGCTATGCTAGCCCTTCTGATGATGATGATGATTTTACTGTAGCTGTCTAATGTATATTTCTTTCTGTAGGTCAGAAACGGCAGTACCGCCACATCGCCTCTGTTAGGAAAGTACTGTGGTAGCACACTGCCAAATCCTGTCTTCCCGGGAACCAACCAGCTCTTCCTACATTTCAAGAGTGACTTTTCTACATCCCGCAACGGCTTTGAGATCACCTGGACTTCCTCTTCACAGGGTGAGAAACGCACCGCTAATCTATATTTGCAACGATATCCTTAGTCCGATACTGCTGCTGCTGCTGAGAGTCCTAACTCATGTGTGTGTGTGTGTCCAGGATGTGGAGGTGTGTTATATGGAGACCACGGCTCTTTCGCCAGTCCAAACTACCCTGGCACTTACGCCAACGGCACCTCTTGCGAGTGGGGAATCAGGGCTCCTAGTGGCAGATTAGTGATAATCACATTCAACCAGATCAGCATTGATGACCCAGGAGACTGCGAGAACAACTACTTGAGGATATATGACGGACCAGATGCCAATTCACCAGTTGTTGGGCCGTACTGTGGATCGGTATGTGTGAACTCTTACTGTGGTTATTGCAAAATCATAACACTTCTGTTAAGCATCTGTATTACTATTTAATCATAGATTTATACTACCATTAAAAAATGTGGGGACAACCTGATTCTTTTTTTTTTTTTTTTTTTAATAAATAATTGTATTCAGGACACTTTAAATTGATCAAAAGTGACAGTAAAGATATTTAATATTCAAATATATGCTGAGCTTTATTTTCTTCAAAGAATCCGGAGAAATAACATACATAAAATTATTCAGAAACACAACTGTTTTCAACATTGGTGATAATATGAAACGTTTCTCGCAAATCATCATATTAGAACGATTCCTTAAGGATAATGTGACACTGAGCAATGATGCTGAAAATTCAGCTTTGCATTACAGGACTAAATTACATTTACACTATATTCATATAGTGATTGTTATAATATTTTACAATATTACCGTTTAACTGTATTTTTGATCAAATAAATGCAGAGATTTCTTTAAAAATGCTTTAAAAAAACGCTAGTGTATATGCACATTTTTTCTATGGATATATAATTGTTCTTTGTTCTTTTGTAGGAGACAAATATCGCCCCTTTCAGAGCATCTTCAAACCTTGTGTTTGTGAAATTCTCTGCCCAGTCTGCCGTTCTTCCGTCCGGATTCAGACTCACATGGAGAAGCTGAGAAGAAATTCAAGAAAAATTCACACAGAAATATGTGAACACACTTAGCAATCCTAAACATTGAGTGAAGAATCGGCAAATCAAACATAAATAATATATAATGAATCCTCATTTGTAGATAATTGAATTTATGTACTGTATGTATTTTTTATGCTTTTTTGGAAAATAAAGATGTTTAATGTAGTAATTGTGTGGTGAAGGCAGCTTTTTTTTGACAGTCGGTAAAGACGTTTTAAATTGCTGTCATCTCTTCTGTGTTTTTTCAACATAAAAAAATAAGCCAATACTTGCACTCGTTTCAAAAGCTGTGAATGTGTGGCAGTGTTAAATATTGTTTTCACTGTCTGATATCCTCAGCTTCTCTCTGGACTTCATTCACACAGCCCACTCTGACATCTCAAGCCTGACGCATTATACTTTAAGGGTGATGATGAAGCTGTCAGAGGAAGAAACAGACTTCAGTGCTGTCTGCTCGGTAGAGGGAGACAGACTTCAGCTTTCTTCATGCAATGCTTCTATATAGAGAAAGCAAAACAACATTTCATCATATATTTAATTTCTTCCTTCAAAACGCGACCAAATACTCCAATCAAGGTCAAAGAAGAGTGTCTGATCAACAGAAAAACAGAGCTTTGAGACATTACCATCTGGTATTAAGGCCTTTCTCACGATTTTCACAAACATTTTATCATAGTTTTCCCTTAACCCAACAAGGTCAAAGTTCATGAGAAGCTCTGTGTTTAAAAAAATGTGTTGACCTTGGAAATAGTGCAAGAAAATGGCCTCAGGAGACCTGCAATGAGGGATTTATATTTTATCGTTATATTACAGTAGATAAAAATTACAATAAAATCATATATATATATATAAACTAATGTTCCCTATTTAAAAAAAACAAAAAAACAATTGACAAACCATAAAATCCACATTCATTCTGGACATACAACAGCTCATATTGGCTAATCTGCTGGTGGTCTGCGCTGCTGTATACAGTTCCTGAGGCACATAATTTGAGACCACCTCATAAATCAAAGAGCAGATCACTCAGACATCCACACATTCCCACCTCACTGCCCACTTTGCTCAAGTGTCAGTGCTTATTGCTCCTTTATGTAGATTCTAATAAAATACACACCTCCCCGTGCCCTCATGCCATGTCTGAATGCGTCCGCTCTCCATTGGCTTCTGGCCGAGGGTGTTGGTTAAAGATTTTACAACATAAACAAGCTTTGCCCCTGGAATCCAGAACTCCCGCTCTGCAAAGCAAAGTTCAAACATGCTGAAGCATCTGTTGCCACTCACCAAATATAATCAAGCCTATAAATAGAGCCACTGTTTGTCAGTCCCCAATAGAAATGATCAACCCTGCAAGAACCAGACACAGACCGAGAGACAGGCAAAGGAAGGACCGAGCCCAGACCAAGATCCAGTCTGTTGATGGTTCCACCTGGGACCAAAGGAACCCAAAGGAAAAGAGAAGTGTTTCCATTCCTCTGCCTCATGCTAGGGTTCTGTAGGAGGAGGAGACAGAGAAGACTCATTTTGCTGTTCCATCTTGTGTAGACGTCTAAACAATGTGTCTTTCTTGGAAGGTAGGTGATAGCCGGGGATCTGGGACCTGCCTCTCCAAGACACCTGCTGGATTCACTAATACATTATTCAGATGGATAGATATTTTGAGGGGAAAGTGCTCTTTGTAACAGATATTCATATAACTGTAAAGTATGTAAGTATTTATTTAAGTATTTATACACGTTGGATGTTGGTAGCATTTCTCGTAAGGGATTTTCTCTGTTAATTAATTACTTTTAAAAAAATCAAAAGTATATATTGATATATATATATATATATATATATATAATCACTCATATAACATTCAGAAAATTCAACATGTTTACAAATGTAGGCTATATTCAACATTTTATATAGCCTATATATATTCAACATTTATATTTTGATAATTTATATATATATATATATATATACATAGAGAGAGAAATAAAATATTTTCTATTCTTTGTTACCATAAACATGAAGTGCATTAGATAATACATTCAGTCAGGGTTACATTACATGTGGTGTGTGTTTGGATTTGTTCTGAACAGGCTTTTGTGAGATTTACCCTTTTCACTAATTTGAATATAGCCTAACTAATTTTATTTATAATAATGTTGCTTTGAATACAAATGTGAATAATTCTCGGTAGATATTAAAATAATACAAGCATTATTTTTGCATCAATAATATTGTGCGCGCGTCGATACTTTTCTCGTCTTTTCTTCATCGATTGATTCGCACTCGTGCAGCGGCGCGCATTCTGATTGGACAGTTGTGTGCCTTTTTTCAACGATTTCACTGACTCTCTAGCAGCTGATTGGACAATGGGACAGAATTCTGCTTGACATTCTTTTCCTTTCTCTCGACCCCGGAAATACCCTTTTAAGGAAGGAATGCGAGACTTTTACAGACATACTATCAACTTCCGGTTGGGTGTGAGCGACTGTCTTGCTTAAAAAGATCTGGTTTTACTGCCCGGAGGGCCTGGATATTTGTTGTCTGTTTTTCCTTCATGCTTGCGTATTTTCCATACAGTTAGGTAAATACTGAGTGAGTTCTTTCTGATTTTAATGACTAGATTTGAACCGCGACTTGAGGCGAAAGTGGCAAAACTCTATTCGTAAGATTCTCTGCGTGTATTCGGTTCTTTTATCGGTTCATCTTTTCTTGTAGAAAATGTCAAAGTCCCTAAAGAAGATAGTGGAGGAGAGTCGTGATAAGAATATCCCGGAGGTGGACATGTGTGACAGAGGGATATCAAACCTGCTGGATATTCCTGGATTGTGTGAGTCTGCTGTATTCAGTCTGGACAGTTTCTTTACAAGTTTTATATTGTGCTAATGTTAATAAACTTTATGCTAATGTTAATTAGTTTTGTTTACACTGTAAATATGTGGCTGTCAATCATAGTATGTGGTGTCTATTTACAAAAGTAGGAGATTAGTGGCGTCATCACAATGACGTCATCATGCAATCACATCAAGTAAACGTGTGTCTTTTTTTAATTGTTTTTATTTTGTAGTCACCTTGTCCAACATAACCCAACTGGTCCTGAGCCACAATAAGCTGAGTGGTAAGTTCTTGTCTCAATAGTATTTTTTGCTTTTAATTTGAACATGTTACATAATTATATACAGAAAAATGCATTACGTTTTTGAGAGATGGTAAAATGGATCTGTAAGTTTTATAGCATGGCTGTTTCTAAGTTTGAGTTAGTAATGGTTACTAAGGAAAATCTCCGGGTCTTTTGGATTTGCAACTTATTTCCCAAGTAGAAATCCAATAGGAAACAACCAAGTTCCAAATGATTGGGGAGTATAAGTGATTTGTTGAATTTTTGGAGTTAAACTAGTATTTGCTTGATTTATTTGATATGCTTTTATCACCTTTCATTAAGTTAGATTTAATTTTTACTTTTATTTTATTATATTGAGACTGCAGGTTCATGAACTGGTTAACTCCACTAGAGGGCTCTCTTGTCTTTGTTGATCACTTGATTTTAGGTTCTGCTCAGTTTAAGTACCACAATAATAGCTAGTGAACAATAATAGTATATGTAAAGAAAATCTTCACTTTAATTTGTGAACATTTCTTAGCTTTTTTCTTTTAAATGTGAGTTTAATAATAATCTTTGAAAGCTGAGAGTTATTAGGAGAAATAATATGTTTGTATCTTGTTTTCCCCACCCACATAATCGTTGGGTCCTTGGTAATCGCCCCAAACCACGTTCACTCTCATCTGATCTGAACAGGAAGTGTTTGGTTGGGGATTTGTTTGTTTATGCAGGAATCGTTTCTCTTAATCTCCATGAAGATCCCAGTGTGATAATGCACATTTCTGTCAGGTACCGTCTGAAGTAATGATCAAAGCCGTTTAATATGATTTATAAGATTTTAAGATGAGGACCCGTTACGGGTCACACCGCTTGTCTGAGGCTGATTAAAAAAGGGAGAAAGCGAAACTGTATAGATGCACAGTGGGGTCCAAAAGCTTGAGACCACAAGCAAAATGTTTTATTTAATATTATGTTATGTTAAATTATAATTATACTCTATAGAAATGATCAAAGCCTTTTAATATGTTTTTTTTAATGTTCGCTTGTCTTTAGCTATATTAAATGAGGGAGAAAATTAAACTTTAGCCTGAGGCCACTACAAAAATAAATGTGAATTGAATTAAATACATATTAAGAAAATTATTATATTGTCAAAATCTATAAATCTGAATAATCTATGTGGTCACAATTCACAATATTAAAAAAAAAAAAAGAAAAATACTATCTTCACCCAATAGGTGATGGAGTGTATTTTTATACCTCTTTCCCCCTGTGTATTCCACACCACTCTGCATTTTCTCCTCTGTTCCTCTCCTCTCTCTCATCCTGCCTACTTAAAGAGCAGAGACAGGGAATCTGCCATCTTTTGAACTTTTCAGGGTAGTCAGGAATTACAGTGACATTTGGAACCCTTTCATTAGTGGCTCATGAGTAAAGCAGGGCTGCTGTTCGGCCCGGTCAGGCATCAGCTCAGGTAATGAGACCGAGAGGAGAGAGGGGGAAACCTTTCTGCTCCATATAGCCGTGTACTCTTTGTCCTATTACCATCAGCATTTCTGCCTGTTTCTAAAGGCTCCAATAGGGTGCGAGCGTGTACACACACACTCACACTCTCACACACGCATACATTAAACTTGTGTTTACAAGCAGTTTTGTACTTGCAGCTTGTACATAAAAAGATATTTTCAAGCAGCAGATCTAGAGCCCTGTCTGTGGTATAAGAAGATAAAGTGTAGACGTCTGGTAGAGGCATGTGTCTTAAGGATGGAAAAGGCCGAACAGATCGATCTTGTGTGTCATTTGGAGAGGAGTAGAGGGACCCTGACATGGGCGCAGAGTTCAGTGTCCTGCAGTGTCTCTTGGTACGTTTACATTTCCAATGAGACACTGGGAAATAAATCGTTTCGTTTATAAGCGAAAAGGTCAGAGGATTGATGCAAACATTGGGTTTTGAAGGGTCCAACTGAAACTTACTCAACTAGCATGGACACTATTTTTTTATGTCTAAAATGTACATTTCTCTTACACTTTTACTGTTGTGGGGGAAAAGTCATTAAACACAATTATATATTATGTGTGTGTGTGTGTGTGTGTGTTTATATATATTTTTGAGAGAGAGAGAGAATTGCGTATGCATGAATGGATGCGTGTGGATGTTTAAGAACTCTTCAGACTATTTTAATATTTATTTGTATATTTATATTAGGGCTGTCAAACGATTAATCATGATTAATCGCATCCAAAATAAAAGTTTGTGTTTACCTAATATATGTGGGTGCACTGTGTATAATTATATATATATATATATATATATATATATATATATAAATACACACACATGCATGTATATTTAAAAAAAAAAATTAAATATAAAATATTTATACATTATATAAATCTATATACATGAAAATATTACTTAAATATATACAAGCATGTGTGTGTATTTATATATATAAAATAATTATACACAGTGCACCCACATATATTACGTAAACATAAACTTTTATTTTGGATGCGATTAATCACGATTAATTGTTTGACAGCCCTAATTTATATTTGACAGACCGAAAATAAGATTTTTCATTCACTGGTATTGATGTTTGTGTCTATATAATAAATTGGCTAGTATTTAAATACAATCTCAAAATGACCAAAAATCAAGCTATTAGTCTCTAATTTGAATGTACATAATAATAATAATAATAAATTAAGTCTTTAATTCTTAAAGCAGCATTATATTACTTTTGAAATTTTGCTCTCGGGGTCCCCCTACAGTTGGGAAACAGTATTGTCTTCTACTAATGTCGTAAAATCTGTCATGATTACACTCGGGAATACACACATGCATTTGTTGACAAGCGATACCCCCGAATTCTGCAGAAGGAAGGAGTTCACACATCTTGGGCGGACTCCAGTGTTGCGTGTGAAATGTCTTCATCTCAGGAAAATTGGCATATATTTCAGCATGTCTTATGAATATAGTGTCATGGGCTTTATTTTATTTTTTTTAAGTCAAAAGATTGCGTAGCTCACGTCTACAAGCCAGCGTCTTTATAGTGACGTTAGCCTATTGGTTACTGTTTTACGTAATGGATATGCTAATTCAATTCAATGTTTGTTGGCAGATAATAGCCATGACGTCAATATTATAATATCAAGCTACCATAGATGAATCTGCAAATTTGAAAAATCGATTTGCATACTTTTGACACTTTCACCAGAAAAATAAGCAACAAACATGACTATCAGCCTGCACTGCAGACATAGGATAGTTATCCTGACTGATTATTTTGTTCGTCTAATCATGTTTTTATTTACTTGCAAGAATGTAGCCCCTACCAAACTCAGTAATCAGTATACTTACGTATACTTTCGGATTTTCTCCAGTCATTGTTAAAAAACAAGCTAATAATACTTGCTAACTAACGTTAGTGAAGCGGCCAGAGGGATCGTTCTGCCTCCACCTAAGCTCCGCCCACAAAAAAAACCCGTCTCCATGTTTTCCAACTGAAAAGGGGTCTATGGCAGACCTGTCATTCAACCTCTTGTAAGTCGATGTACCATCTCAAGGGTTTTGGAAAAATATTATAAAGGTCGAAAAAGTTACATAGTGCTGCTTTAAATAACATGCACATGTACTGAATAGGGCTCTGAGAATGTACTGACATAACATTTATTATTAAATAATTGATGTATTATGTGTTTAAATTATTACATTGTTAAAAAGAAACATCACTTTACTATAATATTAAATAGTAAATAGTAGTAGAAGTTGTATTAAATGAATCTGCTAATAGCGAGGGCTGTGAGAGCATGTGCGTTCACGCTTGTGTTTCCTAGTTGGATTTGTGAATTGTTTGTGTGACGGCTGAATCATTTGTTCCTCCGTGTCTGGCGCGGGGCAGCTCTCGTTGATCTCTCTGGAGGTATTCGTGTCATGCTGTTTGTGTAAACCTCTCCCACCTCCCCTCCTCCGTAATGAGGGGCCATTGATCAGCCAGTAATCGGATAGAGCGCCTGTTCGGCCCATCGATCTCTGTCGACAGCAGGAGGGGGCAGGAGGGGTGCTGCCGATGAGCCGTTATGCTAAGGCCTCCATCATTAAAGTGTCAAATCTATCGCTGGGGGAGGGACCCATAATTGAGCCATCAAAGACGGGACGTCTGTCTGCTGACTCTGATAATTAGCCTCTGTTCGTTAGACCTCATCTCTCGTTTGGGAATGCTTTACCTTGAGGATTGTATTGGTGATTATAATACAGTCAATTGAAACGCTTTGATTGATTTAGATTGATGATACCTGCAGATTTGAAGTTGTTCTTGTTTATTAGTTTATCCTTTCTCTCTCTCTCTTTTTCAGGTGTGCCTCCTAACATTGCAGACCTGAAGAACTTGGAGGTGTTGAACATGTTTAATAACCAGATTGAGGAGCTTCCAACTCAGATCAGTAGCCTTCAGAAACTGAAACATCTGAACCTTGGGTTAGTCTGATGTGTCATCGTTTCTCAGTTTGTTTTGCCTCTTCTCTACTTTTCCCTCTTTGTTTGTTTTGTCTGTTGTCTATTATACTTTCATTTCTTCTCCTCTTGTATCCACTTGTCTCTTTTCTTTAAATCTTCCTGTCTCTTCTCTTGTGTTCCTCCTCTTATCTTTTTTCCTCGTCTCTCTTCTCTCGTCGTCTCATATTTTCGCCTTTTCTTTTTTCATCTCTTCTTAACTTTAGTCTCTTCTTTCCTACTTTTTTCTGTCTCTTCTCCTTCCTTTCTTCTTTTTTTCTCGTATAATTTCACCTCTTCTCCTTTTGTATCCTTAACTTTTCTTCTCGTGTCTCTTCTCTTCTTGTCTTATCTCTCAACGTGTTTTGCCTCTTCTCGTCTTTCTTTTGTATCACCTCTCTTACTCTTTCCCCTATTTTCTTTTCCTCTTGTCTCTTATAATTTCATATCTTCTACTCTCATATCCTGTGTCCATGTCTGTTCATTTTTCTTCTTGACTTTTTTTCCTGATCTCTCTTATTTTGTTGTCTCTTCTCCTCTCATATACTTCGCCCTTTCTTTCCTTCCTTTCCGTTCCTCTTGTATGTTCTCGTCTTGTTTTGTCCCCTCTGCTCGAATATTGTATTTTCTCCTCCCGTCTCCTCTGGTTTTCCGAACCATAAATCTGCTAATTTCTGGGTCAGAAATCGTTCCCAAAGATCATGCCTGCATTAACGGCGTTAATAATTTCATATTGAGGAGGATCATCATTCTAGTATATGTTGTTGATCAGACACACTGGCTATCAAAGCATATCTGGTTTAGGAATGGTTGTCTTTCTTTTTTTTTGTGAGGTTAAGAAGCCTTGACAGTGGCAGTGCCGCTGTCTTCCTCTTTTCTTCTTCCTCTCTGACTCTCTTCATCCCTGGTGTTTAGAGCCCACCTGAGCCCCACCCGAATCCCAAGGGTTCTCCTTTTCCTCCGAGGGCGGAGCCTCCTCAATGTCACGCAGGATTAAAGCGCGGCACAATCTGCCCCGCGTCTGACACCGCACATTTTCATCGATTTGCTGTCAGACGCACCATTTCTACACATAATCTTGAAAACATAAGCCGGCTTGTTGTATTCCCGGCCGCTACTCTCGACTCAAACTTGAGGATGTGTGTGTGTGAGCGTGCGGCCGCCCGTTATCCTGATCTCATTTGTCAAAACAATTCCCCATCTTGTGTAATTGCTTCGCAAACATGTGCTGGATCAATTTGTTTGTTTCTTTCAAATCCGTTGCTAAAGTTTCATTGTCTTCATGGCAACCCAGTGCCATTTGAAAGCGAGAATGAAAGAGACGGAGCACAGACGCTTAAATAAGCAAGAGTTAATCAGCATCTGATTTGGGCGCCCCCTTCTCTCTCTCTCTTATTCTCTGTCTCGCTCTCTCTCCCGTGTTTTATCCACGTCGTCGGGCACCTTGAGCCTTTCTAATTTCAGATTCCATGTTCTCTGTCGGAAGTTTTCAGCCAAAATTTAATTCGCTACCTTTCAAGGGCAAATAAGATTTTAACATTTTTAATTTTGGTGTGCTAACTGAACATTCAACTTTCATTAAGAAATACCTTGAGTTTTTATATGTATAAGAAGTGGTGACTAAATGTCTGAAACCATTGAAAATCTGGTTTTCACATATACACTACTATCAAGTGTTGATTTTGAGATCAGTCTCTTATACTAACCAAGGATGCATTTATTTGATCAAAAATACAGTAATATTGTGAAGTATTTTTATAATAATAAAAATGCTTTCTATTTTAATATATTTAAAAAGTATATTATATTCCTCAGTTGGCAAAGCTGGACGTTCAGAATTATTACTCCCGTCTTCAGTCACATGATCCTTCAGAAATCATTCAGAAATTGATTTGATTCTGATTATTATCATCTTTTCAGGATTCTTTGATAAATAGTTAAAGAGAACAGCATTTATTTGAAATAGTAATCTTTTGAAATCTAGTCACATGAATGCATACTTGCTGAATAAAAGTATTAATATCTTTTTAAATAATTCAGACCCCAAACTTTTGAATGGTAGTGTAAATTAAATCTGTAAATTTGATATATATACCAATTATTTAAAAAGATTTTAATACTTTTTAAAAATACATTTTAAAAAGAAATTAATACTTTTATTAAGTATGCATTTAATTGTTCAAAAGTGACTGATTTCAATATATGCATATACATATATGCATGTTTTAGGAATTTGACCAATTAAAAACTAAGAAGTTTTATGACATAAAATCAGTAATGTATTTCAGTCATTAATGCAAAAGGGGGACAAATGAAAAACAGACATTTTTAAATCTGTATTTTTTTACCCAAATTGTTATGCTGATAATATAATTGGTAATTGAAAATGTTGTATAATTTAAGTAAAATTAAAAATGGAATTGGTTTCACACCTTCACTAGTGATCTCAGACTTTTGGTTATAAATGTGAGAAGATCTGTTGAGTTGCATTATCAATCTGAAATATCAATCAAAATCAGTGAGATGGATCTGTGCGCAATGCATGTCTCTGTCTCATGTCTTCGAGTAGGTCGGCTAAGGATTTTCAATGGATTCCCTGTCAAGAATTGATGGGTGTTTTATAAGTGTGTATCTGCTTGTGGACGTGTGGTGTTTTTTTTTAAGCTGATGATTTGGTTAAAATGGCATTTTTATGGTCTTCATGTGTAGGATGAACCGGTTGAGCACTCTTCCACGAGGGTTCGGATCTCTTCCGGCGCTGGAGGTTCTGGATCTGACATACAACAATCTGAATGAGTCCTCACTGCCCGGAAATTTCTTTTACCTCAGTAAGTCTGCAACACACACACAATGTATTAGCAGTATAACCTGCATCAATCTTACTAATTTATAACAAAGGACTGACTATTCATAGACCACTTGATGCATATTACAAACTAAAATAAAAAGAAATATAGAAAGGGGAATGCTGCATTCTTATTGGCTGCAATTTACAAGTGTTAGTTTAAAAAAGGTCATACTGGATTAGAACAACACCAGGGTGAGTAATTTATGACTTAACTTTCATTTTAGGATGAGCTATCACTTTAAGGCCCTGATATACTCATGGTGAATTTCTTTTTCGTTCTTCGCTAAGGGCTAAAAATAATTTTATTATTTTAGGCGCGTGGGTTCCCTCGATCGAAAAGTTATGCTTTTTCCCCATAGACTTGGAAAATCGCAAAAAATAAGATCTGTGTTCAACAAAGAGTTGTGACCCTTACACGTTTCGTCTATCAAGATAATCTTTACAAGTTAATCCAAAATGTATACATTTTGAAGCCTATATAAAGTAAAAAAAAAACACAAGCAGACACAATAAAGTTTAAAAAAACCATAAGCAGGTTATAACTGGTGTGTTTTATGTCATAGATCAAAACCGGGAGTGCTAAAATGCTAACTCACTTCTGCGTTTTGGCCTACAAAGTGACGCGATAACTTCGGCACTCTATTATGTCACACCAGTTTGATTCTTGTTTGAGCTTGAAGTATATCGGGAATTTTAAATCTCGTACTTTTTTAGTGTAATTTAATCAAAAGAAGCAACATTTATGATATTCATTTATGGGATCATAAATAAATGAACAAATATCAGATTTAAATAATGGTTAGAGATATTGAGGATTTCAGTCCTTCCCCATTAAATTTTAAGGAAAGAAAATGGTGTCACCAAAATGGTCATCAAGTGAATTCTATATCTTTTTTCTTTTTATTTGACCAAAGTTACCTTTTTTGACTACCATGTCAACAGGTTTTTAGTAATTCCCACTTGCATTCTTGATTATTTTTGTGAGATTATTGATTTCAGAGTGGTTGGTCTCTGAAATAATACGGGTTCCAGTCAATTTAGGTAGTTCTTTAGCAGAATAAGCTGCAAGGAGGACCAGACTACCTACTAACTATATGCTAACAAAATAACTGTTAACTTCATCATCTAATCCTCATCAGTCCAATCAGCTGGTCCCGTCAGAGGATACTGATGAGCAGTGATGGGCTCTAATAACCTGTTATTTTAATGGCAGCCACATAATGAAAGCACCCTCTTAACGTTAATCAAGGTCTCTCACACACACACTCCCAAACTGCTATTTATAAGTGCTGTTTGGAGAGTGGCTGTCATATCGGCTATGATATGACATATAAAAAGATATTACATCATTTGTGCCGAGGAGCATTCAATTACTAAATGGATCATCTATGGGCACATATATTTTTTATGTGCATTATTGAATATATATCTATTTATTGATTCCTTTAAGCTGTTGAACATTTTAGAGGTGTATTATTGAATATATATTTATCTATTGATTCCTTAAGTTGTCGAATTGATAATTCTATGTCACTTTTTGCTCTTTTATTCTATGTTTTTTTCGATGTTTGTTGCGGTTATGTTTATTGTGTTTCCCATGAGTTGTGATGCTGTTGCTTTAACATCTAATGGTCAGGAAGTGGGTGGGGCCACTAATAAAAAAAATTCTTGTAAGTTGTGGCACTATTTGTGTAGGATTTAAAAAATTAATGTTTATTTAATTGGTTTTCTGAACATTTACAGTGTGTATTTGATGCTTTTTGTCGATCTGTTGTTGATATTATGTGTGTGTGCTTGGGTGTAAGATTGTAGCCATGCTGTATCAATCAGAGATGACCATTTCTATTGATCAATGTTTGCAATACTCCTCTAACACACACACACACACACACTTAAACTTACACTTCTCTCTCTCTCATTTCAGCCACCCTGCGGGCGCTCTATCTCAGTGACAACGATTTTGAGATTTTGCCCCCAGACATCGGCAAGCTGGCCAAGCTACAGATAGTGAGTAATTTATCTAAATTCCCTCTGAAATCAATTGCTTTTGTGGCGGTGCTCTGTGCCGTGTGTGTTGGATTTATTCTCCGCAGTGTGTGTTCTTTATCAGACGTGGTGAGAGGTGATTTAGAGGCTGATCTTCACCCCTGTGCTCGCTAGGATCAGACTGATCAGACTCAATGCAGGGTCACAGTCACATAAAACAGCTAATAATTACAACTTTAAACTTAAAAATAAAATTCAACTATTTTTGGTCAGGTGTTGCGTTAAAATATGGGTGTAATTACACCCGTGATTTTTATAATGCAAGTGTTGGTATATTAAATGGTGCACTCATGTGACATGCTGTCAGTTACCACGGAAAATAATTTTGACTTGTCCTGCAGTTTATCGCAGTGTACAGTAATGCATTTACAATGGATATCAATGGGAAACACATAGCCTGTTTCAAAAGTATAGCCATATATATATATATATAAATCATGCTCTGTAAAACCAGGGACATTTAAGAAAGCAAGTAAGGTAAATTATAAACTTTTCCCACTGTCTAATTCCTCACTCTCTTTTTTCAGTTGAGTTTGAGGGACAATGACCTCATCTCTCTACCCAAAGAGATCGGGGATCTGACTCAGCTGAAGGAACTTCACATTCAAGGAAACAGACTCACTGTACTGCCTCCTGAACTTGGTAAGACTTGAACATGTCCATGTGCGTAACACATGTTCCTGGACCAACATCCTTTATATATTCCCATTAACCAATCAAAGCCTGGCCTTAAAACTGGAGTGTAGTGGCTTATGGATAGGAATGCAAATTAATACACACCCTCATCAACCAATAAAACATCCACACTTACACTTCCAGACACAGCTGTGCGTTAGGGTGACCGCCATCACGAAATTGTGAGCTTTGTCCTGCATTGTGGAAGACATAAACAGTGTCCCACATTTAAATTATGTCTTTATTGTAGGGCTGTCAGTTTGACACGGCATTAACACAAACCGATTTTAACGTTATTAACTTTTTTGTTGCGAGATTAACGGTCTTTTTGGCATAGCAAACTTTGTCGTTGTTTTTTTTTATGCGCTTTTGCAACAGGATGCGCGCCATGAAACCCATTGATTTCAACCCATGGATGTTTTGTTGCTTTGTCAACCAAAGCGCGAGAGCAGCAGCGCGCATACCGCGGTCATAATTCAAAATAGTTCAACTTTTGCTGCTGTGACGATTACCAGCGCGGCCAATAGAAACTTTTTGGCATCCACTGGCGTAGCACTGCGCATTCCGCATCCTGTCTGAAAGCACCGGATCTAGCTAGACCGGAAACACACTTGTTGCGAGCCGCCCAAAAAGTAGGTTAACATTAAGTTTTGAGTGAATGACGAGCGCGAGATGCCGAAATGGATGCCAAAAAAATTCTGAATTAATAAAGTTTACTTTTAAAAAGTTTCCAAATGGTTCCATTGACAGTGTTTTGTCGTTGTGAACTGAGCTGTCATCAAAGCACGTCCAGTCTGAAATACCACTTGATGGCCAAGCACACACACACACACACAGCTGATACGAATTCTCCACCCCCTCGTCAATATCAGGACCTCGTAAGTATTTATTGATGGACAGTTACATTGTGTGAGAGATTATCTGCTCCAAGTGATAATATTTTAGTGTGAAATTGAACACAGTATTGTCAATGTTGTTTTCAATTAAAAACATTTGCATAAAGCAAGCCATCCACTTTTTCATGTTGATAAGAGCGTTAAAATTAGAAAAAAAAAAAATAATGGGACAAAAAGAAATCAAGAGACCTTTAGAATGGATAAATATGTGCGATTAATTGAGAATTAATCGCGAGTTAACTATGACATTAATGCGATTAATCAAGATTAAATATTTTAATCGTTTGACAGCACTACTTTATTGTTTTTTCTCTGAAATTACAATACCACAATAAAATAAAGTACCCCCCCCCCACACACACACACACACACACACACTAAATCACATCAACAACAACAGAGCAGTGACCAGGTTGTCACCCCCCTGTGCATTCTAATTGGCTACAGATTTGTCATCTCTTACGTGATTGGCTGGAAGCTCTGAGGTTAACCCAGGTCGAACTGCTCTCTACCTGAGTGACTTCACTTTGGGAAAACCTCCACACACACACACACACACACACCACAACTGCCCTTTTGACAGTCGTTTTTCCTCCTGGCTTGTTCCATTCCAACATTATAATTTATGATTCTAGTGTACCGGTATTCCAGCATTATGTCAGCACTCACCTCAAGTGTCATATAAATGTGGTGTGAAGGGTAAGTAGACTAAGCGGCTTGCAAGTTTGCAATTATTTTTTAAACATTTAAAGAATCGGCCATTGTCGGCTTGAATTTGTGAGGTGTGTGAAACAAGCTACCGTACAAATAGCAAAATTGTTTCTAGCAACTGGATACCAACACTCTCAACCACTCACTAGCACCCTGACTGAGAGTTTAAAAAAATATTTTATGAGCTTCAACCCTTCAAAAACCTCTCTTTCTTTTGCCAGCGCAAAGCAACACCCTCAACCACCCCACTAGCACAGGACTGAGAGTTCTGCACACGGCACTCAAATTGGCTTCAAATTTTTGTTTTAGGACCTATGTAGTGTTTTAGCAATTGGCAGTTGTTTATTGCCATTCTAGGTGTGTGTGAACGCTCTGGTCAGCAGGTCTTTGTCCTGTGCACTCTGTAGGGGAGACTCTTCCCGTGTGTAGCTTATTAGGACCCCTCTGTCATGTCCCTGTAATCCCACTCCACAGTCCAGCCTCGTTAAGATGTGTGTATGTGTGTGTCAGAGGAGAGCACAGCTAACAAGGAGCAACCAAGCGCACATGCCAAGAGCAGGAAAGTAAAAGGAGAGGAGAAAAAGTGAGGAGAGATAGACAGTCTTTACCATTCAGAACATCTCATGTGTAAAGATGCTTTACTGATGCTTTAAACGGGTTAAAATGTTGAAATGAAAAGAGCATGAGGAGGGTGTAAATTGAACCTGGACCAGATGTCTGCTCGACCAATGAGATGTAGGACGATATAGGACTGTCGTCTAGGTTTTTTAGGTTCAGGGCTGATTTACACTAACGGTCTTGTCTGAGTGCGTTTGTGAGGTGTGGGTCCAGGTTTAATTTCACCCCATCTTTGACAGGCCGCTCAACACTTGCTAATCAGAAACTATTTAATTAGCCCCCTTGTGAGCTGAGATGAGCCACATTAGCACTTTGACCTGTACTTTTTCATCGGCACACTGTGAACTGGTTCTTTACTGGTCTTTGTCTTCACGTCTCATCTCGTCTCTTTTCTTCTCTTCACTTCTGGTCCTCTTTTGTCATGTCTCTTCTCGTCTCATCCCTTTTCATTTTTTTTTTGTTTCTTTTGTTGTTTTGGTCTCGTCTCTTGTTTCATCTCGTCTCATCTCCTCTTGTTTTGTCTCATCTAGAGCCAGACCAATATATCGGCCGATATTAGGCATTTTCCAAAATATCGGTATCGGCAGTTATAATGGCCATTAAATGAATATTTAATAAATAAATAAAAAACAGACGAAACATGTCAATCATCTCTCCTTGTCCTGTTATATTGAAAATGTATGTTTTACAATTTGCAGTATGATGTCATCTATTGTTAAATTATGGCTCATCATAGACTAGCTAACCACAAAGCTAGCTAATGCCACTATTATCAGTGGAAGACCACTAGCGTTAACATTAATGAGCTTGGAAACAACAATGAACTTTTTCTGCCTAAATAAAGTAATGATTACTGTATTTTTAACTAGCATATCTCTAGTTACACTCTAAAAATGCTAGGTTGTTTTAACCCAACTTTGGGTCAAATATGGACAAACCCAAACATTGGGTTAAAAATGTAATAAAAAAAAATTAACCCAATGGCTGGGTTTGTCCATATTTGACCCAAAGTTGGGTTAAAACAACCCAGCAATTTTTAGAGTGTACAGTCCCTGCATTGTAAAATGTAAGTTATATTTGCGAGGAGTGAACATTTAGACATCGAGAAAAAGTCTCAAATGTATCTTGTGCAGAAAAGTTAGCTTTTCTTTTACACGTGTGTGAAATCCAACAATATTTAATAAAAAAAAATATTGGCCGATATATCGGAATATCGGATTTTAAAACCCAAAAATATTTGTATCGGTATCGGCCTTCAAAATCCTTTATCGGCCGGGCTCTAGTCTCCTCTCCTCATTTTTCCATCACACCATTTTATTGCATTTTATTGTCTTATCTCTTTGTGTATCTTCTCTTTTCTTGTCTTGTCTCCTCTCCTTGTTTGATTTTTACTAGGGCCCGACCGATAAAGGATTTTGAAGGCCGATACCGATACCGATACAAATATTTTTTGGTTTTAAAATCCGATATTCCAATAAATTGGCCGATATTTTTTTATTTTTTTATTTCATAAACGCGCAACAAAACATTAACAGATTTCCCTAACATTAGTTATTTGTAGTTCTGTATGAGTTTTAACTAAAATAACATGATAATGCCTTTTAAAAAGAAACTTGTTTCTTTTATTGTCACAACAGAACAGACTGATGATAGTGGCATTTGTGGTTAGCTAGTCTATGATGAGCCATAATTTAGCAATGGATAACGTCATACTGCAAATTGTAAAACATACATTTTCAATGTAACAGGCCAAGGAGAGATGATACAGATGAAATACTTCAGTCACATTGTCGAAAGTTAAAAGGACAGTCAGTCAACTACACTGTAACAACGTAACATAACTATTATGTTTATTATTTTATTTTATTTTTGAAATATTCATTTATCGGCCATTATAACTACCGATACTGATGGTCTGGAAAATGCCTGATATCGGCCGATAATATCGGCCTGGCTTTCTCTCTCACTTTCCCTTTTGGTAAATTTCTAATTCCTCCTCCTCTCTCTGTCTGTAGGTAACCTGGACCTGACAGGCCCAAAGCAGGTGTTTAAGGCTGAGAATAACTCCTGGGTGATTCCCATAGCAGACCAGTTCCAGTTGGGCATCTCTCATGTCTTTGAGTACATCCGCTCAGAGACCTACAAGTAGTAAGTGAATCTCTCCATCCTTCTGTGCTGTCAAACATCCAGGAGCATGTGCAGTGAATCTGAGTGACACAGAAGAGATGGTATCTCGATGGTTAGGGAAAGGTTGAAGGTTCGGTCCCCAAAAGTAGTGACCGAGACTGATCATCTTGCCTACCTCCAGGTTTAAAAACTCTTCAACACCTGCATCATTCACTAAAGAGTCTTTTGGGTGTTTGCTTGACGTATTGCTCAGCCCGCGGTCAGATGTGCCGGTGTTCATTTCAACAGACGCTACAGCTCCAGTCTGTTAAACACGATGCTAGTCGTGGAACTCGTATTAGATCAAACGCACATCAGCAGACCTTGATTTAGACAGACTCGATGGGTCTTTAACTAAGAGAAATGTCCTGAAATGTCTTGCTAAATGCAAAGTATAAATTTAGTCCGTCTATACAGGCCAGTTTTATTGTGGCACATATTTTTCTGGAACAACCCTTAGGACTGTGATGAAAGAGAGGAAAGGTGCAGTTCTCTTATTATTTCAGGATCTGATGATTTAATGCACAATCAAACTAATTAAAATGAAAGCTCGAGGCGTTACCCTAAAAGTCTTGTCGCTCTCTCTCTTTCGTTATCTCTCTCATTCCTCTTACATACTATAAAATTATTCTGCAAAAAAAAGATTTATTTGCATTAGTTTGACTTTTGCATCGGGTGACAGCATTGGCCGTAAGGGAAAGTGGCCATACAGCGCAGCTTTTTACTGCAAAAAAGTATGAATTTTTATGTGGACAAACATTTTTATTTTAATATTTATTGGTTATTATGTATATATTGTATATAATAGTAATAGCAACATATCTAGTGTGCATATACTGTATATTACGTTATAAATATATAAAAATATTAAAATTGAACATGCTACTATAAAAGAACATGCTAGTATTTATTTTATAAATTTATTTTTAAGTTTGTGTTCACATAATATACAGTATCTGGATGCACTGTGTATAATTATTTTATATATATAAATACACACACATGCTTGTATATATTTAAGAAATATTTTCATGTATATACTATATATAATTTATATTATATATAAATATAAATATGTTTTTTCTTAAATATACATGCATGTGTGTGTATTTATATGTACAAAATAATTATACACAGTGCACCCACATACATTATATAAACAAAAACTTTTATTTTGGATGCGATTAATCACGATTAATCATTTGACAGCCCTAATATATATGTATAGGTATATGTATGTTTGTGTATGTTTATGTTTTATAGTTTTATATAATATAAAAACAGTGTATATTATAGTATAAGTAAATGTAATTGCAGTATTTCAGTCGTATGTTACTAAACAAATATGGCTCAAACCTGACACAACCTGATGTAATCCCTTTGACCTGGGGGAAGGAAGTTTCCAGACTAATTGTAGTGTATCTTTCATGGCCCTGTTCCACTTACCAATCCCCCTGAACAGGAGAGGCAAATCCCCCTCTGTTTGATCATTTAGCTGTGCCGCTGTGCCGCTGTCTGGAGAGGACCGTCGTAACCCACTTACCGGAACTGATCTTCCCCTACGGGCACAGTCAGAACCACCACGCATCTCAGTGTGTGCTGACACCGTGACCGCGCGTGTGTGTGTGCACGTCTGCGTAATAATCAGATACCGCTGCTTGAAATGTTTTGAATAGTTTCGATATGTTGACTGCATATCATCCGTTCTAATGCACAAATCTCAATATTTCGCATCGGACACTTTCTGTTCGCTGCTTTGTATCGAAGTCCACGAGGTTTGAAGGTCACGTCGCTGAGAGCTGACATTGCAGATTGGGTTTGATAAATGGGAATTTTTGAGTGAATCAATGCTGTCTGGAGCTGTCATCCATTTTGTGTCAAGCAGTCGTCAAAACTGCCATATGCGTTAGATTTTAGAGTCCGATATCTGAGTCTAAGCAGTTTTGAGCACCATTTATCTTTTGTACTTTGTTGTCCCATTTAGTCAGAATTACTCCTCAAGTTTTAGCGAGGAGATCATCCAGAAGGGTAGCGGTGAAAGATCTGGGCAGGGAACCCAAAGGTTGCAGGTTTGAACTGAAGCCCACCAGGGTTGATCCATGAAGTGAATTATCATCATGTTTACCTAATGTATGTATCATTGGGAGGTTTTACATGGCCAAGTCAAGAAAAAGCATTAAAAACTAGGGGTGTCACGCCACCCTCAAGTCACGATTCGAACTCACGATACGATATTATTGCGATACTCCAAGACATATGGTAAAATGTTAACAAAAAATGTAATGTTGATTTAAAATGCACAATTTGATATTAAATTGGCTTGGATTTGGTGTTGGTAACCCAATGCACAGGACAATAGTGACACCACAATAAAAATATTGATGATTCTGAAGCTGAAAATACAATTATTTTATACAAACATGCTTGCACTTTGTCGCCGACTAGAAATCTTTAAAATAATGTTGGCCGCTTTTTATTGGTAACATAAGACATATGGCATTATCAGGACCCACAAATATTCCCCCATTGCATTATTATACATTATATTCAACATTACATAGAAGTTTAATGACTCTAAAACTCTGAAAACTTGAATTTTTTTTCTCACAAAGTAATTTTCGTTTTAGGTGAACTATATATTGTAACTATCCACGATACATATTTTTGCCTTTTTGTATTGCGATATACTGTGACACGATACATTGTTACACCCCTATTAATTTTACTCTGCTAATGTGACACATTTTGAGGAAAAATATCAGGTTGGGTTTTATTCTTTAGAAATTATATTATAATATACATAATGTAAATGGCAAATGATAACCAATTTTTTTTCAATTCATTTGCTGTTATTAATGTAAATTAGAACAGTAACTAGTTAAACAGTTAACTAAAACAATGGCTATTTCCCAGGTAAATGTGCAAAGATCATGTTGACTGGTCATAAAAAAATATCTTTTATACGTTCTGGACTAAGGATATGAGGATTTTGACACAGAATGAAAGTGCACAAACATTAAGATGCTGTGTGTCTGTTTATGTGCCTTGCTTGCGAATGTGCTCGAGAGAGACAAGTAGGTTGTCTCGCATTAGACAAGTGTTAACGGTGTGTAATTCTCAGTAGGTGTGTGTCCACGGTTCAACAGTTTCATTCTCACCTGCCTAGATGTCCTTCAGCTTCGAAATCACGATACTCGCACCTCTGTCCCTCTCTCTTCGCCATTCCTCATCCAGTTTTCACTCCTGATGGACATTTTCTCATTTAAGATCACTGATCCAGCGTTTCGAAATACCAGTATGTTGAAACAGCGGAAGACAGACACATCCAGGCTTCTTTCATTTTTAATTGGCGGGGGCGTAACAATTTACCCAGGCATGCTCCATCTATTTTAAGTGGGTGAGCACAATATATCGATCCCATTTGGCCAATATTAATGTTTTTTTTATTTTTTTATTTTTTCGACCAGTATTGTTTTTTAATCTAATATGTAATCTCATCAGAGAACCATTGAAACCAACATTTGGCATTGGCTCATTGGCGGGCTCATTTTTATTAGGTTAAAAACTGACGCATTCTACAGAGACCCTAAAGGGACATACAGATGGGGAAAAATATGATATGAGAGGAAAAATACATTTCAATGCATTTGAGTTCAATATACTTCAGGGAGCTTGTCAATCAATATGCGGGTTATTGAAATCGCTTTTTCACTTTCCAATTCGCAATCACGCATACTCTGTGCAAGTGTGCATATTAGGGAGATCACACATTTTTACAAGATTAGATATTTGTTAATGAAGCACCAAATTGTCCGATATCATCCTGTCGGTCATCTATCCTCACTATTTTCACGTGGTAAATGATATCTGATGTAATGTAATGAAACCAGCCCCCGCAGCAAGCCTAACCATGTCCATTTAGGGCCTCCGTAAAATGCGTTATTCATTTGCCTTTCCAAATTCGGAATTAGGCTTCAGACACATCCCTAGTGTATATATAAAGGTGTGTTTATAATAATAGCAAAATTTGCTGTGCTTTTTTTGGCAAATCAGGTATACCTACTGAACCAATCTGGTAGAACTAGTGGGCAAACGTCACCACACTTAATTTAATATTCATGAGCCAAGCCTGATTTTTCTTCCCAGATCCACCCCTGGTTTTAGGATATTATTTTCTGGTTTGGTTGCAAGCGATGTTCCAGTTGATGGCCGTTAAGATCATGAGTCATCTTGCATCTTGAGTGCTGACGTTTTGTCAAATATTTAAGTCATTTATCTTGAATTCACTCCGATGTCTGGAATTAAAACTCTTGACAATGAGTCCTAACCCTCCTCTTCTGTCAGTAGGTTTGGTTTTAGCATGAACAATATATCTGGAGTGGTGGAGGAGGGGGGTAACCTGTCATGCATATTTCATGGGGCGGCTTGTTAACCTGACAGAAGGATCTTATATCTGACTGACAGCATTGGGGAGACTCTTCGTGCTCATAATGCATTAACATATCGTAAAGCCGTCTTCCCGCCATCTTTTATTCATCGCTAACTCTAAACGCTTGTTGACCGCGGTACAACCGCCACAGCTCTCTTCACAGCTGTCCAGGGCTGACTGATAAAACCAACCGCAATTAACTTCCCAGCGGCACACACCCTGACATGCACACATATAGGAAGTCCCGCATCCATCTGCTCGTGGACCAGTGCTATGAGTCAGCGGGAAGGAAAGGTCGCGGATCAGGAATTGTTGCATGTGTGTTTTTGATAAAGAGATATACAGAGACACCTCATTCGGAGACAGATTTGTTAAAAAGCCTCACTCTAAACAATGCTGGGTTGTTTTAACCCTAATTTGGGTCAGATATGGACAAACCCAAATGTTGGGTTAAAATGTAATTTAAAATTTTAACCCAACATTCACTTTCAACTGTAATTTTTTTTTAAGTTACATTTTTAACTCAACATTTGGGTTTGTCCATATCTGACCCAAATTTGGGTTGAAACAGCCCAGCATTTTTCAGTGCTTGACTGTGATTTTAATTTTCTTTTAACATGATTTGTTATATTGACTGAAATAGCTTATCATTCTATTATATAATGCAATATAATGACATAATTTAGTCAATAATAATAACATTTTAGTCGTTGGTCATTTCCAAAATGAATTGTAACAAACAAATAAAAGATTTGTCAACATAAAGAAAAAAAAACAAACAAACGCACTAGAAAACGTTTGCGCATTGTGCTGAAGTGTTGGCTGCTTTTTGGATGTTTCATTATTTTTGACACTGACTAGCACTTCAATCGGTTCACTTAATTGTTTGCACAAAAGTAACTTGTAATATAATGTTTTTATTGTGTATATACCTGCCTCATATAACTCAGTGTTATTTTAGAAGTATTACACTATTACAGCATCAATTTTGCTATAGATTTATATTTCTATAGATTTCTATAGATTCTATAGATTTATATGTTTCTATATTTTAAGTTCTTCAAATTCAACTTATTTTGTCAGTTAGTGGCCAAGGCAAAAAAATCTATAATTTTTAATTAGCGTTGTGTGTTTTTAATCTAAAATTTTATTTTATTTTATTGAGATTTAAAAAACTGTTAATGATAATAACTGATCTAAATAGGATACATTTGTAAGCTTATGAAAGTGTTTGTTATTATTGGTGTTGAGCGCTTTTGGCTCTATAATAACTTGCAAAGCCTTGGGAGACAAACACTGGCTGTGACTGTGGCACCTTGAGACCATCCCAACAAACTGATTGTGTGAATCCATGATTTAAAACATTGTTAGTGCATTAGAGTTATTTTTATCATCATATTTTGTTTTAATAAAGTGGTCACCTGACTTTTCGTCAGTAATTTTATTGATGAGATCGCTGATAATTTACTCCGAGTACAAACAGAGAACATGACAGCATAGTGCCAGTAATGTGATGTAAAAGATCAGTTTGCATAACAGGATTAAAGATGATATCAATACTCTGGAGATAGACTGATTATGAGAGTTACTGTCTGTATTAGTGAAACTGCAATAGAAAATCAAGTGGCTTCATGGTTTGTACAGTGACTTTGTTTCTGTGCAAAGCTGCTGATAGGGACTGCGCTTAAAAATATTTTATGAGGACGAAAGAATTTGTCAATTGTGTTTGTGAATAGTCATCCATATGACACACACACACTGCAAGTGCCTAACAATTACTTTGTGTGAGAAACAGAAATCTCCATTGCAGTTAGTTTGAATATGGAAGAAAGGTCGATTGGGAACACTAATGCAATGAGTTTCTGTAAGTTAAATCCACTGTGCATGTTTCTACGGACAGACTCGTTCCTTTCCATATTCTCTCTAATTATATTCATGCATTGCTGCTTCCTCAGGCCGAGCCCTGCTGCAAAAGAACTGACACCAGCTTTCCCATAATGCCCCTTCCACTCCTGCAGTTTAGCGAGGAAAAGAGTCGGCGTGTGTTTTTTCTTTTGTGTTGTGATAATGTGTCCAAAATGACAAGTGAAACTGGGCTCATATGTGGATCTCTATGAAAAAGTTTATTTTCAGATGAAACTGAAACTGTTTATCTTCTGAATCTCTGTGTTTGATTGCGTCATCAACATGAGTTCTAGCAGCAGTCGTTTACCTCTAGATAGATCACGACTAGCTACTAGATATTAGCCAGATCTACGGCCGCTATTGGATGTTGAGTTGTGCATGCTCATTTCTCCTATTTTTACATTCAGATTACTATTGCCAGTGATTTTCCTCCATATCCTCTCTTTCTGTCTTGTTCTCCCTACATCCTTAAAAGTACATTTACTCGCACACATTTCAATGACCGTAATCTCTCATAACCCTTCTGTTGCTGAAGTGTTGGAGGAGAGTAATTAACTAAATGTGGAAAGAATCTGAGCAGTGTTGTTTTTTCTCTCTAAAGGCCGCGTGTCCACCAAAGCATTTTTAGCACGCTGAAAACGCTAGACGCTCTGCTGTAAACGCCTAGCTGTGGGCGCTTGAGAGCGCTTTGGAGGCGCAGTGGGTTTTTTTTTTTTTTTCAGTTGAGACATTTTGTTGCTATGAAACAGAATATCCGCAGCACAGTTTACTTGTAACTGATTTCGCAGATACAATTTTTTTTTAGTTTCATACTAAATGTATTTTTTTCATCCATTTTCTTCGGTTGGCTCTGCTGGTTGATGTCGTTGTAGAGAAAGAATGTTGTGACAGTTGGTCGGTGTGGTATTAGTCCCGCCCCTCCTCCACTGTGATTGGACGACTGGGTAAAAAGTGACAGTGATGAGTGCTGCGTTTTATCCAAAGTTGAACATTTTTCAACTCCCGACGACCAGTAAAAACGCTGGGCGCACGGCGCTTCAGCGTGAAAAAAAAAAAGCTCAGCGCCTCGTTACGCTCATGGCGTTTAAAAAAAATGCGGAGCTCCCATTGAAAACAATTGAAAACATAGCCAGGCGCGTGGAAAAACGCTTTGGTGGACACACGGCCTAAGGGTTTATTTATTTAGTTAAACTAAATAATAATTAAATTATTCAATTAAATGTATTTAATTAAACTAAAAAATTGAACTAATTAATTAATAATTTAATTAATTAAATATGGATTTACAAGATTGCTCACTACTGCACTATGTTGGTTTGTTTGTATGTATGTCTGACTGTTAAATTAAAAAAAATATTTAATTAAACCAAGAAACGCCAGATTGATGGTAGTGAATCGGTTTGTCCATTTAAATATTTGGAAAGTAGATTTTTTTAGTAAATCTCTTCGTTAGTGCGCTTTATGTTAATAAATTTAAAAAGCTGTCGTTTCAGGAAATTGGCTTGTTCAATTGGTTTATAAACGAATCAGAAAATCTGATTCATTCATTGCAGTAAATAACATGAACATCAACTTCCAACTTTCTAATACTGGTGTGTCTGTTATGCACTGGGGCATGCATAATTAATAAGGTTGCAGCTGTTTTATCATTGATTTTGTTCTTAGGTTTAGTAACTTGCTGTTTTGTGACATCTGGAGTTAATTTTCTACTAAAAATGACACATTCATACTCATTACTCATTACTGTAAGTATTGACATCTCTTTGTTGGGGCGGTGCCACATTACTTATATGTAGAAATGTTGTATACACTAAAAAAAGATATTATATTTAAAGTATTTTTTTTAATTTATGCAATTTGATTTATAGTAAAATTCCATCAAATTAAATAGAATCATCCTTACGTATTTTGATAGAATAATTTGGTAAAATAATACGTAAATATCATTCAATTTAATTTGGTGGAATTTTGCTATTAATTCAATTGTTTAAATCTTTTAAAAAGGCTTAAATTTTTTTTTGAGTGTCTGCAACATCTACTTATTTACTTGAAATAAGTATTGCAAAGTAAACTTAGTAGAAAGTAGAAATTACTCAACAAACTTTATGGCCAATTTAAAGTTACTTATGTAACATTTACCTACTTTGCATGGAAAAACTTAAAAATAAAAATTAAGTTAATTTTACTTGTTTTTTTTTTTTTTTCTCAGTGCACAGTGAAGTTAATTTGATCCTCCTGATACGCTTTCATTGGGATGCCTATTAGAAACCAACAGTATCGTGACTAACTGAAGAGATTAGTTGGGTCTGAGTGTGTGTGTGTGTTGCGCATAGTCTGTATTTGTGTTCTTCTGGAGGTTTTAAAGGTTGAGAGCAGTTCTATCACTCCTCATTAGTCTGAACTCAGACAGGAACTCCTGCTAGAGTTTATCAATAAAAGGCCACGTTAACAGCCCAAACTCAGCAGCCTTTCTGTTTACTGTTCACACCGGCTTAGTAACTCTCAGCCGAACAATGAATGTTTCATAAAACATTCATCTTGTAGATGATCTAATGTAGCATGACTGTATGTATACAAACCAGGTAGAGAAGGGGTGGTGAAGCCTGCTGTGATTGGCTGTCTCATGTCCTGTGCAGTAATGGGGTCGCTCGGTCCTGCAGATCTTGTTGATAATGGGGGCGTCAGGGGAGAGATCAGTTATGAGCCGCTCGTTCGCCATCCGTCTTCATTATTGTCATTTACTCTCATTTAGCTAGTGCATGGATTTCCGTTGGTCCTGTCAGCGCGGATAGTGTTTTATACTGAGATGAGTCTAGTGATTGTGTATTTGTGCTGAAAGAAGTTTAGCTGCAAGTTGCTTTATGTTAAACGGGTACACGAAGTGCTTCCTCATCCTTCTCTTTCTCTCTCTCTTCATCTTTTAAAAGTACTTTTTCTTGAACACTTTTCACACTTATCTCCCACAACCCTGCTCTTTAGTTGCTGGAGAGTAATTAAAAATATATAGCTTAAAGGAATTTGAATATGCGTGGATCAGGACAGTTTGTTAATTTAATGAATCAGAAAGTCTGATTTGCTTTACTGTATTGTTTTGTTTGAACTGGTAATACATAAACGAATCAGAAAAGTCTGATCAATTTTAGCAAATTGGTTCTTTTGAGATTTAGGTCTGCATTGCTTTGCCTTTTACACTAAAATGTACGACAATTGTAAAATTTTACTTAAATTGTTGATCATTTAAATGCCTATATAATTTATATATTACAATAAAAAAATACAATAAATATACATAATATTATACATAAGTAAACATAATATACACTAAACAAAATTATAAACTTTTTTTTTAAATTACAAAATTTAGGTCATTTTGCCCCCGTTCTTCATGAGGACCAAGTTTAGTTTTTTTCTAAACTAATATATTTAGAAGAAAAAATAAATAAATAAATAATATATATATATATATATATATATATATATATATATATATATATATATATATATATATATATAATTTTTTTTTTTTTTTTTTAGAAAAAAACTAAACTTGGTTAAGGTGTTTTTCTGACAAAATTATTTGGCAAAAAAAAAGGCAAACTACAGCTACTGGTTTTATTGTACTATGCAAAAGAAAAAAAAGATAGAAAAACAAAAAGCATTACATTCTCCTCTTTTTGCATGCGTTCATATTTTTTTGTATTACAGCCTGGCCTAAAAGTATTTCCACACAATTCCCCATGTTTAATTATCACTAATAAAATAAAAAAGCTTCAGGCGTGGCATTTACCGCTCGGGTTCAAGCTATTTCAGTTTAGTGTTTGCCACTGCTGTTTTGTAATCTTTGAGTTTGAGGCTTGTTTACCCGATCTCATTCTCATCTCTAATCTCAGATCTCGTGTAATGCAATGGCAGCTGGAACGTCATTTACAAATGACCTCCAACCTCAATGACCGATCAATGATCCACAAGTCAGCCACACATTTATCATTAATTCATTCCCTCTCACCTCTGACTCACCTGAACATGCTTTGGGAGCCACTCTGTGAAAAACACCGTCTCTGACACACACACACACACACACACACACACACACACACACACACTTATGACTGGCCACCCTGACTGTGTTAGACACTCTTGACTCTAACTGAGATTAATTATCCCATGTGGAACTGGAACACTCGCAAGAAAAGGACAGTCTCTGGCTGCGTCTGGGAGCAGCTTCTGTAGATTTTGCTGTCCCGGTCCACTTTTAATTGGCTGTAAATGATGAGGAAAGCAGATAAATGGGGAATAAATCTGTATGTTTACTCTGTAGCTGCTCAGCACTGCAATGCTGCTGTGGTAACATGTTTTCTTAGACCAGGGCCAGATTTTCCCATCCTTACCGGACTACAGTTATGCTGTTATATGAAGATATAAAGAGTGAAATCACAGCTTCATATGACAGTTTCCCTTTTAAAGATGTAGTCGCAACATTAGCTTTGCAATTATCAGGCAAAATCTTTGTTCTCTCTCCAGCTGATGCAACATGCTACAATACTCCTGCTATCATTACCCCCCTCTCTTACCAATATGTCATTATTGTCACAAATAAAAAGATTTGAATTGGTTTTTGCTGCTGAGGAGTACTGGAAAGTTCAATTATGTAGCGAATTGGTTCGTTTGAATGGTTCATTTTTCATTTGAATCATTTGAGATTCATTCATTTGAGATCATTGCATTTTTCCCCCTTTCATTTTTGGCATAAAATATATATTTTTAATTGATTATGGCATACATAATGTACAGCTGGCCGTTTTTACGAAATGATTAAACAGACACAATGATTCAAAAAGAATCAAATGTATATTTGGACAGTTCATTATCAAAATACTTTCCAGATAAAAAAAATCGGCACTTTTTTTTTTAGTAAATCCGCAGAGTGAGACGAGACAAACCAGTTAAGATTGGTCAGTTGACCAAAAAGGTATAAGAAATGTTTTATTACGTGGTTTATCACTGTTTTTGATTTAGCTCCTATAGATTACATTTATGTTGTCAGCCATCTCACATGTTGACAGTAGAGTCATTTTTAATTGATTTGTGAAGAGACGAGTAGTTGAGATCGGACAGGATTCGGATGCTGGTCAATTGATGACAGCATTGTGAAGTCTTCATGGGTTGATCTTTAGACATTGTGTTAGATGTGGTGGGAGATCCTCTCAGCGTTGGCAGAGGGTCCGTCAAGCCTGCGGGACACTGACAGAGAGAGAACGGCTTTCAGATTCAGATCACACACCCTTGCATATCAGCCTCCTGTAAAACAGCCCAATTTAGCCCTGACACCAGCGCAAACATCTACGTGCATCTGTCAACACTGATTCCTTCAGTCCGCTCCGAAACGGCTCGCACATACACAACTTTCTTTCTTACGTGGACGTATGAGCTCACTAATATGCTCTCGGCTTCTGCCCGTGCGATCACATCAAGAGAATCAAACATGAACCCTTTTAAAGTCAGCTGATCTGATTTTAAATTACCTTGTCATTTGGTTCTGATAGTTACAAATGTTTAATTTTAAATACTTCATTAAATACTCAATTATAAATATGTTTACATTGGAGACACGGCAACATGTTTAATGCTCAAGGAGACATTGAAGTTTAATCAATTAAAATGTCAAAAAGAGCAAAAATACATATAAAATGCATCTGTTTTGTGTGTACGTGTACATATACGTGTGCTGGTAAACCCTACATTATGGGGACAAAATGTCCCAACAAAGATACCAATATCTGTAATCCTTGTGTTTGTGGAGAAAGGTTTTGGTTCATTTTCCATACTAAGTGATGTTTATTGAAAATTAAAAAAAAAAAAAGTCAAGTTAAATATATTTATATAGCGCTTTTCACAATACAGATTGTATCAAAGCTGCTTCACAGTATCAATTGAAACAACTTACCAGTGTTTGTTTATTACTGGACAAAAGACATCCAAGTTTGGCAGAGCTGATCAATGGTATGATGGTTGATTTAATTTGAATATCCCCAAAAACAAAGTTTTCCATGATGAGTAGGGGGATATAATATGTTTGTACTGTATCATTAAATCTATTGAAAGTCCCCATAAAACATGAAAACACAGCGTGTGTGTTTTTCCATCGGATGTGTGAGATATGAAGCTGTATTGGAGGTCTCTGATATTCTGGAAGTCTGACGGTCCGCAGGGGTTTGAGTAGCGCCTCCCTGCTGGGCTCTTGCCTCTGCGCCTGGCTGGGCAGAACCGGAACCTCCGGGTCCCAAGGGAAGAACCTCAGACAGGACTACGCAGTCGGACAGGCAGCTTGGAGCTTAAGAGAGTTACATGGAGACCGAATGAACAAGAGAGACTGACTTGTTGATGAGAGGAGGGCTCACTGGCAAGTCACAACTATAGAAGACAAAAACAGATCATGTACATACTTGATATGTACATATGTGGGGGGAGAAAAGCTACTTTGCTCTGTTCTGGGATTGTGGTGTGTTTGTTGAAGAATTGAGTTCGTAGGTTGTATGTTCAATATGTCTGAAGAGCATTCATAGAGCTGTCACCAAAGAAAAATTTCAACTAAAAATAAAAATTCTAGCCTGGGAAAAACCAGACAACTTCTCGCAAATTTAGATTTGCTCTGAAAGTTAGTCTGGCAAAGAGCTCATTCAAGTCCATTTCCAATCCGTCGAAATCACGGCACCTATCAGAAACGTTGGGGCGGTGACGTCAACGCTGGGATTTTGAAGCAGATTTTGTAGCCTACATTACAAAGATGGATGCCGCCATCGAACATCACTCGTTCGAATCAGCTATCGCGTCTGTTTTAAGCGATATGAATGTTTCCTTTTTGTCTAAAACCGAGCAAAGAATAAAACTCTGAGATGTTTCTCCGCATATGTCATCTCCTTCATCACTCTGATTGGTTTTAGGTCTACCCACGACGTCCGTTGGTGACGCCCTTCTGGAAATCTATGACGATTGTCTATGACGATTTGCCAGACCATAACTCAGTTACAACTGAGAATGGTCTGGTTTTAACCAGGCTTGTGCAAAATAAGATTGTGTGTAGAATTGCCTTTTTTTCTACAATGTAAGTAATTGAGAAAGGAAGTCACTGACCTCCAAAAACACCATTAAAATAGTTAATACAACTACTGCATACACTTATACATTCAATTCCAAGTCTTCTGAAGCCATATGATAGCTTTGTGTTGGGGGAAAAAAACAAAGCATTTGCTGATGATGACCCTCCCCAGACAGCAAACTAACATTGAATCAACGTGGAAACAGCGTCTCTCATGACATCGAAACAACATTGATTTTGCTCATCGAATTAACGTTGAACCAACGTCAGACGCGGCGTTCTTCAAAGCTAAATGAAAATCGAAAATTGGTTTGCTTTCATAATGTTGAAACAACGTTGATTTCAAGTTGATTTTCCGTTGACGCGTCTGACGTTGGTTCAACGTTAATTCGATGAGCAAATCGCGTACTATGTGAGTAGGTACTATATTTAAATACTTTAAATACGCGTGACCGTTAAAAAAGTACGTTCTATATAGTATGAATGAGTCCGGACGTACTACATGTGCCATGTTGTTGTCGCGTGACCTACGCCGTCACAACAGTGCGAAAATTTACTGTACTAACTTCGCTTTGTTTTTAGTTCTCATCTGCGTTTTTACGTCGTAAAAAAAAATTATTTTACCTCATGAAACACACACAGACTCTATAATCAATGACAGATGTTGATTTTTGGCAAGGAAAAAGACATTTATTTGCTTGTGATATTACCATCGATAAATACATGAATGAATCAATAGAGATACGCATGTGTGTCTGTGTTTATCTCCTAACGTTACAGCCGCGTCTCCGGTTTCCGCCATTTTCAAATATAACGACAACAACTCCTCTCCCGCGGCATCATGTGATAGTAAAGTGTCCATCGTTTGCGCACTTCAGAATCTCGCCCGAAGTAGTAGGTCATCCGGGTACTTTTCGCCTACTGTTTTTCGAATTATATGATTTCGGACATACTACTCTGCTCGTGTACTGTTTTTCGCATAATCTATAGTAGAGAAGTATTCGATTTCGGACGCAGCCCAGGTTTCACGACAATATCATTTGGTCATCACAACCACACTGGCATTCTTGTCCCTTCAAATATGGTTCATCAAGATGCTCAGTTTGACATTTGATATTGTCTTTGTCATTGATAACTGAGCTATTATTTCCCGTTCTCCTCACCTCAGGAGTCTGTCTGTCCTAAGTATGTGCTTAAGTATACTGTAGGTCACTTTGCATAAACTGCTGAATGATTGCTTACAGTTAGAATATTTAGCGATTTCCTCTTGCAATGTGATTAAAATGGTTTAAACGCTGAGAACGTCTGCTCTCTCTCCGCTCGGGCCGTGTGTGCTCCTTCGTAAATATTTGATATGAACTTTAGTCATGAATCTGAGCTGCCGCTTGACATTTCACTGCACTGCAATTAGAATTCAAACTCAAATAGTATTCTTAATTACACTTGGGAATGTCATTTTCATGGTCCAGATATGCTTGGTGTAGAGCAGCCAGCCCTGCAATCACCAGCCACTATGTCAACATCCAATCAGGGAGAAGTATTAATGAGGTAATGGAAGCAGTGGAACTGCTCTACAGACTTTATTTAGATCACTTTCAATAGATAGCTTAAAGTCAAGCAGCTTTACCGTATTAAACATGAAAAACAGTGTCAGTGCCTCGTTTCATCAGAAGTACAACTTCAGTTGCTACTGTAAAGCAACTCTCCAGTGTGTTCATGTCTTCGTTCTCGGACGTCTGATGGTGGTGTGAAGGTGTTTAGCATCCGGAGCTAACTTTTCTGGAAAGTTCGCTTTAGCAAGCTGTTTCGAACTCCCCAAACAAACTTTGTTTTGGCCTGATTTTGTTGGAAATGACGTCACATTAGTTATGGAAGACCATTTCCGCAAAATAAGAGAGATACTAAAGCATGAGTATGTGATAAAAAGGTGGATTTATGACAAAAAAAGTATACATTTTAGACATGTGACTTCATAATTGTTGTCAAAATTGACACATACTGTATGGCTTAAAGGGTTAGTTCAACCAAAAATGACAATTCTGTCACTATTTACTCACCCTCATGTTGTTCCAAACCTCTATGTGTTTATTTGTTCTGCTGAACACAAAGGAAGATATTTGGAAGAATGTTTTAATCAAACAGATCTCAATCCCCATTGACCACCATAGTAGGAAAAAATACATACTATGGTAGTCAATGGGGAATGAGATCTGTTTTATTAAAACATTATTCTAAATATCTTCCTTTGTGTTGCGGAAATGGTCTTGCATATTTTAGGATTCTTCAAAATTCTGCAGAAATAAACAAGTCAGACAGGATTGAACTAATGTGACGTCATTTCCAACAAAATCAGGCCAAAACAAAGTTCGTTTGGGGAGTTCGAAACAGCTTGCTAAAGCGAACTTTCCAGAAAAGTGAGTAAATACTGACAGAATTTTCATTTTTGGGTGAACTAAACCTTTAATAATTGTTTTCAAGACACAAGTCATAACTGACATAACTATTTTTATAATCTCAACTGTCATAATTATTTCATAATTTCAAACTTTAAATGTTGGATTTTATCTCATAATTTTGACGTGTCATATATATACGACTTTTCCTAATAATTATGACATTTACCAAAGCATTGATAGACAGAAATTGGCCATAATTATGACTTTTGTGATAAGCTTTTTTTCGCATTATGATATAGTATTTCATTATTTACACTTATGTCATAATTATGATGCTTTTTTTTGTCTTATGTGGCAGAAATAAGCTTTCATACCATGAATTTAATTGTATGCGGGGCAGCGGGGGTATCCTTCTATTATATAAATATCTTGTTTTGTGTTTCACAGAAGAAAGTCAGTCATACAGGGACGACGATAGGGAAGAAAAGTCGATCGCAATTTACTTTTCAAGATCTGAAAGTCCCGCCTTTCATTTTAAAGGATCCAGTGTTGTTGTTTTTCTTTAGCCTGATAAATTGTGTGAGAGATTTTAGAAAAAGAAGCAAAATTTATGATGCCATTGTTGTTTTGTTGCTCTTTCTCCATTCAAGTGGATAGGAGCTTTACTAGTTTGCCTAAAATGTGAGCTGCCTGGTGGCGTCACCAAGATGACAGCTACATAAATTGGCATGAGAGACTTCAGTAAAGCGTTCAGAATCATTTTCTCTCAGGATGTTGCCTATGTAGGCAGCGTAGAGCAAAGCAGCTCAGCAGGTTTTGGTACCGAACCAATGAATCCTGCCTCTGTAAAAAAACAACATTGTCGCTCTCATTCACTTCAAGTCTGTTTTTTACTCTCTCTTTCTTTTTGTCTTCTCCCTTGTATCACTGAACCCAGCCTTTGAGTGCTTCTGAAATAGAGAGGGACCACTGGACTGGAAATTGCTCTCCCTACATGTCCTCCTCTCTCTCTCTGCTCTGTGTGTAGGGTGGTTGCGGATAATTGTCTCTCTGTGCCATACACAGCTGTAGCCGAGGGGTGTTGGACAGCACAGAGAGTTCAGTGTCCCAGTGGGGGACCCGTCAGTGTGTTGGACTCAATTAATCCTCTTTCCGCTGGTTAACACTAAAAATATAACTCCTCTTCCTCGCTACTCTGTATTCAAGCCTTTTGCAGAACCTACGAGCGAAACAGGTGTGATCACACAATGTCTGTTTGTGTTTTGCAGTCTTTACGGGCGACACATGCAGGCCAACCCCGAGGCGCCCAAAAAGAACGCCGACAAATCAAAGAAGATCAGCCGCAAGCCGCTGGCGGCCAAGAACAAGTGAAGAAGAGCTGATCCGAGATGAACCTCACTGCATGTGCCTTCTCCGTTTGCTATTTATTCATAAAGTATGTTTTTTTTTATTGCTTCAGTATTACGTTAATCGTTTCCAATCCTTTCTTCCGTGTTTAAGAAGTGTCCTTCTTGTCCAATGCCTTCAAAGTGTCAATTCAGACCTGCGCCGGGTGCTAATCCGATTTCTGAACACGTGTCTGTTGCGTCTCTCGAGTGTTGTCCTAGTCAAGATGAGGGGAGCGGGGAATTTTTGGGAGGTGGTGACGAGTCGAGTGTTTTGTAACCGAACAGGGATTTAGCAGGAGTTTGGGGGTCTTAGTGGAGTCTGAGCAGGATTGTGTCGGGTCTCCGGCGGGACACCGCCGACCGCTTTCTCTGCCTCTTAATGACAGATATGAATGGCTGCAAACGGGAGTTTCGGATGGTACACAGCAGATACCAGACACAAACACCCCGGTGGCCATTTGAGAGGGTCAACAAGATATCGTAACAAACCACAGATGGTGTTCTTTGAAGCGATTGGCCATTGTTTCTTACTGTGTATTCAAGTTAACATGACAGTGCCACTTTTTACAGAACTACGTAGAGTAGCGTTTGGGGTTAATCATTCAACAATAGTTGTCATTTCTGCTGTCATCGTTCACTACAGATTGCGTACACTAACATCATGTAATTCTGCAAAGCTTGGCTGATTTTAAGTTTGACTTTTTTACGGATGTGTTATTGTTTATTTTAAAAAAAGGTCACGAGCTGTTTCATTGCAATCACGTTTAAAGTTTTAATATTTTCATATCTTTTATCATGTGCACACTGATCTGTGTGCTATGTACTGAATTTTTTGACATTGAAATAAAGTCACCATTCGGTTTTTCATTCTCCGGTCTTCGTTCTTCAGTGTCACGTGATCCTTCAGAAATCATTCTAATGTGCTGATTTGCGGTTCAAGAAACATTTCTTATCAATTTTGAAAAATATTATATTACAAAAGTATTTTCTGTCACTTGTTTACACCATATTCCATAACAGATGGGGGCAGTATACCTCCAGAAAAATACCTCCGCGGCCGCGCGCACTCATGTCTTCAAACAACACGGGTGAGCGGGTCTCCCTCGCGCAAATTAATCAGTAAAACTAACAGTAAAAGGTTGGAAGACCGCAGTTTCACGTGGATCATTTGGAGATTTTCGGAGATTAGAGACTAAATGAACAACATCTCAATACTAAATTATAAAGGCCGTCTCATAGACAAGCCGGTGCATTTCGACGATATGGGAAAATTAAAGCCCAGGCATTTTTAGTTTATGGTATTCGTTTTGTTCATGTTACATTATTTATCATTAGTTTGAATTAATTTGACAGACAGCATTCCCTGATGTGGACCAAGCTAGCACCTTTCAGAGCTGCCAACTCTCACAAATTCACCGTGAGACACAACTTTTCACACACTCTCACGCCACATCCATTTTGTCATGCACAGAAAAGGACACAGAGACCGATCTCAGCTCTCAGATTCTGTTCATTTTATTACGCAATTCAAACAATAAATGCAGTTTTGGCGCTTGTAAATGTTAGACAACAGATCCCTAGCGCACGTGAACCGATCATCTCTACTAGCTAATGGTAAAAGAACACGAACACTGTTGAAAGATATGTTACAACTTACCAAAATGTATTTCCTCATGCATAATATCGACCAATCATTTATTTAACTCATCCCTGAACTGAAATTTAGTAGCGGGCTGTATTTCCACACGACATCACGACATGACATCAGGTTCAAGTACACACAAGCCGGCGCGACTTACTCGTGTTACTGCAGTTTGGCTGGTGGTAACGTTGCCCGCCCGCATACCCCCTCCCATGGCCGAAACTGGTATTACGACACCTGCCGGGCCGGGGCTAATAATTTAGCATGCTAATTTAGGTTATATCTCGGCAGCACTATAACTTGCCAGTTTTTTAATGACATCATTGCACTTATTTCTTCTCATTCTTTTGATGTGTGTAGCTCATTTTTTGGATATTTATACCTCAATTATTCCATATGGCACCTTTAATGAATAAAAGTACTAATTTCTTTGAAAACAAAAATTTTACTGACCCCTAACCTTTGAACTGTATGCTGGTATGACCACATGATGTTAAACTAGTATAAAGACTTCTCATTCATGTACTGTAACTGAAGAATTGTGTAAATTGTTTTGAATTTAATTTGACAATTTACATAAGAATAGATTTACAACATACACAGAACATTGTGCAACTGAATAAACAGACACAAGTTTACTTTTACATGCAAATCATCAATTGGGTTTTTACTTTTGTGAGCTTATATTAATTTATCCGTTTTTGTCCTTTGATTATTGTCAAAGAGTGACTCGAACATTTGCCAGAGCAGACTATGATGTCACAGAGAGGGTGGGGCTTAGTTTGACAGCATGCATGTGATTGATTTTGATTATTTTGGGATGTGTATTATATTTCTCCATTATGTTGAAACTGTATCTTACTATGCCTCTCATAATTTCAATTATTTAAAAAAAATGAGCTACTTTACAAGATGGTAACTTTGGAACAATATTTGTTCTAAAATTTGAACTGATTATATACTTTTGTCATTTTAATTTTGTAGCATTTGGTCTCACCACACTAAAAGTAGCCCATCATTGAAAAACCTTCACTGGTTTGAAAACAGCTGAACTAATGTCACGCTACCAGACAATTGTCACTTTTAGTTGCTCTCTAACATTGGTTGTCACCTTATCGAGTATAATCGGTGTAAAGGGTGCGGGAAAAAGCCCGTTTGTCAAAAAAAGGTCCATTGTCTATAGAGTGCGACAGTTGGGTTTTGGAAGTAAAAAACTCAAGGGAAAATGATTTTTAAATAATAAATTATAACCAATTAAAGTCAGTCCTACTGTGAGCTACGAGGTTGTTAATGGGTGGTATTTGCTTCTTTTGAAGCTGGTAGCATGTATTATATTAACCATTTTTTTAAATAATTGTTTAACAGCAGATTTTGTGGTGAAACCACATTACCAATCAGAGAGTCGAACCAAGCTAAACACGCCAAATGATATCGCTAACTCCGCCCATTCTCACGAAGCATTGCCATTGACGTAATTGAGTCGGGTTTCCCTACACTCTTAAATAATTTATAATCAACATTTTTATACACCTCCATCTTTTTAATTCAATTGAGCTGTTCGCAATGCTTCATGGGATTGTAGTTCTTTCTATCACTAAAGCCGTGAAGTACACATTCTTGTCTTTTTATCCAATTTTTTGCTTTAAATCAAGCTTTGTAATGCTGTGATTCTCCTCGTATCTGGTCAGCCTGATTCATAGCTAAAAATGCTTTAACCATGACTTTTTTTTTTTTTGGAAATCCCTGTGGGCGAAATGAATGTAAAAAAAAAAATACTACCGGAACCAGAGCCGCAGAAAAAGCACTCGTGGGCAGGCACTAATGCACTCGATTGTCAAAAGTGTAGAAGCACAGCTCACACAGTCGCTTTCTTTTTATTCACAGTCACAAACTAACCAACTTTCTATTGGTCAATGCAGCAAATTCAAGAAACCAATTTGAACCCGTTGTGAATTCTGCTTGGGGAAATCTTTCGCCCTCATGCTAAATATGGGATTACGTAGATTTCTATTGAAATGACTGGGTTTCGAAGATGAAAATTCGCCGAACAAAGGTAAATGTGACCACACCTTTAGACTGTGCATGAGTGTTTCTTAGCATGGCCATTTAATCTCCCACTGGTAGATGTTGTAACTTCACTATCTGAACCCTAAAAGCATCTTTCTTCTTTGACGCCCGTTCAAGTCCTGCACCAACCACTGAGATGAGACGGCTTCCTTCAGGTATTCTACATCTCATTTTTGTTGCCTCTATAAATCAGAACCATGCATTTGCTATTTTGGGAATTTGCAACAATCATAAGTGCTTGAAAAATAAGTTAAAGTTAAAGGAGTAGTTCACTTTTAAAAAAAAAATCTTTTGCTGATAATTTACTCACCCCCATGTCATCCAAGATGTCCATGTCTTTCTTTCTTCAGTCGAAAAGAAATGAAGGTTTTTGATGAAAACATTCCAGGATTTTTCTCCATATAATGACCTTCAATGGGAACCGAACGGTTCAAGATCCAAAAGACTCAAAGGGCTTTAAACGATTCCAGACGATGAATAAGGGTCTTATCAAGCGAAACAATCGCTCATTTAATAAATAAATAACAAAGTTTAAGTTTTATAAGCTCAAATGGCCACCTTGCTCTGTTCTGTGATGAGCGTTCGTGACTCTCCTGTCCATCAAAATGAACGAATCTTTTTTCGTGTCATTTGGTTCATTCAATGAACGAAAGGAACGAAATGAAAAGATTCGTTCATTTGAGCTTATAAAACTTAAACTTTGTTATTTTTTTATTAAATGAGCGATCATTTCGCTAGATAAGACCCTTATTCATCATCTGGAATCGTTTGAAGCCCTTTGAACAGTTTGCACTGAAGGACCTTGAACCGTTTGGTTCCCATTGAAGTCCATTATATGGAGAAAATCCTTTAACGTTTTCATCAAAAACCTTAATCTCTTTTCGACTGAAGAAAGAAAGACGTGGACATCTTGGATGACAGGGGGGTGAGTAAATTATCAGCAAAAGTTTTTTTAAAAGTGAACTACTCCTTTAAAGTTCTTAAGTAGAATGCTTGATTTGCAGGGTGTGATCTGAAACGGCTAAAGAAAAAAAATTGATTTTCCCATTGGAGGCCCAGTCTTGGTCCAGACCACCTCCATGACAGGAGATCAGGGGTAAAGGAGCTGACCTTTCAGTGCTGTGAGTCAGATGATGTTGATAGGTCCATGATGGCCGTGTGGGATTTCCTGTCACTCTTTGCAAATTTTCTGCTCACATTATTATTATTATTACCCCATCCAGACGCCGTCTGTGCGTCGCCCTGTCCTCCTCGTTCACACTCTCTGTTCTCTCGAACGCTCTCAGCAGGCACATCTGTCCAGCGCACCTTCGCCCAATACACTTTCCTCTTGCGCTCAGCAGGAACATCTGTCAATGGCAAAGTCCACACCGCGTACCGAACCTCTTCGACTGTCTCTCGCCCCTCTGAATTCTTCATCCGCTTCCGAAAGTTTTCTTTGCGTTTCAAACTGATGAGTCTTGGAGAGAGGTGTGGTTTGGAAAAGTTTTCCACAAACTGTTGGACATTCATTACGGCCTCGAAGTCTTAGGCGATCAATCTCTTGCTCCGCGGAGAAACGGTTCTTTAGATCCCGACCCGAGCTCGTCCCATCCTTCTGCCAGTGTCGATAGGAAGTGGGACGTTGAAGTTTAAAAATGAGTCCGAATGGCGATGGATCACCGCGCACGCGGCCCGACCGACAATTACTCACTGACCTTTCAGAGAAATCCTTGAACGTCTTTTTCCCTCGCTTGAGTTACAGACTTGTAGCAATTTTGCTCAGCTTGATTAGTTTTTTTGTTTGTTTAGTTTGTTTTATCACCCTGTTTAAAATGATTTCTCGAGGCGTACTCTCTATGCAGCTCATACGCTGAAGGGCATTACGGCCCTGGCTAACCGAGGTCATTGATTTTTGCCGCTTGATTTATGGGGCGAGGGAAACTCCTCTGGAGAGAAGGTCCCATGCCGGCGTCGTCGGAGACGCTGTTGAACCTAGACTTTCATCAAGCGCCCAGGGTGAGCGATATGGATAGTGGTCCATTGTGTTGTTGTCCGAAGATAATTGGGTGTGTTGAAGACCTCGCTGAGTCAAACCTCAGCAACCAGTCCGTCTAACCAGTAACCCTGCGAAACAGAGGCTACTAACCTGTTGAGTTCGAGAGATGCACCTCAAGCGCTCAGTAGCACACAGTCATGCAACTGCAAGGTGGTCGATTCCCAGATTGGAATTAAATGAATGATTTGTTCTTGCATCCGGTAGTGGCAGTGCATCACTGGCAGGTCTATACTATTGGCATACGTGTCGGTTTGTGGTTTGCGCCGTTACCTTCAAAGCTCATTCTCAGGGATACGTGAATAAACATTTCCAATAGCTTCATTTTTCACTGTGCAGTGACCTAGAACATAAGCTTGACTAAAAAGGGGACGAGTGCAGAAGTTTTGGGTTGCGCATCGAAAAGTTAAAGAAACACATTTCAAGGGATGTAAACGTCAAATTCCTAAAGCGTTTCTGCATGGTCGTTATCTATCCAAACTTTCCATCAAAATTTTCGTCTTTTGACATAAAACGTAACATTTTGTTACATAATTTGGGTGTGTGTTTGTGTATATGTATACTGCACTCTAAAAAATGCTGGGTTGTTTTAACCCAATTTTGGGTCAAATACGGACAAACCCAGCCATTGGGTTACATTTTTAAATTATATTTTTAACCCAATTGTTTGAGTTTGTCAATATTTGACTCAAAATTGGGTTAAAACAGTAAATATACAAGAAAGTATACAAGTATTTATACACTTACACACACACAAACTGCCTATATATATATATATATACTTACAGATAATAATTTAAATTATTATATTTTTGAACTACACTCTTCATTGATCACAATTTCTATTTCCCAAAACAACATTATTATACTGTTATTATGATTATAATATTGTGTTTATTTTAGTATATATATATATGTTCTGTATGTAAATGCTTGATATTGGTGAAAATATTTTATGTTTGTAATAGAATGAATGGTTTTTTGTAAACTTTAGAAAGTATATCATATTCAAAAAAAAGTTATTTATCTTAATTAATTATTGGTTTGACTTAAAATAATTAATAATTAAATTATTTAAATACAAAATTTGCATTAATTTTAATGCATTTTAAGCTAATGCATTAAGGAGATCGTTTTAATCGACAGAAACTCGGAATATTATTTTATCTGAATGAACCACATTAATTATCTAAGCTGATTTGACAAAAAAAGAAAAAAAAGTAGAGTGTGACAACATGCCCCGCTATGTTTCAATAATCTTGTTTAATTGTTCTGTCTGTCTGTCCTGAGTAGGTGTTTGATTTAGATGTCTGTGATTTTGCGTTTTGGTGTTTGTTATAAGCCAGCGCTGGATCTCTCCCTCCCTCTTTTCTCTCGTGTCCTGCGCTTCGCTCACACTCACGCAGAGCGTCTCAGTTCTCCAAATGTTCATGACATCCACCTTTATCCAGCTCATCCTGTTTTTGTGCACTAAGGAAAGACTTTGAAAGCGAGGAAAGGATACCGGGGTGTGTTCCAGGATCTCAGGCATCTTTTCTCGCGCATCAGTGGAGTTTTCCTTTGCGCCTCCACATGTGGAGAGACGCTGACGCCGATGCGCTTCTGGAGACATGCTGATGCTGAAGCAGGGCTGTGAGTGAGCCAACATCAGCAGAAAAGAAGTTAACTGAGAGAAGAGGACAAGAAGAGCGAGGGAAAAAAGAGAGAGGCTGTTGGGGCCCACGCCAAAAGTTCATTAACAAAACCAATCGGACTTTTTTTCTCATCTGTAGTGGTGCCTCGCCAACCTTCAAAATTTCGCCCAAAAGCAGACAGGAGGATCGGCCGGTGCTGACGAGACTCGTCGGCAGGAAACGGCTGATCGCGGCTGGGGTGCTTGGTGTGGTCATGGTCCTGGTGCTGGTGATACTGATCCCGGTTTTGGTGAGCTCTGCCGGGACATCCGCCGCGCACTACGAGATGCTCGGCACCTGCAGGATGGTTTGCGATCCTTATGGTACCAAATCCCCGACCAGCACGGTCTCAGCAGAAACAGTCCGGGACAGCAACCTCATGCAGTCTTTACCAACTTTTATACAAGGTCCGAAAGGTGAACCGGGACGCCCGGGGAAAGCGGGGCCGAGGGGGCCTCCCGGTGAACCCGGACCACCCGGACACCCTGGACCTCCCGGAGAGATGGGGCAACCGGGACGACCTGGATTACCCGGGCAGCCGGGACCAAACATGGCCACCGGTGCCATCAGCGCGGCCACCTACAGCACCGTGCCCAAAATCGCCTTTTACGCAGGGCTAAAAAAGCAGCACGAGGGCTACGAGCTGCTGAAGTTTGACGACGTGGTCACGAATCTCGGGAATCATTACGACCCAACCACGGGAAAATTCACCTGTTCCATACCGGGAATATACTTCTTTACCTACCATGTGCTCATGCGAGGAGGAGACGGAACCAGCATGTGGGCTGATCTGTGTAAGAACAACCAGGTGAGCGCGCGCGCGCGCGCGCACGCACACACACACACACACACACACACACACACACACACACACACACACGCGCGCGCAAAACTAACGACTAAAATATGACATAAAAACTTCTTTCTTTCTTTCTTTCTTTCTTTCTTTCTTTCTTTCTTTCTTTCTTTCTTTCTTTCTTTCTTTCTTTCATCTATTAACGTAAAAGTTTGTTTCTATCCTCAGAAAATCACTCTTCAAAATGTTCTGTTCAGTTCCAAATGAAGGGTTCTTTTAGATTTACAAAAATCGCAGACCTTCAGCGTGAAAAAACCTTCAGAAGAAAAAAAAATCGGTATTCTCATGAATATATCCAGATAATTTCTGACCTATATATTTATATATGGATAAAAACATTTTCCAAAGTGACTGTTTAAATATGCATGGGATAAAAAAGTATCAGACAGTATCATACATTTAAGTAATTCATTATTACTTAAATTTAATATTGACTATTGTTTGTCAATTAATTAATTAATTATTGTTATGTCAAGATGTAATACTAATACAGATAATAATAATATAGTCGTGTTATCATTGTTATTATCTTATTAAACAATTTCATTAAACAACTGCTGAAGTTTTCACGTCACATTATGGTTTTCTGATTGGAGAAATTAAAAGAAAAGTAATTTTCTCTGCTTGTTTTCCCCCCACAATTCCCCCACAAAAATGCATTTGCCTAATGGAATTAATCAACATCTTTATTTGAGTTCATGATTGGGTTTTCATGTAGAGCGCTTAAAAATAATATTGCGTTGAACAGTTTCACAAGGTGAAAATTAATGATTCAAATGTATTCACACCTAAGTTAAAAACTTAAATAAAATGTGTTAATAGATGCAACAGCTTGAGTGAATCAAAGCAATTTTACATGCATCATGTCATTTTTTTGCCCGCAATATATCCCAATATGTTTGTTGAAACCCAATAAATAATTTTCATGTTTTCACAAACTTAAAAGAATGGCATGCTTGGTCTATGTTGTGTATATATATATACACACACACAGTATATTGCACATATAGTAAATATGTAATAATATGCAATACAATTACATAATATGCAAATATGTCATTTACATATTACAATAAAATACAAAAGTTACATGCCAGCCACTGTTTTAAGTCCTAGTGTATCTTAAAGAAACAATTAGGCACTTTCCATTGATACAAAAGGTTTGTGGGTGTGGCCAATATGATCATATTTACAAACACACAAATATAGGCCTATGTGTTTGATGAACTTATTTATACAATTGTCACCATAATGTAATAATAAATTGTAATATATTTCCTTACTAAACACTCAGACCTTGCCCAATCCTATTTTTGTTGGGTCTCCTCAGGTCTATAAAGACTTGAGACCTAAATACACAGTATACGCATGGAAAGCAAATGTTTGGGCATCTGACAGCTGAAACGTCGCACTAACTGTTCCTCTCCTCCCGCAGGTCCGTGCCAGTGCCATCGCCCAGGACGCAGATCAAAACTACGACTACGCCAGCAACAGCGCCGTTCTTCACCTGGAGCCCGGAGACGAAGTCTACATCAAACTAGACGGAGGAAAAGCCCACGGGGGAAACAACAACAAGTACAGCACCTTCTCTGGGTTTATAATATACGCCGATTAGGACATGCGCACCTACTCCAGATGGTCTATCCTGTCCCCCTCTGCTACTCCTCCTCCTCTTCTTCTTCTTTTTTTTTTGTTGAGCGTATTTTTCCTTTGGGCCCGGGGCAAGCAGACAGACCTGCTCAAACACCCCTCATCATTAGTCTGTAGATGTGGGTTTGAAGGCAGAACTCCAAAAATCAAGAGCCAAAAAGTAAAAAAAGAAAGATAAAAAGCCCGGAGAAAGAAGCACTTCATCACAGAGGAAAGATGTACGGATGCTTCCGAGGAGAAGTGTGTGTCTTTCTATGTCTGTGGCCATCAAAGAAGCCTTTTATAATATGTAACCTGACATAATCAGCTATATGTGCAATAACGTGAACATCTGTTATTCCAGTTCCATCTCGGTGATACCTGACTAAATGAGTTTGAATCAATCATGTTCCATTAGATATCCAGTGTAACCGGACCAAAACTGATCCTCTTGTGTTCCTCTTGCATATCTGCTAAAAGACTGCAGATATTTGTTCGCTGACTGTTTGTGAGTGCTAATTATGACTTAGGGACATACAACAAAACAATATACCTTGGTGGTAATGGCTTGCAGTGAAATAATATTCCAGTTAAGGCTTTCAGCGATTTACTTTTAGTCTGCAGTGTCAGGGTGTCAAAAGCCCGTGTTTTTTTCCCCCTTCCTTTTTTGTTTTGGTGTGTAATGTTAGCCGGCATCTTTTATTGCACACAGACGTATTAGACCGAGAAAGAAAATGTTTCTTGTGATATTTAGAGCACTATGCAGAGTATGGGTGTTAATATGTAAATGTGTATCTATCTTCAGAGAATTCCAGAATGTGATTAATAATATTGCAACTTATTTTCAGTGTAAATATGGAAATGGATCTCTTTTTTTCTTCTTTTTTGGTTTAAATATGAAAGAGCATCAGGTGACCGTTATGTATATGCGTCACTCTTATCTCCAGGTTGGGATGGCAGGGAATGTGTGTGATGAATTATTATCCGAGGATTATTTTTCTTTTCCTGTCCTGCTGCTGTAATTCTCATTCACGTCTACAACCCTTCAAACGCATTTTCCATTAAATGGAAATTTGATCAGATATGTGCATTTTGCTTATTTTATCTCAATGACTCAATGGCGTACTCTCTGAGTTGGTACTTATTTGAATTTGAGTTTACTTCACGACTACATAATGCGTGTAGTATAAATGTAATCATGACGTACCACATCCGCCATGTTGTTGGTGTCATGTGACCTGCCAGCGCCAGTTGCATCGCTTCACTGCCATTTGTAAATCCTTTCCAATGGCCTCATGGGATAGTAAAGTGTCCATCGAATGCGCATCCAGGGACTTTTTGCCTATAAAAAGTGATCAGTTGACTTAACTTAATTTTTTAAGTTAAGTCAACTAATCACTTTTAACAGTGACTGTCAAATACTATGAATTTAGGAACGTATTTGATTTCGGACACAGCATATGAAGAGTTCAGATGCAAAAGCCTCTAAATGCCATTTGAAATTTTCTTCTTTAATGATGATTTTTTATCAAACTTGTATATTTAAGTTCAGTAATTTCACTTAAATAACAATTAATAGGTAATTATCATTGCCATTTAAGTGAAATTACTGAACTTAGATATACAAGTTTGATAAAAATCATCATTAAAGAAGAAAATTTCAAATGGCATTTAGAGGCTTTTGCATCTGAACTCTTCATATGTTCTCTTATGTAATCATTTAGGCCTGTTGTTATGGTTTTGGCCCTCAGCTTGTGATGTATTCATGGATGCACAACTCTAATGTGACGTACGGTGTATTTCTGAATCAGGAAAAAAATTATCCGATGGGACCTGAATGGAAGAGTCGGTGGCCTAGGTTTAAAATGACATGCAATGAATCATTTGTAATTAGACAAAAAAAAAACCTATGAAGTATTAAGAAATTAAAAAAGACTTAATTTTAATTTCATGTGCAATCTCAATGAAATAAAGGTTATTTATTGAAGTCATGGTTCCATGTAATCTTTAACATCCAAGGAACCTTTCAAGGTTCTTACAGATTACTGTACCAAGGTTCTTACAATGTAGGAAACCTTCAGCGAACAGTTCTTAAAGGAGTAGTTCACTTTTAAAAAACATTTGCTGATAATTTACTCACCCCCATGTTATCCAAGATGTCCATGTCTTTTTTTCTTCATTCGAAATGAAATTATTGGTTTTTGATAAAAACATTCCAGGATTTTTCTCCATATAATGGACTTCAATGGGAACCAAACCGTTCAAAGTCCAAAAGAGAGTCTCAGTGCAGCTTCAAAGGGCTTTAAACGATTCCATACGATGAATAAGGGTCTTATCAAAGGAAACGAGCGGTCATTTCAAAAATAAATAACAAAGTTTAAGTTTTATAAGCTCAAATGGTCGCCTTGCTCTGATCTGTGACACACGTTCGTGACTCTCCTGTTCGAACTCGTTCATCAAAATGAACAAATCTTTTTTCGAGTCATTTGGTTTTGGTTCAACGAACAAAATGACTTGAAAAAAGATTTGTTTATTTTGACGAACAAGTTTATTTTTGATGATCTGGCATTTGGATGTTGAAACGTTTGAACCGTTTGGCACCCAATGAAGTCCATTATATGGAGAAAATGTTTTCATCAAAAACCTTAATTTCTTTTTGACTGAAGAAAGAAAGACATGGATATCTTAGATGACATGGGGGTGAGTAAATTATCAGCAAAAGTTTTTTTTAAAAGTGAACTACTCCTTTAAAAAGAACCATTTTTTTAAAAAAGTGAAGAGCATTTTAATATTATAAAGAACACTAAAACCTTTTGTGGAATGGAAAAAAATCCAAGGATGTGAAAGGTTCTTCATGGAACAACAAAGAACTTTATTTTAAGTGTTGTTCTTCAAATGTTCATCACATTAAGAACAAATGGTTCTTTTTAGAACATTGAAAGGTTCCAAAAAATGGTTCTTCAGTGGCATCAGCGCTGAAACTCCCTTTTGGAATCACTATTTTTAAGAGTGGAACGTTTTATAGTAGGACTGATTGAATCTTCAAAAGGCATTTGAGTTTGGGGTGAATGTCTTATAAACGGTTCCTGCGGGTAGTAAATGTTTTTACCTGCTATCACACTCAAATGGAAGATGTTTGCGTCTGGCAGGTTGTTTGGGCTTTATAGGGTCCTTCCTCTTTCTCAGATTAAACAGTGGATGGTGAAGGTCAGATGGAGGACTCGCTCACACACTCCAGATGGAGGTCTGGCCTCTACAGCTGTGATTGAACCAAAATTAATCACTTTTAGTCCTTTAATAATGTCAAACAGATCCTCAGTGATCGAGATGGATATTTTGTGCAGTGGACGTACCACTCTCTCAAAGCTGACATAAAACAATTGCATGCATTTCACTTCATGCATTTAAGTTTTATTCAAATGGAAATGTGTGTGTGACCGGGCCAATCAGCAAGAGGTCAAACAGGAGTCAACTCTCTGTGTAAAACATTCACGAACCGTAAAGATCCCTGGCATAAAGACAGCCTTTTATAATTAGCTCACACTCTTTCTTCCTCTCGTTATTTCCCTTTCCTTTTTATTCACTCCAAAATCAAATTAAAAAAGACAAACACACAAAAAAGCACATTTTTAGGACCATCATTTTTTTTTTGCATGAAAAATAAGCACTTTGATTTTCCCCCAAATATGCTGTAATGTGAAAAATGTTGAAATTCTTTATTTTTTTGTATCATTTTAGTATACATTTTTACTGTTGTAAAAATGTACAGAATTCTAGCAACAAAAATCTAATCAGAATCATAATTGATTCATAGTAATAATCAAAAAATCAAAAAGCATCCAGAAAAAAAAAATCTGGGGTAATGTGCCTAATTGTTATGAAAAAAAAAAAGTCACATTGCAATAATAATAACAATATTGTTTATGTTAATATAATGTAAAAATAAATAAATAATAATATTTGACTCAGGCATGTTTAAGCATATTTATATGGTTTCTCTTCTTTTTATGATGTTGTTCATTAAGACAGAGCTTTACCTTTTTATTTCACGAATCATCCAATATTTACAGGTCTGATAAACAAAAGAGTTTAGAGCTAACTAATCCGGTTTTATGAGCTTTTCTGTCCCCTCATTTTCAGAGGTCACAGGACAACATGTTCTGAATCAGATTCCAGGGCTCAGAGGATTTGTACAGGGTCAGTCACTCATCCAACTGGAGACCAAGGCCAAGAGCGGCACCGTTTTTCCCTCTTCATGTGATTTAACAAAATCTTTCTTGCACCCCTGAATGGATGTCATTCATCACCAGGAACCCTGTCCAAGAAGCCACCTGTTCAGACGACACTCTCAGCCCTTTCATGGGGCGTCCACGACGGACACATCACTCAACATCAGTCACCTTTCACCCAGGATACTGTCGTCGGGACCAGACAACGTGAAGAGGTTTCAAAACACATCTTGGTCTGCTAATTAGACATGCATAACATGTCGGAAATGTTTAAGTGAATTTTGTCTCTCTGTCGGAAAAGATGTCGGCCGAACGTGGCCTTTTAATTGAACAGGTCTAATGATCAGGGAAGCAGGGACTGGCTGTAAGGAAGTGGGGGTGTGGTCAACAGTTCAGTATGACTAATAATGTAAGAAAATTATAGCATTATATATATATATATATATGAAGAGTTCAGATGCAAAAACCTCTAAGTGCCATTTGATCATTTTTATCAAGCTTGTATATTTAACTTCAGTAATTTCACTTAAATGGCAATGAAGATTACCTATGAATTGTCATTTAAGTGAAATTACTGAACTTAAATATACAAGCTTGAAGAAACTTATCATTCTAGAAGAAAATTTCAAATGGCAATTAGAGGCTTTTGAGAGAGAGAGAGAGAGAGAGAGAGAGAGAGAGAGAGAGAGAGAGAGAGAGAGAGAGAGCATTTTAGCACTCCCGGTTCCCTCGCTCTAAATTTATATAGGCTTCAAAATGTATACATTTTGGATTAACCCATGCGCCGCTAACTTCCGAGTTGTCCTACATAGTGTGACGTCATCATCGACACTCTATATATTTATGGTAACACTTTACAAAAAGTTTCATTTATTAAACATGAACTAACCACGAGAAATACATTTGTTACTATTTAAATGGGTTAAATAAACTATAAACAGTCTTAATTATGTCTAAAAACTATTTAGAGATATATAACGTTAGTTCATAATGTCTAATCACATTAAAATAATATAATTTATTTCATTTCGGGTTTTTTTTTTTATTAAAATTGAACAAATATATTTATTTATACATCTAAAATATACTATAAATCGCTATTTTTTTTATTTAAAATACAATACAATCTCTACCAAAGAAAATAATCCTAAACTACATAAAATATAACTCTTATAGATTATCGCCTGGGTAGGAGTTTCTTTTCGAGCACAGATCCTTTTACAGGTGGACCAGTGTAATATGAGAGACCCTGATATGAATTTATGGGCCACCGCGTCAGTACGACAGTGCACAGTTTATGAGCTAATTATGCAAACGCTAAATAAATTTGCCGGGCTATGAAAGGTCAAACTCACACTTCTGACTCGTTCGCTCATGATGCGGTGCCCTGCAACGGTTACTGTGAGCGTCGCCATCACATCTTCAGCTGCAAGTATTGAGAAACACAACACTTTTGACTGAAGGTTTGTTAGACGCACTCATGGGACTGAAGCTAAAATTGTTTGACTGGATCTTAAGGAATCTTTAAAGCGGTGAGTGTGTGTCCTGACTTTCCCTCAAATGCTTTGTGAGTTTAAATCGCTGCTCTGCTTTGTCCTAGTCACTCTGGTGGTGTGTTGGCCCAGAAAACCCTCATCCTACTTCCTTGCTCTCGTATTTTTCTCTTTCCAGGTGTCTGTATATATAGAATATGTGTATGAGAACCATAAAATCTGGATGGGGGGTAAAAATATAGTCAACATTTTTGGGAGTAAGTTAGCGATAAAGAGATTAAAAGATTGCGTCTTTTGAAATGAGAAACGAATATTGTCAGACTGAATTAAAAATAGTTTTAAAACACAACACTGTATTTTGTAATGAACAAGAAGTCTCAGTTGAAATATGACAAACACACACACAGAGGGGACCCATGGGTGACATTACTGTGTGAGAAAGAGAGTCTCTAGGACAAAATTCAATACAAATTGATAAAAATGCTGAGGGAATACATTGTGTATCATTTATCTAGCAGTGCTAGTAAAAGGAATTGGACGACTGTAGGCCTGCGGCCTGGAGAAGGAGAGGCAAAATCAATCTGTATTGTTCATTTCTGAGAGCCGTTATACCTACAGGACATTCATAATACTGGCATGTTGTGCTACTTATTGGGGATCACAAACAAGATTCAACCCAGTATTTCAGTTGAGGTTCACAGAGCTCTAAATCCATCTTCACATTCTTCTATACAGTATGTCTTGCCTTGAGAGGATCACACTCATAATGTAACATCACATTCAGCTGGAAAAAAGGGAGCTTTAAAGGAATAGCTCTTTCCAAAATAAAAAAAACGCAATTATTGTTTGCATTCGAACATAAATATAGTGCATGAGTTACATTTATGATGCTTTTTTGCATTTCAGGCCTCATTCAATCCTGCTGAAAGAAAGAGTGATGAGTGAATGACATGGGGGTGAGTAAATGATGACCGAATTTTCATTTCTAAGTGAATTATCCCTTTACTAAAACCATAATCAGTATCAGTAATCAGGTCAGTGTGCATTGTAATAAGATAAATGCTCTTTTTGGGCTAGTGAGTGAAAGAGAGAGAGAGAGAGAGAGAGAGAGAGTGAAGGAAGCATATTGTTCTTGCTGGATAAATGCATGTGTGTGAATATCTATAAGCGTCTCATGCTCATCAGATACACAGACTTTGGAGCAAATCAAGGTCAGAGAGACGAGAAAACTATTCTGAAAGTGAGAAAAAGTAACGTTAAATAGGTCCCATATATATACACACACCTAAAGGATTATTAGGAACACCATACTAATACTATCAGGCAACATTTTTCCAGTCTTCATCTCTCCGATTTTGTCGAGTTCTTCCAATTGTAGCCTCTTTTTCCTATTTGTAGTGGAGATGAGTGATACCCGGTGGGGTCTTCAGCTGTTGTAGCTACGGATGCCACGGTACCAAAATTCCAGTAGTCGGTACCGATCAGTGTTGTAGTCGAGACCACCTCACTCGAGTCCGAGTCGACACCGAGACCAGAGAGAGTCGAGTCCGAGTCAAGACCGAGTCCATAGAGAGTCGAGTCCGAGTCGAGTCCGAGACCAGAGACGGTCGAGTCTGAGTAGAGACCGAGACCAGTGAGGGTTGATTACCTAATTTACTTTTATTTACTTAGAGAAATCCTTTTTATTTTTTATTTTTTTTTTTTACTGAATTTACTTAGAGTTTAAAAAATATGATCAGTTTAGGGTAAAAAGGCCACATTGTAGGTGGTGTTAAAAGTAATTTTATTACAATTTGTCATGCGCAGCTGCGCACTAGAAAATCACCAATCACTGGGCGTGTCAATCAATTTAAAGAAATATTTTATTAACATACATTAATAATCGTGAAAAATATTTTTAATTAAACTCGAGTGGACTCGGGAATAATCCCGAGTCCTAAAAAAAAAAATGTTCGAGTACGAGTCAATTCCGAGTCCAACTGGACACGAGTCCATGACAAGACCAAGACCATTAAAATATGGTCTCGAGACCGAGTCTGAGACGAGTCCGAGTCTCGAGTACTACAACACTGGTACCGATACCATTAAAATGTCACGGTTCTCGGTACCAATTTGGTACCACAGCAAAATTAGTTTAAACTATTTAACTATTAAATAAAATAACAAATATATATTAAATTCAATTATTTATGATGGTAAATTTATGAAAGCATTGAAGGCTACATGCTGTTTAAACCAAAATATTCCGTCCATATTCGCGTGTTGTGTTTCCTTCTTCTTTGTTGAGTGTTGGCGCACGTTCTGTTTCGCGTCATTTCCGGTTAGTTTTATCGCGTGATTTTTCGTGACAAAACATGGTTTGTAGACAAGATAGAATAGGGGATTATCACGCTGATATGTAGTACTTCCGGATTCTGTGATCGTTGTGCACTGCCACTTCCGTTGACTCACCGATCTCGCTGGCAAACCGATGTAGGACTACACTAAGTTTATTTATACAGCATCCCTGGTAAATTCGTCTGATTCACTAAAGTGCCGGCTGCAAACAAACGTGCTACCTTGTTTTATTTTAAAGTTTTAATCCATTTCTTCCTTATACTCAATTCAGTCGGGAATCCATGAAAACTTAAGTAGGGTTGGCGTTGTTGGTTAGATTTACAAAGTAGAACAGAGCAGTGACATAAATAGCCTTCGTCTCAGGCATTGTTAAACTGCGTCGGAAGTGTACATGCACAAAGTTGACAAATCCCGCCCATGAAACCCGGAAGCGTGATAATCATCATCATCAATAATAATCAGTTGTTGGCAACTCGTGTAGTGCGTTACCTCCTGTTGCGGACCAATCACATTGTGTTGTGTGGTGTGAACAGCTTAACAACTTGAACACTCCTGATTTCACTGAAAGCAAGTCATGTATTGTGAATCGCACAGTTCAGCCTGGCGTTTTAAAATCATGTAGTGTGAACAAGGCTTAAAGTGTTTGGTGAAATGTGAGGGGTGTACTTACTTTCGTGAGATACTGTATATGTTAACCTCTACATAAATGCAAAAAAGGAAACTAAAACACTAAAAATTTAAACCGATTATTGTTGTTATTTAATGATTACATTTAAGTGAGCTTTAGATGATGGCAAAGGTTATGTATATTCTGAAAAAAAATCTAATATTGGCAAATAAACAATATGGTATTGATATGTGTGTCGCAAATTGCTTTAACCCTTGTGCATCCTTATAGACATTTTTGTCCTTTTCAGTTTTGTTTTTTTGATCACTTTGCCTGTGTTAAAGCTAACTGCAAAAAACTTGGCACTGGTGTGTATTTTTATTGGAATTTTACTATTTCACCGTCATTTTCGTAAAAAAATATTTTTTGCATTAGGCACAAAAAATCCTCCCTCTCAGCAACTTTTGGACAAAAATGTCCCCATTGAAACCCATTAAAACTGCCATTTTTAATCCCCGGTTCAGTTAACTATAAAATTATGCAATCTTTGTTAAGAGCCTTTCATTCTGATGGCAAGGCTTCAAAATTTAATTTTTTACTATTTTTTATCAGATGGTGTCATTTTTTAAAAGTTTGGCCTATAAAACAAATATCGCTTTATTCCTGTTTTCTGGTTCGGCATATTATAGAGCCAACTGGATAAATTATGCAACGATATTTGTGTGGGTGTGTTGGTATGGATGTCAGAGTGTGGTTAGCATGTGTGTTATAAAAAAATATGTGTGTGTGTGCGCATGTGTGTGTTTGAGAGAGAAAAACTGCAAATTGAAATCCAATCACTGTGAGCACCAGTGGGGTTTTGCTGGCACCCAATGGGGAAAATATGTTACTACGCCCAAACAAACTGTTACCGAAAGCTCATTTTTTGAGATATCATCCTCAAATTTGGAACACAACCTATTTAGATTTATGGGTTTGGTTTTATTGCAGTTTTGAGTTCAACCTGATTTAAAAAATCTATATTTTATATAAAATATTTTTTATAAATAATTTTCATAAACTTATGCCTATATAACTTTTTTTTGGATTTACTTATTATTATTTTTTTACTTCAGCAATAATCTGCAAAGGGTCTTCTTTAAAATGATACCAAATTTAAGTCTGTGCTCCAAAGCGTCACATTTTTATGACAGTTTTTTGACATGGACATTTTTGTCCTCTTTTTACCTATGTGTTACTTTTTTTAATTGATGCACAAGGGTTAATTACAGAAGATGGAACCAGTTGCACTTCAACTCACTTAAAATCTCAGGCTGGAACTTCTAAACCCAATGAAAGGGTTTGAAAAACGCAATTCAGATCTTTTGTTGACTTTTGTTGCCATTTCAAAGTACATACTGGCATTTATTTTTTACACTTATATACAAATGTACATTTACACTCCTGTGCAAAAACAAAACAAAAACAGGCCAACTAAGCTGAGGCTAAGCTTTCATTGTCTTAACCACAAATTATTGGTCAGGAAATGAGCCAAATTTAAGCTAATGCACTACTTAAGAAGCCATTGCTTCCCAGAAAATGAGTTTTTGGCAGAAAATGGGAAGTTGTGTGTGGAGTGATGAATCACACTGAAACACAAGTTGAATGGTGATGCTCCAGAGCGGTGTCTTCAAACCTCAGGTGAGAAATATAATAGTAAATGCATCTCTATTACAGTGAAGAATGGTGGAAGAGGTGTCATTGTCTGCAGAGCCGTTTTAGCTGCTAGGATTGGTGAGCTATACTTCACTGTGAAAATCATTCAATGCTTTGGAGTACAGGAGAATTGTGCAGAATGGCTAGCTTCCCACAAATGAAACGTTGTTATATTTTAGATCATATGGTATTTTTCAACTAGACAATGCTCCTGCCCAAATTTCAAAGACAACCAAGAAGTGTCTCGAGAACAAGTCCATCAGGCTCATGTTTTGGCCTGGTCAGAGTCCAGATTTGAACCCTATAGTGAATATTTGGTCTCACATTAAACTTAAACTAACTGGGAGATATTTTTCAACTACTCATGAACAGTTTGAAGCCATTAACTGTCTGCAAGTCGGGGAAAGTTATTCCATATTAAATTACATTATCTACAGTATTTGTGCAATTCTTGCTAATTTCCTGACCAGTGCTTTGTGATTAAAAATGGTTAAAAGACCACTAAATATTTAAACCAATTTTTGCCTTTTTTTTTTTTTGCCCATGAGTGTATTTGTTCATTAAGCAGCTGCTTTTATCCAAAGCTACGAATAAATGAAGAACCATATGGCCTAAAACTTAACATACATGGACTAAAAGCCACAAAACTCCAATTCTGACCAATTTCAAGGGTCTTCAAAAGATGAAGTGAGCAGTGAGGAGAATTGCACATTAAACTGCATCCTTTATCTGCAGGGTTTGATTTCCAGACTAGAGAGTGTCTCTGGTGGTGTGTATGAATACCAAACAAGCCACTGGCTGTGATGGCAGATGACCCTGTCTGAGCTAGATGGACTCTGAGATCTTAAAGCTCTGTTTGGAAAACAGTTTGGGCTGCTGACACTGTTGTCCCTGACAAAGCTCCAAGGAGGATAATTAAAACCCAACACGGAACCATCTCTGACAGCCTAAAATCCTCCCGGACTTTGACGGATCCACAGTGAAAAAAACCAATATGTCCAATTACCTTTTCCTGCCCCACCCCCCACATCCCTCAGTCAAATAGAGAGACGGACGGAGGGAAAAATGAGAGAAATGCATCTCAATCCTTATCCTTAAAACAAGTGATTCAGTTATGAAGCTCAGAAAATGATTTTGTAATATACTGTACATTACAGGTCATTCTGGTCATATTCTCCGGTTTCACAGGAAAGGCATAAGCCTAGTCTCAGACTAAACTGCATGTTTGAGCTGGAAGGAACTTGCACTGACATATCTTAAAGTATGTCAGTATTCTAAGGCACGTTTATAAAAGCTTCTTCAAATGGCCTAATTCTGGCTTAATCTAAGCCCTGTCTGTGAAACCAGGTCTTTATATTGTACATTAAAAAAAGTATAACCTTAAAGGGATACTTCACCTCTAGAAAGATGAATGTGTATTTAAAATGGGTAATTTATGTAGAAGAAATGTGAAATTATTTTTGAATTTGGAGCTTTCTAGACTGAGAAAAGCCAGAAAAGGTATTTTTGGCTTATGTGAATGAGAGACAACAACTCCCAGAATGCACTTGCTTCACTGCCCTAGGAGGCCACGCCTACCGGTAACCGCGCAGTAGTTAAACAAAAAGTCTAGGCTAGTCTAGTGAGTCTCTGTGATGAGTCTGCCCGAAAATGTGTTTCGAGATCACTCAAAATGTCCGGGATTCGGCTTTTGCGTTCTACAGTCGCCATTCATTATGTTTACGGGACGAGTGAGGGCTGCGGGAGAACTGCGCGAGGCCGGTGGCGTGATTACCGATGAGCGACACCTGTGAGACTGGTCTCGTATCTCTCACAAATTTTCTTCACAAGGTAAAACGCACATCAACCGATCACTTGTTTAGCGTTCACTACAGTCAGATTCACAAATCGGAATTCAGTTAGATTGAAACAAAAGGGCATGTAAACAATGAAAGCTGAAGGGTGGTAACCCCTACTACGCTTTACAGAAGCATGCTAGCTTAGCTTCCAAAAAAAAAAAAAAAAAAGATGGCTGACACTATGTGTTCATTCTGTGAGTAATATCCCACCCTCTATGGGCGGGTTGAGAACATGCGGGACAGCCGCTACTACTGACTGTAGTCTTTAGCCTCTGGCCAAAAAATCCTCTGATGACGCAAAATGATAATTTTTGCGTCATCTGAGGAGTTTTTCCAGACGAAAAATTCAAAAATCTCTCGTCTCAGGGGGATATGAGGGTGGAAATCACGGTAATTCGAAAATACTACAGGGTTTCTACTAATACAAAGCTTGATGCTAAATCCTGAAGTATCCCTTTAAAGATCTATTCACACCAAGGACAACTATAAAGATAAAGATATAGTCTTAAAAATATCCTTTGAATCAGTTTCAGAACAATTTCCTCCATCTGATCAATCCCATCAGAATCCATTCTAATAGCTGGAGCGTTTAAACATGAAGGCTTATAATAAACAGAACATTATCATAGATGCTGGTTATCTTTAGTTATCATTCCAGGTGTGATCAGGCCTTAAGGCCAGTAACGGACACGCACAGCGCAAACTTCCCCAGAATTCCCTATTGTATCACTGACAGTGCTGTCACAAGCAATGCATGCATTTGGGGAACATGAAGGCATCTGATGCTTCGTAAACAACTGATTGTCTGTGGTGGCAGAGATCAGAACGCCACACACACATTAACACAAACACACACACACACTGGCCCTCTCTTCCATACCTTGATGTTATCAGTTGTGACAGTGCTGTGGAACTATTTGGATGGGGATGTGATACACGGCTCTCCATGCTTATCAAATCTCCCAGAGAGGAGACCATTAACTCAGAGCAAATTGTGCCATGTAGCTTAAAGGGGCTTGTCTGTTCCAATATCCCTAATATCTCTATTTGTTGTCGGAGTGTAAAGAAGTCTGCTGTGCTCTGTTAGGGGGAGTGATGGAAAAAGAACATTGTCATGCGTTCTTACTCTCTCTTTTGTGTGTGTGTGTCTTGAGAACCAGATCAAATCATAGTTTGATCATCTGTTGGTGTTTAGAAGCATCCGTAATGAACAAATAACTTTCAGATATTGAGAAAATCTTTTTTTTTAACATTTTTTTTACACAGTTTTACATTATTTCCAATATCTGTGAGTTTCTTCTTCCTCAGCATGCATTCTCAGCCTGATAATTGGCATTAGTGTGATTTGTGCACATTTTGGTGAGACACTTTGGCTAGAAAATGTCTAATAAAGACATTGATTTTAAGGACTTAATCCAACATTGGTGTAGACTTTAATTTCCCATAACTTATGCTAACAGAACAGAATTAGATCCTAATAGGGTGTTATTATAAAAACACTCTCACTTGTGGTTTTGAAAAAAAAGCCCTTTTTCTGATTGCTTATTGAACACTTGAAGTTAGTCAGAGTAACTAAAACCGAGAGTAACTTAACCAGGTTCCTTCTTTCCATATGCTTGGATGGATTCTGCTCATTTTTCTTTTCTTGCATGGTTTCTGAACGGATTTTGAAATTCTATGGAATTGACAAATATGAAAAAAAAAAAAAAAGCTAAGCAAACTTGAGAAGCTGAAAGGTTTTTCAAATTATAATGTAATGATCAAAATTAAACTTAAATTTTTTGACCCAAACTTGAAATTAAAATGAACATAAAAGCTAATTCAAAACGTTAATACATACAGTACTATATATAAATAATGCTAAAATATCACTAAAAATTACACAAGCAAGATAACTGAGATGTTGATATTCAGACCAGCACGATTTCCATGCTGGTATTGCTTTTAAACATTTAATATTAAGTAACATATTTAGATCCAACATTGTCAGCAGCTGTTTATTAATTTCAATAGTTCAAAATGAAGCCAAAGAGAATATATGATACTCTTCTCACACATTTAAACTGCATGAGCGCAGGTTGAAATGAAGTCAAAATGTCAAATTTGTAATTCGTTTGTGAGATCCTGACTTCATCCTCGAACCAGTGACAAGCAAACCAAACTAACGGGAAACACCTCACTCAGTTTTCACCCAATGCCGGAAAGAAGCCAGCCATCAATTTTCAAAGCACACACATGTGTGTTGCAGACAGACAGACAGGTGTGTGTGTGAGTGTGTCTAGACTAAAAACACAGATCACAGGCCCTGAGACATCGATGTCCTGGTGGCTTTCTCATTCCTTGACTCATCGCTTTAAGACAAGACATGTCAAATCACACCCTCACCATCACAAGCGCTCGTAGCGTATGTCCATCACGGTGGATGCCGGGTCAAACAGGAAACGAACTGGCGCATGGACTAAAAACCAGTGCGCAAGGCAGTCTCGGGAATAAAGTGAACTTTAGACAGGCGAGACAAGCCATTCAGGAGCCACACAACCCTAATGGGCTCGTGTTCCTATGGTCGCCATGACAACACAGAGTCTGACACATTTACAATGACACGACGCTTCAGTTCGGTCCACTCTGACAGAAAGGAAGTGACAGAGAGGAAGAGACTCTCATCGTTCCATCTCTTCCTTTGGCATTGTGGAGTCTGTTGTAACTGTGTGACGCTTTAACCAGGGTTCGAATTACGTGGGAGCCAGTGGGAGCTGAGCTCCCATAGAGAGAGGATGAGCTCCCATGAAAGCATTAAAATCGTACACCTGTGGGGGCTCTAAAAATCATCAGCACCATTATTTTCAATTACAAATAAAGCACTTTTTCCTTCAATAATCAAGGCATATTTGTTAATCCTTTCGCACGTACGATCACAGCGGTGTGATTATGGTGCGTTCTATTATTCATCCGTCTCGGAGATCCGAATCGGACGACAGACGTTGCCTAGCAACATGCCCCCTTTCCTCGAATTTTTCCTCTCGGACGTCGGACAACCGTGGGGACACCGAACAAGAATTCCGTTTCGGAATTCAAGATGGCTGCGCCCTGTGAATTGTAAGAATGAATTGTTTTCATTGTTTTTGAACCGCTTTGGTATTTTAAATGACGATTATAATCACTCGTATTACTGCGTCCCCTGTAGGTATGGGAATCGGTTGTTGTGAGTGCAATTACTAACGTTGCTAGTGTTGCTAACAGAAGATTAACATGAAAAACTTTAAATAAAGTGAACATGTTCAAGTTCAAATGGCTGCATTTTGATAAGGTGAAGTTATATTTTTATTTTAATGTAAGTGCCTGGTACTCCGCCAGTGCTACCATTACAACAGCTTTCTCCGACTCGGACAAGCAAAACATAATAGAACGCTTGAAGTGTGGACGTGACGTCAAATCCGAGGTCCGAGTCGGTTCGTTGGGTATAATAGAACGCACCATTAGAACATTCAGTGCATCACGTGATCAACTGCTAAATTCAAAAGTGCTTTCGCGCATTGGCTGGCGCTGAGCCAGAGACAGACGCGCTCAGTGCTGTCATATTTCACAACTATTCAGTGTTTTCAACCACATAATGTTTACTTTAGGTTTCAGACATTTAAATACACATAAGTATTAGAAAAACAATGATTTTGAGTTTGTAAAATACACACTGATGTCTATGGAAGTGGCAATAATAATCCTTTCAGATATAGTAAGAGAACACATTTTATTCATATCAGAGACACATTGTGTAAGTAGCTTAACATTTAACCCTATTCTTCTCCCATTTTGCCAGCCACTCACATGTATTTCGTAAGAAGTGGAGGAATTGACGTTGTAAATCCAACAGATCCGATTCTCTGAACTGTAAAACAAATTAAAATGGCGCCACCCATTGTGCATACAGCTCAACTAACGCGATCGTTATAAAGATGTTTTAACAACAAAACCCATCCACTTGCACATATTTGACAATCGGAATATCAGTGTTTCATGCTATAGCTAATACATTTGTGAATATTTTTAATAAAAAAGGAAAAATGACATAAAAGCAGATCCTCATTCATTCAGCGCTGTCACGTGACAACCAATGACGCGTCACCATGGAAACATTAAAGTGGCAAGTTCTGGTCACCTTGATAAACTCACGCTGGCGGGGTCAGTTAGAATATTTTAAACTTATGCGTGAAAGGGTTAAACGTTAAGAATTCAGGTTTATTTAGCAGTAGGTTACCATAGCAACGCTAACTTCCGCTTGAATGGGCTCTATGCACGGCGTTATTTCCGGTGAAGGATTAAGGATGCTCGATAACTTCCGCCGATCATAGAGTCCAATGCAATACCGAGAATTTATATTGAATTTTATACTCCATGGTTATACTAATGAAACGTTAGTCACAAAAACAGATAAAACAGACACCCCTCGTTGTGTTTATGCTTCTTTTTAAAATTATATTAAATAAACATAACAATATATAAAATTACATCTAAACATATGTACGTTTCGTTTCAAAGACGGGAGGACAGTAAATATTGAAGACTCTGCCATAATCCCGTTTTCTCCGGTTTTCCTCCGCTTTAATCTACACAACCGGAAATGGACGAGCATCCTTACGTCAAATGCGGAACTTATGCGTGCATATAGCCCATTGTCGGACGGGAACGTTGCGTAGCCTTTCGCAAGAGTTACATTTTTTGAACTCATACGGATGACCAACTGACATGTTTTTTTTTTTCGCACCGCACTCGTTCGGACGCGGTTCGGACCCATTCGCATGCGGTCTGCGAATCTCCATAGGACTTCCGGTCGTTTCGAAGCCGCATCGGAGCTGATTTTAACTGCCAGTGTGAAGGCGGCGTTAGTGTCAGTACATACTGAATCATCAGATAGAAAAGGACATGAAGAGCAAGCGTTCAGGGGCAAATAACATCACTGGTTTTCCTTCATTCTTCACTTATCCATGGAAAGATTGAAGTAAAGTCACTGGGCAGAGAAGAAGATAAATCAATTGTGACATTTCTGGATGGAACGTTTTGCATTTCATTAGCGTGAGACACACAGGAGAATGCTGAATTATCTGAAGACACGTCTGCGCAGAGCAGCAGTCAGGTTGTCTTTTAAGACGCTCCGCGTTCGGTTATCAGGACGCACTGTCCATTTATTCTCCGCTTTCACTTAATTTCACTCAACGGCCTCCTGTAGGGTGCCGGACATCTGATAGCTAATTATTTGTCAGCTAGCGGAGGCTCAGCAAAAGCCTTAATTCTGCTAACAAAATCCACTTTCCATCCTAAACGTCTGATATAGCTGAACTGGTTTAGTGGTTCTCATTAGCATCTGGCTCGTCAATCTGATAGTCGGGGCAAAGAGTTAGACACTGGGAATGAAGTAAAGTCTCCCGTTTCAAACAACATTGCGGGTAGATCGAAAATATCTCTCAAAACTGGGCTGGAACAATATTTGGCACTGAGGATGGATCATTACATGACCCCTCAGGCCCGTGAACAGGGAACAGTATTGACTTTGCGAGTCCCAATGGCCGTGTATCTTTGCTTGCTCTTCTTTGGTGTATAAGAACTATAGAGTTGGATAATAGGGAATCTGAAGCTTCCTGCAAAGGAGGTTTATTGATCGCGACCCTTATTTGTCCGGCTGGTATTAAAACGCTCCCACCTCTCTATATTTAAAGGTTGATAAAAAATACATGGACTGTGGCAGTAATGGTTTATATAACAGACCTCAGACGATTAGTCCATAGTTTTAATATGTGTGTATTTCCCCTCAGACGTATCCTTTGCCCTGCTCATAAAGACTGTGGTAGGACAGCAAGTTTGAGGAGAAACGAATCCTCTTGTGATTTTTGAGTTTTATGCAGAATAACATCTTCTGTTGAATCTTTTAAATTGAACGAATCATAGGCTTCATATTGATAAAAGAGAAAAATAATTTTGCCCTAAAAGACCTAAATGATTCAGTGATTCACTGATGTCACAGTTAAATACACTCACTTTTCGGCATTACTGGTTGAACAGTGCAATCAACAGAAATCGTCCCATGCATACCCTCTTTCACTATTGAGTGAGTTAAAGGGACAGCTCACCCAAAAATCCTGTCCTTATTTACTCTCCCTCAAGTTGTTCAAAATCTGTATCAATTTCTTTTTTCTGCTTAACACAAAAGAAGATATTTTGAAAAATGTCTGTAACCAAACAGTTTATGGGCCCCATTGACTTCCATACACTCTCAGAAAAAAGCTGTCACTTGGGCTGTACCTTTTCAAAAGGTAAACTTTTGCCCATTTTAGGTGCTAATATGGACATTTTAGGTGCTAATATGTACATTTTAGGTGCTAATATGGACATTTTAGGTGCTAATATGGACATTTTAGGTGCTAGTATGTAGATTTTAGGTGCTAATATGTACATTTAGGTTCTAATATGGACATTTAGGTGCTAATATGGACATTTAAGTGCTAATGTACATTTTAGGCGCTAATATATACATTTAGGTGCTAATATGTACATTTTAGGTGATAATATGTACATTTGGGTGCTAATATTTACATTTTAGGTGCTAATACATACAATTATGTACACATAGGTGCTAATATATACATTTTAGGTGCTAATATGTACCATTAAGGTACCAGTTTGCACCCTTTAGGTACAAAAGCGTACCTTTTGAAAAGGTACAGTCCCAGTGACAGCTTTTGGACCTTTTTTTCTGAGAGTGGTATTTTTTTGCTCCATAAAAAATGGGTTTGGATATCTATGTTCTTCAAAATAACTTATTTCGTGCTTAGCAGAAGAAATAAATTCATACACGTTTGCAAACAACTTCAGGAGTAAATGATGACAGGATTTCCATTGTTGGGTGAACTATCCATTTTAATGAGTGAATGAAAACAAGTGAGCGAATTCGTACACTGAGTTCACCGGAAATGCGAAATACTCACAGTGAATCTGTGTTCTCCGTTGAGTGTACATTGGTTGTACACTCATTATTGAAGTGCAGTATGGGATTGAATGAGAACACTGGATTATATCCAAGATTTCAGATACCACTACATTGGCTGACTCCTCAAATAGTTAACCATAAAAAGGTATACAACTCGATCTGCACACTTCATGTTAAGCAAAGGGTCTCAGCTTGGTCAATAGGAAACAAATTGAGTTTATCTTGCCCTGCAAGAGCTCTCTCTATCTCTCTCTTGTTTTATCCGAACTGTAGATTCAAACACACTTGTTTGGGATGGCCTGTTCTTAGGTCCTTATATCCTCAGTCTCTCGCTGTGCATGTCTTGTCAATTGCTCTACAGCCAATTTGTTAGGAGTGCATGCCTGACTTTGCTACACCTCACTAATATATCACAGTCATTTGAAGCTGTTCACACACAGCCTGAAAGTCACGTACCATACACACTCCTGAAAGGCTGAATTTCAAACTCTCCATGTCATTAAAAAGTCCTGATATCTGCTTAATATACACATTTGAACACATACACACACAAAAAAAAAAACACTTTTCATGTTTTACTACATAAATTTATAGTTCACTTCCCCAAAATATTAATCTTTATCTGATCTCATGTCATTGATTGATTGGCTCCTACCAAGGGAAATAGACTACTTCAACAAAAAAATATATAAACAACTCAAATCTATAACAGTATCTCGATACTACAGGACACTGATCTCCAGATATAGTGTACAGCGTTCTTTCCTCTTTCAATGTAATCTAGAGGTTATAATCAAAGTACAGCAACAGTTTCTAAAATTTATTTAAAAAAAAAACACTTGAGTCTTTGAGGAAGCAAGTCCGAGTAAAGATTTTGTCCCGACATATCCATTTTGATATTTGTGATATATCTCCCATGCAGTTAATAATCAACAGTTATAGGCCCACATACTAAGCTAGATTGGTAATTGTTTAGAGCAGTCGTCTTAACGTCTTAAAGGGATAGTTTAATTTGAAATTAATTTTTGGTATAAGGACATTCAAGATGTAGGTGTCTTTGTTTCTGCAGTAGTTTCAAGTTTGATATTTTTAGGTCAAACCGTTCTTGTCTGTCAGTCATTTAATGCAGGTCTATGGTCACCAATGGTTTGTGGTTCTGAAAGGCGAAATTTGGGGGTGGTGATGGCGCAGTGGATAAGATACAAGCCTTTGGTGTGAGAGACTCGGGTTCGAATCCACTGTGAGACACCTATGTGTCCCTGAGCAAGACACTTAACCCCTAGTTGCTCCAGAGGCGTGCGACTTCTGACATATATAGCAATTGTAAGTCGCTTTGGATAGAGGCGTCAGCTAAATGAATAAATGTAAATGTAAAATGTGGTTTTCTGCAGTTCTGACTATTAATAGAACAGACAGGACACAGACAGATTAGGGGCTCAGAGGCAGTGGGCATGATGGGTAATGAAACTAGTACAGCACTGAGCGTTCATTGTTTGTTTGCGTGAATGACTGTCTCCATTGAGAACCTTGTGTATTTTTCATGTGTCGTATGCTGCAGGGATCAGTGGGAGTAATTAATATACTTTGGCGTGCACCCTTTATAATCCACAAATGTTTTTGTTGCATCACTTGCAGTGTAGACACGATGTAGAGTCTTGATGCCGATCTTTGCTTTCACTGTTGAGATTTTTTATATAGAAAGGTGCGTCAACTCAACACCAGACAGACGCAAACCAACAGGAGATTATCTTTGTCTTCCTCTTTTTCCTCCTCTTTATCTCTCTCTATCGTCAGTGCTTCTTCTCCAGCCCTCTGGGCCACAGTGATGAATAAAGATGGCTCATATAACTTTCGATCACCATGGAAACGCAGCACTCCCAGGGATTTAAGAGAAAGAAGCTGACGCCCAAATCTGTGAGGAATGTTCCGGCACGCTCCAGAGGAGCGCTGTACAGCTATGCCTCTCTCTCCTCACTATATGCGACATCCAAAAACACACTCTGACTGTAAGGCTGCCATGCCGCCCAGAGGAAGTGTGTACCATTTTATACTAGCTTAAATAAGTCTTATCAATCTCAAAGCCTACTGTGGAAAAATGTTTAGTTGGTAACACTTGAGTCATTAATGGGTTACCATGATCTTCACTTTAGAAAACTGATCCAAATAGTAATTCATTTAGGAGTCGTTACTTTTTTAAACAAAACTTCAGAAGCTTACATTTAAATTAGGGAGATATGCGTTTCATGTTAAACTACTGATCCAATTAGTAATTCCTTCTGAAGGATTTGGCATTAGGTAGAGCTTACAAATTGCAGCCGGTTACTGATTACAAATTACATGGCAAAAAATGTAGTTAGTAATGTAATCCATTACATTACATATTTAAGGTATATTTGATTACTTTTAGATTACTTTTTGACCAAACTCGCTTATCACATTGATTTGAACAGGATAATCCTGTCGATGACATCGGAGAACCATGAACTTGAATCTATTATTGGATTTAATTGTATTATTGACCTGTTCACTTAAAATCGCAGGTGGTACTTAAAAATAAATATTAGGTCAAAGAGGTAGAGCTGACAAAAAAGTTGGGGAATCCCTATATTCCTTCCATGTAAATAAGAAATTACATGAATTTGTACATTTGAACGTGTTTGGAAGACAAAAGACTTGGTTAAATGACTCACTGAGTGATAATAATTCAAATGATAATCCATTTGTGTTTGTCAGGAGTTGATTAGAAATGCAGCGTTGCAATGTTAAGAAAAATGGATAGTTGAAAATTAGTATTTGGTATGTTTTAGCTTACCTCAAGGGCATCCAAGATGTAGGTGTCTTTGTTACCGCAGTAGTTCCAATTTTGATATTTTTAGGTGTCTGTCAGTCATATAATGGAGGTCTATGGTCACCACCTCAAAGAGCACGAAAGACACGTAACGAGCGGTTTGTGTGAGAAAACGAACAGTATTTATATCGTTTTTACCTCTTGTAAGCCACGTCCAAGTGATCTGAGGGTGCGGACGCTTTGTGGCTGTGGTAACAAGAGGTTTGTTGTGTAGCTTGTTGTAATATATTAAAAATGCATAAGTCATTGCATTGGTACGCAAGAGTTTACAGACGACATGAGATGTAAATAGCAACCGCGTTATGGAGGATGATCAGATAATTATTTTAATTTGATTAAATTGTGTATGTCACTCAAATAGCGTGCTGGCAGCCAGCCAACAGACCAAACACATGATTAATATTAGTAAAAAAAAAAGGATATGTTTACATTGAAGTTACAGTATCAAAAAATTATTATATATTCGCTATTCTTTTAAATTCTTAAAACTGGTGGAGATTGGTGGCCTATATGGCATTACCGTACTAAGAGTCTCTAGTTTTGAAAACGCATGTGATTATCAATATCATTAATCAGCAGCTTCTCTCTTCTCTGTGTGTGTATGTGGATTATCTGGTTGATTAGCTCCTTGCACTTCTAATCAAGCCATCAAGACCCTACAATGATGCGCCTCAAAAAAAAAAAAAAAAAAAATCATGGCATTTGTAATCAATATGTATATGAGAGCAGAAAGAAAAAGTAGGGAACTTTCTCGTGCAGGTTTGTGACAAAGAGGCAGAAAAGACAGAATGTACACAGACACTGTCATAAAAAATCAGCTTTCGCCTCACAAAAAAAAAAAAAAAACCACAATGAAACTAAACCCCTGTCCAGTCTGCAGATCAGTAAGTCCTTCTCTCTGCACACATCTCTGGATTTATTGTGTGCTGAAAGCAGGAACTCTCAATCTCTTCTCAGCCTGGAGTCTTTGGTCTCATCTCCCCTCATCTCACTCTGAGCCTCCGCAGTGGATCCACGGATTCATGTGCCGTCTTTGTGATATTTCTCTCCACGCTTCTGGAGAAGTAGACTACATGTTGTTCTATCCTTCCTTTATTACATAATGCTTTACAGAGTTGGAAACCCCCTTCAGTGAATGATAAGGAACAAATCTCTAGAAACTTGTGAGACTGAGTCAATTATGTGACCTCTGAATCCTCACGAGACAAACATTGTATTTGGGATGTTACAGAATCCTCTAGAGGATTGTACGAATAATTCCATTTATTAGATAGTTTGAGCTATGAACGCAAGAATCAACTCCCTAGATTGGTGAGAAAGATGGCACACTGTAAAAAAATATTTTCAAGATTTGTTATCACAACAGATTTTCTTTTGTCAAATCAACTTAAATAATTCATTTAGTTGAGATAACTTATTATTTTGAGTTTCTGATGATTAAAGTAATCTCCTTCATTGTATTAACTCACTTTTTCCAGTTCAATCAACTTAAAATTTGAAGTCAACCAGGTTACTTACTTTTTTAAGTTAAACCAACAATATTTTTTTTACAGTGCATGAATTTATTTATTTATATTTATTATTTATTTACGTGTAGAAGGAAAAGTGCTTGCCCAAACTACATTATAAGATATGGATTAATTAAACTGTAATAGAGTGTAAGAAGACAATGTGTGGTAAAAATATTGCTAATCCTCCTAATTATACCAATAGATTTACTTATTTACTTTCTAACCCAGTCAATTTGTGTTTTGCAATTCAAGTTCTCATAAACAAAAATTCCAAGGAATCTTGTTATTGAAACTTGGGATATCTCCACAGTCTCTATTTTGACCTTTAATATGATTTTTTTCCACTTAAAATTATATAATTAGAATTTTTTTATATTCAGCGATAACTTATTTAATTTCAACCATGTAGCATATGCAGTTAAATGAGTATTTACATTTTTAATCAGAAAATTTGAATGAAAATAAACTAAAGATTGGTCTGCAAACATTATTGGAAAAAGAATATTTGACACATTTGATAAATCATTAATATAAATAAGAAATAATTAAGAAATAATAATGGTCCAAGAATGGACCCCTGTGGGACCCCACAAGGTAGTCTGGATTTGTTGGAATAGCATCCATTAACCACTCAAGCGTAACATCATGAAAACCATATTTTTGATTTTTTTTTTCAATAAAATATGATGGTTGACTATATCAAAAGCTTTTGAGAATGGAAGTATGGTAGTGATATTCTTTTCTTCCTTATTGTGACATATATCAATGGAAGCTTGTTTCCAAAAGATAACTGCAACTTTTTAACTCACAGTTGAGAGTTTACATCTCACAATTTTGACTTTATTTCCGAGAATTGCAAGACATAAAGTCAGAATTGTGTGATATAGTCGCAATTACGTGTTATAAAGTTAGAATTGCAAAATATAAATTCAAAATTGCAACATATAAATTTGAAATTGCGAGAAATTCTGACTTTATTTCTAGCAATTGCGAGTTTATATCATCTTTTCTCCGAATTGTGAGATATCAACCTCACAAATGCAAGATATAAAGTCCAATTCTAAGAAAAAAAAGACTTTGCTCCTCAGAATTGTGAGATAAAAAGTCGCAATTGCCTTTTTTATTTTGTATTCTGTGGCGGAAACAAGCTTATATATATATATCTGGATGAAATGGCTTCTCGAACAAGAAAAAATGTAGGGCAGGAATTGATTTTGTCCATCGATAATTGATTGGATGGTTGTGTGGATTGCTATTGGTCGATCTAATGTGAGTGACAGGTAAACACGTCATCAGAGAAGAGAAGTCACTGCAGGGGAAGTTATTTTGGCTAACCAGATTAAACAATTTATCATTATTTTCACACACAAATCGCATTAAAAGTTTGTAGAAACATTTTGAATCCTCAAGCAAACAAATACATAAAACCAACATGTCTTTCTCGCCTGCCGAAATCCTCAAAACCCCTCCCGTTCTCAACCAGCAGTCTCATCCAGAACAGGTTTAACTGCACCTACATTCTCTTCCTTATTTATTTGTGTGCAATCTGTGAGCTATGAGAAAGATTCAAGAGTGTAGCTGAGCAGTTCACCCTAAAGAAAGAGAGAAGCAGGTAAGCATCCTAAAAGATCAAATATGAATGCGTTCAAATGATTTGATATAAACTCCTCTGTGATATCTTATTCTTATAGCTTATTCTTTTCAATGACCTGCAGACCTATGAAATCTTTGCTCATTTAACTCGGAGCTGATCATGGGCGCTTCACAGAGCAAGGATAAGATGCATTGCACCAGATACCTGAACGGTCCTCCACCGCTGGGTGAGACAGGTGAGCTTCTGACCCGACACACAGGTCATGACACTGAAAGACAAATATTACCCACAAATAAATATCTACATGTTTTCCCACTTTTAAGAATGCATGAATGCTATTGCGTCAAATAATTAAATATCAGTAGCACTTTACAATAACGTTGGTTAACAGTATAGTTAATATAAATTAACAATAATTTTAATGCATGCATTAATCTAGTTCATAACAGCTAATATATTACTAAAATTACCATATTATTTAATCGCCATAAGCGAACATGAAGGAACAGTTCTATTTTTATTAACTAACATTAACAAAGATTAAATAGTGTAGTTAGTAGTTAGTAGTTAGTTAATGCATTACCTAACAAGCTCAATTTCAATCAAATTATTTGGGTTTTTTTAGGTTTCAAATGATTAAAAAAATAGATATATTGTCCAAATTAAGACATTTTTTTTTTTTTTTGTGAAACATTAGGACAACCTGCTAATTCAGTAGTTAATGTAATACACAAATACCTGGATATATCTAGGACGCCTGACATCATACATCCACAATTAAGAGTAGCTCAAGAAAGTCACTTTATTTCTGAGAAAAGCTTGTATGTGTTTGAGGATGCCATTTGTACCATTAACGTTTGTCTGTTATTGTGTTTTGTGACAATTCAAGCAGAAACTCAAAGATCAAGCAACCGCAAAAAGAATAATCTGATAAAACAAGGAAGCCAGCCAGATGGAGGGCAGATGAATTGTAACATTGAAAGACGGAGTTTGCCGGGACATCCTGACTGTGACACCATTCAAATCACCTTTCATTTTGATGATGGAATCCAGTCGGTGAGCTTATGATCATGATGAATTCTTCTCATTGTTTTTTTACAGTATCTCTTCTTTGACGGTGTTTAAATAACAAGGCCAATTGACACACCTTTCAATCTATCACTGAGAAACATCTCAGCTATCTGTCTTTCTGCTCTGTGGAATCCTGTCCAGCCTGTTTCTCAGACACTTACACACTACAGAACTGAAATCCCCTGTTATGATATATAGACACTAATGCCTGAAGTGTTTATAAAGCGCTGTGCTTGACCTTAGTGTCCATCAGTTGTTGTTGTTTTTTAATCAGATGAGTTTAGAGTTGTTTTTTTATGGAAGTGATCAACTTTAGTAACTCGTCTTGCAGGATAAGCATCCGCACCCGGGACATGGCTACAAGGGGAGTGAGTGTGTGGCCTACCTGCCTCAGAACACCACAGGGACCAAGATCGTCCGGCTACTGGAGCAGGCCTTCCAACACAAGCTACTGTTCACTGTGGCGGCCGATCTCAGCGGTGAATACCGCGTGACACCTGCAGATATACCCCTCAAGACTCGGGACAGCGGAAGGTATATAATAATGATAAAAGAATCCCAAATAGTAAATCAGTGTTCACCACAGTTCTTCATAATTGCTGAGTTCAAATATATATATTATTACTTCACTAAACAAAACAAAATTTACTTTCTATTCATTTGCAGCGTCTTTACAGCGTTCTTACATACTATTTTTAAGCATGAAAATAAATATTTTCAATTCAATTAAAATTGATTTATTTTTAGATTTTTTGTTTGTTTTATTTTCTGTTAAGTGTTTTTGTTATAGTTAAGCAAATTTGATGATTTCGTCTTTAGAAGCGATTAGAAAAATTAAAACCATAATAATATAAACAAATTATTCGAGTTTTTATTCAAAATGTTATCTTTATTTGATTTATTTATCCTATTTTGCCTTTAAAACCATAAGGAAACCCTTATGTTAAACATTTAATTAAGCCTGAAAATAAATATTTTCAATTCAATTAAAATTCATTTATTTTCAGATTTTTAGGGCCCAAGCCCTGAAAGGGCGAAGGCCCTATTGTTTTCCTAACGATTATTAGGGCCCAAGCCCTGAAAGGGCGAAGGCCCTATTGTTTTCCTAAGGATTATTTTTCTTTAGTATTATTATTTTACTACCTTTTTGGCACTTTTGGAGCCCTTAACATGCTCAAAAACTCTTGAAACTTTGCACACGGGTCAGAACCCGCGGCCATCAGAGCCGGGCTGAAGCTGGTACCTGGGCGTGGCAGGGGGGCTCGTCAGCGCCCCCTGGAACGGGGTCCGAACACTCGGTCCATAACTCAAACACGCTTGCATGTAATAATATGAAACTCGGTACACATGTTGATCTCATCGTTTCATCTATACCTCGCGCTCTTACTTTTTACCCCAGCCCAACAGGAAGTCGGCTATTGAGGTTTGTTTGTAAAACGCTCGCAATGGTATTTGAAATACTCCTCCTAGAGCTTTGATCCAAATTCGACGAAACTCGGTCAGCGTGAAGTCAAGACATTGAGGATGAAAGTTTGCGAGGGGATTTTTGATATCTCGAACGGTTTGTCCGTGGCGAGGAAATGAAATCATGGTGAGAAACGTGAAACAGGAAGTGTGTTATAACTTCAGCATACATTAACTGATCTTGATGAAACTTCATCAGTGTGTTCGCTGTAAGAGGACGATCACATGGATGTGACTAATGTGAGTCAAAGTTATAGCGCCACCAACTGGCAGCAGGAAGTGTGTCACTTTCAAAATGCTTTGAAATCACCCTTTTATTTTTACCCGATTTGCTTCAAACTTCATCTGTATAATGTAAACATAGGGCAGATGTAGACCTGTGAATGGATTCTTGATATCTTTGAAACTGTTGCCGTGGCGACGCATCAAACTTTACCATTCTTTTAGGATGCTTTTGAGACCCTTAGCATGCTTTAAATTGCATGAAACTCGACAGACACATCACATTTATTAGCCAGTAGACATGTGCAAAGTTGCAGAAACGGGCATAGTGAGGGCTCAGTAGCGCCACCTTTTGACAAAAGTGGGGTTGTTAGTTTTATCTACAGTTACAAAAATCGGTATGTATATTGTACTCCTCGAGCCGGACAACTTTCTAATTGACACTCATTAGCTAGGACCCACAGAAAGTCAGATATGTTTGTTTGAATGTAGAGAAAATCTCAGAATTTTGCCAGTGTCTCAGTGTCCCTCTGTGTGAGTGAGAGGAGGGGCGCCTGTCAGGTTAATTTTAACCCTTTATTTGCTGTGTGCGACTTCTCTGGCATTTTCGGGGGCCTTAACATCCTCGAAAACTCTTGAAACTTTGCACACGGGTCAGAACCCATGGCCATCAGGGCCGGGCTGAAGCTGGTAACCGGGCGTGGCAGGGCGGCTCGACAGCGCCCCCTGGACTGGGATTCGAACATTTGACCATAAATCAAACACACTTGCATAAATTAATATGAAACTCGGTACAATTATAGATCACATCAGGCCAAACAACTTTCGTGCTCTAAGTTTTATGACAGTTCAAATGGAAGTTATTTATGAATTATGAATTATGGGTTGTTTGAATAATTGTCCTAGGAGAAATACATCAAATCACAATGCATGTGTTTACCAATCACAACCAAACTCGGTGTGCATGAAGTCAAGACATTGAGGATGCTCAATTCCAGACGGATTTTTGATATCTCGAACGGTCTGGCCGTGGCGAGGAAATGAATTTTATGACTAAAAAAGGACACATAAAGTGTGTTATAACTTTGCTCAATTTACCTACAGTTACAAAACTTACCACGTATATTGTTCTCGTCAAGCCGATCAACTTTCCAATTTAAAGTCATTCGCTCTGAGCAACAGAAAGTCAGATATTGTAGTTTGAATGGATTTATTTCCCCTGCGATTCTCTCTCTCTCTCTCTCTCTCTCTCTCTCTCTCTCTCTGTGTGTGTGTGTGTGGGTGTGTGTGTCTGTGTGGGGAGGGGAGGGCTGTTGTCTGTGTTTATGTGTGTGTGTGTGTGTGGCTGGCTGTGATTTTTCCTACAAGTCCTTGTCTCTAAGTCCTTGTCTTTTTGCATAACAATTTGCATAACAATATTTTTAAATGACAAAATAGGCATATAACCCCCATCTTTTAAATGTATAGTTTGCTTTAAATAAAAGTAAGATTGTATTTGTAATTGAAGTTGAATGAATTTAAAATTCATGTGCTATATTTCAATATATTTGTTTTCCTTAAGATTTTAAAACACTAACTTCATTCTTATCTGAATTACAAATATTTGTTTCTGTATAAAATAATACTCTGACTAAAAACACATTTGATGTTTTTTTTTTGTATTTTTATTTACATGTATTTATGTGTGTGTGTCTGTATAAAGTGCAGGGTTTTTTTTAGATAAAGTAGAATTTCTATAACTATGTGTTGAACTAATAAATCACTCTTGTGTGTTAAACACAATCTACTTAATACAGACAACTTCATTATAAAGATAAATAACAAATCCAAAAAATATATGATTATAATCTATGACAAAAAAAGCCATTACAAACTATATTAATGGAAAATACACATTGCTCTTTGTATTGTTGTAAAATATTCATGAAAAACAAGATGACAAAAATCAAAAAGATAAATTATTTTAGATATAGCCATGTTTTAAATGTATAGCAGAGATGTTAATTGAGGCAGCAACATACAAACTTTCTAGAACAACATGGACCTGGATAGCTGGTTTTTATGGAGGACAGTGAAGAGGAAGAGGGTGCAAATCAAACAGCTCATTCTCAGACTACACAGCAAACAGCTTAAGTTTTTAGTGCTTTGTTTGAGGTTTTTAGTGCTCTGTCCTATCTATTATCAACATATAATAGATGGAACAGAACAAGAAAGGCAATTAATAATCTGTCATTGCGTCACTGCATTATGATATGAAAGGCTCAGTACAGTGTGGCACAAAACGCTTATGCGCATCCCGAGTGGAGAATGATGCGCTTAAAGCCACATGGAGTTACAGCGCACAGCGCATCGAGTCCGCATTGATGCAAGCTCTACAATACACTTCTTTTTGATAGTCAAAGCGGGGGTTACATTTTTACACGTCGTACAGAATAACCCTAAAGGCACCAAGGTGGCGGTGCCACCGGCTTTATATTAAATATAAATATAGCTGTGAGCAGCGATAAAGGGCCAAAGCCGGCGGTACCACCATCCCGGTGCCTTTGGGTAACTAAAGGCATCAGGGTTGCGGTGCCACCGGCTTGGGCCCGCAATCGCTGCTCGCAGCTATATTTATTATTATTTTACTACCTTTTGGGCACTTTTGGGGCCCTTAACGTGCTCGAAAACTCTTGAAACTTTGCACACGGGTCAGAACCCGCGGCCATCAGAGCCGGGCTGAAGCTGGTACCCGGGCGTGGCAGGGCGGCTCGTCAGCGCCCCCTGGAACGGGGTCCGAACACTTGGTCCATAACTCAAACACGCTTGTATGTAATAATATGAAACTCGGTACACATGTTGATCTCATCGTTTCATCTATACCTCGCGCTCTTACTTTTTACCCCAGCCCAACAGGAAGTCGGCTATTGAGGTTTGTTTGTAAAACGATCGCAATGGAATGTCAAATACTCCTCCTAGAGCTTTGATCCAAATTCGATGAAACTCGGTCAGCGTGAAGTCAAGACATTGAGGATGAAAGTTTGCGAGGGGATTTTTTATATCTCGAACGGTTTGTCCGTGGCGAGGAAACGAAATCATGGCGAGAAACGTGAAACAGGAAGTGTGTTATAACTTCAGCATACATTAACTGATCTTGATGAAACTTCAGCAGTGTGTTCGCTGTAAGAGGACGATCACATGGATGTGACTATTGTGAGTCAAAGTTATAGCGCCACCAACTGGCAGCAGGAAGTGTGTCACTTTCAAAATGCTTAGATATCACCCTTTTATTTTTACCCGATTTGCTTCAAACTTCATATGTATAATGTAAACATACGGCAGATGAAGACCTGTGAATGGATTCTTGATATCTTTGAAACTGTTGCCGTGGCGACGCATCAAACTTTACCCTTCTTTAAGGATGCTTTTAGGATGCTTTTGAGACCCTTAGCATGCTTCAAATTGCATGAAACTCGACAGACACATCACATTTATTAGCCAGTAGACATGTGCAAAGTTGCAGAAACGGGCGTGGTGAGGGCTCAGTAGCGCCACCTTTTGACAAAAGTGGGGTGGTTAGTTTTAACTAGAGTTACAAAAATTGGTATGTATATTGTACTCCTCGAGCCGGACAACTTTCTAATTGACACTTATTAGCTAGGACCCACGGAAAGTCAGATATTTTTGTTTGAATATGGCCACTCTGAGCCTACATGTCTCTGTGTCTCTGTGTCTTTGGCTGGCTGGCTGGCTGGCTGTCTGTGTGTGTGTGCAGGGGGAGGGGGCTTAACCATTTCACTGCTGTGTGTATGACCTGCATAAAGAAAATACATTTCTCAAGCCTGGTATTTTTTAAATAAGTTTTTATTTTTATTTTTTATAAGTAAAGGCATATAACTAGTTTAATTGTAGTGAATTGACAATAGTTTTATATAATTAGTTTATTAATCAGATTAACTTGGTCAATAAACTTGGTCTGAAAATTTGGTCCATAAATCAAACACACTTGCATGTAATAATATGAAACTTGGTACACATATAGATCTCATCGTTTCATATATACTTCACACTCTTACTTTTTACCCCAGCCCAACAGGAAGTTGGCTATTTAGGGTTGTGTTTAAAACACATGCAATGGAATTTAAATTATTGCTCCTAGAGCACTGAACCAAATTCGACGAAACTCGATCAGCGTGAAGTCAAGACATTAAGGATGAAAAAGTGCCACGGGATTTTTGATATCTCGAACGGTTTGGCCGTGGCGAGGAAACGAAATTATGGTGAGAAACATGAAACAGGATGTCTGTTATAACTTCAGCATACATTAACTGATCTTGATGAAACTTCAGCAGTGTTTTCGCTGTAAGAGACCGATCACATGGATGTGACTATTGTGAGTCAAAGTTATAGCGCCACCAACTGGCAGCAGGAAGTGTGTCACTTTCAAAATGCTTTGAAATCACTCTCTTATTTTTAACCGATTTGCTTCAAACTTCATCTGTATAATGTAAATACATGGCAGATGTAGACCTGTGAATGAATTTTTGATATCTTTGATACTGTTGCCGTGGCGACGCATCAAACTTTACCCTTCTTTTAGGATGCTTTTAGGATGCTTTTGAGACCCTTAGCATGCTTCAAATTGCATGAAACTCGACAGACACATCACATTTATTAGCCAGTAGACATGTGCAAAGTTGCAGAAACGGGCGTGGTGAGGGCTCAGTAGCGCCACCTTTTGACAAAAGTGGGGTGGTTAGTTTTAACTAGAGTTACAAAAATTGGTATGTATATTGTACTCCTCGAGCCGGACAACTTTCTAATTGACACTTATTAGCTAGGACCCACGGAAAGTCAGATATTTTTGTTTGAATATGGCCACTCTGAGCCTACATGTCTCTGTGTCTCTGTGTCTTTGGCTGGCTGGCTGGCTGGCTGTCTGTGTGTGTGTGCAGGGGGAGGGGGCTTAACCATTTCACTGCTGTGTGTATGACCTGCATAAAGAAAATACATTTCTCAAGCCTGGTATTTTTTAAATAAGTTTTTATTTTTTTTTATAAGTAAAGGCATATAACTAGTTAAATTGTAATGAATTGACAATAGTTTTATATGATTAGTTTATTAATCAGATTAACTTGGTCAATAAACTTGGTCTGAAAATTTGGTCCATAAATCAAACACACTTGCATGTAATAATATGAAACTTGGTACACATATAGATCTCATCGTTTCATATATACTTCACACTCTTACTTTTTACCCCAGCCCAACAGGAAGTTGGCTATTTAGGGTTGTGTTTAAAACACATGCAATGGAATTTAAATTATTGCTCCTAGAGCACTGAACCAAATTCGACGAAACTCGATCAGCGTGAAGTCAAGACATTAAGGATGAAAAAGTGCCACGGGATTTTTGATATCTCGAACGGTTTGGCCGTGGCGAGGAAACGAAATTATGGCGAGAAACATGAAACAGGATGTCTGTTATAACTTCAGCATACATTAACTGATCTTGATGAAACTTCAGCAGTGTTTTCGCTGTAAGAGACCAATCACATGGATGTGACTATTGTGAGTCAAAGTTATAGCGCCACCAACTGGCAGCAGGAAGTGTGTCACTTTCAAAATGCTTTGAAATCACTCTCATATTTTTAACCGATTTGCTTCAAACTTCATCTGTATAATGTAAATACACGGCAGATGTAGACCTGTGAATGAATTTTTGATATCTTTGATACTGTTGCCGTGGCAACGAAACAAACTTTAACATTCTTTTTTGATGCTTTTGGGACTCTTAGCATGCTTGAAATTGCTTGAAACTCAACAGATACATCACATTTATTAGCCAGTAGACATGTGCAACTATGGCAAAAGATTAAAGTAATGTCAAAAAAGTAAACACTAAAAGCCTCATATCTTCTAAAAATGTAATTATACATCATTTGTTTCTAAATTAAATTATACAAATATTATAACGTCCCCAATTTTTCCCTTTTTTCATTTAAGAATTATGTTTACGTTCAAAAACAGCCAGAATTGTTGTAAAATTCAGAAAAAAATAATAATCTGAGTCATACGTAGTGCTATACTGCCCTCTTGTGTTCAATATCAGGGAGGCCTATTGTGTATATTCCCACCGGTTAATCAACGTGTGACTCCGCTGGGACTTGGGAGCTTTTAAATCGCTTACTTAAAACCGAAAGTCAAAATACGGATGTCCGCACAAGACATTAATGGTGTGGAGTAGAGCGAGCATTTTAAATAAATTCCTATTAAGTAGGATTGAACTAAACAGAAAGAATGTTCACTCTGTTCTGCTGGTTCCTCGCTGGTGGATCATATGATTACTTTGTCATAATCTATGACAAAAATGCTATTATAAACTATATTAATAATAGATAATACACATTGCTCTTATTTTTAAAAAATACATTCATGAAAAACAAGATAACAAAAATCATAAAAAGATATAGCCATGGCTGCTATAAATGTTTGAAATGCATAGGACAGATGTTTAATGACGCAGCAACATATAATTGAAAGGCAATTAATAATCTGTCATTACGTCACTGCATTATGATATTACGGCTCCAATACGGTGCAGCACAAAGCACTTATGTGCATCCCGAGCGGAGAATGATGTGCTTGAAGCCACATGAAGTTACAGCGCATTGAGTCCGTATTGAAAAGTTCAAAGCACAAAGGAAATACATATTTATGAACAGTGTATTATACATTATCTATCTATGCAATAGTTTATTGAGCCTTTTCTTTTAAAGGTTTTAAATTTCAGTTACTGTGTGCGTGAAGAACAATTATAGTGCTCTGACTCTAGTGTTGTGATCTAACCGACAGCGTCCGACACCCGGTAGAAAGTAACACGATTAAGTTACAGCAATAAAGTCCAGCAAGAAAAAGTTTCTTCATTCGAAAATATAGACCTTTAGACCTTTATCTTAAAGACCCAGTATAATAGGATTAACATTGAATCATCTTGAAGATCGTTTCATCATTGACTGTAACCGAATGCGACGTGCTGTTTGAATGCTGAATGGAGAATGACTGACAGGCGCAGAGAGGGAAAAGTTTACGTGTTCTTGAATTTAATGACTTAAATATTAATTTCTATATCACATAATAGCTTCAGAACACTTATAATACAGTACACAAAAACTTTATGGTACTTTAGAAAGTTTTTGTGCCTTTGTGCCTTACATAGAATAGTATATGCACAATATAGAATTTGAATCAGCCTCGTCAAAGATGGCAGTGTCAGAGCCGATACCGATCCTGAGTATCTAATCGGCGCACTTCTTTTCAACAGTCAAATTGAAATTGAAATTGCTTGAAACTCAACAGATACATCACATTTATTAGCCAGTAGACGTGCAAAGTTTCAGAAACGGGCATGGTGCAAGGACTAAATAGCGCCACCTTTTGACAAAAGTGGGGTTGTTAGTTTTATCTACAGTTACAAAAATCGGTATATACATTGTACTCCTCAAGCCGGACAACTTTCTATTACATAGTCATTAGCTCGGACCAAGAGGAAGTCCGATATTTTGGTTTGAATATGGTGAGCCTCTCTCTGAGCCTACATCCCTGTATGGCAAGCCCTTTTAACATTTAAAAGCTAAGTTTGCCTATCCGGAATTAACATTGTAGATATCAACAACGTCTTTCTGTCTAGTCGTAATTACATTTTGGATAGTTTGTATTATCATTTAAGATATCTGTAACATAATTTTGACTAGTCGAAATGACAGAGTATGGCAAGCCGTTTTAACATTTAATCATGAAAGGGCCAAAGCCTTCGGCACCGCCACCCGGGTGCCTTTAGGTAACTAAAGGAACCGGGGTTGCGGTGCCACCGGCTTGGGCCCGCCATCGCTGCTCGCAGCTATATTTATTATTATTTTGTAACCTTTTGGGCATTTTTGGGGCCCTTAACGTGCTCGAAAACTCTTGAAACTTTGCACATGGGTCAGAACCCGCGGCCATCAGAGCCGGGCTGAAGCTGGTACCCGGGCGTGGCAGGGCGGCTCGTCAGCGCCCCCTGGAACGGGGTCCGAACACTTGGTCCATAACTCAAACACGTTTGTATATAATAATATGAAACTCGGTGCACATGTTGATCTCATCGTTTCATCTATACCTCGCGCTTTTACTTTTTACCCCAGCCCAACAGGAAGTCGGCTATTGAGGTTTGTTTGTAAAACGCTCGCAATGGAATGTTAAATACTCCTCCTAGAGCTTTGATCCAAATTCGACAAAACTCGGTCAGCATGAAGTCAAGACATTGAGGATGAAAGTTTGCGAGGGGATTTTTTATATCTCGAACGGTTTGGCCGTGGCGAGGAAACGAAATCATGGCGAGAAACGTGAAACAGGAAGTGTGTTATAACTTCAGCATACATTAACTGATCTTGATGAAACTTCAGCAGTGTGTTCGCTGTAAGAGGACGATCACATGGATGTGACTATTGTGAGTCAAAGTTATAGCGCCACCAACTGGCAGCAGGAAGTGTTTCACTTTCAAAATGCTTTGATATCACCCTTTTATTTTTACCCGATTTGCTTCAAACGTCATCTGTATAATGTAAACATACGGCAGATGTAGACCTGTGAATGGATTCTTGATATCTTTGAAACTGTTGCCGTGGCGACGCATCAAACGTTACCATTCTTTTAGGATGCTTTTGAGACCCTTAGCATGCTTGAAATTGCATGAAACTCGACAGACACATCACATTTATTAGCCAGTAGACACGTGCAAAGTTTCAGAAACGGGCGTGGTGAGGGCTCAGTAGCGCCACCTTTTGACAAAAGTGGGGTTGTTAGTTTTATCTACAGTTACAAAAATCGGTATGTATATTGTACTCCTCGAGCCGGACAACTTTCTAATTGACACTCATTAGCTAGGACCCACAGAAAGTCAGATATGTTTGTTTGAATGTGGTCTTGCTCAATCTGAGCCTACATCTCTCTTTGCCTGTCTGTGTATGTGTGTGTGTTTGTAGGGGGAGGGGTCTTAACCATTTCACTCCTGTGTGTATGGCCTGCATAAAAAATAAATGCCTTAAGCCTGGTATTTTTTAAATAAGTTTTTTATTTTTTATAAGTAAAGGCATATAACCAGTTTAATTGTAGTGCATTAATAGTTTTATATAATTAGTTTATTAATTAAATTAACTTGGTCCATAAACTTGATCTGAAAATTTGGTCCATAAATCAAACACACTTAGGGTGACCACCCGTCCCGCGTAGCGCGTGCGCGCACAGCGTTTGAAGCCCAATTCATACGTCCCGCAAATTGAGACCGTGTCACGCATAATCAATGCTTGCTCAAAAAAAAAGTTGGTCGCTCTATATCCTCGAGCCCCAGGCAGCTAAACGAACATTACTTGACAGTTCAGCACGCTACTGTTTCTGTTACCACACCCACGTGACACACCCCTGAGTTGAACAGCTGACTAGGTTGTAGTCAGCTTTTTCGTTGTTGTCATGACAGCGAACGGCCGCACGCACGTGCATGCATACCGGACACTGGAAGTTTTAGATGCGCGCTTTCCAATTCAAAAAATGGAGAAAGAGTCTGAGGCACCACCATCATCAAGTAAAAAGAGAAGGTGTGGGTACAATAAAGACTGGGAAAATGAATATTTGTGGCTGAAAGGTGTTGTGGGGGATACCGAGAGGGCTTTTTGTGACTTTTGCAAAACGTCCTTCTCAATCGGACATGGAGGGGAATATGATGTCAAACGACACAGACTCACGGAGACTCACAAGAAACGCATCCAACAGAAAGAGACATCCAAATCTATGGATGCTTTTCTCCGACCTAAAAACGACTTTCTAGATGACAAAGTGACTGCTGCAGAGTTGACGAGTGTGTATCACACCGTCCAACACGCTTCATCATATCGAACAGGAGATTGTGGCATAAAGCTAGCCCCAACGATTTATCCAGACTCGGACATTGCCAAGAGGATGGCCTGTGGTCGGACGAAGGCAGAAGCCATTGTCACGGATGTGCTAGCTCCTGCCTCCGTCGAAGATTGCTTGAAAGTCCTCAAAAGACCACTGAATGAGCAACGAGATTCAACAACCAAAGGTAAAGTTATTTTCATGGATGTAAGTTGTAGATGTAACATTGTACAGTAGGTTAGTAGCTATTTGTCTAACTTTAGCTATCTAATGTTAGCTAATCATCTTCTTCTACTGGTATGTTAAAAGTCAACTTTTCCTTCAGTTCACTGAAAAATTGCATTCAGTAGCTATAGCTATTATAATGCTTCTCATCCGTGCCTTCGTGAAACCAACCAGGCTCTAAGTATCCTTACATGATTGTGAGCAATATTTCACTATTCGTTATCTCCCAAACTAAACAAACAAAAGCAACTATGATTTTTGTATGAATATTTCTATAGATAATATTTATATAAAATCAATAATGATCAAAACAGTAAAGAAGTATCTTGTATTTTTGTATAATAATCTGTTTTAGCCAATATAGCCAGCTTTTTCTATACATGTTTATATAAAATCAATAATGATCAAAACAGTAAAGCAGTATCTTGTATTTTTGTATAATAATCTGTTTTAGCCAATATAGCCAGCTTTTTCTATACATAATATTTATATAAAATCAATAATGATCAAAACAGTAAAGCAGTATCTTGTATTTTTTTTATATAAATCTGTTTTTAGAGAATCTCTTTTAAGTTCATCCCATCTGTGTGTGTGTCTCCACAGCCCACACGCCATTCTTCTCAGTGGCTTCAGATGCCTCCAATCATGGGAGCACCAAGCTCTTCCCACTGTCAGTGCGTTACTGGACGCCAGACTTGGGAGTACTGACAAAGGTCCTTGATTTCTATGATGACAGTGATGAAACATCTGCCGCAATCCACAACCAGATAGTCACCAAGCTGGAGGAAAACGGACTGAGACTAGACATGATATCTGCGTATTCCGCTGACAATGCTAGTGTGAATTATGGGAGATACAATTCTGTCTTCCAGAAACTGAAAGAGAACAACAATTGCATTTTGAAGGCAAACTGTGTGGCCCACATCGTTCACAACAGTGCAAAACACGCAGGAGATCGTCTAAATATAGACATCGAAAATGTCGTCAACAAGACCTTTAGCCACTTCTCCTCGTCAGCCAAACGCATTGAGGAACTTAAGTCAATTCACACCTTTGTGGAGATAGAGTACCAGTCCCTGCTTAGACATGTGCCCACAAGATGGCTGAGCTTGTGGCCTGCAGTGAAGAGGCTTCATGAAAGCTGGGCTCCTATCAAGACCTACTTTCTATCATTGGGAGAGGACCAGTGTCCAAAGTCACTATGGCAGCTGTTCAAGGATGACCAGGATGGTGAGGGAAACCCCCTTGATCTACAGGTAATTAATTTTAATTGCACTCAACTTTTTTTTTCATCTAAATATTTTTACATGAAACAGGGATTAGAGAAATGATGATAATGCAAACAGTGCCAGCACACAGGATCATTGACTCTTCTTAATTCTTGTAGGTTTACCTGTCCTTCCTCAGCAATGCGCTGAAGATTTTCCACGACACTGTGTTGGTCCTGGAGCGAGAAAATGGGACTGTCTGCGAAGTCTACGATATGATGTTCACTTTAAAAACCAAGCTACAGCAACGACACAGTGATGGTTTCTTTGGGGCCCAGACAGATGTACTCCTCCAGCAGTTTCCAGACAGACAGGCAGCTGTGCTCAGAGAGGACATGTGCAACTTCTACCAGACCTCTCTCACCTACCTGGAGCAGCGCTATGACTTCTCAGACTCCAACTACCAGAAGAAAATGGCCAGCCTGGCACTAAAGCAGACCCCATTCAACTTCTCTCATCTCTGTGAAGCTGTAGAGGTCCTGCAGCTAAGCAAGAAGTTGGACATGGATGCGCTGTATGATGAGTATTGTGTCGTTCTGCCACACCAACAGGCCATCGTACAGTCTGGAGCTCCAGTTGTGGAGAAGTGGGCCACCTTACTCAAGCACACACACACACCAAACATGACAGCATTAGCTTCTTTCCTCATGAGTGTACCAATCACCAATGCTTCAGTCGAGAGGGTCTTTTCACTGATGACAGGATGCTGGACGGACACACGGAACAGATGTTCGGTAAACCTCATCAAGTCAGAAATCCAGGTGAAGAGCAACTTCACATTCAGTTGCAAGGACTTCTACAGTTATGTAGTGAAAGAGAAGGTTCTCCTCAATGCTGTACGATCCAACAAGAAATACAAGTTCAAGAAGAAACCTGAAGGTAAGAAACCAAGTTATGTAAGACCCCATTTGTCTAAGATGAAGTTTGATTGATTTTAAACACTGGTGGGCTGTCTACAGGGGTGCAAATCTGTCACTTTTAGGAAACAGTAGCCTTTTAGGTAAAAATATGTCATTGTTGTGCATATGGCACCTTTTTGTATTGTTGTCACCTTGTGATGGTGATGGGTTTGCACTTCTCTGTCTATACTGGAAAACAATTTAAGCTTATCATAAATTATTAATTCTGTCTTTTATCTTTCTTGCTTATTTGATTCAGATGCTGGTGAAAAGGTTTGAGTCCTAAAGGTGGCCCCAGAACACTGAACAGTTTTTTTTCCTGCGCCTGCCTTTCCTAACATGCAAGTTCATCATCCTTCCTCCCCATTCTTGTTTCTGTGAACCTCTGGAGTTGTGAGTTAATACTTTTTTTGACTGTTCCTGTGGGGTTGAGCAACTACAATTCCTGTTAATGCTATAATTTTATATTATAATTTATTTAAGTTAATAAAAAAGTTAATCGTAAGTGGAAGTGCATCTGTCAATTCATTGAATGTTCAAAATATTATGAATCTTTATTTAGAAAAAAATACACATTGGTTGGCCTGTTCATGAGCATACATAAGCAATTACACATGTTTAGGGGAATAAGGCATTATTAATATACCATGTAAGGTGGTATGCACTAGAAATGTGTAAACCACTCTCAGTGAGTCTGCCCGTGCGGTGGGGGCACCGCTGTGCCGGGAAGTGTCCCTCGTTGTCCCTCAGAAACATACCTCTTGTCCCCCCTTGGGCTTATTAGCAGGTGGTCACCCTAAACACACTTGCATGTAATAATATGACTTGAGTGTTAATCACATCATGTTTTCAGTTTGAATATAAAATATATAAATTATGTAAAAAAAATAAAGTTGATCCAGCTTGAGCGCAGGCTGAGAATAGCGCTGTCATGACTGGATCAGAGATCATCAGTCATGCCCTCTCATACCTTACGCGCACACCACGCCCACTTACATCAGATCACATCAACATGTCAGCCGGAGGGATACCGAGGGTCGCTTTCGGATTCAAGAATTTCTTACAACAAGATGGCAAAAGAACAGCGCTTTGCAAGACATGCAACGTTAAGATCGCGGACAGTCAGATGACAACCTCCAATTTCGTCCGTCATTTGAAGAGCCAGCCATTCTGCCCAGTAAGTGCTTGTCAATTTGTTAATGTTATCTGGTTAGCTCGTTCGTAGTTAGCTAGCTAATGTAAGTTAAAGGAGAACTCCGGCGCAAAATTACACATTTTTACCTAGTCAACCGTTATCTGAGATTTGTTTTCATGACTGCCGAATGTAAATAGCCTAGTTTTATCTATAAAAACAGTTTAGCCTATAAGTGACGTCCGACATTCTGCATATTGTGTTATTTTGTTAAGCCCCACTAAACGCATAAAAAACTGTAAAGCACAATCAAGTTTTCACACTATATTCCAAGACTTCTAAAGTCATTCAATAGCTTAATGTGTGGTAAAATTAATATTTTAGTCTCTAAGTTAAAGTTAACGGAAAGTCATCTCGCCTCAGTCATTCTCCATGCATCAGCATTAGCGCGTCGCGTTCGGTTGCGACAGTAACACGACGACACTCTCTTCAAGATCAATGTTCCCAATATTATACTTTATTTGTAGATAAGGCATAAAGGTCTATGATTTGCATAAAATGACTATCTTGCTGGAGTGGAGTTTATTGCCCTTTAGAATACACTAAGCATTAGTGCTGCACGATTAATTATATCGCAGTCGTAATAGCGATCTCAAACCTATGCAATTATATAACGCAAAATGCCGCGATTTTATATGAAATAAACAAAGTAGGGCTATTAGCGCAGCATCTCTTCTTTTTTGTCATCCTTTGACTAGTGTTACAAGATCCCCCTCTTATTGGTTCAAATGCCTTTTCGCATTTTGCACGACAAGAAGTGAAAAGCTGCCTGTGAGTGCCCTAGATTAGATGATACGCATAATGCGCATGCACTGACCGTGTGCCAGCCCAGAATAAACAGTTCTCTTTCGAGCTTGAACGAACAATAGCACACACAATTATGCCAAAATGTGGTTTTGTCTAGTATCTTCATAACATAAGAAAAGTCTATGGATAAAAAGAGTTGTGCTATGAGGCGCGTGTGAGATCCGCGTCTCGGCAACGGGTGCTCTTAAAGGGCCAGCAGCGAATAAAGCGTTCTTTCAGTAAAGTTAAAAGAACAAAGGGAAATTAGAAAATTACTCACTGATCTTGAGTAAAGAACTTTTGTAGCTTTAATAAGGATTATTATATATATAATTTATGATTCAGGCAGCGCAGACTGTTTGATAACTTTATTCAATTTCTGTACCTGTTAAGACAGGAAGGGCACAGGTAAATATGTTTTTTATTATGGGTTTATGCGGGGAATGTTTGAAGTTCACTTAATTTAAAAGCTGTTATATATTTTTTTTAAGCCTAATAATTTTTTTAAAAGTTGATGGCTTTCAATTGATGGAATCACTGTAATGTTGGTTTGGTTGATGGTTTATTGATCATTATAGGTGTTATCAATCATTTATTGTTGTTGTTGTTTTTAGTTTGAGTTGAGAAATAAACATTAATCTGTGTGTGCATTTTACTTTAGAACCAAGCAAGTTGGACTCATGAAACCATTTTATTATATCGGAGTCGCAAATCGCAATTGCAATATTGGCTCAATAATGGCAATATGACATTTTCCCAAATCGTGCAGCCCTACTAAGCATAGATTATAGATACCATCCCTTCGCTATGTTCTTTTCAATGTGAAGCGTTGCGTGCTGTGACTTGGTGTTGCTTCAAGTGCATCATTCTGCACACGGGATGCGCATGATTGCTTATAATACTTTGGGGAGACAAGGGGGCGTGGCCTAAGGGAATATCACTCGTGATGTTAAGTGGTGTTACCCCGCCATCGCTGATAAAACCTTTAGCAGTTATGTTTTTGCTTCTTGAGAGAGAGAGAAAGTGTGTGTGTGTGTGTGTGAGCAGTGGCGGTTCTAGGCGGGGGCCTGGGGGGGCCAGTGCCCCTGCGACAACAAGCTTGGACCCCCTTGTGGCCCCCCTAAATGTGGAGTCAGTGTGAAATATTTTTTTTATAGTGTGTCACGCATTGAGCATGACAGTCACTCGTTTCAGTCTTTTGTCTCACACTCCCGTCACACATTGTATTTCTCATGCGGAAAAACTATTAATAATATATTTAATATACGCAATTTCTCTGGCCGCGCCGCTCTCACGTGAGAATCAAGCGCGTCTCGCCTGGAGTTCAGCAGTCGACCCTGCTACGCATCAGCCAATCAAAAAAAGAGAAGTGCTACTTAATAGCCAATCAGAAAAGGGCACTATTGTATCTGGGTAAAATTTAACGCAACAACCAATGAAAAAAAGCATATCCTGGAATTGTTCATATGATTCTGTTACAACATCTTCCGAAAGTTTCTTCACCCGTCCCACAGATGAAACTAATCACTGGAGCTCCGAACATCACTTGGAGCACGGAGTAAGTCATGATCTCCTGTTTTAATGTTACAACAAATTCACAACTTGTTTGACAAAAACTATGACAACTTGACTGATGTAAGATGAATCTTTCCCGTAGCGTAAGCTAGCTTACGCAATGCTCGTTCCCTCATCTAGAGAGAACCGAGGTTACGTTAGGTAATCGATTCGTTTCCCATTTAATTAGTATCAGTCTGTAACTTAGACAACAGTTTTACAGCCTGTTCACTGACAACACCTGCTCAGAACAAGTAGTCTAGGCCTAGTCATCTTATTACACGAATCACGATGACTGACATATTGTCACATTATAAACATCTCTCTCTCCAAATAGGCTTAATAATTTTATTAGCACTAGATAAATTAAAGTGTAATGCATAGTCGATTTTAAAACATCTCTCTCTCCAAATAGGCTTAATAATTTTATTAGCACTAGATAAATTAAAGTGTATTGCATAGTCGATTTTATAGGTCACTTTTAAAATCATGTCATATTTTATAATTATATCCTGGCCAAGGATGCATTAATTATTGCTTCTGTCTTTCAAAGATGTCAGGAAAAAAACAATTATAAAAAAGCTCATTCACCCTGAGAGGAAAGCCCCCTAAAAAGGCCAGTTTAGAGGATAATTTGCTGATCTTTTTGCAAAAAAAAAAAAAAAAAACCCCACAAAAATCGTAGATTAATTTGTAAAAATGATATATATATATATATATACATACTGTATATTCAATGTAAAAAATAAAATGGAAATTCAAATACAGACTGATATATGTAATGCAAATGTAAAAATATAATGGAAATGCAAATTGTTGGATAATTATAAACATGGTATTTTGCTTATTTATGCCTTCAGTGCAGTGCAGAAAATGATAAGGTCTAAATGTAACTGGCCCCTCTAACAGTACAACTGGCCCCAGCTTGGCCCCCCCAGTTGAAATGGTCTAGAACCGCCACTGTGTGTGAGAGAGAGAGAGAGAGAGAGAGAGAGAGAGAGAGAGAGAGAGAGAGAGAGAGAGAGAGAGAGAGGAGAAATGTAACAAAGTTTAATATTGTTTGTAAACTGTGTTTGAGAGAGAGGAAGGTGTTCAGAGAGTCTGTAGGATGTTAAGCTGTTATTTGTTTTATGGACTCAATGTTGAAAATTTAAAACATTTCAAACACACTGTTGGCAGAAGTGAAAAATAAATAATTTTATGAAGTTACAATTTTGTTTGATTCCATGGTGTATTTTACTGAACATGAGTATTTACAATGCAAATTATTGTAATTTACTGGCAAATACTTATCTTGTCTTTTCATTTTATTAAGATCAGATTCTGCATGTAAAATTAAAATAATAAGGTGACTTGACTTGCACTTGACTTAACCTATTACAAGACTTGACTTGACTTGACATAGCCTGTGACTTGACTTGACTTGCCCCCCCCCCCAAAAAAAAAATACTTGAGACTTGACGGTTAAGACTTGAGACTTACTTGAGACTTGCGTGACCTGCGCCCATCTCTGCTCTAAGTTTTAAGACAGTTCAAATGGAAGTTGGAAATTATGTGTTGTTTGAATAAATCTCCTAGGAGAAATATATCAAATTACAACGCATGTGTTTACCAATCACCACCATACTCGGTGTGCATGAAGTCAAGACATTGAGGATGCTCAATTCCGGACGGATTTTTGATATCTCGAACGGTTTGGCCGTGGCGAGGAAAATAATTTTATGACTAAAAAAGGACACATAAAATGTGTTAACTTTGCTCGTTTTACCTACAGTTACAAAACTTTCCACGTATATTGTTCTCGTCAAGCCGATCAACTTTCTAATTAACAGTAAGAAGCTCAGACCAAAAGAAAGTCAGATATTGCAGTTTGGATGTGTATCTTGTCTCTATCAGTGTCTGTGTGGGGAAGAGGGAGGGGGGGGGGGGGGTTGCTGGTGTCTGCGTTTATGTGTGTGTGTGTGTGTGTGTGGCTGACTGTAGATTTTTTCTGCAAGTCCTTATCTTTTTGCATAACAATTTTGTATTTTTTTAAATGACAAAATATGCATATAACCCTAATCTTTTAAATGTATAGTTTGCTTTAAATAAAAGTAAGATAAATTGGTAAACTACAAATTGGTAATTGAAGCTGAATGAATTTAAAATTAATGTGCTATATTTCAATACATTTGCTTTCCTTAATATTGTAAAACACTAACCTCATTTATATGTGTGTGTGTGTGTGTTTGTATGTATATATATTTTGCAAAGCCCTCACTGATGCAAGCTCTTCAGCACACTTCTCTTCGACAGTCAATGCGGAGGTTAAGTTTTTGCACGTCGTGCAGAATAACCCTCTTTATATATATATATATATATATATATATATATATATATACTTAAAAAAGCGGGGGTTAAGTTTTTGCACGTCGTGCAGAATAACACTAAAGGCACCATATATATACTTAAAAGTGGGGTTGTTAGTTTTATCTACAGTTACAAAAATCGGTATATACATTGTACTCCTCAAGCCGTACAACTTTCTAATACATAGTCATTAGCTCGGACCAAGAGGAAGTCAGATATTTTGGTCTGAATATGGTGAGCCTCTCTCTGAGCCTACGTCCCTGTATGGCAAGCCCTTTTAACATTTAAAAGCTAACTTTGCCTATCCGGAATTAACATTGTAGATATCAACAACGTCTTTCTGTCTAGTCGTTACACTTTGGATAGTTTGTATTATCATTTAAGATATCTGTAACATAACTGTGACTAGTCGAAATGACAGAGTATGGCAAGCCGTTTTAACATTTAATCATGAAAGGGCCAAAGCCTTCGGCACCGCCACCCGGGTGCCTTTAGGTAACTAAAGGAACCGGGGTTGCGGTGCCTCCGGCTTGGGCCCGCCATCGCTGCTCGCAGCTATATTTATTATTATTATTATTATTTATACGACTATTTGGGCACTTTTGGGGCCCTTAACATGCTCAAAAACTCTTGAAACTTTGCACACGGGTCAGAATCCGCGGCCATCAGGGCTGGGCTGAAGATGGTACCCGGGCATGGCAGGGGGGCTAGACAGCGCCCCCTGGAACGGGGTCCGAAAACTTGGTCCATAACTCAAACACGCTTGCATGTAATAATATGAAACTCGGTACACATGTTGATCTCATCGTTCATATATACCTCAAACTATTACTTTTTACCCCAGCCCAACAGGAAGTCGGTTATTTAGGGTTGTTCATAAAACACTCGCAATGGAATTTGAAGTACTCCTCCTAGAGAATTCAAACACACGGCACGAAACTCAGTCAGCATGAAGTCAAGGCATTGAGGATGAAAGTTTGCGAGGGGATTTTTGATATCTCGAACGGTTTGGCCGTGGCGAGGAAACGAACTTATGGCGATAATCGTGAAACAGGAAGTGTGTCAGAACTTCAGCATACATTAACTGATCTTGATGAAACTTCAGCAGTTTGTTTGCTGTAAGAGGACGATCACATGGATGTGAATATTGTGAGTCAAAGTTATAGCGCCACCAACTGGCAGCAGGAAGTGTGTCACTTTCAAAATGCTTTGAAATCACCCTCTTATTTTTACCCGATTTGCTTCAAACTTAATCTGTATAATGTAAATACATAGCAGATGAAGACCTGTGAATGGATTCTTGATATCTTTGATACTGTTGCCGTGGCAACGCATCAAACTTTAAAATTCTTTTTTTTTGATGATTTTGAGACTCTTAGCGGCTTTTGGGGCCCTTAACGGGTTTGAAAACTCTTGAAACTTTGCACACAGGTCAGATCCCACAGCCATCAGAGCCGGGCTGAAGATGGTACCTGGGTGTGGCAGGGGGGCTAGACAGCGCCCCCTGGAACGGGGTCCGAACACTTGGTCCATAACTCAAACACGCTTGCATGTAATAATATGAAACTCGGTACACATGTTGATCTCATCGTTCATATATACCTCAAACTATTACTTTTTACCCCAGCCCAACAGGAAGTCGGCTATTGAGGTTTGTTTGTAAAACGCTCGCAATGGAATGTGCAATACTCCTCCTAGAGAATTCAAACACACGGCACGAAACTCGGTCAGCATGAAGTCAAGGCATTGAGGATGAAAGTTTACGAGGGGATTTTTGATATCTCGAACGGTTTGGCCGTGGCGAGGAAACGAAATTATGGCGAGAAACGTGAAACAGGAAGTGTGTTATAACTTCAGCATACATTAACTGATCTTGATGAAACTTCAGCAGTGTGTTCGCTGTAAGAGGACGATCACATGGATGTGACTATTGTGAGTCAAAGTTATAGCGCCACCAACTGGCAGCAGGAAGTGTGTCACTTTCAAAATGCTTTGAAATCACCTTTTTATTTTTACCCGATTTGCTTCAAACTTCATCTGTATAATGTAAATATACGGCAGATGTAGACCTGTGAATGGATTCTTGATATCTTTGAAACTGTTGCCGTGGCAACGCATCAAACTTTACCATTCTTTTAGGATGCTTTTGAGACCCTTACAATGCTTGAAATTGCATGAAACTCGACAGACACATCACATTTATTAGCCAGTGGACACGTGCAAAGTTTCAGAAACGGGCGTGGTGAGGGCTCAGTAGCGCCACCTTTTGACAAAAGTGGGGTTGTTAGTTTTATCTACAGTTACAAAAATCGGTATGTATATTGTACTCCTCGAGCCGGACAACTTTCTAATTGACACTCATTAGCTAGGACCCACAGAAAGTCAGATATCTTTGTTTGAATGTAGAGAAAATCTTAGAATTTTGCCAGTCTCTCAGTGTCTCTCTGTGTGAGTGAGAGGAGGGGCGCCTGTCAGGTTAATTTTAACCCTTTATTTGCTGTGTGCGACTTCTCTGGCATTTTCGGGGGCCTTAACATCCTCTAAAACTCTTGAAACTTTGCACACGGGTCAGAACCCATGGCCATCAGGGCCGGGCTGAAGCTGGTCATCGGGCGTGGCAGGGCGGCTCGACAGCGCCCCCTGGACTGGGATTCGAACATTTGTCCATAAATCAAACACACTTGCGTGAATTAATATGAAACTCGGTACAATTATAGATCACATCAGGCCAAACAACTTTCGTGCTCTAAGTTTTACGACAATTAAAATGGAAGTTGAGAATTATGGGTTGTTTGAATAGTTGTCCTAGGAGAAATACATCAAATTACAACGCATGTGTTTACCAATCACAACCAAACTCAGTGTGCAAGAAGTCAAGACATTGAGGATGAAAGTTTGTGAGGGGATTTTTGATATCTCAAACGGTTTGGCCGTGGCGAGGAAACGAAATTATGGCGAGAAACGTGAAACAGGAAGTGTGTTATAACTTCAGCATACATTAACATATCTTGATGAAACTTCATCAGTGTGTTCGCTGTAAGAGGACGATCACATGGATGTGACTATTTCGAGTCAAAGTTATAGTGCCACCAACTGGCAGCAGGAAGTGTGTCACTTTCAAAATGCTTTGAAATCAACCTCTTATTTTTACCCGATTTGCTTCAAACTTCATCTGTATAATGTAAATACATGGCAGATGAAGACCTGTGAATGGATTCTTGATATCTTTGATACTGTTGCCGTGGCAACGCATCAAACTTTAAAATTCTTTTTTTTGATGATTTTGAGACTCTTAATGGCTTTTGAGGCCCTTAACGGGTTTGAAAACTCTTGAAACTTTGCACACAGGTCATATCCCACAGCCATCAGGCCTGGGCTGAAGATGGTACCTAGGCGTGGCAGGGGGGCTAGACAGCGCCCCCTGGAACGGGGTCCGAAAACTTGGTCCATAAATCAAACACGCTTGCATGTAATAATATGAATGAAAAACTTAATCTGTATAATGTAAACAGATGAAAAACTTCATCTGTATAATGATGAAAAACAGATGAAAAACTTCATCTGTATAATGTAAACATACGGTAGATGTAGACCTGTGAATGGATTCTTGATATCTTTTAAACTGTTGCCGTGGCAAAGCTTCAAACTTTGAAATTATTTTAGGATGCTTTTGAGACTCTTAGCATGCTTGAAATTGCATGAAACTCAACAGACACATCACATTTATTAGCCAGTAGACATGTGCAAAGTTTCAGAAACGGGCATGGTGCAGGGACTAAATAGCGCCACCTTTTGACAAAAGTGGGGTTGTTATTTTTATCTACAGTTACAAAAATCGTTATATACATTGTACTCCTCAAGCCAGACAACTTTCTAATTCATAGTCATTAGCTCAGACCAAGAGGAAGTCAGATATTTTGGATTGAATATGGTGAGACTCTCTCTGAGCCTACGTCCGTGTATGGCAAGCCCCTTTAACATTTAAAAGCTAAGTTTGCCTATCCGGAAATTAACATTGTAGATATCAACAATGTCTTTCTGTCTAGTCGTAATTACATTTTGGATAGTTTGTATTATCATTTAAGATATCTGTAACATAATTGTCACTAGTCAAAATGACAGACTATGGCAAGCCGTTTTAACATTTAATCATGAAAGGGCCAAAGCCTTCGGCACCGCCACCCCGGTGCCTTTAGGTAACTAAAGGAGCCGGGGTTGCGGTGCCACCGGCTTGGGCCCGCCATCGCTGCTCGCAGCTATATTTTATTTTTATTTTCTGTTAAGTGTTTTTGTTATAGTTAAGTTAATTTGATGATTTCGTCTTTAGAAGCGATTAGAAAAATGAAAACCATAATAATATAAACAAATTATTCAAATAAATAGTTATTTTTTGAGTTTTTATTCAAAATGTTATCTTTATTTGATTTATTTATCCTATTTTGCCTTTAAAACCATAAGGAAACCCTTATGTTAAACATTTAATTAAGCCTGAAAATAAATATTTTCAATTCATTTAAAATTGATTTATTTTCAGATTTTTTTTTGTTTTATTTTCTGTTAAGTGTTTTTGTTATAGTTAAGCAAATTTTATGATTTCGTCTTTAGAAGCGATTAGAAAAATGAAAACCATAATAATATAAACAAATTATTCAAATAAATAGTTATTTTTATTCAAAATGTTATCTTTATTTTATCCTATTTTGCCTTTAAAACCATAAGGAAACCATTATGTTAAACATTTAATTAACATTTTTGGATAATATACTATTTTGTGCGATTTTATTTTTATTTAGGTTTTTTGTGTTGTTCATCTTTAATGTTGATTCGTTAACATTCTCTCTCCTTTTGTCTCAGCTCGGGCTATCCAGATCCGAATTATTTGAAATCAGTGAGGAAAAGTCTCAAGGTAAAAGGGATCAAATGAGAGGAAGTGGACTACTATGACTACAACAAACTTTCCAACCTCATCATGACCCTGATCTGCATGACGAGGATATGGATATGGATATAGATGTGGATATGGATGTGGCGTGATGACATGGAATTTGACGTTTACAGCCAAATCAACAAAACATTGTCATGGCTGTTCAATTTGACATAGTTCATGAGGACCTTTATGCAAAGCCAGAAACGGGCACGCTGGTGACTTGTGTATTTTCTATAAAACAAGAGTTCTAACATGAAGTACGACAGTATTGTATACACTACTAGCTATTGCTTATTTGCTTACAGTGTTTTTAAATAATGAAAAATTAATATAACCCCTTTATGGATTTCTTTAAGAAATCAGTAAATGTTGTCACATTTTTTCTTGTTCATACCAATTTCATTTTAGCATTATTTATATACTATTATTAATATATTGAATTAGCGTTTACTTTTTATATTTCTATTGAGCTTTAATTTATTGTTATTTATTTCATCATTTTAATACTTTTAGTAGTTTTAATTTTCAGTTAACAATCACAACAGATTCATATTCACATCTTAAAATTAATCGGACTCAAATATTGATTATTATTTTGTATGAATGAAAAAAGTTCAACATTAACATTTTAAAGGTAGTGAGGTGAAGGTAGTCTGCCAGGTGAAGTCAACGCGTCCTCTGCAATATTTCCTCTGTGCCTGAAATGTGTCTTCACATTGCCGAGTGTGAACTTTCCCAGGCTGACGGTGGCCCTCTGTTCTCCTCAAACTGAATTACACACCAGGCTTCATACTCACAATAAAGAGTAATCGGATTGGCAGGCCCCATTAGAGAGGGCTCCGTCATCTCCAGGGGCGTTCTTAAACCACTTTCTCGTGGACGCTCCGCCAGGAGTCATCCGTCCCGACTGTCAGCTTCCACCACGACTCTGACAGCTATCAAATCTGCTCCTGCCCCATCCTCCTTCAATCTGCGCAGCTCTCCCCTCCTCCGTCACATCCCCCCCTCTCTCTCTCTGTTCACGACCTGAAGAAGCCAGGCTCTGCCTGAATGTGTCACAAACCTGCTTAAGACTAAATCTGCCCTTAAATTATGACCAAAATCTTTCTATATCTTAGAGCTTTTCCCACTTGAAATAGTTAACCCTGAGCCATGCTAAATGGAATCCTGGCTTATCTTGCTTCAAGTTTCACATTACTCACAATTTACCAAGGGTTAACAATGAATCATATTCCGCTTCACACTGTCGCCTGCATTCTTAAACCCTGGGTTAATGTTCTTATTTGAATGTGTGCCGTGTCAGTGTCAATGGTTGGATTGACAGAGCATGCGACCTGTTCACATACGTAAAGGCTCTAGCATTGTGCTTCCTCGTTTTATATATTGTCAACTGTATTATTACGTTTATACTAAATGGACTTTACAGACTAGTAAGGAAGATATTAAACAGTCTCTTTACTCCAATTGTTGCATTTTCAGTGACTGACATTTTCCCCTTGAATGCTGAAACAGCCTAGAGTTTACACAAAGCGTGTTTTTTTTTTGTGACTGTACAAAGTGTGTCAATATAAGGGATGCGATTGGCTGTAACCTGCTATCTAGTAATCTAGTCGTAACATTCTTACACTGCAACATTTTACACTCAACACGATTGGAACCGTAATGCGGCGTTAGAAAAGCGCAAAAGCAGAGCATGGTTTTTAACCCTGGGTAAAAAGTGGTGTTAACCCCGCATCTAAATTTCAAGTGTGAAACATTCATTTACCTGGGGTTAAAAGTGGTGTTCAGAATGATGATAACCCGGGGTTAAGCGCGGGGTTAACAGAGCAAAAGCGGAGCAGGGTTTTTAACCCTGGGTAAAAAGTGGTGTTAACCCCGCATCTAAATTTCAAGTGTGAAACATTCATTTACCTGGGGTTAAAAGTGGTGTTCAGAATGATGATAACCCGGGGTTAAGCGCGGGGTTAACAGAGCAAAAGCGGAGCAGGGTTTATAACCCTGGGTAAAAAGTGGTGTTAACCCCACTTCTATATTACAAGTGTGAAACATTCCTTTACCCGGGGTTAAAAGTGGGGTTTAGAATGATGATAACCCGGGGTTAAGCGCGGGGTTAACAGAGCAAAAGCGCAGCAGGGTTTATAACCCTCGGTAAAAAGTGGTGTTAACCCCGCTTCTAAATTACAAGTGTGAAACATTCCTTTACCCGGGGTTAAAAGTGGGGTTTAGAATGATGATAACCCGGGGTTAAGCGTGGGGTTAACAGAGCAAAAGTGGAGGAGGGTTTATAACCCTGGGTAAAAAGTGGTGTTAACCCCGCTTCTAAATTACAAGTGTGAAACATTCCTTTACCCGGGGTTAAAAGTGGGGTTTAGAATGATGATAACCCGGGGTTAAGCGCGGGGTTAACAGAGCAAAAGCGCAGCAGGGTTTATAACCCTCGGTAAAAAGTGGTGTTAACCCCGCTTCTAAATTACAAGTGTGAAACATTCCTTTACCCGGGGTTAAAAGTGGGGTTTAGAATGATGATAACCCGGGGTTAAGCGCGGGGTTAACAGAGCAAAAGCGCAGCAGGCTTTATAACCCTCGGTAAAAAGTGGTGTTAACCCCGCTTCTAAATTACAAGTGTGAAACATTCCTTTACCCGGGGTTAAAAGTTGGGTTTAGAATGATGATAACCCGGGGTTAAGAGCAGTCTGAAAAGCCGAAGTTAAAATCATTTGTTAGTAATGACTCCTTCCTCTCCTCCTCGTTATGCAAAACAAAGTTCAAATTGTCATTAGAAATCATTGTCGTCCTTCCCATGAGATGAGTGTTTGTGGTGTTTTTCTATGTATTCCCCACTGGGGGGCTGAGTGTTGGTCTGTGCACCGGCAGCTTGTGATGAATGAGCTGAGGGTGTGTTTTCATTAGGCTGTTTAATTTGGAGCACAATTAGACTTCATCCTCTTTTAGAAGACAAAGCAGATTCTAAAGTTGTTAATTAAAAGGCAGAGTCACAGACAGTGAAGATGGATGTGAACGCAGGGAATCCTCTCCAACAACAACAGTGCACTCCAAAGTCAATTCTTCCTTGTCTAACTAGTTGCACTGCTCTCCTCAAGAAAAACTAGTAATCACTACCTAGTTCTTCATTTTCCTCTGTTCTAAATTCAATTTACTCTCTTTTCATAATCTCATCTCTACTGCATGCTCTCATCTCATTTGCCTTTCTCGCCTCTTGTTATCTCATATCCCCACATGACGCGTCTAATTTTGTTTTGTCTTGTCTCGTCACATTTCGTTTTGTCTTGAGCTCTTTTTATGCTCTGCTCTCCTCATTTTGCCTTACCTCATTTTCTCTTCTCGTCCAGAAATAGTGTTTACTATCTAGTGTTTACTTGTCTCTTTTCATCTAATTTTATCTCCTGTGTTGTTTCATTTCATTTCATCTCCTCTATTCTCTTTTCTCATCTCTGTCGATATTCTTCTGTCTTCTCTTGTCTCATCTCACCTGTTCTACTCCTGTTTTGTCTTGTCTCACCTGCTCTCGTCTCATATCTAATTTCTTATCTCAACTGTTCTTTTCTTGACTCACATGCTCGTCTCGTCTCATGTCATTTCTTATCTCACAAGCTCTCGTTTCGTCTCATTTCTTATCTCACCAGCTCTTGTCTAGTCTCATCTCATTTCTTATCTCACCAGCTCTCGTCTTGTCTCATTTATCATCTCTCCAGCTCTTGTCTCGTCTCGTCTCATTTCTTATCTCACCAGCTCTTGTCTTGTCTCGTCTCATTTCTTATCTCACCAGCTCTTGTCTTGTCTCGTCTCATTTCTTATCTCACCAGCTCTCGTCTCATCTCATTTCTTATCTCACCAGCTCTTGTCTCGTCTCATTTCTTATCTCACCAGCTCTCTTCTCATCTCATTTCTTATCTCACCAGCTCTTATCTCGTCTCATTTCTTATCTCACCAGCTCTCATCTCGTCTCATCTCATTTCTTATCTCACCAGCTCTCGTCTCATCTCATTTCTTATCTCACCAGCTCTTGTCTTGTCTCATCTCATTTCTTATCTCACCAGCTCTCGTCTCATCTCATTTCTTATCTCACCAGCTCTTATCTTTTCTCATCTCATTTCTTATCTCACCAGCTCTTGTCTCGTCTCATTTCTTATCTCACCAGCTCTCATCTCGTCTCGTCTCATTTCTTATCTCACCAGCTCTCATCTCGTCTCATCTCATTTCTTATCTCACCAGCTCTCGTCTCATCTCATTTCTTATCTCACCAGCTCTTGTCTTGTCTCATCTCATTTCTTATCTCACCAGCTCTCGTCTCATCTCATTTCTTATCTCACCAGCTCTTATCTTTTCTCATCTCATTTCTTATCTCACCAGCTCTTGTCTCGTCTCATTTCTTATCTCACCAGCTCTCATCTCGTCTCATCTCATTTCTTATCTCACCAGCTCTCGTCTCGTCTCATTTCTTATCTCACCAGCTCTTGTCTTGTCTCATCTCATTTCTTATCTCACCAGCTCTCGTCTCATCTCATTTCTTATCTCACCAGCTCTCGTCTCATCTCATTTCTTATCTCACCAGCTCTCGTCTCGTCTCATTTCTTATCTCACCAGCTCTCATCTCGTCTCATTTCTTATCTCACCAGCTCTTATCTTTTCTCATCTCATTTCTTATCTCACCAGCTCTCGTCTCATCTCATTTCTTAACTCCCCAGCTCTCGTCTCATCTCATTTCTTATCTCACCAGCTCTCGTCTCATCTCATTTCTTAACTCACCAGCTCTCGTCTCATCTCATTTCTTAACTCACCAGCTCTCGTCTCATCTCATTTCTTAACTCACCAGCTCTCGTCTCATCTCATTTCTTATCTCACCAGCTCTCGTCTCATCTCATTTCTTAACTCACCAGCTCTCGTCTCATCTCATTTCTTATCTCACCAGCTCTCGTCTCATCTCATTTCTTAACTCCCCAGCTCTCGTCTCATCTCATTTCTTATCTCACCAGCTCTCGTCTCATCTCATTTCTTAACTCACCAGCTCTCGTCTCATCTCATTTCTTAACTCACCAGCTCTCGTCTCGTCTCATCTCGTCTCTTCTCATTTCTTATCTTACCTGCTCTCATCTCACCTGCTCTCGTCTCATTTCATCTCTTACCTTACCTGCTCTCATCTCTTTGTCTTATCTCACCTGCTCTCGTCTCCTCTCTTTTCTTCTGTGTCCTCCCAAAGCCGTGTTTAACATGTTATATATTAACGATGACCCCGGGTCGGACTCAGCTTACCTCTGTGTAAATTGTGCTGCTCCTGTGGGACATTTAACTAAATCAATTTGCAAATAACATTACACTTGCCTATAAAAACAGCAACTCTGAAGTGCACAAAAAGAAAACACAGGTTTCAAAGCAGCACATATCTTCTCCACCGTGACGCAGGATGTTTTTTACAAACCGCCACGAGATCCCGTAAGGCCATCAAAACCAAAAAAGCATGTTTTGATGGACACGGCACATCCCATTTGTGTCCATTTTACAGTCCCTATAAACCTTGGCGACAGGGGAAGTGAGAAACAATACAACGTCTCTTCGCTCCGAAGCATCTGTGCGAAAAAGGCACCTGCCGCGGCACGTAGAAAGTGAATCTTCCGGAGGAAATGGTTTATGAAGTACTAAATCTCGATGCGGAGATGGATGGAGTGTTTCTAGCCCTTGTCCCTGCATGCTGATAGGACGGACCTGTCCCTTCAGGTTAACGCTGAGATAAAATGAAGTCTTAGGTAAAAGATGACACATTTAAGAGGGGGAACATCCGTAGGAAGGGCAAGAGGAATTACCCATAATTCATTGTGAACGTATTTAGAGAAATATCTTTTACAGAAGTAACAATATGAATTTTTGATGACGGATGCCGAGTCTTGTCAATGCTAATGGCTCAAAAGCTCGACTGAAAGAGCGATGAGTAGAACAGTAGATGTGTAGACAAGTCGCGGTCGGGGAGGGGAGCGTGTCTCGGTTTGATTTACGATGCTGTCGTTCGATATCCTCTCAGGTACCTGCTGTCTTGCTTTCATAAAGCCACCAACACAAACGCATTCACTCTATAGCCTTCCAGCTCCATTCATCAGAGCAGAAGGTCCCCGTTCGGCTCTTTTCATCTCAGACGCACAAGCTTGGGCCCTTCGCGAACGCGCCACTCTCCTTCACACGGCCAAATCAAAGCAGTCAGAGATCTGCCCGTGCGATAACCTCCCGCCTCTTTGTCCTCTAAGGTTAGTCCCGCTATGTATCCGGCTGCCACACGCAGTCACCGCGAGCAGATATCTCACTCGGAGCTCAATGGACCCGGGGTTTCTAAAGAGTCACTGATACATCCCTGTGATAGTGGGGGATAGTGTGTATTGGTGGCCTTTAGCTGAGAGAGATGGAGAGATAGACGACACCGGTCTCCATTTCTCTTTTCTCAGGACCGTACAAAGAGCAGAAAGCGTTGGGCCTGAGCACTTTTAGCAGTCTGGTATTAGAAACTAACACATAATGGATTGCCGTGGGCCGTGATCTTTCTGTCTCTCTGAGGCCACAGTGATTTCATTCATCTTAAGACGGCAGAATAATGAATTATGCTATTTTATTGAATTTCAAAAACATGTAAAATGCATGTTTGTGTTACCAAAGCCTTCGTTATTTACTATGGATCCAAAAGAAACAAGCATTGATAACAAACTAGACATCTCTGAAGAAAATATAAGTGATGTTTGTCCATTTAAAACTTGATTGGCAGGTTCTGAATGCAGAAAAGTTTCAAACTAATTCCTGTTTTTTTTTGAGATTTGAGAAGTGTTGTTATTGTTAACTAAAACTATATGTTAACATACAATCTTAAAAATCTTAAGATTAAAAACTGTTGTCTTTGCAACTAACGGAAATGAAATAAGTTGAAGTGCTAAAATGACAAGCTAAAACAAAAATAAATTAAAGCTAAAGTCTGAAAATATAAAAATAAAAACTCAAAATATGAATAAATATTATAAAAGTATATAAGTATATGAAATTATATACGTTATACTAAAGTAACATTGGAATTGAGTTAAGAAACAGAGTGCACAACTGCAGTTCAAGGAAGTAGAATTAAAAAGAACTGAAATTGAAAGAGATTCATAACTCATTTTTAATTAAGATCGTTTCGGAACTTTAAAGTTTGAAGGTTTATAGACAGATAGATAGATAGATAGATAGATAGATAGATAGATAGATAGATGGACGGACGGACGGATGGATGGACGGATAGGTAGATAGATAGATAGATAGATAGATAGATAGATAGATAGATAGATAGATAGATAGATAGATAGATAGATAGATAGATAGATAGATAGATAGATAGATAGATAGATAGATAGATAGATAGCAGAAGGGACAACAAAAGATGTTGATCTGAACATGTCCTACTTGAATAATCACACTAAGTGATCTGCACTTTGAGACACTTTGTAAGGATTTTATGATGCTTTAATACCGACATTTTGCCCCCTGAATTGATCCAAGCTTGTCCTGGTGGGTGAACAGCTCCTCTAGGAGGATGAGCCGAACTGCCCAATCTCTCTTGGCACTTCGTGATTTATGACCTTTTTGGTGACAAATCGCTTCGGTTACAGCGCATCGGCATAGCAGCGTTTAGAGTCGGCCTACCTTAAATCAATGGCCCATTGTTCCTCCTCCATGGACTCACTGCGACTGCCGAACAGGGACAAAGCCACCCAGATCTGCTGGAGAACAACAGCACTTTTAGAGAGCTCAGAAAATGGTGAACTTCACATGTATACCGCTGCTGAGACTACATAACTTTGACCCTGAATTCAAAAATGAGGCGTGTTTATTATTCATAATAATTTATTCAGCTATTCTTGATGATCTGTCAAGTCTTCAATATGAAAATATGAAAGTTTGGAATTACCAATTAACCAGTAGGGGGCATCTGTAAAGCAACCAACCAGAGATGCTTTCTGTGTAAAGGACAGGTCCAAAATTGATGACACCACAACAACAAACCAGAAAAGTGAAAACGAAATAAATACATAAATAAAGTAGGTCAATAAAGGGATAGTACACTCTAAAATATATATATTTTGTCATCATTTAGCGTGAATTCAGGGACATTTTTTCCCAGTCAACTCAATTGCAAAAAGTGTCACAACATACCTGAACCAACCGTCTCTCTCATGTCGTTGTAAACCGGTACGAATTGAAGATAAAGATATTATGAATAATACAGTTTCGGCTTCCATTGACTTCTATTGTGTGATATATAATGGAAGTCAATAGGAAAAAATGGTCAAAATATCTTTTTTTGTGTTCCACAGAAGAACAAAGTCACAACATGAGAGTGATTAAATGATAACAGAATTTTCACATTTTTGGGTGGACTATCCCTTTAAGGTCTGTCCATCTGATTGGCTCAAGATTCAGACTCATAAAAAATGCGCCATGATTACATCACATCAGTCATCACGACTGACCTTACAAACTCTGATGACTAACTTTGTTTTCCTGCTCCTGAAGGTCATGGTTTCCTCAAACTATGTCCAGCTGGATGCACTGAGAGCTATTCTATGTTGTTTTTTTTTTATCATGTGTCCATGTCACATACAATACTTCTCTCAGGCCACTGAATCTGCCTTTTTATTTGCACAATGCTGTATGTTGATGTTGAACATTTTTCTCCTGGTAATAGTGTAAAATTATAAAGAAGGAGAATCGAGAATGCTTGAAAATGCCCGTCTGTCTGTTTTCATAGTGACAAAGTGTGGAGAAAGTAATGAGGGGTGATAAGCAGTTGCCATCCAACTAAAGGTCATGTCTGGTGGGCAATTGAGTTATTGATAATAAATAATTGATAGTTTATTGTAATTCGTATTCCATCTTTCACATGAACCACAATGTCCGCAAGTTTTAAATCTGAATCTGTGCTCACATTTAAAAAAAGGATAAAAACAAATGTTACTCTTTCTGTGCGGATCTGAGTAACTTCCACACAAATGTAACATAAAGCACCCTATAGCTGATTAGATTAATATCTGATTAAAAAATTTAAAATAAAAGTATTTCAAAAAATCGAATTGGACTTCTGGCAAAGGTTTGAACCGTAAATTATATAAATAAAATTATTTAGTCAACAATTCAACGAAAAAAATGTACTAAATGTGAGTTTTTGTTTTACGTTAAGGATATAGCATACATAGTTCCCTTAGTTATAGTTCCATTTCGGGTCTGTAATGTTTGAATGTTTTTGAAAGCAACCCACTACGCTGCATTTATATGATCAAAAATAAATACAGTAAAACCAGTAATATTGTATAATATTACAATTTAAAATAACTGTTTTCTATTTTAATATATTTTTAAAGTAATTTAACTAAAATATGTATAACATATTATATATTTAAATTTGTAACATATTCCAGTGATTGCATGCATTACATGTATACATGTCTTTACTGCCCTTAATTTCATTGGAAAACAAAAAACATCTTACTACACCCCAAACTTTTAAACAGTAGAGTTTGCTTGACTTGGTAACCACCGCTAATTGATCTAACTGTTTGGCCTGAAGCTGAATTGCTTTAAATTTAAGAGTCCAATCTTAAAGATTTCCTGAACCGAGTGTCTATTCCGATCAGTGGTTACAGCCACACAGCTGACAGTGTGAAGCACTAATGGCAGGCCTGAGAACTATCTTTTATGTCTTAATAAACCTCTCTCTCTCTCTCTTTTTCTCCTGCCACCAATGAGAGACGATGCTTTTTCTCCTTCTGAGAAAGGGGGCTGCCCGCAGAGGATCAGCTTCCTGTCAGTGGGTCTGTCTCTTAATGAGTGGGACTTCACATAACCTTCAAACTGGGCCGTGGAGCCGCCCAGTGCCTGACAGCTTGGCCCATCTCCCCTTGCACCAATAAATGTCAAGCGTTGATCTCTCTCTCCATCTCTCCGTTCACCTTGCTCGGTCTTAACGGGGGTCCCATAAATCTAACTGGCCCTTTTCTCCCAGGTCTGAGTCGGGGCCTGAAAAATGACAGTTCCTCGGCGCTCATTTTTATTCTTTATTTCATCTCCTCTTGTCTATCCTCCCGACCTGTATTTAAAGCACTGATACAACGTTCACGCCACCGTTTGCCTATAGGGCCCGGGTGTGAAGAGAGTGACTTCATAACTCACCTTAGATTAACAGAGAACGACCGCGGGAGAGAGAGAGAGAGGGAGAAGTAAAGAAATTGAATAGGTTATGGGGTTATTTGAAGGGCAGCGCAGTGGCTTTGTCATTCTCAATGTGATCTTTGTCATCAATTTCTTATTACAGAATACATCACTACAATCGGGAGCAGGGGGTCTGTTTGTGGTCGAGGGTTTTTGCGAAGCACCGCAAAGGATTACGATCTGTTCTGTTTCTCTTCATTACAGACCAGGGGCGATTTCCATGCGAAAGTGAACATCAATCCCAGGGCAGAGCACTTGAAAGTGAGAACTATAAAGGGTGCATATGGTATGTACACACATGTTCACATACATCACTTCAACTACTGTATGTTAAATTGTAAAGTTGCTTTACATGACAGCAGAACTCTTGATAAACTTATTTTGGAAAAAATGCTCTCTTTGCATGTTTCTCAACAGATGTAGTGTCTATAAAACATGATATTGTCTGTGATGTTATATATATATATATATATATATATATATATAACATCACAGACAATATCATGTTTATAGACACTACATATATATATATATATATATATATATATATATATATATATATATATATCTTTGTAAGTATATTTTATATAAAAAATTGAACAAAAGTGACAATAAAACTTTTACATTTAAAATAAATGCTGTTCTTTTCTAACTTTCTATTCATCAAATAATCCTGAAAAGCCTTCAGAGTGAGTGGAGCATACTGATGAACATATTTTAATGGAATTTCTGCCATGAACGAATTGCATTGCTTAGAGTTTTTTAGAATTAGCCTAGGAATTTACTTCCTGTGTCATTCAAGGGCAAACAGGCAAGTTTCAATATCACTCTTAAAAGCAAGTGGTATCGATCACTTGATCTCTCTCAGTTCTCAGTCCAAACCTAAAAAAAGAGATATGCAAATATACACACATATAAACAAATATAACCTCTCAGTGCACATAACAGGCAATAGAGGGATTTCAGCTCTACAATCCACTGTGATAGACGGTGAGGTGGAAGAACGACAAAAGGGATGACCTGCAGAGAAAGAGATAAAATAGAGAAGCCGTCAGTAAAACCACTCACTCACAATTATCTTTAATTAAAAATCAGTGAAATTCTAACACAATAAGCAAGCACCAAGTTACATAAATGGCAAATCCGAAAACAAACCTGATATCAACATACGGAAAAATGATACACCCTGAACATTTAGTTTACATTATAGTGTCGTATTTGGTTATTTTTCAATAAATTAAATGTCACAGCGAAGGTGCTGTCCACCCGCACAATTAGATGCTCACTTCAGACTTGTTTACTGTGTTATACTGAAAACACATTTATCAGTAATTGGCTGCTGTTCTTTGTTGGGGGAGGCAGAGTTATAGATTTATCCCATAGCACTGAAAACAGTGAGGTAATGAGGGTGAGAGCTCTTAAAGGACCTGGGTTGTGTTGAACAGATTCAAGTATCTGTTTAAAGCTGACTCAACTGTTGGAATGTGGTCTAGTGGCTTTGCATTCTCTTTAAGCAGTGACACGTGTGTTTGTAAGTATAGGCTACATAGGTAGTGTGAAACAGCTGATAATAGGAATGCCCTGGAGAAAACCAGCTTTTAAGTGCCTTGCACAAAGGCACAACAATGTTAATGATGTGCATATATACCCTGCATGAATTAAAAAGCCAAACACAGCGCCCCTTTTATATTTGTAAATTTGTGAATATCCCCATTTACATTGATACATTTGGCAGATGTTTTATGTAAATTGCATATTGTTATTGTCAAGGTTCTGTTTTTTGTCATGCGTTTCCCCTGCCCTCATGTGATCATATCACGTGCTTCAATTGCCTATTGTGTTACGTTGTGATTGTTGGTTTTAGGCATATGTGTTTCTCAGACCCTGTTCACACGAGAATGCTCGCGGGTGAAAACGTAAAAAGTATTTTATGTGCCTTTCGTTTACACGGCGACGGCGTTTTTGAGGCTTAAAAACGCAAAAAAAGTGAAACCGAGTGGAAATCTTAAAAACGCTCCACCGCCGCGTTCCCGTGTAAACGGTAAAACGCAAAAGTTTGTTTGACAGTGAAGGTTGTACGCAGGCGCGTGGACTTGGTGTTGTTGTAGTATGCACTCCTAGCCTCCTGAAGTGCATACTACATTGAATTTCACACACTTTTGCGTCACCATTTGCACGCGGATTTCCCAAACAAAACGCTCGTCTAAACGCAGAATAAAAGTGATGACGCTCAACGCCACTTTTGCGTTTTCTCTTCAGTATCGTTTCCGTGTAAACATAGCCTCAGTTCTGTTTTTTCTCATTGGTTCATTATCTTGATTGCTTTCAGATGTCTTGTTTAGACGTTAGTCTTGGCTTGGCGTCGTGTGTGTCTGACGTCGTGATTCAACTTCTCCCCAGTTGTTCCATGAAAACACGGAAAGCTGTGAAGTGATAAATTAGGTTGTTTCTGCTTTGGGTTGACATACACATCATAAAAAGGTAAGCATGACGGACCACTTTTAGTCTCCGCATATTTTTCCACCGACTGCAATTGCGCTAGCGCTAAGCGCTTTCACCGGAAAAAAAGTTTACCCTACTTCCGGTCACAGTCGCTATCTTGTGAAATGCCCGCTTTAACTCATCCACCCTCTTAACATCACTGGACCTCTCGAACAGAACACACATTTGAGTCCTACACTCTTAGAAGAAATGGTTCTATTTAGAACCAGAAATGGTTCCATCCCCCACTTCATATATGGAACTCCAAAATGGCACAATTTTTTGGTAAAAGGTTCTATAGGCCAAGTATGGAACCCCAGGGTTTTAAATAGAACCCAGAGGAACCCTTTTTTAAGAGTGTATAGAACCTTTTAGGGGTTCCAAATACGTGAATGAACCTTTTCTTCTAAGACTGTATAGTTCCATCTCCATGGCGATTATCACGGCCATTATATCGTCCTTGATCTCCGCCTCTCCTCGCGTCGTCATTAAGCTCAACCGTGTTCAGAACGCAGCATAACAAATGAGTCTCATCACTCGCCCTCTAAGCTCAACCAATTCTACCAAATAGTGTTTTTTTAAACGCCTTCCGCAAGGGAATTGCAATTATTTGTCATTTTAATTCATCTGGTCAGACACTGGGAAAAGAAAAGGGACAGGAGCCTGTGTTCGACATTGTGAGCGCTAATGATTCATGGTTCTGTCTCCGGGCCCGAATTAATATTTGAATGTAATTATTACTTCCTCTGCCATTAATGCACCGGCCAAATGAAATCATGTGAGTGAGGATTTCATTAATGCACTGAGAATCTAAAAGGGAAAAAATACCACAGCAAACATCCCCTGCAAATGAGTGACTGGATGCTTGAAATAATCTGTTGAGCATTCTAATGGAGGCTGATCTGTGCAGAACATCATAAAGAGATGTGAATTTCCTGATGCTTTTACTGTAGCATGAATCAGTGGCAAAGGACAGATCTCTGGCTTTTTACTATGAAACAGTTAGAATTCAACCATCAAAATATATAAATTAGATGTGGCCTAGCAATTAGTGCAGATGCTCTGACACTTTTAGCTTTGCTACTCTGTGATATTCTTCAAACTGCAAACTTAAAACCTGATATTATGGGCCCATTTCAAAATTATGAGATAAAATGTTTAAGGACAAGTTCGGTATTTTACACTTAAGATCGTTTACACTTAAAGGAGTAGTTCTTTAAAAAAAAAAAAAAAAAAAAAAACTTTTGATGATAATTTACTCACCCCCATGTCATCCAAGATATCCATGTCATTCTTTCTTCAGTTGAAAAGAAATTAAGGCTTTTGATGAAAACATTCCAGGATTTTTCTCCATATAATGCACTTTACTGGTAACCAAACGGTTCAAGGACCAAAAGACAGTTTCAGTGCAAACTGCAAACTGTTCAAAAGGCTTTAAACGATTCCAGGCGATGAATAAGGGTCTTATCGCTCATTTAAAAAAAAAAAATAACAAAGTTTAAGTTTTATAAGTTCAAATGCTCGGCTTGCTCTGTTCTGTGATGCGCGTTCGTGACTCTCCTGTTCGATTTCGTGCATCAAAATGAACGAATCTTTTTTCGTGTCATTTGGTTCATTCAACGAACGAAATGAACGAATTGACTTAGGAAAAGATTCGGACAAGTGCAATATGACGTGCAAGAAAAATGGCAAATGGTCAGCAATTGTTTTATGACAAAAGTAAGTAAAGTAAATCAACTTATATCTTAAGTTGAGATGACCTTTAATGGACAGATTAATTGTCTACCGTCAGATTTCGCACATCCCTATCAGAAAACACATTGAGTTTCTCCCTCTGATTTTCTCCTGTGAGAAGGGGACAAGATCGGTGATGACAGGCCTAGTGAGGGGGAAGAGATGTCAGAGAGGCACTGGTGACAGGCCTAATGCTGTCAGGTAGCGCTCTCTCCCTATGTGCCCTCTGGATATGCACGCCGCTTCATGAGGCTAGTAGAATTTAATCTGTGCTGATAGTATAATGACATCTGCAGGTCTATTTGTGCAGGAGAGATGTTTAGATGATGATCTTATAAAGTGTGAGTAGCAGAAGGCCAAATCGGTGAGGTGATATAAGTCATGTGAAAGATCCTGTCCAACACCAATAACAAAACTTATGGGTGTGCCTCAGCTGCAACTTCAGTGTCCTACATGGGTAACAGGTCATAACTATTCAGCTAGAAAGATTCACTCACTTCAGCCTGTACTCTCACCATTGGCGTGCCACAAGGTTCAATGCTTGGACCCCTGCCACTGTCAGCTAACCAATCCTGCTTCAAATAAATGTGGAAATACATAAATAAAGAAATGTAGAAATGTGGAAATACATAAATAAATACATAAATGTAGAAATGCATAAATAAATACATATATAAATGCACAAAATAAATAAATAAAAACATGTAAAAATACAGAAACAGCCATTTATATTACAAAATGTATTTATTTTCACTATATTTATTGCATTTGTTTATTTCTACTTTTATTTATTCATTTATTTTTCCTTTTGTCATTTTTAGTCCTTCATATTTCCGTCGTATTTATCAGTAAAATAGCTCAGCAACTGAAACACACAATTTAAAATCTAGCGACACGATTGACACACTCTGTAAATAAGTAAACAACCTGACAGCAGACAGAAAGGTGAGTCGCCTGTGTCACTGTAAGGTGTAGGCTATTTAAGGAGACGACCTGTTTGTCCTTGAGAACCTGCACCACTCAACGTGATTTATTGCGCGATATTGTTGTGCTTTTCAATATTGTTCAAAAGCAAGGCACTGATTACCTCTCAGAGTTCCTCTGTGGTCTCCTGTCAGCCCTTCGCTCACCACCCCTGCGGGGTAAGGCCTCTTTAATTGGTTTTGAAAGGATTTTCATCAGTGATACACTTCTTAATGTTGAGGGCTGGAGCTGGTTAAATTCAACTAACTCTGTTCTGAGGGAGATCCAAAAGGCTCCCGTGTGGAAATTACAGTAGCCTCGCTTATGAGTAGCCTAACAGACAGCAAGCAAATAGAAAACATTAATTAGCTAAATAAACTTGAGCTAGCGTCTTTGAAACGTTAATTTGAGCTAAAAACGCACCAGAAAATAATAACTTTCCCTATTTTGATATAACTTGTTTAGCTTTGTCTACTCCTCCTGGCACAGATCAACAGTTTCTGTAGTTTTATAAAAGGCTTGAGTGGGTATGACATTATTTAATACGGTGTCTCTCAGTCTACAGTAATGGCTCAGTAAATGTGAAAAATCTCTGCAATATTCGGGGCTGTAACGGAGTAGCCTACCTTTTTTCTTTCTGCTACTTAAACTTCTCACACACCTGAGACGGACCATTTCAGTTCTTCACTCAAGAGAGCGCAATCTCGTCTATGAACTCTCATCACTGCCTCACTGGTAGAGTTTAACCTCGTATTTTACCACTGGTAACCCCCAATACTGAATTTCTGAGTTACATCTTTGACCTCCAGTGTATGTGGGATGTCTTTAATATTGAAAAATAATATCATAAATATTCTTTATCTAATCAAAACGTTGCCGAACCTGAACTCCAGCAAACAGTTCCCTCTACTGGTGACAGAACGCTATTGCCGCAGAGTGAGAGTGACGCCATCATTCAGAAGGACTCTGGTGATGAGTGACATCCATGATGGATGGCTGCACCCACAGTAGCATATCGCTGCCCTTAGAGAGAACAATGTCTGTGCAGAACACTGAGCCTAACACCATTGAGAACTGCTATATTTGTCTCCGAACATTGTGCTAAGGACAGCATATGAAATGTCACCCTCATCCGTACTGAATGAGAAACACACAGAAGAGGAGCACAAAACTCAAACAAAATCGTCTGTAGAAGAGTCATACAATAGCAACAACATTAGAAATAGGTAACTCTTAGTTACAAGCTATTAAGTTATTTGCTGTAAATACATAATGAAAGCAAGACAACTAAAATACCCTAAGAAAGGCCTGAGTAGGGCTGTCAAACGATTAATCGCGATTAATCGCATCCCAAATAAAAGTTTGTTTACATAATATATGTGGGTGCACTGTGTATAATTATTATATATATATAAATGCACATGCTTGTATATAATTATTTATATAATTAATTATATATTAACATAATTATTTTGCATATTTATATATATATATGCAAAATATTTATACACAGAGCACCCACATATATTATGTAAACGAAAACTTTATTTTGGATGCGATTAATCACGATTAATCATTTGACAGCCCTAATTTTAATGTATTTTAAAGTATTAATTTCTTAATTCACCATTTGAACAGTATACTGCCAACAAGCCATCAATAGTCTTAGTCCATTTGGAAGAGACATAAATATATATGTTGGTTAAAAGTTTATTTACAAAAAAAAAGAGAGATTACAAATGGCCTAAAATCTAATAAACATGAATACACTCCTAGAACGTTCTATAAAGAAGCTTCTGTCAGCGTTTCACATTCACATACAGAACATTTAGGGGTTCCCATGAGAGGATAATGTAGTATGAACATGTGTCAGTGCTAGTAGACAGTACAGTTAGCAGATGACCGTTGAGTGCACATGAAGTCACTGGTGATCTCTTTATATCCTGGAGCTTCAGTAAGACCGCTGCCTGCACACAGACAATAAACCTCAGAAGCTGGATTTGTCTTTCCATTAATGTTGTTTAATTATTCAAATACAGCCTTATTGTATTTTGACCTACCTTCCATTAAGTTGTAGAGGTTACAATAGTTGGTGCCGTGGTCTGTGACAACATACCAGGTCTCTGACACTGACATGGCCTGGAGAACAAACAAAAACTGGTTATTTGATTGGCCAAATATGATACTTCTACATAAAATCAAATGTCAAAAGCATTTCCATAACACTTACAGACACTTGGCAATGTGTAAAGAATCCATAGGAGACGAGTCTGAAGTTGATGTCATCAACATATTTTTTCACTGGCGTTGTGTGTTTGGCTGATATGAAGTGCGCAGATGCAGACTGCAACTTCAAAACAGAGAGCAAAATATTCATGCAAGTTATTCAGAGAAATATATACACACACATCTTCTTGTATCAAAACACACACCTTGTAGAGACACTTCTCTCCTCCCATGGCACATGTCGAGACTGTCCTCCACTTTTTAATCTGTGTGACCAGAGCTTCATACACATTTCTGCAAGGGAGACTGAAATACCTGGGAAAAGCCGAATACAAGCGCTGAATCAATTGCGTCGCTGTTAACTCCGTACAAATGCTGCCACCTAGAGGAAAACGAAGCTATTGCACTGCCCACTAAAATTAAAGTCTCCCTGTATAGGCATTTTATCACTTAAAACTCACCTTTGTTCACCAAAATTACATATTTAAACGTTTTTTTTTTCCTTGAAAAAAAAAAATCGCCATGCTTTTAAATAGCTTGAATGTAACTCTACAGCCTTGCCTGGGGCGGGGTCAGGGGTTTTCGTACGAATTCATACGAATTGGCCAATTCTTAAAATATGTTCGATTTAGCAAACAAACACGCACTAATACGACTGAGGTCGTACGAATTGTTACGAATTAGCCACCTCATAAAATTCGTACGAATTCTCGAGGAGATTGGGTTATTGGACTGTCTTTGTTTCACTGCAGTTTTAAGGAGTAAATACTCAGCAATGGTGTTGTCTCATGAACATGGTTTGTTTTAAAGCATATTAAAAACACCGCATAGACATGTAAACAACATTAAAAACTTGGTTTTCACCACAGGCCGACTTTAAATATATAGTAGCCTGCATGATCATTCTAACTTGAAAAGCTTTTCTATAAAACTCTAGCCTATAATATCTATAAATAATTTAAATATCACTCATAATTAGAAAAATTAAACATTAAATACATGAAACAATGTATAAACATAACCAGATATAAAAATGTAGAACAGAAAAAATAGACTGATTAAATTTTACTTCTTCAAAACATGTTAATATATAAAATAAAACTTGATAAGCGATTGAAAACAAACAAAACTGTTAAACATTTCATAACTTTTTATCTAATCAAAACCTTATAATAATTTTAACATTATATAATTATAATATAAACAAATAGCCTACATTTACCTGCATTATTTCAGTTTCTTTTCAACTACTGTATATAAAAGTCTTCTGTAAGCAAATCTAATGCTAAAGATTTTGTATTCTTTAATTCTTTTTTTTTTTTTAAATAAAAGTCACAGAAATGAGTATGATACTTTACCACTCGACTTTGCACTGTGCGTGTAGAGGTCCTGCGGAGCAGAATTCAGATGATCCAAATGTCACAATACAAATAAAGAGCAAGTTAGAGAAACGCATGGTTATTCTGCAGTCTCCAGCCTTAAAGTTCAATCAATGCTGAACGTTTCTCGAGAGGTCTTTACAGGACAGAAACAGAATCATAGGATGGTCATGAGTGAGGCTGCGGGGGGAAATTGACTAATTTAATTACAACATCAACTGAGCTCTCGAAAAAGATACGGGCCTACAGGGTGTGTGAACGTTGAGCTCACTATAGTCTCAATCTGAGAGAAGGGAGAACGATTACATTTTTAAAGTGAGTTTGCAGACACTCTTTCTCTGATGTCCGTTTCCCTCGAGGACAAAAAAAAATGTATATTCTTAATAGACTTTAAACCTATTTAAATGGAGGATCAGAAACTGGAACAAATATTAGGGATTCAGGATAAAGAACAGTTTGGACGAGAACAAGAAGAAACTTGTAAAGTTCATCATTTCTTTACCCTCATGTTTTTACAAACATTACTTTCTTTCTTCCTTGGAACACACACACACATCTTCGTTGTCCCCAGATTTACAACACACAAACACACACAAAGATGTTTTTTATGGAGCACTTTTATGGAGTTTTTTTATGTCTTCATTTATTTTTACTTTTTACCTCACAACTGCATTTACAATTTTTTATTTTTTGGAAGGAAATTTGAGCATGCACACTTTAGTGCATTTTTACAAAGTGCTATATAACCCGAGACAAAAAAGGCCTCAAACCAAGCTTTTGTATTCTGCCAACACAATGCACAAACTGGTACTCGTCAAGTCATATCATATTCCTTCAGACCTCCACGCACACACTCCTCAAGGATGTTCTGCAGCATCACATGTCTCTCAAAATGATAAACTCTTACTATTCTGGTCAGGAACAACATGTTTGCTGTTTTTTGCAGGCCTGAAGCTGCTGTCCTGACGTTGCTCAGAAGTTGAAGAAAAAGAGGGATAACAGCAGTGTGTGAACTCATTGGAGGGCTGGAGGAAAGAGCAAAGATGCTATTTTAGGAGAAATGAAATAGCATGTTGACATGTTTTCGTCAGCATGCTCTTGCTCAAGGCTCCCTCGGTCCCTCCACTCTTGCCAAAGGACCTTAAGGTATCACAGATTTGGACACAAATAGTCAAGCAGTAAAGTCACAGTCTACTTACAGTGTCACCAATAGTCTAGCATAATATCTATCCATCCATCCATCCATCCATCCATCCATCCATCCATCCATCCATCCATCCATCCATCCATCCAGGTCTGTTAAAGTTTGTATTCCAAGTAAAAAAAATAAAATAATAAATCCGATTCTTACAGTAATACGACATTGCATAAATTGCATATTTAAAAGGTTTAAAGTTAAATCGGTATTTTATATGTAGACCTTCTATTCTATAGTAATATGGCAGAGTTTGATTTTGATGCCAATAAATGAACAATTTTTGCCTTATTACCTGAACTGCATCTTTTGTTTACCCTTTGTTTTTAGCACCTTGTTCTCCAGTAAAAAAATTAAAATCATAAATATGAACAGTGTCTGGCTCAAATCCACAATGGTGATTCATACAGTGTTGTGGGGTTTGAACCTAACTATTGAGTGAGCAGCCTATATCAACCAAGAGATGTCGTCTACTGCAGAAGACTGTCTTCTGACTGTTCAACAGCAGATCTGAGACATACTGCAGCACTCCAACATAACAGCAGAGAAAATGAATAAAGAAGAACGGCAAGTGTTAATGAAACGTGGGTTACGTTGAGTAGGTGCATAGCGGCCCGGAAGTTAAAAACGAACGGTCGGTGTAAGCAATGCTCTATTTTAGTTCTTAACTGTGTGTTTAAAATAATGACTGTTACAATCTACGTTCATTTTTTAGGAATCAATTTTTGTTCGGATCCTTTCTGAAGCAACGTCATGACGATTTTGTCACGTGCTAACTGTTTTTTTTTTCTCAGCGCCGTCAACAAACAGTTGATTATTTGGTGAGGGTATCGCACAATTGTTTAATTAAGATTTCTGGGATTTCTATTTGTGTGACAGGTTAAAATATAATAAAATTGAGAGAATAAAACGATTATACTATTACGCGCGCAGATACTTCCAATGAAATGAAAAGCGTTTTGAAATTTGAATGCGCGTCAATGTGGAAAATCGGCTTTTGAGCCTCCACGCGCCCCCTAGAGGAAACATCAATTATTGTCTAGGAACAGCAGCAGCGCAATGAAAGACACGCAGAGTCTCTGTATGCGAAAATAGCGGTGGGTCACTACAAATCAAACGGACAGAGGGCGGGTAAACAGTCACCGGTGAGGGAAATTTTCATCTCATCCGTTTGCTCGATGGTGTCACGGCAGAGTCCATCACAGGTAACGTCATAACCTTGAGATGTTTTTCACAATTATATATAATCGGGTGGGTCATCCTCTCTGCGCTCATTATGCGGGATCTACAGAGCAACCGTTGCCTGCCACTGCAATTATATAGAGATATAGCCTAGATATTGTTTCGGTTCTTCTTTTTATGAATAAACAATTATGTATATTCTGCTGTTTGCATATGACCAGACCTTTGGCGCTCTAACAGGTCACACAGCCTGTCTGAGATTTCAAAGTCATACAGAATCTACCATTCTATTCTATTCTATTCTATTCTATTCTATTCTATTCTATTCTATTCTATTCTATTCGTTTCCATTCTGTATTCTTTGTTTGGAAACATTTTAACATTTAATACCTGAAACCCTACACCTTGCATCCAACCTGTGGATCTTAATATTATTTTTCAACATTTACTTAAAGATTGTATTTAACATAACTTTATTGTTGAGTAATTATTTAAAGTTATTGATTTATTAGTATAATCAGCATTTCCATCCAAATCTCTCAACCATAATACGTCCAGATGTTTTACTCATATTTAACTTATTTATAATTTTCCTTATTCTCAATGACGATTGCCATTAGATTCCTATTACTTTAATACAATAACGAAAACCCTAACAATACAATAGATACTTTTTTTTTGCATATATGTATATATATATATTTTTTTGCATATATATACTATATATATATATATATATATATATATATATATATATGAAGAGTTCAGATGCAAAAGCCTCTAAATGCCATTTGAAATTTTCTTCTAAAATTACCATTTTTATCAAGCTTGTAAATTTAAGTTCAGTAATTTCACTTAAATGACAATTAATAGGTAATCTTCATTGCCATTTAAGTGAAATTACTGAACTTAAATATACAAGCTTGATAAAAATGATCATTTTAGAAGAAAATTTCAAATGGCACTTAGAGGCTTTTGCATCTGAACTCTTCATATATATATATATATATATATATATATATATATGCACGGCCGTCCCAAGCATGGGGCCCTGTACACACATACATTTTGGGGTACAAATCTAGAGAGATTCTCTTTTCACTAAATTGCACAAAACAAAATCGGCATCTGAGATCTCTTTTAACAAAGTATTATTATTCCATTAATGTCTTTAGATCCAGTACGGGGTGCTTTGGGCCTGAAAATGGACTCTATTTCCCTGTTGGGCAGCAGCCCGGCCAGCACCAAAGTTTGCTTCCTACCCAATGGGCTGAAGAACGGTTCCAACGAGGGATCTGGCAAGCCCACAGTCGGCATCATCGGATCTGGGGACTTCTCCAAAAGCCTGACCCTCCGGCTGCTCCGCAGTGGGTTTCACGTGGTGGTGGGGAGCCGACAGCCCAAGAGAGCGGCCGAGTCGTTCCCGCATGTGGTAGACGTGACCCATCACGAGGATGCAGTGGGGAAGACCAACATCGTGTTCCTGGCCATTCGCCGAGAGCACTATTCCTCTCTCTGGGACATCAAGCACCTGCTGGCAGGGAAAATACTGGTGGATGTCAGCAACAACAGACGGGTGAACCAGTATCCAGAATCAAACGCAGAATACCTAGCCTCCCTATTCCCAGAATCCATCGTGGTCAAAGGCTTCAATGTGATCTCGTCCTGGGCCATGCAGTCAGGCCCCAGAGACTCCAGTCGACAGGTATGTTGTCCAAAATGCAGTGTAACATTTTCCATTTAAAGGCCATGGTGCAGGTTTGGCAATTTTCTAGTTGGTAATAAACATTTAAACAGTTATCCATTGTATCTAATGTTGTAGGGTACTCAAAAATTGAAATATAATACGGAAAAGTGGGTGAAATGTTAGCTTTTAGCTAAAGCTAAGCAAGGATTCTTATATGTCACTCCTGAAACACACCATGTGTGCCTGGCCACTAGTGTCTCAACCTGAGTTTAACCTCAGTCCTCATGACCCCTTACTAATAAACCTAAACCCATGTTATCCCTAAAATCAGAGCGAAATGAGAGGTGGATGACACCCTGGTTGTAAATCTAAACCTGACATAAACTGTAAACGTGTCCCTCAAATATGATTGGTTGATTGGAATGTTGTTCCAGGAACACGTTGTACTTGGTGACATCACATTCAATCTATACAGTACCAGTGTTATTTATATACTATTATTGTACACAAAACACAACATTAATACAAAGGAAGATATATTAAAGAATATGGGTATGAGGGTGATGAGGATGAGGATTATGTCTTCTGTATTAGCAGAGACCTCTTCCAGCCAGCAGTGAATGTGAATGAGTTTCTGTGAAGAACTGATTGGAATGATGAACAGATGAGCTGTGGAATCTCTGTGAGCTGAAAGAGGAATAGATTTTATTAACACTATGAAAGATCCATTAAAGCCATGCCATAAACCTGCTCTTATCTCAGTCTAATTTTGAACGCTTATAAACTCAGTGGATTAATTGCACTTTAGTTATGGGTTCTAGGGAATTGTTCTTACTGTATAAAATCATTCACACTAGTTCATTGGAAATAGTTTTTTTTTTTTTTCTGTTGATTTCCATGTATTTCTAACTACTTGGGATGCACTGATATTATACTTGGCCTGTACCGATAATGATTTATTGATAATTATTTTACGTTATTCTATAATATTTTTTAATAAATTAAATCAAAGTATAACATTAAAAACTAAAACTAACTGTTTCAAATGTTACAAGTGAATTAAGGCATCAGAAGATTTTAAATATATTTAAAGATTACATTAAATATTCTAGTTAATTTATCAGTCTTTTAAAGATTAACTTTAAGTGAGCGTTAGATGATGGCAAAAGGGATCAAAATGCCAAATTAAAATCAGGGAAATGATCTTGTCAATTTAAAATATATTTAAAACCAGTAAGAAAAAAACCAACATGATACCGACATATATTGTGCATCTCTAACGACTCATAAATACAGTATATGGCATTCATACTGTATGTCTGACACCACATTAAAAATCTGCCATTCACAATCTAATTTTGGTCACCAATATATCCGCCTGATTGCTGTTGTGAATGAATGATAATGATAATTGCCTGTAATCTCTTTATACAGGTGTATATTTGCAGTAATTCGGCGGACGCTCGACAGCAGCTCATTGAAATGTCCCGTCAGCTCAGTTTCATCCCTGTGGACATGGGCACCCTCTCCTCTGCCAAGGAGATCGAGAATATGCCACTGCATCTCTTCACAGCCTGGAAAGGACCTGTTTTGACCACCGTCGCATTGTCCATCTTCTTTTTCGCTTACTCCTTTGTGCGGGACATCATCCATCCTTATATGAAGACCAGACAGAGTTTTTTCTACAAGATTCCTCTGGAAATAGTGAACAGGACGCTGCCTGTAGTGGCCATAGTTCTGCTAGCACTGGTGTATTTGGCTGGACAGCTGGCTGCCGTGTACCAGCTGATCTACGGGACGAAGTACCGGCGTTTCCCGTCCTGGTTGGAGGGCTGGCTGGAGAGCCGCAAACAGCTGGGTTTGTTGAGCTTCTTCTTTGGCTGCATACACGTGCTGTACAGCCTCTGTCTGCCCATGAGACGCTCCGAGAGATACCTGATGCTCAACATGGCCTATCAGCAGGTGTGTGTGTGTGTGTGTGTGTTTTACATCTTTGAGATCCAGCAATTCCACTGAAACCATCCTGAGCATCCTGGACTGTTTGAAGCCAATATAACAATAATAAGTAAATACAAAATAAATATGTAAATATATAGAGATACAATAATATTAATAAAAATATATATATTATTATTATCTTTATGTATTTATTTATTATGATGATGCTTATTATAATAATGACAATAATTAAATTAATAATTAAATACAAAATAAATATATACTGTATATTCAGATATAATGAAATATGATGATTATTATTTTATCTGTCTGCATTTATTATTTATGATGATGAAGATGCTCATAATTATTGTTATTATTAGGATTATTGTTATTAATCATCACAAATAAGTAAATAAATAAATATATCTATAAATACATACATACGTACATACAGATGAGGTAACAAGAATACCACCAATATTATTAATAAGCAGTACATTAAATATGTCCAAGCTCATAATAATCTATTAAAAAATTATCTGCATCAGTTTAAAAAAAATAAAATAATAATATTTAAAAAAAAATTAATTAAAAAAAACAAAAAACAAAACAACAACAACAAAAAATATATATATAATATTTAAATATAAAAAAATATGTAATATTTTTTTAAATATTAAATATTTTAATATTTAAATATATTTAATAATATTTTAATATTATTAATATTTTAATATTTAAAAAATATTTTAATATTTAAATATATATATATATATATATTTTTTTTCTTTCTCTGTAGGTGCATGCCAATATAGAGAACTCATGGAACGAGGAGGAAGTTTGGAGAGTGGAGATGTACGTTTCCTTTGGCATCATGGCTCTGGGGCTTCTCTCTCTATTAGCTGTCACTTCCATCCCATCCATCCACAACGCGCTCAACTGGAGAGAGTTTAGCTTTATCCAGGTAAGACTTCAATAGGCAGGCACTGCCACCTCCCCATCTTGCATTTTTGGATAAATATGATTTCAATAAGCGTCTATATCCTGTCAGTCTACCCTAGGTTACATCGCACTGCTCATTTCCACGTTCCACGCTCTGCTCTTTGGCTGGCAGCGGGCATTTCTGGAGGAGTCTTACCGTTTCTACATGCCACCTAATTTTGTCCTGGCTTTGGTTCTACCCGTCACGGTGATAATCGGAAAAGTGGTGTTGCTGCTTCCCTGTGTGAGCCGGAAGCTGAAACAGATCAGGCGTGGATTAGACCCCAGTCAGAGCCGTACCAACCACGAGAGACCAGCAGCCCACGTTTCACCCGAGAGGGTCACCATCATGTAACTCCACCACTAGTTATTTGATATCACCCTAACGTGAACTCTCCGTCTTTTGTTTCTAGTTGTGCTTATCATACTCATAATACCCGACCACTGTACAGCCCATCTGTAAGGTGACATGTCAGCTGCTTTTTTGGATAAGGGACTAAAAGGTTTGTTTGTAATTAGTATTCGGTTCCAGATGATGAATAGGAGTTCAGTTGGAACTGCACTGGTCATGTGACCTCAATTACCCCTTGAAGGAGGATGTCATGTGACTGGATGACCTGATCAAGAGCTTTATTGTATCCCAAACTTCTTATTTACACACACACACACACACACACACTACCGGTAAAATATTTTGGGTTGGTAAATAGTCTCCTATACTTACCAAGGCTGCACTTATTTTATTAAAGTACAATAAAATAGTAATATTGTGAAATATTATTCAAATATTTTAATATATTTTAAAATGCGCTGGCAAAATAACCCAATCTAACTAAAATAATTCTAGTTTGCTGATTTTTGTGCTCAAGAAATGTGTATTATTATTATTGTGCTGCTCAATATTTTTGTGGAAAAGCTTTAACATAGCTTTACAGCAAATACGTAAAGGTTTCGGCAAAAATACCACATAACAATAGCTTTAGCTTTAACAATAGCTAGAAAATGACCTTAAGTGGTGTCAAGATGTTCCCAAGCTCCATCCTGGTATGGAAACACCCTCTTTTCTCTATCCAATCAATTCCAAATGGGAGTTTGGAAAAGAAATCAGGTTAAATTGGACCATTTTTTTTACCATTGGATTAATTACATTCACAAAACATTCACACTGACATCATGTCAGCCCAACATGTCATAATGTTAGTGTTACACCAAATCTGTTTTAACATCTGTACAGGAAAAGCAATCCCACGAAATGCTAAACCACTGGAAATGACCTGCACAGACTCACTGATAAACATCTCATGGTAAAAGACAGCTCTTATTTCTGCACTGTTTCTTGTGACGTGTTCTGAAAACTGTTTTGTGTCACTTGTCTTGTTGCACAACACTACCGTATCTCTGCCTACGGTGTGTTGCTTTTTGGTAGAATGTGAACACAAACTTCTGTGCCTCACTTGATGCTTGGAGTGAGTACCAATAAATACAATACATCTCTCCAAGACCTTCTTAATTTTTTTTTTTTAAATATGCAAGATCATAACAGATAGATCATTATAGTGCACATTCAAAAGTTTGAGATCTGTATGATATGTTTGTGAAAATCTGTTTTCTATTTTAATATATTTTAAAATGTCATGTAATGTAAAGCTTCATTCAGCATCATTACCTCAGTCTTCAGTGTCACATGATCCTTCGGAAAGCGTTCTAATATGCTGATTTGACGCTCAAGAAACATGTTTTATGGTCTGAAAACATTTGCTGCTTAATATTTCTAGTGGAAACTGTGATACTTTTTTCATGATTCTTTGATTCTTTTTTTGTAAAAGTCTTTACTGTCTCCATTCCTCAACATTTAGCACCGTCAATAAACAGATTCACCAGCAGATGGCACACGTCTCCCTCTCAAATAGAGCATTGGAGTTGCGCAAGATCACACAGCAGTTTGTCAGTAAGAGATAAAATGTAATATCTTCATCCCCAAAATGTTTAGTTTAGATCTTAGCAGGCGTATCTGAACCCTTAAGGAACTCCTGAAGATCCGGACACATAATAATATCAATTAGGGTGATGAGAAGAGCGGAGTTCGTCACTATGGTCACGTGACGTTCTGAGGCCTTAGTGCGCGCTTTTAAATCTTTCATTTTCAAATGTTTTGATGAAATACCACCATGCAGTTTGTGCCGACCTTTTACAAAGAAACTTCCCACAAATAACTACAAATGCAAGACAGAGACATTTTTTTCATACCACGCTGAGATTGTAACCATGGTTACAAATGTGCTTCCTGCTAAGTTTGAAAGGCAGAGATAGATTAGTCTTAATTACCACTAATGATCTACAAACAAGGATAAATTGTTTGCCTGTCATACTCCGGTACAGGTTATCACCTCAAACCTTCATAGCCCCACAAAACTTACATCTAATTTATGCTTATGTCGTTCATCAACACAGCTGCGGTAATTGCAGGGGTGAGTAAAAAATGCATTTTAGGAGAGCGTGCGGCCAGCGTGCGTTCATACTGGATTATATAATATAATAATTATTATTTATTTAATAATAAATAGTCTCTGTGATTAGCTTCTCTTCCATTTTTCTCGCAGCTAATGTTTTGGTAGGAACGAAAGTTTACATTCATGTTTCTCCGGAAGCAGCCAGCGTGAAGGACATCTATATTCCGATTGGTTGCTGGCGTTTTGCCGCTACTTGCCGTTGAACCACGTCACAGCTCATTACCATAAAGTTGAGCTTCTTTCAACTTTCTTAATGACGGCGCCCAAAACGCGACGCCGATGGATTTGACGCTCCTTGCAGCTGAGAAAAGCCAGCTTCCATTGAAAATGAATGACTTCCGGCCGCTTTGGAAGCTCAAGTCGGCGGCGGTGTGAACATACAAGGTAGGCTATTTCTGGCTTCAAAACTGTGCACTAGTCATATGAACTATTTTATGGCACTTTTTATGGTACTGCATATGAAAAAGAGCAGCGTGAACATTTTTCTAAGCATCTCACAGAATAAAGAAAGCCAAACAAGTTTGAAATGACACGAAGGTGAATAAATTATGTCAAAATGTTCGTTTTTGGGTGAACTATAAGCAGCTTTTGCAACTATAACCGATATAGTAACACATTTCATTCTCACGTTCTCTGCTCATCCAAACCTCTATCCAATGTGATAAGGGGTTTTCTTGATTTGGGAGCAGCACTCGGTTCTGTGATTCTCAATTGTGGGTGTTGAATAAGTCTTCTCTCACTTGCCCTTTAATTCTTCTCTCTCCTATCGATCGCCTTTTCTACTCCTCTCACCAGAAGACCTGAACGACTCTTCCTCCTCTCACCGATTGCATAATCTTCACTATTAACATATGAAAATGGCTTCCATTGTTAATGTGTGAAGATCTGCCATGCTGTCTGCTGATGGCATGACAAGGAAAAAGTCTTAGACCTTTGCTTTAAAAGAAGATAAAACTAAAAACGAAAAGGCTGTCATGATTTACTCGCCGCCATGTCGTTCCAAACCCTATGATTTTCCTTTTTCAGTAGAACACAAATGGAGCATTTCTTTTCTTTCCCTTACAATGAAAAGAAAGTGAATGTCGACAGATGCCGTCGAGCTTTACAAATGTCAAAGAAGCGGAAGAAAGAATGTCATAAAGGTTTGGAATGACACTAAGATGACAGAACTTTCATTTTTCGAAGCACTATCATTTTAACTGTTCTACTGTGCAGAAATCTACTAACATCTGTATGTGGTTTTGTCATCCTGTTTATTTGATCTTTCTTTCTGGAGTTATATGCTGTTCTCTTGAGAGTGTCCTTAAGATTAACAGGCCTTGTTCTGTTTTAACCTCAAAAGGGGATGTTGTGTTGAAAGTAGAAGTGCTGGTCATTCTGACACGGAATGATACACTTATGGAGGCACTTTACTTTCTTCCCGATTAAATAAAAAGGAAATTGCTCCACTATCATTTATATGCAGAACTATCTTCATTATGAAAGCCACCAGGAAGCCGACAGTCTTGAACCACTGCCAATAAAACCAATCAGAGCGTAGCCAGGGCCTGAGGCTGCAAACCAACACATACAGAGAGAGAGAGAGAGAGAGAGCATCTCATAGAGGATCAAATGAAACAAATTAGAATCAGAATGGAACATCTGGATTGTTTAGAACAGATGAAAGTCACATAGAAAAGGTGAGAGAATATAATAGAATAGCAGAATATTATTTTGATGGTTTACTTAACTATAAATTTGTACCTGCATGTCAACTAACTCTCAGAGTATATGTTGATTGTTAGGGTTAGGGTTCAGGTTAGAATAAGTAGATGTTCTTCCAAAGTTACAAAATGTCGGTTGGGGGAGCATCAAAATAAAGGGCCCTATTTTACCGATCCTATTTTACTGAGCTCATTGTCTAAAACGCACGGCGCAAGTGCACTTAGGACGTGTCCGAATCCACTTTTGCAAGTTTATCCATTGGAAAAATGGTTGGTGCACTCGCTGCATGGTCTGAAAGGGTTGTCCCTATTCTCTTAAAGGGTTAGTTCACTCAAAAATGAAAATTAAGTCATTCCTTCGTTTCAAACCGAATAGAATTGAATAGAAGAGAGTGGAAAAGGAGATAATAAAGCACAACAGAATACAGCAGGCAAATGAAGTGCATTGATTAGGCATTAATAAAGCTGCTATGTGGTATCAAACGTAAACTGTAAAACTGACAGAATGTTTTGAGAGGGGGCTTGTTGGCGTCCAGATCTGGGTTTCGTCCAGTGACACGTGGCGTAGGTGGGACAGCTGTGATGTTCAGTCTGCCGGGGAATGAGTGGGCCTGACTGGACTGCCAGCTTCCCTCATTAAGATTTGATTAAGATTATTGTGCCCTTTCACGGAAAGCAAACAGAATGTTCTTCATTTGCTCTTCCTCCAACTCTGTCACCTTGTCCAGGCTGTTTCTGTTTTCCCTTTTACGTTCATCCGTGAGGACGTGTGTTAAGAAAGGTTAGAATGCGATTACATTGATTGCATACAGCGTGTGACACTATGACATTTACATGCATCTAACGAAGACAATGGTATTATGTTCTTGATCAATATTAAATTCAGTCTTGGGCAAACACGTCCCTCCTTCATATTTCCTCACAAAGAATATGAACAAGAATATGAATATTATTATGAAAATTATCAGTACTGCAGTTGCAGAAGCCGTGTATCATAGACTGTAAAAAAGATTGTGTGCGACGTGAGTGTGTGTGCGTGCATATATATATATATATATATTAGGGCTGTTAAACGATTGCATCCAAAATAAAAGTTTGTGTTTACATAATACATGTGGGTGCACTGTGTATAATTATTTTATATAAATACACACACACACATACTTGTATATATTTAAGAAATATTTTTATGTATATACTGGATATAGATGTATATATAATTTATATTATATATAAATATTTTATATATAAATAATATTTTTTTCTTAAATATACATGCATGTGTGTGTATTTATATATACACAAACGTTTATTTTGGATCCGATTAATCGCGATAAATCGTTTGACAGCCCTAATATATATATATATATATATATTACACTCACTCACGTCATATAAACACAAACTTTCATGTTGGACGCAATTAATTGTGATGAAATGATTTGACAGCACTGTACATGTGTGTTTTCTGAAATAAAACATAGGGAAAAAAATAGCATTTGGGTTTTTAACATTTTTAAAGATTTAAAAAAAATCTTTAGATTAATCAATTATTAAAATCATCATTAATAGCGATTATGGTATTTTCTCAGGACCTGTGGTAGTCATGGTCGATTTTTTTTTTTTTTTTTTTTTTTTTTTTTTTTTTTTTTTTTTTGTACCGACACATAAACAGTTTCATGAATTCACAACATGAGGGCAACATACCGCCTGTCCTTCCTCCACGTGTCCCAGCGGAAAGGTGATGGGATCGATATCCACATGTGCGATTAGTTTTCCACATAAGGCTGTGACAGATAGAGATAATCCCTGCATAAATCACACTGCTGCAGTGTGTGATACATCTAGCCAATCAATCACCTGCAATCAAAAACATGCAACGCCCAGCCACTCTGTCATCCAATCAGAATGCAGCTCTCTGAGATGAACAGGTTGTTCTGCCTGACGACCCGGCCCAAAGATTCTGTTGAACCAAAGAGGCACATTCAGGACAGCCAAAGAACAATATATGTATCTCTAAAATGTCTCAAAAGCAACAAAATACAATTTTCACTATTTCTTAAAATTTCAACCAAGGTGTTCTGTTTGAGGAGTAATGAGATATTTCCTAATCAGGATCTTGAACCTAATAAGAACGGCAGAGATCTACGCTGAAAGAAACACAGCCCTGCAACCCTGGAATCTGGTTGATATGTTGCCACGGAGATAAGAATGGCATGTTGTGTTTTTTTCATTGGGCGAAAGACTAGCTTGACTCTCATTTGATTGGTTTTCAAAAAGCTACAGCAAGTCCACCAAATATTCATATTGATTAGTGATCAACAGTACAGTGACCTGGTGACCTCCAAGAAAAAAAATATTTCTGTTGAATGACTGTTGTATTTCATTGAATTTTAATTTAGCAAAATCCTCAATTCAACATATTTTTGGGCATTCAAATTCACATGAATTTTAAAGGGAGCCGGTTCTTAAATTCTGAATGGCCCTATTAGTTTCGGGGTGAAATGCTCCATCAAATCTTGGCTCAGTTCATGTGTTGCAAAGAACAGGGCGGAAACCGCAGCAGATGTGATCAGCCCAGGCAAAAAAAAAAAAAAAAAAAACTATTTGATGCTGCTCTCACACTCAACAAAGTGCACTCATGAGCTCTTTCAGTCTCAGATGATCTACAATGGCCACTAGTACTTTACAAGACCAATTGACGGCCCTTTCAGGCTGGTCATGTTATCCAGGAGGCTTTAAACTGGAATCATCTATCAAAAATAATAAGCTTTCATCTCTTCATCTGACTGAGCTGCTTTTGGCTTCATCACTGAACCAGATGGAGAGAATCCTTTCACAGAGCCAATCGGCTGCATCTCTGCCTAACTTCAAACAGTTAAACTCATCATTTCTCCTGGAGAACAGTGGGATTTCTTTTCCCACGCAGTGAGATGTGTCCTGTCCAGCTTCCGTTTCTTTAAGGTCTAGTTTGTTCATTTATGGTTCCCCAGGTCATTTTACAGTCAAACAGCTGAAATCTTGCCACTGCCGGCCCACACAAAGAGCAAAACTTTTACTTAACCTCGAGTTTAGTTCATTTGATTGTCCCTCTCAGTGTCTATGGTGGCCCTTGTTTACTATTTACTACTGTAGATAAGGTCTAATTCTCACAATTACCTAACGATTAACAATGACTTTTGCCTCAATAAACTCCCAATTACTGCTTATATTAAAAGGTAGTAGGCATGTAGAATTAATATGCAACTATAGGACAAAAGTGTTGCCAATAATTCTCATTTACTGAAATGCAGTTTAAAGGGATAGTTCACCCAAAAATGAAAATTGTGTCATTAATTACTCACCCTCATTAGCCTGGCTGCGCCCTCCTACGCACTTCCGCTCAATTTCATTTTACTTCTGTACTACGTCTGGGATTGCTCCATATCCTTAGGTTTCCAGAAATCAATTTTTTGTAGGACCAATCAGCGAATAGAGGGAGTGGCTGAGAAAGATGACGTTGTTGTAAGCGCGTCAGTTTCAATTCAGTAATGGCTGCGGAGAAAGACGTGAGAAAAGCTATTCGGTCCGTTGTTGGAAAAGAAACTGCCGAATATACAGAATTTAAAGCCGGATTGTTGTCGTCTCACCTCTTGTTGCACAACTGAGGACCAAGTGAAGGAGGCAGAAAGTTTGGAAGTTTGTGCTGGGCAGTTCGTGCACGATGACCGTGACATTTTGGACGGACGGTTTAGCCTGGTATTCGCGATGTTCAGAAGCCTCGAGTCCTGGCTGCTAAACTATTGTTGAAGATCCGCTCAGGAGTCATGTCAGTCGCTCATATTCCCAACTGTAAATTGACTGATTCTTGTGATGAATAGAACATTTTGAGCCCTTGTGCACTCCTGCAGGAGGTTGGTGTGTCAGTTTTACATGTTGTAAATCATACAAATTGGTTGTGATTTAAAAAAAAAAAAAATTGTCATAAATAAAAATGTGAAAAACCATACTTTGAAGATATTTGATTTTCAGTTTTAGATGGCAATGGTTGATTTGTTTTACTAAAAAAAAAAAAGCCACATAAAAATGTACAAACACATACTTTGAAGACCATAATTAAGGTAATTAAGAAACAATAAGACGTATTATGAAAAATTGTTGTTTATTACACATCTGCAGATAGAGACAGACTGATCATTCACTGTAGCTGCTACAGCATTTGCGGCAGATCAGAAACGACCACAGCGGCGTATTTGTAATGATTAGACACAGCTTCCACCGTTGAATGAATATATCACTGTCCTTCGTGTCAAATATACATTTCGAATTAATAATTGTTCCTAGATTAACAAAACCTGCGGCGCTCGTTGACTGAAATCCTATTGTAAACATAATCCTCTGATCGTTCGAACTTGTTGTTTCCAGCCATTTCGGCGCGTGACATACGTCACTCACGACACCCCGTTAGCGATTGGCTATGGCAGATAGTGAGTGACTTTGGGCAGATCCAATAGATTTGAACTTTAATAGTGAACCCGCCTACAAGGAAGGAAACGTTTCTCAATGGAGCGGTTCCAGACTCTATGTGGAAATGAAATGAACTAGAGTCTGGTTGAACCAGGCTACACCCTCATGACTTTGGAACACAAATTGAGTTTTTTTTTAATGATGAAATCTGAGAGTTTTCTGTCCCTCCATTGACAGCTAAGCAACTATGCGTTATGTATAATTTGGGTATAAATAGAAATGTTAAAATAAACCTAATAAAATGATAAAAGCAGATAACACAATTACTAAAACTTAAACTAAATTTTAAATATAAATGCTAATTCAAAAAGTTAGGACATATAATAGAATGTAAATTATACAAAAATAATACTGGTTATCATCTTATCTATTGTATCATATGCAGTATATACTACAGGAACAAGTAGTATATACTGCATGGTACAAGTACTAATTGTGGAATGTGCAGTTTGTAGTATGGTTATTGTACAATTTTGAATATGAGTTGTGCCATAATAATATAAACATATGCGGTATACAACTAGAGCACATTGCACTTAAAAAAAAAATAATAACAAGCAAATGTTTTTTTTTCCTGTCCTGAAAAGTGAAATCAATAGCCTACTTTTTTTGTGAGCCATCTTTGAAATCAGTACAGATATACAGAAGCTACCAAGGGTGGAAATCGCAACAGTAAGCGTACAGTCTGACGTGGAGTCCCTTGTCTCTCGTATCAAAGGCTGTAACATCAGATGCTGAGAGCATTGTTCAGAATAACACAGATAAGACAGCCTGTTTATCGCTAAATGTTTTATGTGATTATAAGAGTCTCTGTGTGTGCAGTGACCTCAAACTAAGGTTTATCTCTCAGTGACTGAGGAAAAGAATCACCCTCCCTTTGTGTATTTTGATAAAACGTACCACCTTATCCAATTGGATCACATCCTCGATCGAGTAAACTCTTGTGTGAGTAGTATAGTCCAGCTAGCATCGATCTCCAGCACCAGCCTGGTGTCTCAGCAGTTACTCTATCGAGCAGAAGAGCAGCGGTGTGTCCGATTAGCGACTCGAGCGTCACACACACACACCGCCGGACAGCAGGAGATGTAGGGCCGCACGGCTCAACTGATTCATGTTTCCTGCTGCTTTTGTTCACCTCTGCTTAACTCTGCGATCGACCCTCCAATCAGGGCTGAGAATGCAATGCATGATGGGTTATCTTTTAGTGGGGATTGTATCTGACAGGAGAGAGGGATGTGCAGGTTTACTACAAGAGGAGTTACGTTTGAATTTTCTCTGCAAATGGAGACGTTTAGCCTTTTCCAGCCCAGGCAAAATGTTGAGCAAGATTTTGTGCACAGCAAAGCTTTTAAAAGAACTGCCTCAGCCAATAACCCTGATGGATTTTGTTAAAAGTTATTGGACTAAATTGATTTGAGACTAAATGTACCCTAAATGGGCATTTCATGGAACATTTTAAAAACTTCAGTGAAATGAACAAAGATGCCGTTAAAAGTTCTTCCGATGTGTAATTAAAAATTACTTATTTTAAGCTCTTCCAAAAGTTAGATGTTGTTTATGGTCAAGTTATATAGTGCCATCCCAGAATGCATAGCGCTGAGAGAGAGAAAAAAGATGGTGGTTCAGAGAAATGCTGATTAAAGCTACACTGTGTGATTTTTACCCCCATCTAGTGGTGAAAAGGTATATGACCATCCAGTGAATATTAGTTTCTGTTCCTCTCAATTCCGATTTCGTTTTAACTCCTACGGTGGCCAATGTAGTCCAAGATTAACATGGCTTCCGTTTCGACCTTGTCCATGAGTGTTAACTCAAATGTAAATGCGAAAGGCGAAGCTTGAATTAACGGGTATGTCCCTCTTTGGCGAATGTACTTTCAAGATGGAGAGGGAACATGGTGACCGACATTAGAACCCCTTACCCGTATGTATTTTCAATAGCATATTATACACTCACGAGAATACTTTATTACTTGAACGAAGTAAATATACATTAATGAGCACATATTATATTTTTGAAAGTGTTTTTAGCTAAGAATAAACTAAAATAGTTACACAGTGTAGCTTTAAGTAGCTTGAAGTTACTGTTTATTCAATACTGAAAATGTTGATAAAATACAAATATATTTTATGTTTATTACAATCAGCATGGCATTAGAATCAATTGTGAATCGAGTCTACCGGGCTTTGGAAGAGATCTGCAATGTGTGTGTGTTTTCATGCGTGTACATGTTCGTAGCATATGGCAGCACAACACAGTTCATTAGAGCAAAGAACCAGGGCAAATTAATTCACAAAACATACAGCAACATTGAACACTGAAACAAGACCAAGCAGGACCAGCAGCAGATCTAAACACATTTTAGTGAAAGTACAGACCAATGTATACACTACAAATGAAACCATTGGTTATTCATGTCAACATTTGGAGAAAATGCAGTGCAGTGAATTGCAAAAAAGTGAGTGAGAGATAACACAATTTATCAGGAGGCAATACACAGTACACACACACACATATGTAAATACAATTCTTACATTTATTTTTTTTAGTGGTGGGGCCTTACCCGTGTATCTCTGGCGTTAGAAAGGGGATTTTCACTGGGAAAGAGGCTGCAGTTCTGTCTTGATTTATCTTGCAGATTTCTCTCATATATTCGGTGCAGCTCTGAAATAGCAGTTCCTTTCTGGCCCGTTCACTGGGCGCACCATCCCAAAACTGGCACTAGAAATGTGTTGTTTGGTTCTTTAGCTGGCACTGACGAAAAATATCACAGTCATAAAAGGAAACTTGGACTGTGTGTTGTTGGGAAGCAGGAAAAAAAAAAAGAGCCAGCAAGCACCATCTGTGTTTTCAATGTGAATCATTCACAGTTCTGTATGACATACTTCTGAACAGCACAAGAAAGGCCAAATGTTCAGATATCAGTGCGTCCTCAAGCTGCCAGAAATGATGATGAATTGAGACTGCATGGACTCGCAAAGGAAGGTTCAAAAGTCATATTGATGCTTAGCAATTACAATAGCTTTACCGCTTTACCGTTTTATTGCCGGTCAAATCTTTCCTGGGAAAATTTAGAAATAACGCAAAAAAGTAAATAGAAAAAAAAATTGTTCGTAATTTCGTAGTCATTTTTCAATTCACAAAAAAGACAGAAGGAATTTTACATAAACAGTGCATGAAGGAAATATGATCTCCATTACACGAGAGTAGATGTTAAAACTCCATGCTGATTTAAACTACGCAGTAAACTATGCTTCTCCATCCATTTATGCTTCTTTCCATATGGTAGTGTGACTCCCCTTCTGTCCGGCGTTAACTTGGCGCATCAGCACCTACGACGGCTATGACTACAGTGTGGTCTCCCCAGCCGTCTGGATTGAGCCGAGTAGGGGACATCTCTAGGATCTTAAAGTGGGCACCTTCGACTAGCCCACGACACCTCAAGAGGGCTCGACAGTGACTCTGGCGTCCCAGAGTCACCCCTCTACTTCCCCCACTCAACTCAGCCCAGCTTACTGACCTTTACATCCATCCTGCTGCTGAGGTTGCTCCTTCCTCGTAGTTCACATGTGACCTAACCACAATCTCACGATCTCTCCGCAACCCAACCATACGCGCCAACCCGTTTGACTAAGGCTGTAGTCGTTAAAGTAGGTTCAGTGGCAACGGTTCCATATGGCATACCACCTACCTACCGCAAAACACAATATCTGAATTTGCACCATTCCAACCAAATGCCATTATTTGCACGGGACATATGAACAAACTCAACAGCAATCAAAAATTCACAATTGAAATTTGGTATAACCAATAAAGCTTCCACCATAGGGCTCAGAGAATATTACAGCATTGTGATGATGTTCATGTGATGATTCATATATGTATATTATGTATATATATGAGCATGTTTTTTTTTTATCTCTGCAAATACTAGAAAACAAAACGGTCAACCCTCAGGCCAGTACACTCTCCATTAGCGATGAAATGCACTCAAAGACACACACATCATCATAGTGTGGTTCAACAAAATTCCCTTTACACGCACTCACACCAGACACACAGACAACTTCCCCTCCATCATTCAGTCGTTCTTCTCCTCCCTCACGTTCCGTCTGTCTGAGTTTAGAAAACCATCCTCATCGAATTACCTGGCAAAGCATAATGAGCAACATTTTTATAGTGCAAATGACTTGGTTGTTTAGTTTGATATATATTGCTTCCTTCTCTTTCTTTATTTTAAGCTATTTCACTCCCTCAGTCATTTTCATTTCAGGATATATCACTCCCTCACTCTCTTTACTTCAGGATAAATCACTCTCCCCCACTCTGCTCTTTACTATCTTTATATCGGAATATATCACGACAAGAATCCTTTTCCGTTGTGCTCTATTATTGATAATCTAATGCTGTGAGTTCAGTCTGGTTTGAAAGTGCAGAGAGCAGAATCCAGACAGTGATGCAACCTGAATGTCATGTAGTCTGGCTTTTAATATTGACATGTGAAGCCATCTAATTTTATAATTTATACATGAATACATCATTTTTTTTTATAAATTTTGATGATTGTATGTACACTGACCTAAATGATTACTAGGAACACTATACTAATACTTTGTTTGACCCACTTTCGCCTTCAGAACTGTCTTAATTCAATGTGGCATTGATTCAACAAGGTGCTGAAAGCATTCTTTAGAAATGTTGGCCCATATTGATAGGATAGCATCTTGCAGTTGATGGAGATTTATGGGATGCACATCCAGGGCATGAAGCTCCCGTTCCACCACATCCCAAAGATGCTCTATTGGGTTGAGATCTGGTGACTGTGGGGGCCATTTTAGTACAGTGAACTCATTGACATGTTCAAGAAACCAATTTGAAATGATTCATGCTTTGTGACATGGTTCATTATCCTGCTGGAAGTAGCCATCAGAGGATGGGTTCATGGTGGCCATAAAGGGATGGACTTGGTCAGTAACAATGCTCAGGTTGGCCGTGGCATTTAAACGATGCCCAATTGGCACTAAGTGGCCTAAAGTGTGCCAAGAAAACATCCCCCACACCATTACACCACCACCACCAGCCTGCACAGTGGTAACAAGGCATGATAGATCCATGTTCTCATTCTGTTTGCGCCAAATTCTGACTCTACCATCTGAATGTCTCAACAGAAATCGAGACTCATCAGACCAGGCAACATTTTTCCAGTCTTCAACGGTCCAATTTTGGTGAGCTCTTGCAAATTGTAGCCTCTTTTTCCTATTTTTAGTGGAGATCAGTGGTACCCGGTGGGGTCTTCTGCTGTTGTAGCCCATCCGCCTCAAGGATGTACATGTTGTGGCTTCACAAATGCTTTGCTGAATACCTCGGTTGTAACGAGTGGTTATTTCATTCAAAGTTGCTCTTCTATCAGTTTGAATCAGTCGACCCATTCTCCTCTGACCTCTAGCATCAACAAGGCATTTTCGACACACAGGACTAAAATAGTAGTGTAGTTAGAAATGGATTATTTCACCCAGTATTGGTGCGTATGCTAATTAGCGCATATAGTGGCAAAATGGGAAGCACTGTTGACAATAATTGCGAATTGAAGAGTTCTACTGCCTCGTGAGGTAAATTTAGGTGATGATCCAAATGCTGCCATAGTATGTAAGCGTCGAGTCTCTCTAAACTTGTAAATGTTTACTTAATAAATCACAGTTTTAAGCACATACAAGCATCCCTAAAGTGTTCAACAGATTAGATTTGGAAGATTAGAAAAGACAGGAAAGGGGCACAAGTTCCTTTCTTGTTGTTTTTCTGCTCAGCTACTTTGCTAATTTGAGAGGTGCGTGGTGCATTTGTTTATGCTTGACTGTGTAAGCTGGCATTTGCTGTGTGAGTTTTATTGGTATAGTAGAGTCCCTGGATACTGGCATCCTCTGGTCCTCTGTCCTACCAACTACAGTACACCCACCCACTTGCGTGGAGATGGAACCTTCCGTATTCCCCAATGACCATGTGGGAGGCATCCCCACATCATTCAGCACAGTCACATTTAGAAAAGCCTCTCTGGTCCTACCCACATTCACTCGTAACCGTGTGAAAAAAGCTAAAGGTTGTGCAAGCCATCTTTACAAGGCTGTGTTACATAATCCTGACTCCCAGCTACTCCCTACCTCTGTCTCTTAGTTTCACATCTCAACAGTTGCTCACCTGGAAAATGGAGATTCTGAATCTCAATGGCAACTCTACATCGTCACAAGCACAAAAGGAAACAGCTATTACCTTTTTCCAAGAAAAAGTAAGCAGGGCTTGTCTGTGCAAAACCCACAAACACAATGCTAAAATGTTGCTTGTGATGGTTTGGGTGTAGTTATGTGGTTACTAAGGTTACTAAGGGTGTTGCTGTGCAGTTGTGAAGGTGTTCTAGGTGGTTGTTCGGGTGTTGCTATGCGCACACGCTGTCAATCAATGATCAATGCAGCTGTCAGTTGGAGGGGCGTGGTTATGGATGTTAAGGAGACACCCAAACCGCAAAGCCTACGTCATCGAGCAAGGTCCTCCAATGCAGAGGGGAGGGGCATTTTCAAAATTTGATTAAAGATTACGAAGCCAAAAATTTTTTTTGTGTGGATTGACTTCCATGTATGAATTGTTCATCACAAAACGATCAATTTAGGCAAACAAAGTAAGTATGTTCAATTTTGATTTCATGGGGACTTTAAAAAGCAAAATAAGCGGGTTTCTTGACTAAATATGAATTTTGATCAGTTAATTTTAAACCGTATGAACTAGTCCAAGTATCCAATAAGCAATGCATTCAAACCGTCAGTCCAAAACAGACCAAATGCAGAGAAAACCCGTCCAATTTCTTCAGAGATGGCTGAGCGAATAGTGTATTTGACTTCAAATGATGATATCTCTCCTTTTCTGTGATTGTTTCAGGGCAGCCCAAGCCATTTCTCATCGTGCTAAATACAGACTGAACGGCAGCTCAAAACACCCAACCTGTCACGGATGGAACAGGAGCCAGACAGGTGGCAAGTGAAGTAGTGTTTATTTACAGGTTGCAGATCCAGACAGAGATACGGTGAGTAAGCAAGCAGACGATATTGAAGATAGAACTTAGCTGAAGGATAACCAGAGTCTTTGTTTACAGATGCGGATGGAGCGCCACCGGGAACAGGCTGATGTTCGGAGACTGAACTTCCGTGTGAAGGTTAGCAGGTGATTGATGGATGGAGCTCAGGTAGCGGGTAAATGGCAGGTAAGTTGCGTGATAGTCAGTAGTGTCATGTAGAGACAACACCAGACAATGAGTGTGTGAAGAGGAGTTGAATATATAGGGAGGTGAACTGATTAGGTGCAGGCGATGGTGATTAAAACTCGGGACCGTGGACGAGTGGGAGGAGTGAGTGAAGCTGGAATCCTGACACAACCGCTGTGTGGGGCCACAATTTTGACATCGATACCATGAGGAAAAACTGCCATAAAGATATTTTTAATATTATCTCATAATTTGGCAGCTGGTTTGTTAGGCTGCTGTCACTTTAAGACCTGACGCACATATTCATTATACTGTTATACATGCGTTGTCTTTCTCAACTGTTAACGTTCAATGAATACTCGTCAAGATCTGATTTTTTTTATATTATTTTGTGTGTATTTTACTGTTCAGATGCAATAAGCAGTGAAAAGGATCTCAATTTAGTACTGAGAGGTGGATTTATGTGCGAGCACAAAATCTGTGGGAATGAGAAAATCATGCGCGATACATGCAATCCCAAATAGTAATTGTAATATTTCACTGTAAAGGAAAAGTATTTAAGAAGAATATAACAATGATGATGATAATAATTTTATTTGACAGTACAGCTATAAAATTACAATACTAATATTTATGGTTGTCTTATTTTGTTAATTTTCAAACGTAAAACCATCAAGCACTAATTTTGGCAGAAAACAAACCAGCGGGGAACCTTTAAATATTCTCTTTCGTCAGTGTTAAGTTCGGGGAGATGGTTAAAGATAATTTACCAATCAGAATCAAATATCCCAGAGGACAATATAATAAGCCAGAGTTAGTTTGCGCAAGAGCCAGAATGATGAAACTATAATATCTTGCAGCTGTCAAAAATCTATCTTCATTAACTTCTTTCAATATTTATTTATCCATCTGATCAGCTTGCCTAATTTAATGTTATATATCACAGGCACCATTTGTGCTTCAAAAGTCAAGTAATGATTACTAACTCAACCAAAATGATTGTGAATTTTTAATAGCAATGAATCTCTCCTGTTTCTCTGCACGAGGAGATTTACTCTCTCATGGACGTCTGGTGGATTTGATTCGAGTGCTGTTATTTCTGATGAGCAGAATGAATGAAGCATGCTGATATTTGAGTCTTATTGCCTTCTCAGTGTTTATGTTTGATGATTTGCGTCATTTAGCGAAGGCTTTGGTTCCAGGCAATCAGCAGGGGATTCTGGATAACAGACCTTTAGCCCCATGAGTCATAGCCACAGTTCCCTGCAACGCTGATCACATCAGCTGAGATGCAGTGTCAGTGAGATGAATCAGATGAAAGCGCTCTAACACTTGGGAGGCAACGCTGTTAGAGGAGCTGAGGTGAGGGAGGAAGCTGTCAATCACTGGCTGAGTAATTTGACCTCATCTCTATTTCTGTTACTTCATAAAAACATAAACATTTGTCACAGGTAGCTTTCTTCAGTTTGATTGACAATTGAGATTGATTGCGTGCGTGACATTGAGAAACAAATTGATCTCTGTCAGGAGATATGATAATGGAGCCATGTAGATGTAAATTGAATGCATGCTGGGGGATTTATGCTTGGCAATTAGGGTCGATTACAAGAAAACGTCAGCTATGAGAACCTTTGTTGGTAAACTGGTGTGTCTGTTTATAGAAAAGGCCACAGATGAATGATCTTGATGGGTATCCTGCTGAAAAGACGGGAAAATGACAGTAATGCAATGATTAGGAATTTACAATATTTTACAAATCCCCTATTTTTTATTCAGGTTACCTTGCTGTCATTTAACACTGATTAATATAATCTTTAAAAAAATGCAAAATACATATACGGTTTTTATACTGTGCATTAAAATGTTGAGATGGCTACATTTACTTTTAACACTTAAACAATAATAAAAAAGATGGAAGGAAGGAAGGGAGGGAGGGAAGCTGGATGAATGGATGGATGGATGGATGGATGGAAGGAAGGAGGGAAGGATGTAAGGATGGAAGGAAGGAGGGAAGGAAGGAAGGAGGGAAGGATGGATGGATGGATTGATGGAAGGATGGATGGAAGGATGGATGGATGGATGGATGGATAGATGGAAGGAAGGAGGGAAGGATGGATGGATGGAAGGAAGGAAGGAGGGAAGGATGGATGGATGGAAGTATGGAAGGAGGGAAGGATGGATGGAGGGAAGGATGGAAGGGAGGAGGGAAGGATGGATGTATGGAAGGAGGGATGGATGTATGGAAGGAGGGAAGGATGGATGGAAGGAAGGATGGATGGATGGAAGGAGGGAAGGATGGATGGAAGGATGGATGGATGGATGGAAGGATGGAAGGAAGGAAGGAGGAAATTATGGATGGATGGATGGAAGGAGGGAAGGATGGATGGAAGGATGGATGGAAGGAAGGAAGGAAGGAAGGAAGGAAGGATGGAGGGAGGGAGGGAAGGATGGATGGATGGAAGGAAGGAAGGATGGAGGGAGGGATGGATGGATGGATGGAAGGATGGAAGGATGGATGGAGGGAGGGAGGGAGGGATGGATGGAAGGATGGATGGATGGAGGGACGGATGGAAGGAAGGATGGATGGATGGATGGATAGATGGAAGGAAGGAGGGAAGGATGGATGGATGGAAGGAAGGAAGGAGGGAAGGATGGATGGATGGAAGTATGGAAGGAGGGAAGGATGGATGGAGGGAAGGATGAAAGGGAGGAAGGAAGGATGGATGGATGGAAGGAGGGAAGGATGGATGTATGGAAGGAGGGAAGGATGGATGGAAGGAAGGATGGATGGATGGAAGGAGGGAAGGATGGATGTATGGAAGGAGGGAAGGATGGATGGATGGATGGAAGGATGGAAGGAAGGAAGGAAGGAAGGAAGGAAGGAAGGAAGGAAGGAAGGAAGGAAGGAAGGAAGGATGGAGGGATGGATGGATGGATGGATGGATGGATGGATGGAAGGATGGAGGGAGGGAGGGAGGGAGGGAGGGAGGGAGGGAGGGATGGAAGGATGGATGGATGGAAGGATGGAGGGAGGGAGGGAGGGAGGGATGGAAGGATGGATGGATGGAAGGATGGATGGATGGAGGGACGGATGGATGGATGGATGGATGGATGGATGGAAGGAAGGAGGGAAGGATGGATGGATGGAAGGAAGGAAGGAGGGAAGGATGGATGGATGGAAGTATGGAAGGAGGGAAGGATGGATGGAAGGAGGGAAGGATGGATGGAAGGAAGGATGGATGGATGGAAGGAGGGAAGGATGGATGTATGGAAGGAGGGAAGGATGGATGGAAGGAAGGATGGATGGAGGGAAGGAGGGAAGGATGGATGGAAGGATGGAAGGAAGGAAGGAGGAAATTATTGATGGATGGATGGAAGGAGGGAAGGATGGATGGATGGATGGAAGGATGGATGGATGGATGGAAGGAAGGAAGGAAGGAAGGAAGGATGGAGGGAGGGATGGATGGATGGATGGATAGATGGAAGGATGGATGGATGGAGGGAGGGAGGGATGGATGGATGGATGGATGGATGGATGGAAGAAAGGAGGGAAGGATGGATCAATGGATGGAAGTAGGGAAGGATGGATGGAAGGATGGATGGAAGGAAGGAAGGAAGGATGGATGGAGGGAGGGAAGGATGGAAGGAAGGATGGATCAATGGATGGAAGTAAGGATGGAAGGATGGATGGAAGGAAGGAAGAAGGGAAGGATGGATGGATGGATGGATGGATGGATGGAAGGAAGGAGGGAAGGATCGATTCAAGGATGTAAGGAAGGATGGAAGGAAGGATGGAAGGAAGGAAGGAAGGAAGGAAGGAGGGAGGGAAGGAGGGATGGATGGATGGATAGAGGGAAGGATGGATGGATGGAGGGAAGGATGAATGAATGGATGGAAGGAAGGAAGGAAGGAAGGAGGGAAGGAAGGAAGGATGGAAATAAGGAAATTTTGGGAAATAAAGCAATATTGAAAAAATTACAAATTATCTGAATTTACCAGATTTTCACTATCAGTATATTCCTGATAGAAGCAGCAAAATAAATATCATGAAAATAATGAATAACAGTCATTGACATGGAAATAATGTGATAATATAAAACAAGGTATTCTTTCTTTTGATTTGGGGTTAAAATAGTACATGGAAATGTTCTTGACATGTCTGATGAGATTCATCTGTGTCTGTGTGTTAGTTCTGCTTGTCAATGAGACAGGCTGATCTATTCGAGCTGTGAAATTTCCGGTGCCTCATTAAGGCAGATGGAGGCGGGTCAGTCTTGTGCCATCTCCGTAGCAACAATAGCCATGCTGATATTAAGTAATATTGATGCAGTAAAGGTCAGAGTTGGCTGACGAAATAGCAGGCACAGACCACTCTTTGTTATGCCTTAAGGGTTAGTTCATGCCTATTTCAGGACAAAGAATCACAGGTATGATTATGTCTGACAGCAGGTCCCAAAAATGACCTCATCCAGATACAGATGCACAATGTCTTGGATCATTGTCAGAACTGATGTCAGGTTAGCTTCTTTGATCCTCAGATAAGCACTGATGTTTCCTTAGCTTTTATTAAAGTCTGGGACCAAAAAAAAAAGAAGAACAAAACAAACAAACAAAGCAAAAAAAAAAAAATATGAAGGAATGCATCAAAGGAGATTCATAAAAGTTATAAAAGGGTAATTTTGACATCTGTGGGTTGAAAATTAAACATTTATAAATATATATATATATATATATATATATATAGGTAGTCGACTAGTCGTAAAATTAAGTGTTACAGAGATTTATTTAAAAAAATATTTAATGACCCGAAAAAAGTAGTTTAGCCTATATTTATTGTATACTCTCTTTTAGTATCTTTCATTGTTTGTTTTTTTCTTTTGTCTTCACTACTTGCTATTTTTTGTTTTTTTTTGTTTTGTTTTTTCGTCCCATAAGAGCACTCGTGACTCAAGCGATGATGCGCTGCTCTGTTCATCTGTTATGCTACGATGAGAGGAGATTCTGACCCCGTGATTCGCTTTGCTTTTGATTGATAGCTGTATTAAGAGTGTCTCTGCTGCTTTCGCTAATGGAACATCACATTCTGACAGCCATTACTTCACCATCCATCCCACTGGCCACCTCTCTCTTTCACTCTATATCTGTCATCCATCTCTTTTCCAGCTCTCACCTATTTCGCTCCTCCTTGATCGTGTTTCCCGCCACCTATCAACTGTTTACATTCAATTTCTCAGAGGCAATCGTGCTGTGCCCTGTGTGGACTAAATGAAGGTTAAGCAGAAGTTAGATGCACTGTCGTGGCCCAGAATGTGCTGCCTGGCTGGAGATGCTTATTCCCAGAATCTGGAGTGATTTTTCTGTCAAGGGAATAATTCCTCTCACAGACGGTGGGCTCATTTGCATCAGATGTCGACAACAGCATTGTTTTGACAGCTCAGAGAGGGAGATTATTCCAAGCTACACAATCGGCACCTAATCTTGGAAATCAGGCGAGCGGCACCCCTCAAAGAGGTTTATCAAAGCACACTGTGTCTAAAACGGATACTAAAATATCAAATTCGTATGACCACACACTTTTTGCTAAATCGTACATATTTTACGAATTGGCCAATTCGTATGAATTCATACGAATGACCTACCCCTCTCTGTGAGTTTCGGAAGGGATGATTCAGATTTCTAGAAGACAGACGGGTTGCTCACGTCACATCTACGTCGTCAAGCTCTGTTTGAGTCGGTTTGAGTCTGCGCGTCAGGAACGGAAGTCCTAAAAAATCGCTAAAAATGGGCTTCACTTGTCTCAATGGAGTTCCAATGATATGGCTCTGTCCACTTTTTATACTGTCACTGTAAAAAAAAATCCTGTAAAAAAAGCGGTAAACTACTGGCAGCTGTGGTTGCCAGCATCATACTGTTACTATACGGTGTGTTAGTGTTTTTGTGTTAGAGCATATAGCTGTTAAATTAAAGTTGTATACTGTAGCTGACAATACGGTATTTAACTGTTCATTTCAAAAACAGTAACACACCGTATTTTTACGGTATAATGCTGGCAACCACAGCTGCCATTATTTTACCGTTTTTTTTACAGGATTATCTTTCACAGTGAAGTTGTATACTGTAGCTGACAATACGGCATTTAACTGTTAATTTCAAAAACAGTAACACACCGTATTTTTACGGTATGATGCTGGTAACCACAGCTGCCAGTAGTTTACCATTTTTTTACAGGATTATTTTTCACAGTGAAGTTTTATACTGCAGCTGACAATACGGCGTTTAGCTGTTAATTTCAAAAACAGTAACACACCGTATTTTTACGGTATGATGCTGGTAACCACAGCTGCCAGTAGTTTACCGTTCTTTTTACAGGATTATTTTTTTCACTCTGCACTGCACAGTAAGCAGTATGCAAGAAGTACATAACATTCAGGACAGGACACACACTTTTAAGTCAATAGCATCCCAGACAGACTGCTGTTGGAGACATTGGCTCGGTTGCCCAGTGGCCAGTGTGATGAGTGTCAGCAAATGGTGAGTCTGATATTCTTAATGCAAGTGTTGCTGCAGAGCTCATAAATTAGATTCAAGCCTGAAGCCATGCAGCCGAGCCAACTTCATTTGCAAAGTGCAGGTGATAAAGATACACACAAGCAGACCCTCAAACTTTTTTTTTCTTTCTCCCTCTCAGAGATGCACACACAAACTTCAACAGAATCACACTTTGCCTGGACAGTCCGTGAGTGAGACAGGCCTGATTTCTCATGTATTAGCAAAGGCAGACGTGACAACATGATTTTTCATCTGTATGACTCAAGCAGAAATCTTATTTCCCTGACCTCTGCTCGCTGACTAAAACTGAATAAGGAAGTGGTTTTACTGTCATTGCATTCCTGTCAAAAACATTTATAGGGCCTATTTCACATATCCTTCTACTGAACTCTTTACTGGAAGGTTCTTTGAGGAACCAAACATGGTTCTTCAATGGGAAAACGCCTTTTAAAAGTGCAGCTAGCATAAATATGTTGGTAAAATGTTTTTAAAAATGTTTAAATTGGCTTTATTAATCTGACTTTATTATTATATTTTGTATTAAGAGTAACTAAACCCTAAACCAACTTTTTTTAGTTAATGATCTGTAAGAATGGATGTTTATTAATACCAGTCATTAATTCGAGTAACTTTTTTGACATTTGTGTATAAAGTGTTTTATTTATACAATATATGGTGTAAAAACGTCTTAGTGCTGCCCTCGTCAGGTTGAACGGTGGCTACTGCAGTTGAATTTTCCTATTGGATGTTCTGCACTTTGTGACATACGCAGGTTTCAGCTCACCACACTCAGTATAAAAACCAGCTTGTTTCGTCAAAACCACTGTAGCGAGTCAGGAGTTGGAATTGCGAGTATTGAAAACGATCTCCTTCTGCAGGGGTGGTGTTTTATTCTGTTTGACGTCATAGTTCCCCACTTGGAAAAACGAGTCGTTTGCTGGGGCTGGTGTCAATAAAAGATTTTATTGGACTAACAAGGACGTTTTCAGTTCTGAAATTTACAGAATATTCTTATAATATGATGAACTGAGAAATCAAATTTTCCTTTTGCTTTTGACATCTAAGAGGTCATCACCCCTTTAAAAAATGACAAATTACACTCCTAATGAGAGCAAAAAGTTGCACCATTGTTTTGTGAATTGATCCCTTGGAGTGTCTAGATTCATTCCTGTATTATTTCTGTAATGCAAATGATTTCAGTGCAGCTAAAACAAGAGCATGGGGAATGACAAAGACAGATACAGAGAGCAAGTGCTGGGTTAGAAGGCGTCTGACATTATTCTAGAGATGAGTGATCGAGTGACACACTGGGCACTATATCATTCCCTCCGAGCATTGTGGGTAATTTAATGCTTTTGTGTCCATGCATGTGTTTAGGGCCGTTTTGTTGGTTTCAGTTTTGATTTATGTCTTCAGCTCTGGCCTTTTAGCAGCTGAGAATGAATTAAAGTTTGATTTGCATACATTTGCTGTTAATTTTTTGCCCGTGAAAGCTTTTGTCTCGGTGCCTGGCATTATCACACTCTATATAAATACAATAGAAGGTTGCTGGAATCTCTCTAAAGCTGATCTCAGTCCCACAGCACCGTTAGACCCTTTTTACCTCTAAGATTATACACTTATGTAAGACTCCATAAATAGTTTGATGTTCAATTTGATATAAAATGGGTCAGTAGAGTCTTAAACAAACCGCTATCTCACACACGTTTTTTTGTTCTTCATATCTGTGCCTCTGGTCGTGCCTGTAGCTTGTTAAAGTTCTGTTTTAAGCCTTAAATAAGTATTAATTATAATTGTGGATTATGAAAAAACAAACTATTGTATTATTATGTATAATTTGTCATTTAGTGTCTATATTAAAAAAACACATTATAGTTTCCACAAAAATATTAAGCAGCACAACCGTTTTCAAAACTTATATTAATAAGGAATGTTTTTTGAGCAGCAAATCAGAAGAAATGTCTGAAGGATCATGTGACTCTCAAGACTGGAGAAATTATGCTGAAAATTCAGCTTTGTATCACGGGAAATTTTTTTTTTTAAATATATCAAAATAGAAAAACATTATTTTAAATAGTAATAATATTTCACAATATTACTGTTTTTAGTATATTTTGATCAAACAAATGCAGCCTGATGATACACTTACTGACTCCAAACCTTATTTATTTACACTAAACACAACAAAGAAACTAGACAATATTATTATTTTAGACAATATTCGTATGATAAATATTTCACCAAAAAAAAAAAAAAACATCTATGAATCAGAATCATTTTCTGAAAAAAAAGTTAGTATAGGACAAACTAATTCATTAAAATGAACTGGGACCAGTGCAACATATGAGAGGTGATGCCATTTTAGGAGAGCGCCATGTAATTTGGGCTATAAAGTTTGTGCAATGCAGTGTGACGTATAAGACAATTAGCATTTTGATAGAAATTCCCTTTTTGTAATCGGTAGAATTGCCACTGTTAGTGTAGTTATTTACAGTAACAGCCCAACACTGATTATTCATCTGTAAAAAATAACAGTTTTTTTTTGTGCAGTTTTTTTTTTTTTTTTTTGGTTCATGCGACATACAAGACAGAGAACTGCCGTGCCAAACCAAGAGTCTGAGCTGAGGTTTCATTCAGATCCACTTGGCACGTACACATCCCAGCGGCCTCAGGATGAGGAACCGGATTTAGTCAGATGCAACATGGCCAAAGGTCACTGGAATCAGTATTTAAGTTTTAGACATCTTGTTTGAAGTATTACCTGGAGAGTCTTGCCTCAGATGCACGTGTGTTTGTGTGTGAATGCATGTTTGCTGACTTTGAAAAGACACAGACTATGTTTTCTCACCTTCATTGGGCATCAGACCGGTCCTGACCAAGCAGTCCAGATGGAAGGCACTGCGTGAGCATTTCGTCTCTAACTCTGAGCTCATAACTCTCTCTCTCTCTCTCTCTCTCTGTTCCACTGGCTGTTTCTTCTGTTGCGCAAGCTGACAGTGAATTCAGGAGTGAGGCCTCATTGCTTGCTCTTATAATCTATAAACAGTGTTGGGAAATAACTAGAGCCAGACCGATTTATCGGCAGGCCGATATTATCGGCCGATATTATGGATTTTCCAAACTATCGGTATCGGCACTTATAATGGCCGATAAATGAATATTAAAAAAAATGGACGAAACGCGCTTCAACCATGTCATGAGTGTTGGAGTTGTATAGTTTGTCACCAGAGGGCACTCTACACCGTCCCTGTTGGCAACACTCGTTGAGTTGGTCACGAGACATACATTGTTTGAATAACAATTATAAAAACTGATGGGGATGTTAGGGAAATCTGTTAATGTTTTGTTGCACGTTTCTGAAATAAAAAAATAAATAAAAAATAAAAATATCGACCGATATATCGGATTTTAAAACCAACAAATATTTGTATCGGTATTGGCCTTCAAAATCCTTTATCGGTCGGGCTCTATAAATAACTAACTAAAAGTAGCAATTCAACTAACTTCTCTATATTTATCAGTAGTGTTGGAGTAGATAATCTTGAAAATACTTTTTCTCCAACAACCTTTTTCCAGTAACAATCTACTTTTCCAACAAGTAACGGTGTAACGTGAACAAACACTGTTTAGTTCTAAACAATCTTTCATTCTAAATGGTCTTCGTGCTCATATATATATATATTATAATTATTACGATTATGAAAACTAGGAATATACACTACCGTTCAAAAATTTGGGGTTGGTAAGACTTTTTGAAAGACGTCTCTTATGCTCACCAAAGCTGCATTTATTTGATAAACAAAAATACAGTAATACTGTGATATATTTTACAACTTAAAATAACTTTTCAATTTGAATATTTGTTTTAATGTTATTCCTGTGACGGCAAAGCTACGTTTTCAGCATCGTCACTCCAGTCTTCAGTTTCACAGAAATCATTCTAAAATGAAATCATGACATTTTTTTCTAATATGCTGATTTATCTTTGTGGGATGAAATTTTTAAATACATCCCACATGCATCTTTGCTGAATAAAAGTATTAATTTCTTTCAAAAAAATATATCTTGACCCCAAACTTTTGCAGTGTTATGACTGTAGTTAAGCTCTTTACATAATTACTTGTATCCTGGCAGGCTACAAAGTTGCTTCCCCAACATTATAAATAACATCCAAAAGACAGACAAGAACAAAATGACAGATACATCTTCTTAAGCGGATGAACGATAGCTGAACAATGACACTGCATCTCCAATAACTTGCTCATTCAACGTGTAAAGAAACTTTTGAAAGACAACCAGAGAACGCTATTGTGCATGTCGAAGCGGCTGGGACTAAATTTAATCAGAGTGACTGACACAGAAATGCTTCGTTCTTTCCCTCACTGTATGAACATTGATTATAGGTTAAAGGCAATTAAAGTAATGGAGAAAAAAAAAAGCGAGGACGCTGCCAAAGAGAAGTCTTGGCTTGGCCGGCCGTTAGTGCAGAGACGGCGAGTGAGAGGTCTGATTTAGAGACCTATAGCGTCTTACAGGAACAAACCCTTAATGCAGCATCTCTGGATGATGTTCAAAGAGAGAGTGAGGGTAGAGAACCAAACCTCCTACAATTTACCTGAATCAATAAAGGTCTCATTAATACAAAACAAAGTATCTAAAAAGGAAACTTGTATCTACAACTATTATTTATTTGTTTCAATGGCTGAGTTACACCATGTGTCAATGCAATAAAACAAGAAGCAATTCATCACGGCTGTTTATTTCCTAGTCATCCTTAGATGCTTAGATTATTGCTGTCACGTTACTGTACGCTGGGTAGTCCCACCCACTCTAATCTGATTGGTCTGAAATCTGGCCCGTTAACCTGTATAACCTGGTTTACTAAACTAACACAGTCTCATCCCAAAAAGTCATATAACTGACGTTTTGGGACGTATTTTGACCATACGTCAATATCAGCCTTTTTAGGGCCCCCTTAAACGTCGGTAGATGGTGATCCCGGGCCGTCATACAACTGACACTTTACCTTTAACGTCAGTTAGGTGACGGGTTAGGTTTAGGGTTAGGTTTAGGTATGGGGTAGAGTTAGGATCCCATAACCTCATCTACCGACGTTTAAGGGGGCCCTAAAAAGGCGAATATTGACGTATGGTCAAAAGACGTCCCAAAACGTCAGTTATATGACGTCTTGGGGTGAGACCGGGTTGACTAAACAGGGCAAATTAGCGTGAGAGCGCGATCCCATAAAAGAGTCGATGGTAGTGGAAACTTCTGTGCGTGATCTACTGACTGGCAGCTATGGAGCCCAAGTTGGTTAACAATCTTCTGCAATTTTGTTTGTTCATGACAACAACAAAACATAGAAAGCATTAGAGGCCTGCATTCAAAACAAGTCGGGGTTAGCAGTTTACAGGGCATCAAAAGGTCTTGATAAAGAAATTGTGCCCTGGTTTGCATGACATATATCGAAATTAGGTGTCTGACAGCTGAAGTCTGAAGTTGGATCATTTTCTCTGAATGTGCTTCTCCTCTACTAATCGATTACAGCCAGCAAATAACAAAATGCAGTCAGCATACTCATATCGAAGTAAATGATGCACCATTTCCACTCATGTAGTTGACTCAAAAAAGTGGTATATGGCAAAGTACGGGATAATTGAATTCCTCCGGGGCCAGACCAGCTCAGCGAGGTATCAGACAGAATGCCCTGTGTTTTATTTGGAGCCGTGTGTAAATACTCTTCTGATAGTGGTTCATTTTTTGATATGACTGAGTGCATGCTGCAGTTTAAGTGCAGGTTTACCTTTGTCTTAAAGGGATAGTTCACCAAAAATATTCAATTCTTTCATCAACCCTCATATCATTCCAAACCTGCACTGCAAAAAAAAAAAAAAATGTGGAATTCATTTACACCTTTAAATTTTTAGTAAATTTCTACATTATTTACAAAAAACTGCAAATACACACAGAAAAAAAGGTGTGCAAATTGTACGTTTTGAGGTACAACAGCTTTCCACCTTTTTACCACAAAAAGGTTCATAGTAGTACCTTAAAGGTGCATTGCGCAAGTCTATGAGTTTTTGCAGAACTATGCCCCCTCTGGCGATGAGCGAAACTAGAGGTGTGCACGCTCATGGAGCACACGCATACGCTTGCACGAGCTGTTCATAACCAGAGCATCAGCCGCTCAAATCTTTTGTTATAGTCATAATGTCTTCAGAGGTAATAAAGTTATAAATCTGCAAGTCATTTTAAATATATGAAAGGAAAGGCATTTGAGTAAATTACACACTTATGTGTGAGGGGAAAACAGGGGTAGTAGTAAACTTTGCCTTTTTTTTCCATCTATCTCCATGTTGAACTGTTTTATGTGCTTACTGTATCCACTTATGATTATTATGGAAACACGTTCATGAACAATATAAGTCATTACTTTGTATAGGATCCCTTTTGAGCTGTAGAGCAGACCGGAGATCTCTCCGTTTGTTGAAAGCTTCCCGATGTCGTCTTATTCCGACGCCTGGCACTAGACAAAAGTTTTATTTTCTTTGTTTTTACGTGGAGTTTGCGTTGGGGTTTGGAATGAACTACAAGCTCTTTGAATCCATCTTCTACTTTTGTCGAAAGTTGACTAAAATTTTGTCTCTCAAGTTTTCTTCGCTGATACGGAGAATGGCGGCGAATACACAAACCCGCCAGACATAGCCAGGTGAGCGTGAACGTGCATGACGTCTCAAAATCCGTCCCAAATCCCTATTATTAATTTTACTGTAAAGGATTATAGAGGCAATCGCAGTGATCAGAGAAGGGCTCATTCAGCCCATCAGGCAATTGTTTAAGCATGTATGGGTTAGAAAAACGGGTATTTTTAACAGGAAATATTGCGCAATACACCTTTAAGGTCAGAGGTGGAGAGTAACAAAGCACATTTACTTGAGTATTGTACTTAAGTACATTTTTACAGTTTCTGTACTTTACTTGAGTATTATTTTTTCTGGAAACTTTTTGTTTAATGTCATTACATAACATACTTTTTACTCCACTAAATTTCTGTCAAGGTCCTTGAGTAGAAAAGTCACTGGATGATTTTGGTTGGAAATGAAAGTCGGGTTGACGTCAGAACCCAATGTGTATTTTCTTTTGTCAAATCAAATTATTTCATTTAGTTGAGAACTTATTATTTTGAGTTTCTGATGGTTAAATTAATCTCCTTCATTGTATTAACTCACTTTTTCCAGTTCAATCAACTTAAAATTTTAAGGCAACCCAGGTTACTTATTTTAAGTTAAACCAACAATATTTTTTTTTACAGTGTAGTAATCATAACATTTTTTTCTTTTGTCAAATCAACTTAAATAATTTATTTAGTTCAGATAACATATCATTTTGAGTTTCTGATGGTTAAATTAATCTCCTTCATTGTATTAACTCACTTTTTCCAGTTCAATGAACTTACTTACTTACTTACTTTTTACAGTGTCGAAGCCGACGTATGTTGGTTTCTGACATCAACCCGATTCTCATTTTCAACCACAATACATGAAACATGAAATTTTGAACCAGCATTTTTTTGTAAAACAATCTGTTTTATTTACAACTTCGAAAATTTTATTTGAATTTAACACAAAAGAAATTTAGCCAAATGTTCAATCCTTCTTTTTATACAATAAAAAGATCAAAAGGATAATAACAGAATTAGCATTTTATGGTTCAGATCATATCTGCCCCAAACCAACAGTACACTCAAAAAATGCTAGGTTGCTTTAACCCATCTTTGGGTCAAATATGGACAAACCAAAACGTTGGGTTAAAATGTAATAAAAAAAAAAAATGACCCAATGGCTGGGTTTGTCCATATTTGACCCAAAGTTGGGTTAAAACAACCCAGCAATTTTTAGAGTGCCTGTGCTCTTCCTTTTCCTTTCTTCCACCGCTCACGTTTCTTTAACTCCATCCCTCGGTTTGCCCATTGTGTAAATAAACCAAATATCAGGCAGGGCTGATTGACTTCCTGCCCGGTCTGGTCCCACCCAGCCCAACTCTACATGCGAAATAAACTTCGATTCCCCCTGTCAGGTCTCCTGGTCCCCACAGAACCTCTGTCTGCAGGTTGGAGAGGTTTACTGACATGCGTTTCAGCAGGTCTAAATGGAGCCTGTGTGCTGTAACCCCCGAGAACACAAAACCCTCATGCAAGCTTCAACAGTGTGATGGATTGAAAAGGGTTTGAATGAGAGCTGTGTGGCTGAACATGATGTTGCAATGTTTGTGTGGACCTCGTGATTGGATAGTACAGGCTTTGACGACACGGAACAGAGGAGAGTGTGTCTGTTGTGATGCCACACAAGGATATCAGTCATGATGTTTGTGCAGCAACCGTGCCCATGGGGTAACTGAACTTAAATCTAGACTATGTGAAAGAGAGACAAGAGAGAAAAGTGCGACTAGAGGGCAAACATCTGTTCTAGCTAAATCATTAAATTCTGTCATTAATCACTCATCATTAGTCATCATGAGACTTTCGTTCACCTTCAGAACACAAATGAAGATCTTTTTGATGAAATCTGAGTTTTTTGTCCCTCCATTGACAGATACACAACTGGCACTTTGACGCTTTAAAAAGTTCATAAAGAGACTCGATCACTTTATATGATGGACAGATAGAATTTAGGCTTTTAATTGGTTTTATTTCACAATAAATGTGTGCCTATTGACCGCCCTAAAGAATGTGTGGTAACACTCTACAATAAGGTTCACTAGTTAACATTAGTTAACTACATTAGTTAACATGTACAATATGTGAACAATACTTCATCATCATTTATTAATCTTAGTTAATATTAATTCCAACATTTACTAATACATTATTAAAATCAAAGGTTGTATTAGTTAACATTAGTTAATGGACTGTGAACTACTGTAACATGAACGCACAATGAACAGCTGTATTTGTATTAACTAACATTAACAAAGATTAATTAACACTGTAACTAATGCATTGCTCATCGTTAGTTCATGTTAGTTAATGCATTTACTAATGTTAACTAATGAACCTTATTGTAAAGTGTTACCGAATGTGTATATATAAATATATAAATTGAGAGTAAAAGATGAAGGTGTCATTCAGGACAAGACAAAGAAAAAAAATTGGTGCATCAGAGGGATAATTTTGACAGAAACAGCCAGAACATCACCAGTCATTGATCACATAGAGAAGAGATGCCAGCTATCTCCTGAGAGAGATAGAGGACGATTACCAATTTAGAGAGAGATCTTTGCCTGATAGAAATTGAGACAGATGAAAAGAGGCTGAGATGAAGAGATGGTCAGTACAAAAAAAACCAAAAAAAAAACGAAGATATCAGAAGAGAAGATGAGTGGGAGAGAGAAAAAGAGAGAGAACAAATAGCATAAAAGGAATGGGGAGTACAAGAAGGGGAGAGAGAATTAAAGAACAAAGGAAAGAGGAGAAATGGGGAGTAAGGGCAAGGAAATCCTCACACATAACAGTGGGATTGCTTAAAAAGAAGTGTAAAAGAGAGAGCTTGAGCAACATTGCAGACATCATAATAAAATAAAATCTCAGTACACATTTTCCTTTGGAAAGCTTTAGTACCACTGACACACACACACACACACACAAAGGACAGAGGCACACACACAAAGGATAGAGCCAGACACGTCCAGAGAAGCTCTTGTGGTAAATGGGTTACATTAGGCATTTGGCCAGTGTGTATAGAAAACTATTAAATAAATGTACTTATGAAATATCCATTTAGTCTGATGCACTGAGCCCTGACAAAACAATCCATTGCAACCTAAACCTGAACACGTGAAAATACGAGGCAACTATAAAAAACTAAACAAACAAACAAAAAAACACCAATGCTCAAAAACTAGGCCATTGCACACTTAGTCTGAAATTTTCATATGCGTTTTTTTGCGAATTCGTGATTCAGTGGCTCTGAATTGTCAAAACACCATTCAAACGGCTTGCTACGGATGCGAAAAACGCAGAAAATCGAACCCGACGGACGAAAGTTTCATTCATTTAATTCTCTCTCTGCCTCGAGTCAGGTTACTAGTTTAATAACGTAAGCTTCTGTTATTGTACGTCACACGTATCACACACATGACCAGCTCTACGCTATCACTTTACGTTAACTGACTAGAGGCTCATAAAGAAGGAAGTGAATAGTTAAAATAAAGTCGTTATTTTTGTTTGTTTTTGCGCACAAAAAGTGTTCTCGACGCTTGATAAACTTAAGATTGAGTCACTGTAATCACTTCACTTTCAATCCCTCAAGAAGCCTATGGACTAGTATGATGAGTGATCCAGCTCTCAGATTTCATCAAAAATATCTTAATTTGTGATCCGAAGATGAACGAAGGTCTTACAGGGTTGGAACAACATGAGGGGGAGTATATACTGACAGAATTTTCATTTTTGGGTGAACTATCCCTTTAAGAGTATGTTCACATATGGACATGGACCGCCTTGTGTAGATGTGATCTGATCAGAAGGGGTCACCTAAATGTCCTTGAGAAACACATGGAGCTCCAGCATGCACCAGTTCTGCTCTGACGAATGGCCAGGACCTGGTTTCAAATATCACGTTCCTCTTAAGAAAGCAACACACGGTCCTTCTGTTGCTCATTAAACTCTTGATGTCATCGTGATTGTTCCACTAGCCAGTCTTCCTGCGTTCTGTTCGCTCCATTTCCTGTGCAGGTTTACACTGTGTCCTAACCAGATGTGACATGATAAACCAACAAGCGCATCCACTGCGTTCTGTTGCATTGTGCTGGGTCACAAGGATAATCTCATTGGCACAAAGTTGTAGTCCATGTATCTCTCTCCTTTTCGAACTCGTTTCTCAAAATGAACGAATCTTTTTCGTGTCATTTGGTTCGATAATCGCATCCACTGCGAACGACATCCAGTTACAACGAACGAATTGACTCGAGAAAAGATTTGTTCAATTTGATAAACGAGTTCGAATAGGAGAGTCACAAACGCGCATCACAGAACAGAGCAAGGCGAGCATTTGTGCTTATAAAACTTAAACTTTGTTATTTTTTTAAATGAGCGATCGTTTCGCTTGATAAGACCCTTATTCATCGTCTGAAATCATTTAAAGCCCTTTGAACAGTTTGCAGTTTACACTGAAACTGTCTTTTGGACCTTGAACCGTTTGGTTCCCATTGAAGTCCATTATAGAGAAATTCTGTTTCATCAAAAACCTTAATTTCTTTTCGACTGAAGAAAGAAAGACATGGATATCTTGGATGACATGGGGGTGAGTAAATTATCAACAACCTTTTTTTTTTAAAGTGAGCTACTCCTTTAACTCAAGCACCATGTTTTTAGAACGGTGAGATGCTGCAAAAGATGTGAAACACTAGAGAATGACAAAAGCACCCTATCCATTTCCATTGTATGGAAAATAACAGAAATAAAATCGTATGGGTTTGGAATACAATATGTAAAACAAACCCAATGACAGAAGATCTATTTCTCCAATCGGCAAGAGTCTCATTGGAACAGTACAGCGTTGGTCCAGAGACAGCTGACCTTGCGAACCCTATACACCAAGTCTTATTCTGCCTGATGTTCTGTGACCACAAACATCTGCCCTCAGAAGGAAATGAAAACCTCATCTCAAGGGAGACACCAGCTGGGACTGGACTTCTAGGGGATTCCTAGAATACAGGGCAAAGGTGGAGGAAACGTGCCGGTTGGGATTTCCTCAGAGCCAACAGGGGGAGCAGTGTTGGGGGTGAGGGGTGCGTCCTGAATGTACTAGTTGTTAAATTGATTCCAGCCTTGAAAAGCAGAGGAAATACCATTCCTCATGCAAGATCCTTTTGTCTGGGTAAAACATCCTATACTATTGTTCTGTCTGAAGTTTTAAACTGAAACACCTGCCGGAGGCCCCTTCGGACCGAGTGTCTGCTTTCACTACAACTTTTTCCTATAAAGTAATTAGGATAAGCCTTTTGGCCTGCACTGAAAAATAAGCACGTTTGAAAAATAACGGCAGAACTGGAGTGTTGTTTCACATAAATGGTCCTGTTTTCCTAATATGATAATAGTAAGTAAGGTTTAGAGATGCTTTTTAAATTTCCTTTCAGTTTTGAGTGCCGCGTTTTTTAGATGTGTCGTGCGAGATACTGCAAAAGTGTGTCAAACCTTTCTCTCTAACACACTTTTACATAAAAAACAAAAACAAATGAAAAGGAGTTCAATGCAAAAATAAAAAATGTGTTATGTGTGATGCAGTGTTGTTTTGGTATTGAGATACTATTACAGTTTGTATTAAAAGGAGCTGTATGTAAGAAATATATTCTTTTATATTTACTTTATATTTTTATTTATTTCTGTTTAGTTTTAGTTATGGCCCACTCTGGTTCAAAAATACTCAAAATAAAATAAGAATAAAAATGAAATTATAAAAATACAATTGTAAAAACTAAAACTAACAGCTAAAGGAAACTAAAACTAAAATGAAAGGACATTAAGGGTGTATTCACACCAGGAAAGTCTGATAGTTCACTTGCTTTGGTCCGGACCAAATTAATTTTTTTTTTTTTTTTTTTTTTTTTGGTACGGTTCGCTTTCACACTGCTCTTTTTGCAAGTGAACCAAAATTTGTAAACCAAACACACGTGTGCTAAATTCGTCCATTCATTGGACAAGGATTCTCAAGGGGAGAAAGTGCAAAAAAGGCTCAGCATGGAGATATTTCCATATATTTCATACTGCAATATTTGTTCTTTTACTAATTTTGTGTTAATTCTGTACAAACGCAATATGAAGAAACTAATGAGTATCATATGATACAATGTCATCTATACGAAGTTGTAATTCGGATTTTGAGAAGACGACGAGTGTAACGTTTGAGTGGCTCTATAAACGCGGGGAAATACGACAACTCTCGTCTCTCGTGCATCTTTTCATTCGACCATCTACTGTTTTTTTTTTATCTCTGGGCAACATCTCAACTTTGCGTTACAAGTGGCACTGCACAGAAGACGGAGAAGGTATACAGTTTTCATTCATAGAGAGGGGCTATGTTCACTCATTCAAATAATGAGATTCTTATTGTGTACTAACAAGTGCTGTCAATGTTAACGCTTGCGATTAAGTTTGTCCAGTTTAACGTAAATTAACGCATCATCATCCTTGTATTGTAACTATCCTTACATTAATAATAATAATAATTCATTACATTTAAATATAGAATTTTTCTCGGCACTCGCTTTAAGGGGGAAACTCGTCAACCACCACCAAAAGGTTGTGAACTGCAAATGCTTTATGAACTGCAAATGATTTTTTTTTTTTTTGCATCTTTGCGCGATTAGACATTCACACACGACGCGCTGAAAGACGCGCAGAAAGACGCGCAATATTCTCTTTCGACGCAGTGCTTTCTTGCAATTGGGTCGGTTCATGTTCACACCGTAAACGAACCGTACCAGAGTTCGTTTGGAACCGTACTGAGACTACCTCTTCAGCTGGGTCTCGGTTCGGTTGATTGGTCCGCACCCGAGTTCGATTGCTGTATTCACACCTGCCCAAAAGGTCCGCACCAAGGGGGCAAACGAACTAGAGTTCGATTCAATCGAACCAAACAAGGCAGGTGTGAATACACCCTAAGGCATTAGAACTTATGTGCATGGCATGCAAATGAGATTTTAGAGTCGTCTTGAGAGTTTTATAGTGCTTTTTTTATATTGTTCAACAGAAATTATTTTGTTTTCCTAATAGTGGACAATAGCTATATTGGAAGGAAGCCAGAATATATTTTTCTGATGGGGTGCGTCCTGGCTCAGGGATATAAGATTCCAGAAGATACAACCTGGTTCCTCCTCAAACGCTGTTGCGCTTACGATCTTAAGCCAACCAAATCCTTCATAACCTTTTCATGAAAGATGGTGGGGGTCGATTTCCATCCTGTTCGTGCTTAGCGTAGCATGCCAGTGAAAACGGAAAAAGCGCTCACGCAGCGTCCATCGCCTCTGAGATGTTTCTTCTGCATGTCACTGTCAGGTGTCCTGGAATTTATGCCTCACCCTCCTGTCCGCCCAAGTCTTTTTACACACAAACAGATGCATACGCATGCACACATGGACTAATGAAACACATGTGACAAAATATACACCTTATAGACGTCCTAAAAAAAACCCCCCCGCAGTAAAATCACATTCTTCGCCACAGATGGGACCTCTTTCTTCTGAAATGAAACTACACAATTCAGTTATTAACAATTCAGCCTCATGTTTTATTCCTAGTCTTATAAAGATAACTTCAATGGCTGTAACTAAAACCAAAATCATGATATGGCTTAGTGGCTTAAATGTGCTAACCATCTTTCTGAACTTGTAATGAGAAGTCCTCATAAATCAGCAGATCGAACGAGAAGCTTTAAATGCTAAATAAAACCTTGACGTTAAAAATGAAGAAATTATATACAGTATATATATATATATATATATAAAATGTGTGTGTGTATGTATATATATGTATATATGTGTGTGTATATATATATATATATATATATATATATATATATATATATATATATAAAGTTGTCCTCCGAAGAGGGGGGGAGGGGGTGGAGTAGGGTGAAAAAAAAAGAAAAAAAAGAAAAAGAAAAAAAAATGAAGAAATTAAGACATTTTAAATATGCATTCAATCGTTTAAAAAGGAAAATATCCTCAGCATGTGAGTCATATAAACTACTTTTTTGATCACTTTATTGCATTGTTTTTTAATCTCAAAATCTCCTATTATCATTCACTGTAAATGCATGAATAAAACAATCAACACTTAATTCATAATTTATAAATTAGTAAAGAGTAAATAGCGACAACGTTTTCTTTTTGTAGCTGAACTATTCCTTTAAGTCACAGTAAATGGCCTTAATTCTTTTTTTAATGCTATTGTGAGCATATCATGTCACCATAGTGGACAAATTATATATTGATGGACAATTATTTAGAGACAAAGACACTACTCCCTGGCTTTACTAATTATTGAAACTGTCAATGTAACATTTCCAATCTGTTTATGCTCAATTTATATTCAATTCATAATCTTTATATTCTTTCATTAAACCACTTGCACCACGCACGCACATTGTATTCCAAATGCACCTAAATGGCCTTAATTCTATTTATTATCATGCAGAGTCGTGCCAGGAGCTTCAGATGGTTGGAGAATGATAGAAAGATGTGGAGATCAGAGAGTGGGAGGAGAGAGGCAGGGTTCAAGTGTTGATGAAAGATCCGCAGAATGAGATGGATCGATCTGGACCGAAGTCTCAGGATTGGGCAGATGCCAGCACTTAGAAACGTCTACCACAATAGACTTTAACCAATGATTCCTGATGGACTTTCGCCTTTTATCAAAGTCGATTAGCTGCAGTGATGTCCTTGTACAGTTTAACTTGATTATTAGCAATAACCATAGCAAGTCCTAAATTAGCAATCAAAAATAAACAGCAATATGTGCGATCTCTCCCTTGACAGACACAGATAGTTTAATAGAAGTCTTGCGAACACTTCCTTGCTGCTCCGAAAGGAAGAACAAGGGAAGAACAAGGCTAATCTGTTCCATTCCAGGAATGTAGTGTTTAGAAATGGATATTACATGTTCAGCACTCCTGATGGACTCTATCCAAACTGTCTTTGACTCTGAGCCCAGCTGTCTAGCGTCACAAACCCTATGGGCTTCATTGAAAGCTGATGACTGATCACCAGCAGTCAATAATCTAGTGCAGACGGGACTGAATGTGCTCTTTTAATCTGCACTAAGCGTATCTAGTAATGGAGTTCCCAATGCAGCATTTAGCATCGCTTGAAAATGCAAACTCTATGTCTGGTCTTGTCTGGAGGGTTTTATTGCAGTGCTATTGGTCATTGTGATAAATTCATCTATTGGGAAGCAGCCAAGACTTCCTGTTTAGCATCCACTGTCCGAGTTTCCCACTATGCAGAAGGTGCGTCCCAATTCGCGTACTTATGCACTGTTCTATGAGGTTTTTTTAACCCTATGGGGACCCTTTTTTGGTCCGTTTTCTCTATTTTTACATTTGGGCTTATAAACTATATAATGGCGATGGAACACTATGGGCCCTATCTTGCACCCGACGCAAATGACTTTATACTCAAACGCATGTCTCATTTCTATTTTGCACGCGCGCAAAGCGGGATTTTTCCCCTCCACAGATGCACGTCGGTAAACTAGGGAATGAACTTGTGCTCCCTGGGCGGATCGGCGCAAAAAGGAGGCGTGTTTCGGCGCAAACATTCCCTGGTGCTATTTTACACTTCCAGCAAACAATTGCGCCACTGACCAGAAAAAACCTGGTCTAAAGTCAGTGGCGCGTTGCGCGTTGTTCATAATGCTATTTTAAGCGCGCATGCTTGCCCATAATGTAGCGGGGACACAACGCGCTTACACTGATTCTCTCATCAACAAAGATGCAGTAGTTTTTATTTTTGCAAATCATACATTATAACAAGGAAAAATATTAACACATGAGGGAAGTCATTGTGGTTTACATGAAGATAAAAAAAACGAATTACCCATTTTTTAAGGCTAATTGTAGTACTGGATCAGACCTGTTTGCCCAATAGTGGCAAGAAACATTTGTATAGGCTATAATGTTTAACAGACGAGAGTTTCTCCCATCCCCATACAACGTCACCTCTCTGTCTTTCACTGTCCTAACAAGAACGTCGGTCTCATCGGCTGTGAACGCTCCTGGCGCGCGCCTGGTAAACCCGCCGTTATAATAACAATCCGTCATGCAACATGCGCACCTGTTCTTAAAGGGTATGTTGGATGGCGCTCGGATTGGTTTATTTCACGTTACGCCCAAACCACACCTATGAATAATGAAGCTACTTCAGACCAACCCCTTTTAGATTTTGCCCCTGCGCAAGAGGCATTTATCCCGCCGGGAAAATAGCAACAGCGCCGGGACCCGCCCACAAAGTTACTTGCGCCATGCGCTTTGACACTTGCGTTTCAGATTGTTAAAATAGGGCCCTATGTGTTTGGTGTCTATGGATTCAGAAGACCCTGAGCTACCATAAGCATGCATGTAATGTGTTTATAAAGGAAGTATGAGTGAAAAATGAACGAATTTCAAAAACCAAAATTCAATTTTTGTCATTTATATCTGAAAATCACACATTATACAACAATAGTGAACAGTTTTTAAGCAAAAAATATATTTGTCAAAGCCTTGGCTTGACAGACATGTAATTGTTAAATAAAATGTGTAAAGAACAATGAAAAATCTAACTTTATTTACAAATAGTCCCAGGCTTTTTTCTTAGGAATGCTTAGAATTTTCCAAGCAATGCTTTCTCCTCGTCACTCTCCAGTAATTGTTCCGGAGCCTGTTCCACCGTAAATCGTTCATCTTACTGCACTTACAAGCACCTTTAAGCCGCCTGTACTTCACTGTTTGTAAAGTACAAATCTGAAAAATCTCTGCCTTGAGTTAACTTTCAGAATCTGCATTAATTTCCCTCCATCAGACCAGCACTGCAGTAATGGTTTGAGATTTCTTTTTATTACAAATTGAGTCAGCATCCATAAACTTTCACATCCTCCCAGAGCAAAACATCAGCAGGATAGTCAGAGTATTTTTATTAATGCTGAAAGATTGTGAAGCACTTCTTACTGTCTCTGCAGAAATTGCCAGGGGTGCAGGACGGTAACTGCTCGATTAAATGGTTGTATTTTCATAGCTTTATGATCACCAGATCACTGTCTAGAGTCCTTACCGGATATGAGAAGAGGGTGCGGGTTTGTGATGCAGAAATAAGAACCTTCATAAATCAAATGCAATAGAAAAAATAAATATATAAACACACTATGTGAGAAAGTAAACTTTTGAAGCATTGTTTTAGCTTTTCATTTCAGCTCCCCTCATTATATCGTATATAATTAAGTACACGCAGCAATTGAAACCTATAAGTCTGCTACCTTTTAAGACCCTAGAAACCAAACCAAAATAGTGAGCAACGGAAACATGCTTCATCTGCCTTGGTTTGAATTTGTGGGGAATAATTCTCATTGAAGTGTCTTTTACAACCACGCAAGAGCACTCCAGGGCATCTGTGTGATTATCTCTCAGTTTCATAAACCATCTCTCTAAACTCAGAGTTTTTATTGTGTGTTTATTACTTTTAGGACAAACGCATTGCTTTCTTTTACCAAGGGAACATGAGTCCTGCAAATAATGCATTTCTTCCCTTTGAAGAAGTGTCCATCCATTTTTCAGCAATAGAAATTGTCATCATCTTTGGGAAAAGCCGTGTGGTCCACCAGGTTATGATTGTGTTCTGATTTTGGACCATTTTAGTTTCGTAAAACAAAAGATACGACTATAGTCACCTTGTTTCTTTTTCCTTCATTACTGCTGAGACTTTGATCCTCCAGCGGTCATATTTCGCTGAATGACAGAGCGGAACATTGAGTTAAAAGCGCCCAGCTGTATTTATCCAAATATCCCTTTTCTCAGTCTTTTGGGGTTTTTTTGGGTCTTTTTGTTAATTTTTGGACCATGTTTGTTTAGGTTTATCTAAAGGGTGTGTGAGGTGTGTCTTTGGGTGTGCGTATATACAGTATGTGTGTGGTGTCACATCTCAGGTGGGTATGTGTTTTGTGTGCTAATCTCTTCTGTCGTGTAAGTAAGCCAACCTGCTGTGAAAAGCTCTGGCACTGATGCTCCTAAATCCTGCCAGTTCCACTAGGCACCAAACCAGCACCACAGCCCATACAGATGCAGGAGAGTCGGCCTGTTTTGCCCTGCTCGCCCACAGAGGATAGAACATGATGGCTCTGTTCCAAAACCTAGTAAACATCCTAACGGCATGCTCACTGAAATAGATTCTCATAACTAATTTTGAATGTTTACATACAGTAGTTTCACTCAGTGTTGGGGGTAATGCATTACAAGTAACGCGAGTAACGTAATCAGATTACTTTTTCTCAAGTAACTATTAAAGTAACAAATTACTTTTACTTTTTCAAATACAACAACTTTAAAGGGGATTTTCTCAATGTTTCGATTTTCAAATAGTTGTATCTCGGCTAAATATTGTCGTATCCTAACAAACCATACAGCAATGGAAAGCTTATTTGTTCAGTTTTCAGATGGTGTATACATCTCAATTTCCAAAATTGACCATGTGACTGGTTTTGTGATCCAGGGTCACATATGTGGTTTGTGCTGAACTAAAACTCCATCTGGACAGCAAAGGCTCAGTGTGGGTGGAGCTTTTAGCATGAGATGTGTTAGGACAGCAGAAGTGGATGAGTACAGACTGCAGTGGGAGTCGATGTGTGCCATTTCTGATTAATTTCTGAGTAATACTTAGACATCTGATAGCAAACACATACGCATTCACAACAACAACAACAACAACAATAATAACAGAACGAAGTGGCATTACTCACATCCAAAATCATTATGTCAAGATGTGAAATGCTTAAAAACTGGAGCTAAAGAGTAAACAAACAAACAATGGAGATGAAAATACAAAAAATACATACGGGTATGGTACGACCATTTGATTGAGGCAATTTTGATCCAATTCTAGGTGGTCTTGGAAATGATTGGCTGGAGTTTATCGAGTCCTGCCTGTTCCACAGATGATTCAATTGCTTAAAAAAAGCATTGTACATATTTAAGGAATGAATAATTTTAATAAGAAATATTTTGTTTAGTGTGGAAATATATTATATAGAAGCTGCACAGTGTCATTCACACAAATATTTAACACCATCATGGTAACATGTTGAAATTTAAAAAAGCAATAAGCATTTATTTAACAACATTAAATGTAAAACCCTAACTTATTAGAAAAAATAAAACAAGAAAATTATGAAGAAACAGTTAAAATACATTAAATGTGAAGTGTCACGCAGGGAATTGTGGGAATGTCAATTTACCACTCTAAATTAAACAATGACTTGTTCTTGCAACAAAACTGTTAATTTAACAGTATTTTACTGTAAAATTACATTACATGTACCAATATATATTAGTTATTTACCATATATATTAAGGAACCGTTCTCTTAACCAATTAACAGTTTTTCGCGGTAGCATTTTTACAGTCTTTTACTGTTAAAATCACAATCCTTTTTTACAGTGTACATTATAGGCCATGAATGGAGAAAAATGCTTGTTGAATCAGATGGTGTAGTACAGCCTCTACCAGGCTAACTGGGTCATGCTAACCAACCAAACCTTGACAACATGAGGGTGAGTAAAGGATTACACTCAACTATTTCGTCTTCTGAGTAGAAATAATATTTATGTGTTTATCCATATCTTCTAAATGCCTTACAACAGTTATCCCATGGCAGAAAGTCTTTACAACACACTCCACATGACAAAACATGTGGTTATATGACTCATAATGGAAGTTCCTCAGGGAACACAGAAGATAGAGGTGTGAGCGATAACATTTATATCATATTTCCCCCTCACTCCCAACAATCCAATTATTACCTCTTGCTCACCACTCATAACCATATTAGAGGGAGCTGTCAATGGCAATGGAGATTTCCAATCAGCTCTCTCACGTTTCTTGTCACATGGTAGATGACGATATTAAAGGGCAGAATTTATCACTGGGGGTTCTCCAAATCTCATTTGGGATTCAATCATGAGAGCAACAATAGCTTAATATTCTGTTTCATCTGGCTATGTCTCAGAATCCTCAGGGTCACCATTAGCGGGTAGACTGTGCGAAATGGACCTGTCATATGTCATTTTTAATGAACCCAATGACATTTTTAGTTATGTATGCTTCTAATAGGGGAACCCAAGGCTAGTTATCACTTAATACTCCAATGAATACCAATATTGGGGCATGTTGTCACAATGGATGAAACACTTAAAAAACGAAAAGTATAAGGCAACATACAAAAGCAGTTCTTGTTGTTTTGTCCAACAAATATTGTAATTAATCAATTGAATGCATTTACATAATTTAAAGCGTGATATCCTTAATCCCCATCCACATGAGATATTTAGCCTTCCATCTACCTAACATTGTGTTGAATCCTTTTATTAAAAATCTCATGTGACATTGTGTGCCAGGATTTGTAGTTATATCACTGATGCTGTAATCATCACCAAACAGATATGGCATTAAACAATCCTCCGCTGTGGATATCTCCGGCATGAGACAGGTTTGCCACTTGAATCCTGTATAATCCCGCAACCTGTCTGTGTTTATGTAAGAGAGCTGAAATACCTCCCCAAATATCTTCCTCGTGTGCGCACACGGGAACTGGCATCCCTCAGTTCGCATGGCTCAGTCATGCTGCTTCCAGGCCACAATCAGCCTGAGATGTGAACTGTGACAACAGCCCAAACCATTCAATTTCTCATGGGAGCAAGAGAGGCCTGGATGTAGCCTAATACCAGATCTTTCTTGGTGGTGGTCTTTCGGGAAAATAAATAAATAAAATCAAGTTTGAAAGATGTTTGGTACTATGAAATCATGGACAAACCCACCAGTGGAAAAATGACAATGAGAACCAATAAAAAAGTTATAGTTTTTTTTTTCTCCTATTGCGGATTTTACAATTTTGTTGCCATGGACTCATATAACATGATCTATTTGCAAGCGACCCCCTTCCTAAAATAAAGGCAGCTTTGAAACTGTGAAAAATATATAAAACGTGCAAAACATTCGGGGTTTTTTTAGCCGTGGCTAAATACGTTTAGAGAATCTAAAACCTAAAAAGAAACCAAGATTGCAACCAAGATCTCAAAACCAAATGAACTGAGTTTTAATTTTGAACACTCTTACTGTGTCTCAAGAATCGTCTCAAATGTGTCTCATCTAATTTAGCCTACATATAAGATAAAGTAAAATGCTTAAAGGAGTAGTTCTGCTAGTTCACTTTAAAAAAAAATAATTTACTCACCCCATGTCATCCAAGATGTCCATGTTTTTCTTTCTTCAGTCGAAAAGAAATTAAGGTTTTTGATGAAAACATTCCAGGATTTTTCTCCATATAATGCACTTCATTGGGTGTCAAATGGTTCAAGGTCCAAATGAGAGTTTCAGTGCAAACTGCAAACTGTTCAAAGGGCTTTAAACGATTCCAGACGATGGATAAGGGTCTTATCTAGCGAAACGATCGCTCATTTAAAAAATAAATATCAAAGTTTAAGTTTTATAAGCACAAATGGTCGTCTTGCTCTGTTCTGTGATGTGACTCTCCTGTTCGAACTCATCAGATCAAATTTCAGATCAAAGAACTGTTCATTTTCTAAGCACTGCTAACAGAGATATTGTAAAAATCCAGTTGAGTTCTGCTGGATTTTGAAAGCAAACATGAAAGTCTGACTGAATTATTGATCAGCTAGGAAAGATTCTGCAAAAACACGCGGGTCAGACTATCCATCACACCTTCTCAGCCTTGATTTCCTCTCCGCTCAAATCAGATATCACGAGCTATGACACTAATGTACAGTATAATCACATTGGTTGCCATTAAATGGTGACTTGTGATTTACAAGACCGGGTATTTCAGTTCAGTATGCGTGTAGCTGTAATGTAACAAGCTTGCTGCACTTATTAAAAGCCTGAGTTTGCAAACATTGCTAGGCTATTGAGTCTGCAGACCATATTTAATATTTAATCACTCAGCAATTTAGTGGAAAAGGCCAAATAATTTTTAACACTTTAAAGGTTGCACCAAGTAGGCTATTTTTTCCACTTGAAAAATGTTTTACACTTAAATAAATTCATAGACTTTTCCAAAAATGTTTAAAATGAGATGAAGTTTCCATTTGAAAAAGGATTTGTAGTTTATAATCATTAGCAACACCAAGTGGAATTGCATATGAATAAATAAATAAATTCCAAACAAAGTTTACCAAGTCTACCAAACACTGTCCTACAAAGTTCATCAATGTTTCAATGTTTTTGTGTTCACTGGCAAGAAGCTTACATTCTCTTGCAAAAGTTTTGTGTTCACATGTCAAATTTTTGCCTTCACAAACACAAAACTTGTAATGAAAATAAAATGGATACCATCCCCTAGTTTTTCCATCACCTTGTCCCCCTAGGGGCTCCGTTCAGTCGTGCCCCAAAATCGTACCATTGTTTGAGGTAATGTCAAGTTTCTGAAACAGACCGTAATACCATTTGGTGCCACTAGAGTCACAGATATTACATATTGCACCTTTAATCCGGGTTAACACTGTAGCCTACGATTTTGGCCACCTGAGACTGACGTATATGATCGTTAGTTTGACATGTTTGCAGACAGCCAATTAATAACAGTTGCAATGAAATTCTTTCAGTGTCAGAAGATTTGACTTAAAGTCCTACAGTGTGGCTTCTCCTACGATGACCGTCAAATTGTCTTCGTTTTTCAAGACAAGCCATGCTTTCAGTCCAATCGAAGAAAACAAATATTAAAGTTCACTGGTGTTTTAGAACTGGATGATAAGTTTACACTCTTAGGCCGTGTGTCCACCAAAGCGTTTTTTTCACGCGCCTGGCGTATGTTTACAATTGCTTTTAATGGGAGCACCGCGTTTTTTTAAACGCCATGAGCGTAACGAGGCGTTTTTTTTCACGCTGAAGCGCCGAGCGCCCAGCGTTTTTACTGGTCGCCGGGAGTAGAAAAATGTTCAACTTTGAATAAAACGTAGCGCTCATCACTGTCACTTTTTACCCAGCCATCCAATCACAGTGGAGGGGCGGGACTAAACCACACTGACCAACTGTCACAACATTCTTTCTGTACAACGACATCAACCAGCAGAGCTAACCGAACAAAATGGATGAAAAATTATTTTTTAGTATGAAACAAATGATCTGCGAAATCCGTTACAAGTAAACTGTGTAGCGGATATTCTGTATCATAGCAACGAAACGTCTCAACAGAAAAAACGCTGCGCTGACAAAACGCTCTCAAGCACCCAAAGCACGGCGTCTTCAGCAGAGCGCCTGGCGTTTTCAGCTGGCTAAAAACGCTTTGGTGGACACACGGCCTCAGAATAAAAGTTTCAATGGGGTTCTATAATGAACTAATTTTTAATTAATTATTTAAAACAAAACAAATGAATTAAAACTAAATCCATAAAATGACGTTCTATAGAACCTTTTCTTTTAAGAGTGTAGAGGCATTCCCCTGGGCCACAGCAGGAAAATGTGTGTCATCCTTTGTCCTGTTTTCAACAGCTCTGATTACGCATTTAACATTTAGAACGATGGCACGCACTTGATGTTTCGGCCAATCCCACGATGGCACTTCCAGCAGGAACCTGACAGGGCCCGGGGACAATGCGTCTCATTACCCTTACTTAGCCCAGCAGGAGGGCATCTTGCCCCCTCACAGATGGTTCGGGAACCTGGACGGCATCCACAAACACCAGAATGACCGAGGCAGTGTCAGCTTCCGGAACTCTGACCATCCGTCTTTTGACGTCTGCGGTCATGACAACAAAACACACTCTTCCACTGACATATGCACAGTGACACATGGATACATCCCGCACAAACACACTCAAACCCGTTACAACAAATGGATGACAAGACACCCTATAGACCGCGGATGATTTATTGGCCGGATGTTATGCGCGACCCTAATCACATTATGTAAATATCGTGTTTGTTGCGCTATTGTGCACATGTTTGCTGTTTTATACTCCATCTGTCCTCTAAAGTCATTCTATAACCACAGCTGGACTTAAAACCAGACTTTCATGCGAAAAAAAAGCCCCGAAATTTTTTCATCCAATTAAAACCAGAGGCTATATTGTGATTTCAAGGGAGACATTATCTCTACACTGATGTTTAAAGCCTGGCTTTCTGAAGAGTCTGTAAGGTCTGACCTCAATCTGACCCTGTGGTCTGGCTGCATTTTATAACTGTCAGTGAGTCTGCGCCATTGCTGGATCTGCATAAGTCTCTGACGAAATTACATGCTTCTAAACCTTAAAGAAGTAGTTCACTTTTAAAAAAAACTTTTGCTGATAATTTTCTCACCCCCATGTCATCCAAGATGTCCATGTCATTCTTTCTTCAGTCGAAAAGAAATTAAGGTTTTTGATGAAAACATTCCAGGATTACATTTTTCTCCATATAATGGACTTCAGTGGGAACCAAACGGTTCAAGGTTTAAAAGAGAGAGACTATTCTCCTGTTCGATCTTTTTCGTGTTATTTGGTTGATTCAACGAACTAAATGAACGAATTGACTCGGAAAAAGATTCGTTCATTTTGATGAACCAGTTCGAACAGGAGAGTCACGAACGCGCATCACAGAACAGAGCAAGGCGAGCATTTGAGCTTATAAAACTTAAACTTTGTTATTTTTCTTTTTAAATGAGCGATCATTTCGCTTGATAAGACTCTTATTCATCGTCTGGAATCATTTAAAGCCCTTTCAGCAGTTTGCACTGAAACTGTCTTTTGGACCTTGAACCGTTTGGTTCCCATTGAAGTGCATTATATGGAGACAAATCCTGGAATGTTTTCATCAAAAACCTTCATTTCTTTTTTTAAAATTGAACTACTCCTTTGAGCCTGCTATCATTTGAGCCTGTTCTCACATAAATGCATCTCTATAACACACATTGCGTGTTGTCGTGGAATTTATACGCGAAAATTAGTTTTTGCGTACATACGCAGTCTTCGCGTGCATTTGATACATAGTTCAATTGGGTGTAATACACACACAGACAGACAGACAGACAGACAGATAGATAGATAGATAGATAGATAGATAGATAGATAGATAGATAGATAGATAGATAGATAGATAGATAGATTTTTGTTCCTGATGTCTCTAAGAAAAAGAAATGCAAATGGAGATTATGCTGGAAAGAGCGATGGGAGAAAAGAAGAATAGGAGTGGCGAGAGAGGGAGAGAGTGATGCATGATGGGTCGCCAGGAGAAATGGCCAAATGCTTAACCCACACATGTGAAGCCTGAACCTGTTCAAAGCACTTTTGGCTAATCTGGGAAGGAAGCAGAAGGAGCGTTTTTGAACCAGGCAGTCAAAGAGGAGCGTTCTGAATGGGGGAGCAGATGCAGTTCCAACATTAGAAGTGATATATATTGAGAGGGAAGGTTATACGGGGCAGCACAGTATCAGCGCCGGAACAAAAGAACCATAGAGTCTTCAATCTCTATCTGAGAAGTACAGCACAAGACAGAGAGAGAGACTAACGTACAAAGTACAGAGCGAGCAAAAACAGAATGAGAGATGGTCAGAGAAAGAGAAAGATGCACAGATGGTTGCTGAAATGTGTGATTGCTCTAGTTTAGGATGTCATCACTATTGCGTGTCAACGATAAATGCCAGAATTGAATTTATGGCACCTGCTCATTTCTCTTTCTTTAGCACAACTGCCCAGCAGGCGTAACACGCTTCCACAGCTTTGCATATTGGTTGCGGTTATAAAGTAGGCAACATTGTGGAACATTTTAAAAACAAAAGCTGAACAAAGTACACTGTTTCTCTAATATTTTATTTAGGTTTTAATGTAATATATGTTTCAAAAAAATAGTGAAATCAAAACCATATTACAATGTTATTTGTCCTTGTCAGTGTTGTTGTTATTGTTGACCTTAAACTAAAACTATTCAAAATCCTTTTTTTGTTAATTGACATAAAGCTGAAATAAAATAGAATATAAATATTAGATTAAAAACTTAAAGAAATGATTAAGTTGTACTTAAGTACTAAAAGTGAATTAAAAATAAATTAATTTAAGAAATAATTAGAATGATTATATAATAGGCCTAAATAAATCAGAAATATTAAGAAACAAAAGCTAATAACATGACAAAGGTACTAAACTTAAACTGAAATAAAATGAAAACTGATAAAAGCTCATTTAAAATATTAAATACTGTAAAAATATACACACTCTAAAAAATGCTGGGTTGTTTTAACCCAATTTTGGGTCAAATATGGACAAACCCGAAATGTTGGGTTAAAAATGTAATGTAAAAATTTAACCCAACAGCTGGGTTAGTCCATATTTGACCCAATGTTGGGTTAAAACAACCCAGCATTTTTTAGAGTGTAACATAACATATTTATTGAACAAAACTGACTTATTTTATTCATCAAAGTAAACAGAAAATAGTACAAACTTTGCTAAAGTGATTGTTTTGAAGTATTAACTTAGACATTATTAAAATAAAAACATATTATTTTAGCTACTATTTGTTTCAGTACTTTGACGTTTGCCCCATGCTAGCCTTTCACCCTGTGTGGGGTGAGATTTTAAACAAACTACTTATGATTTATTTTCACACACAACATGTTGCTCCATCAATGTTTTCTGTAAGCATACACTATGGAAGTAGTGAAAGCACATTTTTCGTTGAGCCTTTAGCCCCGTTGTACATTGTACTTGTACCTCAAAAGTGGGGTAAATTGTGAAGTCCCATTCTTTGTATGCTGTAAGACAGCAAGTGAAATGCCCTCTAGTGGACATGAACGGTACACTGCATGTTAAAAGGCATCCAATGAAGGGTAGCCAAGATGTCTTGTAAACACAAAAGGATAAAGAATTATTACATACTGTGTATATAGAATATACATCATATCTCTCTCTATAACTAATATACATATAAAGTTGATAACAAAATAAATGTATTATTAATTTTAGTTAGCATACTGCTACTACTACTGCTAACAATAATAATAAAATATGAATAATATTATTAAATGTTATTATCAATAATAATACATATTCGGTGTTGTTTGGTGGTGTGTTTCTGATCTAGGATTCCGTGACGTTGCTCTCCGTGGGTTCTCCGCTGAGGTGGGATTGAGAGCGGAGCTCAGTGCGCATGCTCAGAAGGGAGAGGTATGGTTGAAAACTCGCAGTCCATCGCGTTGAGCAGAAGAGGAGCAGCACAACTAAATGTGACTTATCTGAGCATCATCATCACCACATCTGCGCCTCCGGGAGACAAAGACGAGACGAACTCTAAAGGAGCAAACAACGCGATCAGCAGAGCCTCCCGGAGTGATATGATATTATTATTATTATATCTCGCGACGTGACGACTGTTTGCCTGCCTCTAATGTTTCCAACCCACTGAGACCAGAGGGAATTATTCCTTCTTTTGTTCTTTGATTTTTTTTTTATTGACTATTAATAAAAGCAAGCAGCCAAAACGATTAAATACGGGTCATTATGGTTTTGTTAACACTGAATAATAGAAGAGGCTTGAATTGCTTGTGCGCGCAGTTCTTGCTGTGGATTTTATGTGCTGTGGACGGTGAGGAGCAGCAATTCAGTGTGGAGGTAAGAGATCCACACAGGAGATGATGATGATGATGATGATGTCCACATCTCTATGTTCATAACAAACCATGGACTGAGCATTTTGCATGAAAACTTCTATGCAATTCACGTTAATCTCCCCATAACACACCAATTCAAAGTTTATCAAATGATAACAATACGCAGGAATGGACTGTCTTGTTATTTCTGAGACTTGTTGGTGAATGTTTACAAGACCGCAGGTGTAGGATTTATAGCCTATACATTACGTTAAATAATGCATCAAGCATTTGTGAAAATGAGGGGGTCACAGTCTGAATTAGTGTTCATGTTACAGTGCAATGGCTTAGTAATTAAAAAGCAGCATGCAATTTATGTTGTGATTAGGCATACACTTTTGTAATGCATAGGCTATTCTCAATCTAATTGTTTTGTATTCAAAAACATAGAAGTGCTTGTTTAGTTGCACCTCTGCCTTATTGTGTGACACACTTCCATAATTCCAGTCCAGAAGCTTGTATATACTCTCTTCCTGCTGCACTGGACACACACACACACACACACACATAGATTGAGGTTTGTTCTATTGGCACAATCTGATTCACGAAAGGGCGGAATAAATCAAGTCGACATGACTTGATATCCGGCCAGTAACCAAAAGAAGTCAACCTGTCATTACAGCCTAAATATTGTAACGGTAAACATGCTGTTACAGTTCAACTTTTCATTTTTATTAGAAACGCAGCAAAGAAAGCTTTCGCCTTTGAAACGTGCCAACATTATAAAAGTCTGCTGTGAATTTACAGTCGGTCAGAAGTTATGCTCAAATGAGACAGCTGTTTGTGTTGTTTGGAGTAGTGAAGTGTGTTCAGGGCAAAGTTTTTCTCCATACTTTATAATGACTCAAGCGCTGGATGGTGTTGCAGAGGCAGACCGCCTGTTTATGAGCTTGACAGTTGTGTCAGATGCCCTTTATGTTCTTTAAGGAGCCTAAAATCTGCGGGAAACCAAACAATAGCTTTGAGCCGCCTTCAATTTTCATTCTGACAACTGGTATTCTTTCTGTCTCTTAGAAGATTGCTATTTTAGACCCTTTGAGATTAGAGGCTTTCTCAGGACAGCAGCAATTCTGTAAGATTTTACAGTACCGTGTACTTTGAAGTCTCCAGTCACCGTGTATTTAAGCACCCAGTCATGTAAATTAGAATTTCGAGAGGACTCAATGAGAAGTGAAGTGGAAAACAGATTATATAAATCAAATCATCAACTTGATACAAACTTCTTCACTGGACTGACTTTGATTTCCATGGAGAACCTTTAAAAGGATAGTTCACTTTGAAATTAATTTTTGATATGTTTTAGCTTACCTCAAGGGAATCCAAGATGTCAGTGTCTTCGTTTCCGCAGTATTTTTGATATTTTTAGGTCAAACCGTTCGTTTCAGTCATATAATGGAGGTCTATGGGGTCCACCTCAAAGAGCATGCACAGAGAAGTCCAAATTAAACATGATTCAATGACTCGTAAATGTCAGTAAACATTGATGGCCTAAAACACGAAACGAGGGGTTTGTGTGAGAAAACGAACAGTATTTATATTGTTTTTACCTCTTGTAAGCGCCCTCAGATCACTTGGACGTGGCTGTGATTACAAGAGGTAAAATCTATATAAATACTGTTCGTTTTCTCACACAAACCGCTCGTTTCGTGTCTTAGGCCATCAATGGGTACTTACATTTACGAGTCATTGAAGCTTTGGATAAAAAGCGTCAGCTAAACAAATAAATGTAAATGTAAACAAATGTCTCACACAATTAAAGTCAATGGGGTCCAATGTTGCTTTCTTTAAATTATATATATATTTTTTTGTGTATTCCAGTTTTGAATGACATGAGGGTGAGTAAATGATGACAGAGCTTTCAACTATCCCTTTAAGAAAGGGAATCTGCCAGGGTAAAAGGACAGAGCAGACAGACTGCATTTTCCACTTGTCTGATGTTATAAATGGACGCTGATGTAAAAACATTACGTTTATTGGCGCGGTTTGGCTTTGTATGGTTTGCTGGTGTGGCAGTGGCAGAGGTTTATATTGGTAGCTTCCTGTGCGCACACAAAAATACAGGGGTAAGATGAGTCTCTGTCTTTCTAAATGACGGATCTGTGCGTTTGCCAGAGTTTAACCCAGATCTGTCCAGGTTTTGATGGCGGGGCAGCGGACGGAGCTGATTGGTCACTGAGCAACAGCATCACTTCAAATCCCTGCCTGCCTGCTCGTGTTCCACACCATTAACACTGTTTTACCAGACACATTTAACTAGTTTTATTGTGTTATGGTTCGATATCTATTCGAATGTACAATGCACACACTCCCAGTACAGTAGAAAAGGTCTCTCTCTCTCATGCTTGCTCGCGTTCGGTCTCTGTGTGTGTGTGTTTTGGAGAGAGACATTATTAATAGTGTGACAGACAGACAAAAGAGGGATTTAACTAGTGTGCAGCAAAGGCAGTGAGGTGTGTTATAAAAGAAACCATTGACAAACTATTTGGTCTTTCAGAAAGCCAAATTATTAAGAGCTGACAATGGACATGTAATCTTTTCTTGGCAGTTCTCGCGCTCTCCATACGTATTGCTCTCTGGAGGTCTTTACGAGGCTTTGAGTTGAAGAATGGCCTCCCAGAACCAGCGGAGAAATTATCTCTCGGGGACACAACTGATTTATTTTTTAATTAAAAAGAAAGATTTATTAAATGGAAAAAGTTGTATTAATATAAATCGTTTAGATTATGGGGCGTTATTCCATTCATTGTATAGACTCAAGTCATCATGTCTTACCAAAAAGCTGTTAAATAGCGCCAGAGCTGTCAGTCTACAGAAAGCGTCACTGTGAACAGATAACGCTCTGTCACACCTCTCCAACAAAGCCGTATTCTCTGCAGAATGACATGTTTGGATGATGTTTGTCATTTCGTTTGACGTGATGTGTGTGTGAAAGAGTTCAGATGGAGTTCAGCCCCAAATTTCTATCGCCGTGTCGCATTTTGCTAATGTTACGTTAAAACAAGAGCGAAATGTTATTTCTGCTGCCATGGCCACAGTGATTCACCCCCAAAATACTCATACCTATGCACTGGATGTATTGGGCTGGGTGATTTTAGGGCGTTTAATGATATTAAATATATATAACACAATATTTATGTATTTGCTCTGAAATTACCCAAAAGTGATCAATCTTTTTTTTTTAACCAAATCTGCAAAAAAAATCATTGCAAGAATTAACACTGCACTAAATACATTGGTTTTTATTTTTAAATGATTAACTAGGGCTGTCAAGCGATTAATTGCGATTAATCGCATCCAAAATAAAAGTTTGTGTTTACATAATATATGTGGGTGCACTGTGTATAATTATTTTAGATATATAAATAAATACACACACATGCTTGAAATAATTTCGTGTATATACTGTATATAGATTTATATTATATATAAATATTTTATATATAAATAATATTTTTTTCTTAAATATACATGCAAGTGGGTGTTTATATATATATATATATATATATATATATATATATATATATACAAAAAAATTATACACAGTGCACACACATATATATTATGTAAACACAAACTTTTATTTCGGATGCGATTAATCGCGATTAATCGTTTGACAGCCCTAATTAAAACCTAAATCTGCTAAAATATTATTAAATAAAAAATTTTTTCCATTGATATGGATCAGCATAACTTCACATCCTAATAAACTGAAATTTACCTACAAATATTTTACTGAAAAATTTTAATATGTGAAAAACACTATACTGAGACTTCCATTAACGTTCTTGAGTGACAAGATAACACAAACAAGTTACTGATTTGAACTTATTCACATAGATAAATTGAATCAAATAAAATATTTTGTAAATACATATTTATTACATTGCCTAGCTCTATTTGTATGCCAGTGTTTTGGGAATAAAAAATATTATGTGGAGACTTTCATGAACATTTTTGAGTGGTGATGCAAATGAATCATTGAATCAGAGCTTAATTGATTCTGATTTATCTAGATGAATTGAACAAACTCTGATGCTACTTTGAAAAATCAAAGATGCTACTAAAACTGAGTCATGAAACAAGGAAAGATTGTCATCTCAACTATTTCATAAATATTCTATATGTCACCCAGCCATAATTACACATTGGGGTTGAACACATCAACTAACACTCAGACATTTACAAAGTATTCAAAATATCCCCTAGCTCTAATAGTAGGCCAGTGTTTTGTTTTGTCAAATTATAGGTCTATATTTAGATAATCTGTGTATCACATTATTGGATTTTGTCTCACTCATATAACCCACTTGCACATATAATACAAACACACATATTCTCTCATGCTCAGCTCTCAATGCAACACACAGCTTCAAAGAGAATACACAATGCGCAACTCATCCCATAAGCCCTTTGCTTTAACTGTATATGTACTAGTCTAGAGGGCTTGAGGTTGTCCGACTGCACAGGTCCAGGTCTGTCTATTATATCACAAGAACCCTTTAAATAACGGAGCCGTTTGACTTGGTCGGTTTTGTTTCCGAGTGCAACATTAAAGTCTCTTTTGATGGCTCATCAATGAATGAACAGAAGCCCAAATGTTCATTAGATCGTTCCCTTCATCCTTCTATCTGTGTGTTTATACGTATGCAGTGTTTATGAGCGGCATGTTCTGTCTTGAGGCCTACTGCGGACATGAGTAGATTGTTGCTCCTATATTTGTTAACAGTTATACACAAGATCTTCCTTCTGTATGTGTTTTTGCATGTTTGTGTATGCATCAATGCATGGATGCTTTCTATTACATTGTGTCATCATGTGTGTTTCCAGGAAAGATCGTATAGTGCTTTGTTTCATGTAGCATGTTGCGTTCACACATGGTCTCTCTGATGTCAGTTTGGCTCTATACTGCGAGCAGATTTTCGCTGTGGAGGGGACGACACATCCGTCTGTTTATCTGTCAGAATCCTGTGAGAACTAAAGCGCACCAACCCAAACACAGTCGCAAACCTAATGTGTGATTCTGTCTGTATGCAATGCCTATTTCTAGTTTTATTTCTCCCCGGACGTTATTTTCTTTCTCTCGCACCGTCCCTTTGCTGTTTCCCTTGGCGTAATGTTTGTGTGCTGAAAGAGACTGTTGCTCTTCAATCTTTAATGGCATGGGTGATTGCTGGTGTTGAACAGACGCACATGACACTATCGGCCCTCTTGAGATGTTTGGGGTTTTCTATTGACACCGTAGGGACCTGGAAAAAAATGTTCTTGCAGCTCAATCCAGTGATGACTTGATGCCAAGCTCACTTCTACATTGCACAGCCACTGTAAAAACTAACAATGTGGTATTTCGACATGAGCTGACCCTTGTAAATTACAAAAAATCATTCAAAACCATTGACGTTTTACAGTGTAATGTACAGTATATTGAAAATAACATAGTACCATATTTGTTCTGCCCCCCTTTGTGTTGCATAAGAGACATCTAGTGGTGTAATATTGCATTTGAGTTCTCATATTTAGTCCCTCTCTCTTGCCGTTGTTTTTTCCTGTTTGCTTCTGACTTTGTCACGTAGCAGTTACTCTTAAATATTTCTATAAAAAGTATATCTACTTTGCTATATTCTTTGTGTATTGTCCGTTTTAGCATAATATGTGTGTTTAGATGCTAATCGCGATTAGCATTTCTCCATAGACATCCATGTTAATGTTAGCTTAAATGCTTACTAGTCCTGCAAGTCTCATTGTAATGGCTCATTTTTCTTATGGGATAGCTGTATATGTTAGACTTGAGTTGCATGTTCATGTACATGTATATATGGGCAGTTTGTAATGCCATATTATTATGTTTTCACAGTTTTAAAAAATTGGAAAGATCCTTACTAAACTAAAGGCCTCTCTCTACTCCGGTTTCCTGGGTCTTTATTTAATGGGTCTTATGTTAGCTATCTGCTACGCTAACCTGTCAAAGCAAGAGCACAATAATATTACTAATGATACTGTCAAATAAATGTGAGGGTTCCCACGGCTCCTTGAAAGTTTATGAATCAGGAAAAATAATTTCAAGGCCCTGGAACGTTTTTGAAAATAAACATGCTTAGATACAGGTCCTTGAAAGTGCTTGAATTTATTTTGTGATAGAAGTTTTCTGGGAAAAAAAAATCCATATTATATTATTCCGGTCCACTAATGTGTGTTTCGCCAACACTTCGTGGCCTATGCACACTAGCTTTGCTTGATTATCGTTATTTACGCACATTTAGGCGGTATGTTAAGTTGTACGTTGCCTTGACGTTAACTACTATTATGGTACCTGAACGTTTATTGTTGGACACAACAAATGTGTCCCCAAGTCGTTAAATTTGAGGGTATTGGACCTGGAAAGTCCTTGAAAGGTACTTGAATGTGAAGTTACCAAGTTGTGGGAACCCAATACAATATTTTCTTTATATTTTTTTGGGAGAAATATGTTCTTTTAGATGTCATGAGGTTCTGTATGTGTGGAATACCTGAATGATTTGCTACATTTGCCAAAAAATGTGCAGTACAACTGGAACACAATGTGCGAAATAACCTGTTGCTTGTCGTTTTGCCAAATAACTTGCGACATGTATGATATTCCATCATATAAGCAAAGTCAACAGTGATCACAAGGTGTTTGGTTTCATCTTTTTGACATGTTCTATGTGTAGCCTGTGCGCCGTCTATACTTGGGCTAGTTAGACGTCCATTAAAGATTCAGACAGCCCCTTAGGGCCCCTAATGTACCTTGTTTTAGCCAAGACGTCAGGGCTGTGTTTGGACGGCTATCTTTTAAATGTAAAATTCCCTGCTTAATTAATTAATCATTTAAAAAGTCAAAATATAAGACATAAGAAATGGACAACAATTTAGCATGCCACACTACGGCTTCACATATACTATGAAATATGAGAACATACAGTACATACTGGGCAGTATGCAGTATGCTAGTATTCAATTCTGAGCATGTAGCAAGCAACAGACACAAACCTCTCTCTGGAGGGAATGAACTGCGAATGAATGAAAATGTTTTGTTTGGAACTGGGTCGAGAGGTTAAAAGCATGCTAGACCCGTTATAGAACTGTGACATTCTCTGACATTTGGCCAAAACAGTCGGCAGCGGTTGATGGAGGGCATGAGACGGAGGGGGTAGCCATGGAGATCCCATGTGCGATATGACGGTTTGGTATGTGTCCGGATTAATAATTTAGTGCGTGTGAAAACGGATACTGGAGAGCGATAGCCCTTACACACACACACTTACACTCACTTAAGCAAGTGACACAAGAGATCCGTTGTGTCTGGTGTCACAGCTCGGCTAAAACACACAGCAGTTCAGTACCATTGTGTGAAACGTTTCGTTTTTAGTATAAACCACGCTATGTGCTTGGAAACACACGTATATAACACGTGTGTATGTGGAGGCAGCAAAACAGTTATGGCGACTTAAATTGCATGTTGGGATTGGAGGTTAAATCACACAATAAAATGAGTTAGCCTTGCAAAGCTTTCCAAACGCCCATAATGATCTAGTTGAATTATCTGGAAAAGTTCTGACCAACTTGATTAGGAATTGCTAAAATAGTGACTGTTTTCACTCAGGTTTACTCAAACACTCCTCTCATCTGCCATTGGTCAATCTCCCGTCCCAAACTTACCCCATTGGTTGAGCCAATGTTGCTGTTGCCGGGCTGATCTGGATGCTCAAACAAACAATTTTTTTGAAAGCACCACAGAGCCAAACCTTTACACTTTTAACACTAAAAAATAGACATTTCACCTCTAAAGATGAACAAATGATTTCACAGGATAGAGTCAGAAGCTTTTTGACTACCCAAACAACAGTCACTTATTGATCTGTTATCTATATTACATCTTTACACGTTGCCATGGTCCCATCCTCTCTATGAGGGTTTCTCATTGCTAATGAAGCATTAGAACGGCCTTTAGGGTTCAGCTTTGATGTTTCTATGAGGCTAATTAGGCCTCGTTTGTATTATTAGCTAGTGATCCATGAAACGCATCAGCTCTGAAAATTCACTGGTGTGGTTCAGCGATCAGAATACGGCGCCAGGTCTGGTTCGGCCTGAATCATATCATGTGTGGTTTTGGTTGAGCTTTTTGGACTTCAATAATAAAGTTGTAAAAAAAATGCACAATCGCAATAATTATCCTGATGGTTACTGTACTTGGCATTTATGGATCAGGTGATTGGCTCAAAAATTTCCACAAAAAAGTGCCCATGAGCAAAGATGAAAGCAAGCAGCTCACATACTTCCCAAAAGTCCTGCAAAAGACGAGTAACTGTCATTGAGATAAATGGAAATGATAAGGATGTGTTTTTCATTGACTAGTTTGATTGACGCATTTTCTGTCCAATGATTTTAGGTGATCTTGGAAATGATTGGCTGGAGTTTTTCCAAGTCCTGCCCGTTCCACAGATGATTAAATTGCTTAATTTTCATTTCAGTGCTTCTAACTCAGTGGCTGTAAGTGGGTTAGGAATAGGATTTAAAGTGATTTTGAAAAAAAATGGTCACATACCCCACCTTTAATTTTACACTATTTTTTCTAAATGTGTCTGTGACCAGTTTAAAAAAAAACTAGACCAAATGGTTCTGGTATAATATCAACCCAAATAGGCTATTTAGCCATTGTTTAATGGTGGAGTTTGTGATTTATGCTCCACTACTGGCAACCGAATTGCAAAAGTAAGTATTTCAAACAAGTTTCCATTGGTTTGGACAAACAAATAATCCCACAACACTGGTTAAGCCAGTGTCGTTATGCCTAAACCAGTCAGGCCTTTCAAACAAACAGATTGCAATTCTGTTTGGTGCCAGAAATGGCACACTTCACTTTTAAAAAATAATACAGCCTTTCTAAAACCTTGCCAATATTTAACGCAATAATGCACCATACCTCCCACAGATTAAGTCGAGGTTTACTGTGTTTATTTATACTCATGGTTTTTGCCAGGATTTGAGGTCTTTTGCAACCTTTGGGGTTTATTGAGGTTTTGAAACAAAGCCTGAAAAAGTGTTGGGCGTAGACGCTGGGCAGTTGCGTTGTGCAATCAAATAACAGCACCTCTGCACAACGCCGCTCACAAAAACGTGACACATTTGCTGCTCTGGTTTTCTTTCCTCACTCACTTCAGGTCTGTACATTGAGCAACACCTCATCACATATGTGTTTGTGAACCTGAACTACCATAGATCCCCTTGGATCCTGTTCCAATATCAAATTAGGTAATGATTTTTATTCATGAAGTCAGACGTTCAGTGCCAAATGCCCGTGCCAGGTAAAAGCATGGTTCTTGTGCAGGGGTATAGAAACCTCTGTTGAGTTAACAGCATGCTGTGAGTGAATGCAAATACAGGATATATTAGCAGAAGGTTACACTTTCCTGGCCAGACATGCCATTAGCCAGGGGTGAAGGTCAACCAGTAGGCAGAGGGAATTCTGTGAGGAAATTCTGAATGTATTGGTCAATGTGTTACATTGTACATATTTTAGCTGACCCCTAAATCATATCTAGAGGAAAATGCCTTTCGTACCTCAGTATATCTAATGGAATTATCCATTCCAGTATCACCAGTTTGATATAATTTGATGAGAAATGTTTTGGTTTACATTGAAATAGTTCTGATTAGACTTTGCATCTTGGTGAATCCCAGCACTAGCCTGGCATGCCAGACTTACATCAAGATGTTAGGTCTGGGAACTCATCATTGACCGGGCTCAATCCGAGGGGCGGGATAAACGGTTGTCTTTCAAATTCTCTCTGCATGCAATTAGATAGCGCTACAACCAATCAGAGCAACGAAGAAGGTGGCGACTGAGTCCCATGCGTTTTCCCACCAGCGGAGCAAGTTGATATATCAAACTTTTACTGTATCCAGTCGGCAAAACTCCGAACACATCTATTTTTTTTTTTAATGACTTAAGTGTCGTTCTTTGTTCTGGTTTCAAAGAAAATCTTAAGTTCAAATCATCCAGAGTAATGGTCAAAACCGAATCGAAAGACAGCTGTTCGCCAGCAGTAGCACAAGTAGCAGTGAACCGTTACAACTCTGTCGTCATTATGTTAAGCCCGCCCACCGACTCTATACACGATGTGATTGGCCTGACCAGAGTTTGTTTTTTCCCCGCTAAAGCCCTGTTCACACTACACGCGACCAAGCGACACGATACCATTCATTTTCAATGGTGATCGGGCGACTTCCGGCGACACGCGCGGTCACGACCGTTGGCGACCGGAGGGGTGTGTCCAGCGACGCAGCAAATTTGTCTGACCGAGGGCGAGGCAAGTTGAACGGGAAGCTCATTTTAGCAGTCAGAAACTGTCCTATAATTCATGATATATCTCCGTATACAGTGGTGTTCATCGTACTGACTCCGTGACTGAATGGTTTCAGGGAACCCAGATAGACTGGTATTTGCCCGTTTCCTGCAGTTAAATTGCCACGATGGCAAAGATCACTCACTGTTTCTAGATTTCTATTTACAGTTTTTTTGAGATCTTTTTTCTGAAACTTTGGACACATTTACTATGGTAATCATGTTGTTATTGTTAACTAAATTATTAAAAAATTGTTTTTGATATTTAAAATTAAATTGATATAAATATAAATAGCCTATTAGATAACGAATTTCAAACTTTAATGAAAATTAGCCTTGGCAGCTTGAAGTACTAAAATCTAATCACTTCATGACCACTAAAAAGTATGTTTTATGATGTGTGTGGTAAGAATGTAATCTGGGTGACCAACCAGTGTCTGATGTGCCTAATATTTTATGAGTACTGTGAATATATACTCCGTAAATATTTAGTAGGAAAGTATACGATTTTGGATGCAGCCAATGTGAAGGGTAGGGTTAGTGATAGGGACGGGATACGCGATCGTCAGCACCACTGTATCTTTTGGTCTGATGCTGCTGGCCTGGCGCTGCTGTCCTAACTAAGTCTGCTGTGGTTTTGCAGTCACCTGACCGATACAGGTTCCTTTAGGCATTGAGAGTGGTGCCATAAAAAAGGCATGATTGTGAACAGCTCTGAATAGAGCGTCACGTGTTTACATTTCGAGACTATGGTAATTACGCCATTGCATGAATGCAGCGTAACACACGACAGCTCATTATCCTTGTGATGCATAACACATAAAACAACTTAAGTGAATCAAGTCCTTTGATTACTAAGTGTGTAATGGAGATATATCCATGTGACTCTTATACACTGTTTTAAGTTTCTGTCAGATACCTCACAGAACAACCTGATTTTGTTCTTTATTCTTACTTGGGCTTGATGAATTCTCAACATTCCTGGTAAATAACATAAAAAGGTTGTGTGGCGCTGTGTTGAAGTCTTAAAAACCTAATTTTTTCTTCAAGATTGGTCTTAACTTTTTGAAGTCAGTTACAGAAAAAGTTAGTTTGGTCTAATCTACATCTGAAAAGTAAGAGTGATTACCTCTTGTACAACTGCTAGTTGGTTAAACTAGTTATTACGACACAGTCTTAATTTAGAGGCTAGTTTATGCAACTGGCCCCTGTGCTTTAAAGTGTAAGTTGTGCATTAAACTCCTTAACATGATTTACTGAAGTAGATTGTGTTCCTGTATCAATTACCTTGTTGACCACAAACAACATTTGTTTCAACCTATCAAACCTTATTTTTGGAGCTATCATTTTATGGGATGGATTGGCTTATGATTGTTTGATAGGAAAGTTATTACAAACAAACAATGTTGATCAAGGAACGTTATACTTGGGAAAATTTTGTTATGCGTTTTAGTTTAGTATGTCATAAAATTAAGTTTGCCAGCTCCTGGACCTTAAAAAACCTACTACAATGCTGAATCTCACATAGAAATGTATAGATCATGTTTCAAACCAAAATAAAAGACAAAGATGGATATAAATATATCCAATATACCATATGAAAATTAAAGCCTACTTGGCATATTTTGCATAAATATCATCCTCATTACAGTAAGGCAAAATAAATATAATTCCCATTACTGTTTAGTTTAAGATATAAGATTTAATATAATTTAATATATCTTTGCACATGGGCTACAATAACTAATTTTTCTGAATGCAAAGTTTTATGACAGTTTTTTTTATTATGTCAAATTGAAACAACTAAAAACACTCTAACACCATTTGCTCAAGGATGTTGTCAATTTTATATCATTATCTATTCTACTAACTAATAAAACGACCATCAACAGCCAATCAAAATTCAGCAGTTGAAATTTGACACCAAACAGCTACAGGATCTATTGGTTCTAATGTGATCATTATGACATGTTCTCCACATACGCTTAGATCAGAATAATTGCAGTGTTTAGCTTCGTTTTCATTTTTTCGTGTGGTTTTGGGGTGAAATATGACTTTCTTGACTCACACCACAATAACTTTTGAAGGCCCAGATGACCTTAATGTACAGAGTACAGGTAATTCAACCTCTCCTTTGTGTGTTTATATTGTGGACTTCTCTTTAACACTGTCACCGGGACTTTAGGAAAAGGGCACATAAGGACAGGTCTGTTCTTATATCTAGATGATAAAATCATAATTTAGTATGATTCATAAGCTGTTTTCCTCATGAGGACCAAGTTCAAAAATGACTTCTCCATGTTTGTGTTTATCGCCATGTTTGTGAGGACATTTGGTCCCCAGAATGTAGGGTTTACCAGGACCGCACACATACTCAGAGTGTCATGATGAGTGTTGTAGAGTTGTGATGAATTTGGCTGTTGGCTGAAGGCAGCAGATGGGTCAGCAGAGGATCCGTGTAAGCACTTCCTACCGCCTCTCTCCGGCATTAATGAGAAAACCACTTCAAAACAAACTCAACGTTCTTTTTAATCTGCTAATGGCAGTAACGGTAGCAGCCGCCATGTTTCTACAGTTAGTTCAGCTATGCTAAAATAATAGAATTATATCTGGATTATGTGTAGACTTTTAACTGGATATAAAATTTGTCTTTCTCTCAGTTTCATAAGAAACTGTCAGAATTAGTTATTTTAGCTATGCTAAGGAAGAAGTTCAGCTGCGTACAAATGTAAATAGTACTTCTTATTACACTTTCTTATTATACGCTTATGGAAGTAATGTGTAATGATTGAACACAATTCTCTCTCTGTCTCTCTCCCTTTAAGGCTTGGCTGCAGAGGTATGGCTACCTCCCTCCCACAGACCCCAGAATGTCCGTCCTGCGGTCAGATCAGACCATGCAGTCTGCTATCGCTGCCATGCAGCGTCTCTACGGCCTTAATGTCACCGGTGAACTGGATAAGAACACCATTAAGTGAGTAGCAGTTACACTCTCACTATAGCTCCCATATTGACTGATTCTGGGTCAGAAGTTTAAGATGATGTTGTTCTTCTCAGAGACTCTTTAACATTACTGACTGTGCACATTGCACGACAAAATGCCCATAAGTGCCCTTAAGGTGATTGACCCTGTTGAAAAGACCAATAAAGATGGATGCCTGTTTGGTTACCAATCATGAGGTGTTTCTACCAGCAGTGGCGCTAGCAATACAGGTCATGGGTTCAATGCATGAACTAATACAAAAAGTTTCAATTTTGATATTTTTAGGTCAGACCGTTTGTGTCTATCAGTCATATAATGGAGGTCTATGGTCACCACCTCAAAGAGCATGCACAGAGAAGTCCAAATTAAACATGATTTAATGACTCATAAAGGCCTAAGACACAAAACGAGGGGTTTGTGTGAGAAAACGAACGGTATTTATATTGTTTTTACCTCTTGTAACCACAGCCACAAAGCACCAGCGACGTGGCTGTGGTTACAAGAGGTAAAAACAATATAAATACTGTTGGTTTTCTCACACAAACCGCTCATTTCGTGTCTTGGGCCATCAATGTGTACTTACATTTTTGAGTCATTAAATCATGTTTAATTTGGACTTCTGTGTGCATGCTCTTTGAGGTGGTGACCATAGACCTCCATTATATGACTGACAGACAAGAACGGTTTGACCTAAAAATATCAAAATTGAAAAATACTGTGGAAACAAAGACACCTACATCTTGGATGCCCTTTAGGTAAGCTAAAACATACCAAAAATTTATTTCAAAGTGAACTATCCCTTTAATTTCAGAAACGTCTTTGCAGACTGTTCAAAGCTCTAAAACACAACATGATAAATGTATTGATATTACAAAATAGATCTGTATCTCCTGCTTACTGAATATGATGTACAGCCGTGATTCCCACCCGAATAAGACATGTTTCTAGTTTAGTGTTATTAAAAGGCACTTGAGCCTTTGTGATAAGACCGAGGAGCTCTATATGACTGAAAATGTTGGGAAACACTGATGTACAATATCTTGCCGCTAGGATCATGGTGATTTCATATCTCTTATGTACTGTTTTTGCTTCCTTTTTGCTTCGGCATAGTGATATCACTATAAGGTGAGGCTGATTCTTCTCTTGTGATTTTGTTTTTATGCATTCAAAACCAAACTTCTCTCTCTCTCTCTCTCTCTCTCTCTCTCTCTCTGTGTGAACTCTATTGAAGTTGTTCTTAGCAAGATCAGAATGAGAGAAAGCTGATTTAGAGTATCATGAAATATATATTAGTGATCGTGGAAAGCATTCATTAGCTGATATTTGGCTTCTTTGGATATTGTTATTGGAATTGGATATTAAAAACAAGTGCGACCAAATCCAAAAATGCAAAGTAAATTAAGTATACCACAATAGAGTTGGAAAAGGTGTATATAAACTTTAAATATGAAACCCTTATGGAATTTGAGACGTTATTCTGGAATGCTAATTCATCAAGGAACATTTTAGAGGCTCAGACAGGATGAATGTCACGAGTCAGAAGCAATGCATTATGAATGAATCTACTTCTTTCTCTCTCTCAGCTGGATGAGGAAGCCAAGGTGTGGGGTGCCAGACCAGTTCGGCGGTGGCTCGAAATTTAGCGTCCGAAAAAGACGTTACGCCCTCACAGGGCAGAAGTGGCAACATAAACATATCACATACAGGTGAGTTACAAAAGCACACTTCCTTTGTGTGTATGTGTGTGATATGAAATGCATTTCTTGTTCTGAGATTTCTGCAAAAAAAAAAAATCTTAAAGGAGTAGTTCACTTTTTAAAAAAAACTTTTGTTGATAAATTACTCACCCCCATGTCATACAAGATGTCCATGTCTTTCTTTCTTCAGTCAAAAAGAAATTAAGGTTTTTCCAGAATTTTTCTCCATATAATGGACTTCAATGGGAACCAAACGGTTCAAGGTCCAAATCAGAGTTTCAGTGCAGCTTCAAAGGGCTTTAAACGACACCAGACGATGAATAAGGGTCTTATCTAGTGAAACAAACGCTCATTTAAAAAATAAATAAAAAAGTTTAAGTTTTATAAACTTAAATGGTGACCTTGCTCTGTTCTGTGATGAGGGTTTGTGACTCTCCTGTTCGAACTTCTTTTTTCGAGTCATGACTTCGAAGGGTCCTATATAAGTCCCTTATTCATCGTCTGGTGTCGTTTAAAGCCCTTTAAAGCTGCACTGAAACTCTTTTGGACCTTGAACCGTTTGGTTCCCATTGAAGTCCATTATATGGAGAAAATCCTTTAATGTTTTCATCAAAAACCTTAATTTCTTTTTGACTGAAGAAAGAAAGACGTGGACATCTTGGATGACATGGGGGTGAGTAAATTATCAGCAAAAGTTTTTTTTTTTTTAAAGTGAACTACTTCTTTAATCAGTATTTTTGTCTCGTTTTCCAGTAAACATCTTTAAAACAAGATAAATCCACTTCAGACAAGACATGATTTCAGAGAAAGTTTTTCTTTTCTTTTAAGCTTAAATCTAACAACATTCAAGTGCGGGTTATGTTTAAATACATTTGCCAATGGGGTAAGAAAAACACACTTAATTCTAAATATTTTATGTCATTTTGTTTATCGAGTATAAACGTGTCTTCTTTTAAGGATGTTTAAATGTGTTCACTAAAAAAAACTACACTAATACTGATTAAGAAAATGATTTGTGCCAGGCTAGCAGCAGTGCTGAGATAATTAGGCTGTCAGATTCTTCTCCCTCACCTCACTGTTTGCCTGCCAAACTCCCTTCACTCGTCCTAAATCACTCATCTCTTCCCCTCTCCCAGCTGGCCTCACTCCCTCTGTGTTTACAAACCTTTATTGGAATGACTGTAAATGATCAAGTTTCACTATATTATTCAAGCCTAATTATTTAAAGACTATACAGTACTTTATGTACACCATCAGGATAAACTTTATTTGAAGGTGTCATTGTTACAATGTAATTAATTATACATTAAATTACTGAGTTATATTAATTAACAACATGTAATTATGAATAATTTACTGTTATTGTAAGTAGATGTAACATATGTAACAAGGACACTGTAAAATAAAGTGTTACCCGCTACCATGTAGCCCTCAAACCGTATTCACTTTATAGCCCTTAATCCTGTAATTGTGGGCACAGAGGACTCAGGTGTGATCCTAATTTTTATTTATTATAAATGTTATATCACTGTCTTCGATAAAGTTTTGTCTATACATTTATGGTGTTTTATTTTTATTTTGGGGGTATTTTTGAATTTATTTACTTCAAAAAGTACCATATTTTCTATGTAAACTATGCTTATTTTTATGTTTAATATTTTTTTTTTTTTTTACTACATTAAAATATCATTCCAATAAGTTCTTAGAGCTAAAACCTAAAGATGAAGTGACTTTGCTGTCACCTGGTGTCTTATTTTGGCTTATTTTAGAATGATCTAAATTACAGTTTTTCCCATTCATATCTGTGGGTGCCCATTTATGACCCAAATACAAGATTAAGGAGTTTTTCTTTTCACCCACTTAACATTGTAGAATTGAGTCAAAAAAAAATTGTGTGTGTTCAGGAGGCAAACTTATGAAAAGTAGCCAAGTCTTGTACCGCTCAGATCAAGGGAAGTATTTTTTAAAAAATAAATCAAAACTATTTTACCCACATTTTTCCAGAATACAGTTTTAGGGTTAAATGTTTAGGGTCAGTAAAATTACAATGAATGCTATTCTTTTTAACTTTCTATCCATCAAAAAGTCCTGAAAAGATTGTATCACAGTTTCCACAAAAATATTAAGCAGCGCCGGTTTCAGATTTGATAATTGTTTCTTGATCAGCATATTAGAATGATTTCTGAAGGATCATGTGACACTAAAGACTGGAGGAATGATGCTGAAAATTGAACTTTGCATCACAGGAATATAATCAGAATCATGCTTTGCATTGTTTTGCCCTACATTGTTCTTATATGACATCACCAACATTGTGATTTGTACAGTATTGTTGTGAGATCTATTATTGTTAAATGCTCTCTATCCAAAATGCAAGATTTGTTTTGATAATCCCACAGCTTATGTATGTATGACCTATATTCAAATATAACTGCATTACATTTGCCTTAAAATAATCTGCCTGAGTATTGCGAGGACGGGTTTGCGTGACGGACGCGAAAGAAAAAGTCCCCGAAAAGCAGCCCAATACTCCTAGAACATAATAACAGACGTTCATCCACCTATAAAAGTGGTCCCAAATGATAACAGAATGTAACAGAATAACAAACATTCTTACTGAATAATTCATGTAAGTGCTTTAACAAAACAAAAAACAAAAAGCTTTACTTGTCTGCTTTTAAACTCTTCGGACTTTTTTAGCTGTCAGCAAGTTAATATAAAGCCGTTTTTGCAATCTGATGGACACGAAGAAATGATAAAAGACCATACAAGTGTACCAAAATACTTTGATGTGATGTAAATCAAACAATATGGTCTACCGAGGAAGAGAGAGAGAGAAAGAGAGAGAGAGAGAGAGAGATTATGATTATGCAATGGAATGCTGCTTGGTGGCTTTAGGCAGTAGTGTGTGTGTGTCTGCGTATGTGTGTGTGTGTAGCCAGGCTGAGCAGATGGGTAGGCAGATGTTCCCTTCAGTACTCCCTGCTCTCTGTCTTGATCCAGACTGTACCACCCTTCACCTTCCCCTAACCCTGGATCATACCATGTGAACAGCACACACACACACACTAGAGCCCTCTCCTCATCCTCATACTATAACAAGCACAAATAGCATCTGTGTGATGCTATCACTGTGTCATTATATTCCTGTGAGTGTGTGTGTGTGTGCTAATTGAGTTGGTCTCAAAGCAGTCTGTGTTCTCATAACCACTGACACACACACACATTCACGTAACTGACATGGTTTCAGTATCGCCAGCGAAAGACTTAGAGGGACAAAGCGCAGTGTTGTGTATTCAGTGTCCAGGGGACTCTTTCGTGTGAGCCCTTGTGTTTACATGGGTTTAGACGATATAATACCAACATTTTTATAGGAACAGCATGTGTAATGAACAACACTGTTGTTGCATTTTGATTCGGCAGAAGCTCATCTGGGCTGGGTCGAATATTTTCAACACCAAACGAACACTTTATATATTTAGGATTCAGTATGAGCTCTGTGGACAGCTTTTGTGGCATAATGTTGATCATCACAGAATTTTTTTTTTTTTTAAATGGTTGCAATAAAATCATTGGATGCATACCAGGTCGGCATCTTTTTAAAAGCATGATCAGATTTAAAAAAAAATATGTTATTAACATATTACAGCTATATGTTTTTTTGTTTTGTTTTTTTGTTGTTGTTTTTTTTTAGTAGAAGTAAATCAACCCAGTACACTCTAAAAATGCTGGGTTGTTTTAAACCAACTTTGGGTCAAATATGAAACACAAACAAAAATTAATTATTCAGTACAACTGTGTTTACTTTGATCTATAAAGTCTAAATCTACAGAATTTACTAAATTGTTATTTTTAATGCTTTTTAATGTTTATATATATATATATATGAAGAGTTCAGATGCAAAAGCCTCTAAATGCCATTTGAAATTTTCTTCTTTAATGATGATTTTTATCAAACTTGTATATTTAAGTTCAGTAATTTCACTTAAATAACAATTAATAGGTAATTATCATTGCCATTTAAGTGAAATAACTGAACTTAAATATACAAGTTTGATAAAAAATGATCATTCTAGAAGAAAATTTCAAATGGCACTTAGAGGCTTTTGCATCTGAACTCTTCAAATGTATGTATACAGCCAAAGCTATTAAACAAGGCCTTCTTACAAATTGTATATAGAGGACAATATCCTTGCTGTTCAGGTTTCCTAGTGGAAAGACTTGGTGGTGGTGTAGTCTAGTGGTTAAAAAGCTGGGCCAATATCCAGACAGTTACAGGTTCAAACCCCAAAAGAGGTGGTGTATATGAATTATAACCATTGTGCCCTTCTGACATACACTTAACCCCTACCTGACGTTTTGATTTAACGCGGTTAGATTGTGGAAACGATTTCCACTGGCACTGTTCATTAGCCAAGTGCTTTTTGGCATCCAAAACTGATGCAAATTTATACACCGATTCTTTATCATCTACTGATTCAATTCTGTATGTAGCAGATGAGATGCACCGCTGGAAGTTTTGTAAGACACCTCGCACACAGATAACAAGCTTCACGGCAGCTGAGCTGAAAATATAAGCCTGGAGAGGAAAAGAAATATATGAAGGGTCATGAAGTTCAAAGACAGGATTATGATTTCTGGGAAGTACAGCTGAGAAAGAAAAATACATGAACGGTGGAAGCCAGATGTTGATCTAATAGTTTGCTCTCACAGACAGAACAACTGTATGAGGATGATATCAAACCCCATCCTGCACCACCTGGAGGGAATGAGAGAGAAATAGAGATAGAGAGCTTAGGTTTCCCTGAGATATTATGTCTTGTAAATATTTTAAGAGGCACAGCTTTAATAGAGTTTAAATTCCTCAGCACATTTGAGAAAACAGCTGCTACTGGGTTGATAGAGAGTTTTGGCTGATACACAGACACTAGCACAAAATACCCAATATGGGTTAATTCACCCAAAAATGAAAATTATGTCATTAATGACTCACCCTCAAGCCTGTAAGACCTCTGTGGAACACGGTTTAAGATATTTTAGATTCAGTCCGAGAGCTTTCTGTCCCTCCATTGAAAATGTACAGGATGTACGGTATACTGTCCTTGTCCAGAAAGGAAATAAAGACATCATCAAAGTAGTCCATGTGACATCAGTGGGTTAGTTACAATGTTTTGAAGCATCGAAAATACATTCTGGTCCAAAAATAACAAAAACTACGACTTTATTCAGCATTATATTGTCTTCCGGTTCTGTTGTCAATCTGCGGTTCAAATTTAGTGATGAACTGAACCGGAAGAGAATACAATTCTGAATAGAGTCGTAGTTTTTGTTATTTTTGGACCAGAATGTATTTTCGATGCTTCAAAACATTGTAACTAACCCACTGATGTCACATGGACTACTTTGATGATGTCTTTATTTCCTTTCCGGACAAGGACAGTATACCTTACATACATTTTCAATGGATAATATAAGATAATATTTTAAACTCTGTTCTGAAGATGAACAGAGGTCTTACGGGCTTGGGACAACATGAAGGTGAGTCATTAATGACATAATTTTCATTTTTGGGTGAACTATCCCTTTAAGAGTAAGAGTCAAGATCTGCTAATTAGGTGTAACAAATCATTTAAAATTAAAAAATATTTTATAAAACTTTCATAATTACCTTAATCTTACATTTACAATAGAATACATTTGATAAAAATCACCTGTCAAGCTTAAAATATGGCCTATATTACAGAGTCAAATTGGACATCTACAGGACTTATCTCAAGATCACACATTTAACAGTTCATTTATTGCTGAAATTATGAAAAATGATCAGTCAAGAATATAATTATTGAAAATATTAAAATCAGGAGTGTCAGAATTAGAATGTAAAGTTTGTGCATGAAAATGTCCGTCAAAACCAACATGTTGAACGACGTTCAATAACCTGGTGAAGTTTTTCAATTTGGATTGGCGTTTATTCTCTTTACACTCTAAAAAAAATGCTGGGTTGTTTCAACCCAAATTTGGGTCAAATATGGACAAACCCAAATGTTGGGTTAAAAATGTAATAAAAAAAAGTGAAATTTTAAGTTGGGTTAAAATTTTTAATTACATTTTTAACCCAACATTTGGGTTGGTCCATATTTGACCCAAAAGTTGAAGTTGGGTTAAAATTTTAAATACATTTTTTAACCCAACATTTGGGTTTGTCCGTATTTGATCCAAATTTGGGTTGAAACGACCCAGCATTTTTTGGAGTGTAGCATGCAGTTTGTAGCCTTTCACTCAGTTCCCTGATCATTCCGATTCAATTTCAGCGTGTGAAGAACAAATTCACGTATTACGTACGTTATCGTTTTTGACAGACAGCACGATGAAGGCTGCCTTTTACACCCTTTTCTCGAAAAGCTGGGATCTAGTCAAAACATCTGGTAGTATGGGTTTCATACTACATATGTATGTGCAACACAGGGTTATTTATGTGATCACTACATGTTAAATTCACACTTCCTGATTGTTGTCATCTAATCTTTCTAGCATAAAAAACGTCACACCTAAGGTGGGAGCGGAGGAGACCCACAACGCCATTCGCCGGGCGTTCGACGTGTGGCAGAACGTCACACCGCTGCGTTTCGAGGCAGTTCCCTACAGTGACCTGGAGCGCAACAAGAAAGATGTGGATATTACTATCATTTTCGCCTCAGGTTTCCATGGCGACAGCTCCCCTTTTGATGGAGAAGGGGGTTTCCTTGCACATGCCTACTTTCCTGGTCCAGGGATCGGGGGAGATACACACTTTGATTCGGATGAGCCCTGGACACTAGGGAATCCTAACCATGACGGTATGTAAACCTTATTATATTGGCCGCGTATAAACCCAACTTTATTGGAGAATAAATCCCAGTTCGCTCTCCATTAAAGCGAATAACTTTGTTGTCTTGCCCCTGCTTTTCTGGACTGCTCTAGAAAATCTTACGATATACGTATTACATTCCTTTCAAATGAAAAGAAACTGATATTTTGAGAGCATTTTGAGAACAACAAATCAGTAGATTTGAGTTTTACAAGTTTATATAATCAAGTAGTTTTGAAAGTTGTTTGAGGAACTTGGTATCAAGTAAACCAGATTTTCAGCAATTTTATATTCTGCTTTTTTTTTCTGTGAAAATATCAGTACTTATTACTTTTGGATAAATGGTCGCATCATAATTTGAGTTTTTCCACACTATTACAGTATTGTTGTTTCATTGATTTCAGATTTATCCAACCTTAAACAACTCGTTCAACTTAAACAAACTGTGGTTTCTGTACACACTGGTCAAATGGTCTCTTCCTGGGCATTTCTTGACCAGAATAAGCAGCAGCTTAGATCGGATTCGGACACTAAGCCAAAGTCTGTCTCTGCGAGACCAGATTGTCAGATCTCACTAGAAAAATAACCCAAAAAACTAAGACAAAAAAAGCCCAAAGTAAGCGACTCAGTTCAATAAAATACACCACACATTTGTGTGGGTTAATGGTGTTAATTGTTGTGTGGGATAGTAACTGTAAATGAACCATCAAAACTGAAAACCGTGACTTTACAGTAAGAAAAAGAACATGGCAACGGATTCTGACTTCAAGTGTTCTGAATTTAGAAAATGTAATTTGTCAGAATGCATTATGTGGGGGCAGAGTCAGAGTACTGTCAATCATTCGATAATTGAATCCATTACCATGCAATATTACTCATCAATTTTTCAACAGGAATTTTTTTATACCAATGCCAGAGAGCAATAATAAACTTGACGTGCAACCTAATTCACAGTAACAATGGTATCCATATATCATGACCAGTTCTTAACCTTTTCTAACACATACCCGAACTCGTTTCACATAATCTCAATTTCAAACTTATAGTCGCAGCTCATCTAGCTGCAATGCATTGCAACACAACAACCAGCTAACCTTCCTTATCACGTCAATATACAGTAGAGTCCATTTCCACATCAGATTAAACATTAAAAATGGTCATTGTGAGATAAATAAAGAAACAGACATATTGTGAAATATAAAGTCAAAGAGATATTGAGTTATTTAAATGTGAGATATAAAATATTGTGATATAAAGTCACATTTTGAAAAGTTATTGAGAAGAGTATTTAGCTGGTGAAGTGGATTTGCTTATTGTAGAGTTAGTTAAAGTTATCATGAGCATTGTAATGTTTGAAGTGGATATCATAACAGATGTTAGACCCCGAGCGGTTCATAAATCCATAAGATCTTACTTTCATACTGTGGAAATACAAACCTGAAGATAGAAAGGAATGAGTGCAGCGCTGAAAAGGGGCGGGGCTACATAAGATCTATAAAGTTGCGAGATGTAAAGATGAAATTATGAGACGCAAAATCACAACTGACAGATATAAAGTCAGATTTTGAGACATAAATATCATTGTGAGATGTAAAAGTTGCAATTGTGAGACCTAATCACAATTAACCATATACTAAAATATTTAGTTGTGATTAAAAAATGCATAAGATATAAAAGATCATTTGTGAGTCACAATTATGAGAGAAACAGTAGTAATTACAACATATAAAGTCACAATTTTCTTATTCATTTTTTACCCTGAGGCAGAAACAAGCCTCCATACTTCAATATCCTCTCCTTCAAATCTAACTGCCCTCTCATCCTCCATTTCCCCTGCACTCATTCTCTTCCTCTCTCTATTTTCTATATTTTCTACACTTGTCATCCTGCTATCATAGGAACCCTTTAGGTCTCTCTATCTCTCTCTCTCATTCACCACATTTCAAATTGTTGCCATTTCTGCCATCTATCTTTATAATAGGCCTACTTGCATACACCCACAAAGCACGGTGTCAACAGGAGACAACACTTATGCGCCTCTGTCAAACCAAACCCCTGCCTGTTGCTGGGCACGATTTTTGTGTTGTGTTGGTTTTGTTGACGTGCACAGCTCTCACACATCCTCCCTCACGTGGGCCGACACTTCCACTCTCTGCTTGTGGACATCCTCTCTACCTCCACTGTCTTGTCGGAGAGTTCGGCTGTAAGTAGGTCAGCTTGTGTGTAAAAGCAGCAAGTGATGGGGATTTTAGGAGTATAATAAGGGACACACAGCTCACAAGATGTTTAGTCTGAGTTAGGGGGACAAACTACACAGAAAAATGCGAATTTCACCCTTATTTCCAAATTCGTACCTTCTCTTTCAATTTTATCGCTCTGCTTGGTTTCAGAAGCAGACACAAGGAACATTACGGCTGGGCTGTAGAACTGTGTGTGAAGGAGAGCAGTTAGACCTCACAACAGGAACATTCTCCTGGTCTCATTCTAGGCTGAGAGAAAGAGAGATTGTCTGTGACGATAAAGATGAAATACACAGAATAGAGCAATAGTACAACTGCAGCCAGTTTAGCACTAAAACTGTGAACTGTGTGTAGCTTCTGTCCTTCTGCTAGGGTGTCATGGTGCAGTGGTTGAAGATCTGGGGTTGTAACCGAAAGGTTGGAGGTTCAAATCAGCATGGCAAGGTTTGATTCGCTAGCATGGTCCAATTAGCCTGTTCTAGTAGATGCCACAACTTCATATCGCAGTCTTTCTCCATTGACAACCATTCAAAGAGTAGTTTCATTTATTTAATGGAGAATATTTTTTTTTAATTAAATTGACAGCATTTTTTTCCTAACCCACTATTAGATGTATAAACCTGAAAAAAAAATTGTAATACGACTATTTTTTTATGTCGATGATTTTAACTCGAATTTTGTTATTGTAAAGAAAAATTGCAATATGAATAAAACATTTATTTATTAACTTACCATAACATGTTAATTAAATACAATTTTTTAGTCAATGCCATTAAGTCTAGCCAAATATACACTGTAAGAAAAAAATCTGTACAAAAAAACTACAACACAATTACCAGTACTTTTTCCGGTTAAGTTTACGGATATTACCGTCAAGCCTAAAACACAACAAAATGAGGTGCGTAATTGAAATTAGGGTAAAATACCTGTGAAAAATCAATACAGAAAATGCCTGCATATTAGCACAGTATCTAACATCTAATTCAAATCAGCCTGTATGTAACATGAAAACCTATAATATTTCCAGCTGATCATACAGGCACCATTATACTCTTGAAAAGATAAGCAGCAAATGTTTTGTTTTTCACCCAAATGTCCCCGGGGAGGGGTCCACTCAGCCAAACACGGATTCTGAAGTTTCCCGCACTCTTAAGTTGATGTGATAACATCGGCTACAGTGGAAAATATGGAACATTCATGTGGTTGCATTCATGCAGGAAATTAAAATTCCAGAGTGATATTTTCTCTCCCTCACCCAAATCAGGGTGAGACGGGCTCTGTGTGTAGGAAAAACAATCGAGAGTGAGGAATGACCGGAATGTTTCCTGAATCAGGAGACATGCTTAAATAATTCAAGAATTTCACCTACATTCCTGATGAACACATTTAGTCAAATGCAAGAGCAGGCAGGAATCGTAGCTCGTGTTAGAGCAGTGTGGTGATGTTGGAGGAAGAGGAGGGAGGAAATGAACATCTGGAAAACTGTGCAAGGAACAAGCTCTGCTGGAAGAGAATAATTGGACAGATAAGTGTGGATGATACAGTAAATGCACAGACGAAGAGGAACTTATATATTGCATGTCCACATGGTTCAGTTGACTATCAACATAAAGAGGTGTACTGTATGTGTGTGTGTGTGTGTGTATTTTTTGGATGGATGGATGGATGGATGCATGGATGGATGATGGATAAATAGATGGATGGATAAATAGATGGATGGTTGGATAGATGGATAAATAGATGGATGGATTGATGGATGGATGGATGGATGGATGAATGGATGGGTGGATGGATAAATGGATGGATGGATATATGGATGGATGGATAAATGGATGGATGGATGGATAAATGGATGGATGGATATATGGATGGATGGATAAATGGATGGATGGATGGATAAATGGATGGATGGATATATGGATGGATGATAAATGGATGGATGGATGGATAAATGGATGGATGATGGATAAATAGATGGATGGTTGGATAGATGGATAAATAGATGGATGGATGGATGGATTGATGGATGGATGGATGGATGGATGGATGGATGGATGGATAAATGGATGGATGGATATATGGATGGATGGATAAATGGATGGATGGATGGATAAATGGATGGATGGATATATGGATGGATGGATAAATGGATGGATGGATGGATAAATGGATGGATGGATATATGGATGGATGATAAATGGATGGATGGATGGATAGATGGATGGATGGATGATGGATAAATAGATGGATGGATAAATGGATGGATGGATAAATAGATGGATGGATAAATAGATGGATGGATGGTTGGATAGATGGATAAATAGATGGATGGATAAATGGGTGGATTGATGGATGGATGATAAATAGATGGATGGATGGATAAATAGATGGGTGGATGGATAAATAGATGGGTGGATGGATGGATGGATGGATGGATGGATGGATGGATAAATAGATGGATGGATAAATAGATAAATTGATGGATGGATAAATAGATGAATGGATTGATGGATAAATAGATGGATGGATGAATGGAAAAATAGATGGATGGATAAATGGGTGGATTGATGGATGGATCATAAATAGATGGATGGATGGATAAATAGATGGGTGGATGGATGGATGGATAAATAGATGGATGGATAAATAGATAAATAGATGGATGGATAAATAGATGAATGGATTGATGGATAAATAGATGGATGGATGAATGGAAAAATAGATGGATGGATAGATTTATTTGTCAATGGTAGTGTATATTATTTATACACCCCCCCACCAAATAAGATAAACGGATAAACAGAATCAACAAAATGACAGCAGTCAAAAATAAAATCAAAAAGTTATTGCAGAAGATTCACAGTCCAATCGAAACCCGATAGATTCAACACATTCCAGAAGTTAAATGCAAGCGCGGTTTTATGTTGTCTTGTTGAAACCATTGCTGCATTCATTTTGTGTCAGAATTACTGTAATTATGTTGTAAACAACTCTGAGACTCTGAGCTGGTCACATCCTCAGACTCAGAAATGATTAATTTCTATGGCAACTCTTACAGCGGCAAAGCAGACATATGCGCGGCTTTGTTCTCGAAGACATCAAGACGTAATCACTATGTGAATTCACTTCTAAAGATGTTGAAAGTGCAATAGTGCAATAGTGACTATAATAAAAACAAATGTTTTTACCATTTGGAACATATGGAATTTCTGACATTGTGAATGCAGAATGTCATGTGACCAGTCTGTGATGTCATGGTTTACTCCATAAATTGCAGCTAAAGAGACTGTGTGCACAGTACACACTTAATATAATGCAGTATATGGCAGAATTAGCATTTATGAATAACCAATATTTGATTTGATTGGCCTGCAGACACTGCGTTGTACTGTATGTGATCCATATCCTGTGTGTGTAAGGAGAGCGACTCATGCTGCTACACACCAGGCCTGCTCTCAAAATAGGATCTCACCCACCGACTGGAGCATTAGCATTCCATGTGGGGAACAGCAGCACCTTCCGCCGGCACAGCCTGCCTCTCTCTCATTCACTCCATCTCTCACTTTTTCCCTCACTTCTCATTCAAAATTTGTCTCACACAGCATTGTGAGTGAGGCTTTGATAACCCGACGTGTGAGTGTTTAAATACTGTCCTTAATCTCTCCTCACTCTTGCGTGTGTCTCTCTCAAGGCCACTGCCTCTGGATTGAGTAACAGCGTGTTTTTATTCAAGCCTTGTTAGCTTGCTAAAGTCAAGGAATCTTTAAGATGCCGCCTTCCTTCTCATAAAGCAGTTTTATAGTGAATTTAGTGTAAAAGGGAGCTCATAAATGTGGATTCTCATTAAGCTGTATTGTAAATACTGCTATATGTAAATTGACACAAAAAACAAGGCTTGAGTCAATTTAATATAGTTTAAAATTGTACATCCGATCACTTACAAAAGGACTAATTACTGCACCTGTACTTTGCAAGCTGCATGTTTTGCGGTCACATTCATGTTGGTTTTTCACATAAATACATTTACGGGGGTGGGGGGGGGGGGGGCTTTTATTTTCTGATAAAAATTGTGATTTAAAAGAAAATTTTACTATACTAATAGTAATAATAATAAAAATTGTATTATAGTTACTAAATAATATTAAACAAGACAATTGTAATATTTCACTGCAAAATAAAAAGGAGTATTTAAAACATAATATAATAATAGTATTTTTATTTTGCAGCACAACTGTAAAAACCACAATATAATATTTGTGGCTGTCTTATTTTTTGCATTTTCATTAAATCGTTTTAAAATTTCGTTTAAAAAAAAAACACAGGAAGCCAGGTGCCATATGTTGTGTTCCCAAATGCACATTATAAGCAACCCAAACTCAGATCAGATGCGTATAACTAGACGCGGTAGGCGTGAATTTGACGTGCTATTCGCGTCTGGTGTGAACGCATAGTTAATGAGCAAAATATTAAAATATTTAATGGAGAATATTTAAAAGAAGAATCTTTTTTGTCTCATGAGATACCTTCATCTGATCGATTTTTGATGGCAGCATTTATATATCCTTCGATGCCTTTGACAATCCTGTGCGTTCCATTCCGTGACAGTTGAGCTAAAAAATAAACACGGCATCTGAAATTTGCAGTTTGTTATCAGTTTGAGTGTAAATATACTTTTTGGCCAGCGTTTTCACTGTTGATGTAATTTCTAGCTAGAAATATCTATTGTAGTAATTAGATATTCGATTAGTTATCACCAAAGCTCTCTCTATTTAGCTTTAGATCATTAAACTATTACACTGCCTCAGAAGTCTATCCGAAATCAGTCATTGCCAAGAGTCAGCTGCCTTAAGGCTCTTGCACACTGAGTCTGAAATTCGCGTCCGAAATTTTCGCACGTTAAAAAATAAATAAAACCTCATGTTATGTCAATCACGCTTGCACACTGCCTCCGAATATTTAGTCCGTCATAAAAAAAAAGAAAAAGAATCGGGTTCGATTTTATGCGTTATTTTGCGTAAATTTATGTGTCGATTTTATGCGTTGTAGTTTTTTGGCCAGCATTTTCACTGTTGATGTCATTTCTAGCTAGAAATGACTATTGTAGTACAAGTAATTAAATATTCGCTTAGTTATCACCAAAGCTCTCTCTATTTAGCTTTAGATCATTAAACTGTTACGCTGCCTCAGAAGTCTGTTCGAAATCAGTCATCGCCTAGAGTCAGCTGCCTTAAGGCCCTTGTCTGAAATTCGCGTCCGAAATTTTCGCTCGTTAAAAAATAAATACGACCTCACGTTATGTCAATCACGCTTGCATACTGCCTCCTAAAATTTCGTCCGTCATAAAAAAAAAAAACGAATCGGGTCCGATTTTATGCGTTTTTCGCATCCGTAGCAAGCAGTATTAATGGTGTTTTGACAATTCAGAGCCACTGAATCACGAATACGAAAAAACGTGTACGAAAATTTCGGACTCGGTGTGCAATGGCCTTTAGTTTTCCGACGCTGCCTGTTGCGCTTTACTCTGAAACAAACAGCGCATATATTCATTTATTTATTTAACCGCAGTCTTTGCGATTTGATAATCGTGCTAATATAGTGTTTTCTGTTTTATTTTGATCATGCAGCGACTAATCGACTAAAGTTCAAGTTAGAAGTTTTAAAAATCATTAACCATGTGCAAGCACTAAATATTCTACAACAGTACTGCGTTTTTGAAATGATTTGTGTTCAAGGTCCGCATATATATTAGTGAGGATCTGAATTTGAAACAGGAAAATCAGCGGTAGAGCCAAAGTAAAGGCCGTAAGTCTAGTCTAGACGTGAGAACCGAACAAGAGGAAGAGAGGGGGTTTTGGACAGACGAAGAGAAAAGAGAGAAAGATGGCCGGGCAGCTGTTCTTTCCACAATGCTTCATCTGTTCATGGGCACCGGCTCATTTCTTCACACCCAAGAATGAACCTGAACCTGATCTCTCCTGGAATCAGCCACGGCTAACAGAAGAGCGCTAGGAATCTGAGTATTCAGCGTTCTCTTCGTCTCCCTCTCTCTCTCTCCATTCCTGATCCAATTACTTCAGCGATGGCCTTCTCGGAGGGATAACAAAAGCCCTCTTGTTCTCAACTATCCCATGTTTTTAATCACCACTCATGTTGAAATGAAGACTAATAATGTTTCTCATCCATAATTAGCATTTCAGAAGGGGATTCCTCTGATTCGCAGTTCAACTGTGTGCTTTATGAGCTGTGTTGATGCTAACCGCTAAGGCCTACCGTTTTTACTGGAATGATCTGTTAGCACGGTGTTCTTAGCTGCGTCTGTTTACCGAGTGTGAATCAGCAAGGGTGTGTTTGTGAGGTGCGTTAGCATTGTTAAGCGAGGGTTTGGGTTAGCAGAGAGCATTAGGCTGGTGTATTTGGTTTGCTTGCAGGGTGTAATGACTTGTGTTAGCAAGGTGTAGCCTAGTGATTAGAATGAGACAGGTTCTGAGGACAAAACAAGTACGAGCTATATAGTATTTCGAATGTAGCCTCACTAAAATGAACCGACTCAAAAGAGTTGTTCACAAATCAAACTAAACCATTTGTCCAGTGTTCAGACTGATCTCATGAAGTAGCGTGTGTATGACACACCAATTCGTATTTCCATTTTTGGCGTGCTATCAAGACGCATAATCGTTTTTCAACGTGTTATTACTGTATAGAAATATATGACTTACCTCAACCCCGTCCCTAAACCTAACCGTCACTGGGGTTAATGGCATTTATGAGTGTCCCATCCCAGATAGCAAACTGACATTGAATCAACATGGAAACATGACATCGAAACAAAGTTGATCTGACATTATTTTGCTCATCGAATTAACGTTGAACCAACGTCAGACGCGTCATTCTTTCAAAACTAACGGAAAATCAACTTGAAATCAACGTTTTTTCAACGTTATGAAAGCAAACCAATTTTCGATTTTCATTTAGCTTTGAAGAATGCCGTGTCTGACGTTGGTTCAACGTTAATTCGATGAGCAAAATCAACGTTGTTTCGATGTCATGAGAGACGTCGTTTCCACGTTGATTCAATGTCAGTTTGCTGTCTGGGATACCATCCTTGGAAAAAATGAGATCGCTCCCCAGATGTAGATCTACATTTTGCTTTGTTTCGCGCAGACATTTGACGGCGTGTACAGACACGCGGAATCACTCGGACGTTAATGGCGTAGACATACACGCATACACGCGGATAGCTCAAAATGCGTAGAGATAACATGCCACTTGACTCGAAAGTGGCGTGTATGTTTACGCAAAAGTCATGATGTCATGTTGCAGTGTTTTTGATTCCCTCAAATGCATCCTGTTTCACACAGTTTTTTTTTATGATCTCCATGTGACCGTGATGTTATAATAGATACTACCCAGAAGCTCTTTGTGCTCTCAGAAGAAAGAAATGGTTGGGGAAACTCAAACATGGTTCACTTTAAAAGAGGGGAAAGGAATTTCTCCCAAAGAGACCAGTTAGGCCTTGGGCATTTACTGTTTTCTCTGAAATCCTGTTGACAACGCTGTAAGTGTGGGCCAGTGCTGTTGCAGAAAAAGATTATAAAGAGGAAGTCAGTATAGCAAATGTTAGATTAATGAAATAGGCTTCTTGCTCTCTATTACCTGTGCTTTCTGTCTTTAGTTGAACAGAACGTTTGTCCCCCTGCTGAGAGGAAATCCGTATGGGATATAAAAAGGGTGTAACGTGCCCCAAGGGTATCCTGACTGATGTCTTTGTGTGCGTGTTTAGCTTTTCATTTAAGGCGCCTGGTGCCTCAATGTCACAAACATCCACACATTCGCACGTTCGCACACATCTTGCCTTACTGAATTGCTCTCGTTCCCCTGAGAAACGCCGAGTGATGTCATATCCTTTGAAGGCTAATGAATTCCTGAAAGTTCATCAAGCCGTTCGCTGCTATTAAAATTATTTCCTGGCAGTGAATGTGGCAGAAAGGGATGTCAATCATTTAGCGGTGTGGGATGATCCACTTTGACATTTCCCATCTCGTGTTTGGAATTAAGCGGATGGATCCATCATCTGTAATCAGAGCCCAGGTCTCGTGTGTGTGTGTGTGTGTGTAGGAAGCTCATCATGCAGCTTAAAAAGGCATCGCTTATTTCGAAACAAGCGAAACTGACTTTAGAAAGAAGGTGAGATATAAAGAGAAAAGACTAGGAACATTTGACTAATTCCCTTTTGCATGATGGGATACATCATATACATGAACCAATTGTTATGTCTCTGTTCAACACATGAGTGTACCGTGGTGTTACCATGGACATCTTACTATTATAATGCCATGTTTTTTTTAATTTGCAATGGCAGTACTATGGTACAGTGATACTATGTTACTTTAAAACATACCATGGTATAAAAATTAATGTACTATGGTATTTACATGATACTCCAATGTACTTTGAAGGTGGTCTTACAATGGTAAATAGTAAAAAAATAAAATAAATAGGGTGGTACCTTGGTCATTTTTGAAGGGTTTACTGTGATAAAATCATAGTTTATTTTAAGTACTTTTGCAGTACCTTAAAGTAGCATGGTACTGTATATTAATACGGAAATCATTCAGTACCATTGTATACATATCAATGTTCTATGGTATTACCATGTTTTATTGGACATTTACCATGGTAACAACGTTTAAGTAAATTAGAGTACCATGATAGTTAAATATGAATGGTATACTGCATATCAAAGTATCATGATGTTTATTTTTCAAACCCAATTATTCATTAAAGAACTTTGAAGTACCTGGTAAATACCATGATATACAGTACAAATATGGCAGTTATTCAATATATATATATATACATATACACATACATACATACATACATACACACAGTATATATACCATGGTATTACCAAGCTTTTTGGACATTTACCATAGTAAAACCATATTATTCTTTGAAGAACCATGCCAATAAGTAGGGTAATCATTCAGTACCATGGTAGATATCAGTGTTCTATATAGTATTACCATGTTTTATTGGTTTTATTTACCATGGTAATCACTTGTGGTCCTTTGAGTACCATATAAATAAATACCATGGAACATATGAAAATAATCCTTCATTACCATGGTATTATAATCTTGTTGTTGTTGTTGTTGTTTACATTTACCATTGAGTACCATGTAAATACCATGGTATATGAATATGGTAATCATTCAGTACCACTGTATATATCAAAGTACTATGGTATTCAAATGTTTTATTCTTTTCATGTCCGTTTTTGTTTCCCCTCACGTTTGCTTTTCTTTTCTTTTTGATGAGTGAACTTGCCTTTCAGCTGCCTGCTAATTAATCAGGGTCTCTGGTCTTACATAAGAGATGTGATGGTTCAAACACAGCTGTTCCTGATTGAACTTCAGGAGGAGCATCTTGGGAGAAGTGAGCCTGAGCTCGAGTCGGCTGATACTGTATGACACGCACACTTCACTCCACTCCACACATCACCAGATCTACCCCCACGGGTTTTATCCTTCTCTCTGTAGAGGGAGCAAAAATTATGATACATATTTATATTTTATGTAAAAAGCAGAATTGGTGTGCTCTTGCAGTCTTGTGGTCCACAAGTCAGTAGGGTGTCCCATTTGTCATTTTAGGTTTTGTTTGTTTTGATTTACTGAAAAGAACTCATAAGAATCATTTGTTCATTTTGTGTTTCACATTTATTCATTTTGAGATATTTGTTTGTTCATTTGTGAATCAAACTACAATGATTGCACTTTCTGATTTTGTTTCATATGGGCTCATATGGGCTATTCAGTCACAAATCAAACTACACTGGCCATGATGTGTGTTTTTGATTCACAAATTGACTGAAAAGAGTCATTTGTTCAGGAATTTTACTGGTCTTGCTTTATTTTTGATTCGTATCTCTGTCTCGCACTCGTCTGTTTTTGAGTCATTGAAACGAATTGGCTCATAAGAGTCATTTGTACACTTGCCGTGCTGTGTGATTTTGATTCTCAAATTAACTCTTAACAAATATACCGGTTTGCTATGATTTTTTATAAATTTTTTCTATCCAGGTTTTACCCTTTTTCCTCATGGAGAGAGCATAAATCAAATAAATTGTACATTTTATAATTAAAAAAAGCTTAATACAGTCATGTTTTTGCCAGTTTTGGGCTGGCCCAGGAGTTGATTAGCAGTTGAGTGGTTGTTAGCATTTTGCTAGGTTGTTGCTCGCTGGATACACTCTGCCTTAAACGGACAATTCACCAAAAAAAAAATCAATTCTGTCATCATTTAGTCATTTAAAATCCATAGGACAGATTTATTTTTGAGTGAACTATACCTTTATTTCAAAAGAGCTCACCCAAGTCTTTAGAGGGCTCAAATTTCAAATTTCTCCTTAAAGTCTAAGATCTGAAATGCCATTCACGTCCGTAGCATAAACGGTGAATTTATGCTACAAAGTTTTGAAAAACTGATCGCTCTATTTTAGACACTTCAGTTACAGTGCGGCCCACTTTCTATCATACTACAAAGTCTCTCTCGATTACATTCTTGCACACAAACCATCCCGTTAATAAATTCTTAAAACTCATAAATTCTTAAAAACGCTTCTGTGCGATGCATACAGTTTGTTTCCTTCTAAAATCCTGCCAAACTAATATTTCCCTTTGATGACAGAAATGTAACTGGTCTCGTGTGTTTTGTTCGCTCAGTAGCATTTGGTCAACTGTGTATTTTGGAGTGTTTTGCAGCCTTCGGCTTTGATGGCGCTGAAGTCTCCGGGGCGTCGAAATAGACCGAAATATCCGGGAATGCAAAACGCATCATTTGATCTGCCTCTCCCGCGCCAAGCAGTTTAAATAAAACACAAGTTGACTGAATAAAAATGTGTCATAATCATTTGTTTCAGCAGATAAAAGATAGCGAGTCAGAACTGAAGGAGAAGAGGATAGACAGCTGATGTGGCCATCATGGGTGTGCTGTTCTCGTTTTCCATCGCATAACGTCTGCCTTACTTTGGTGTTTGGACTGTTTTCTGGCCCGTGGCGTAAAGTCCCACTTCCAACGCTTCTTGGGGCGAGCAGGGTGGGGTTTTCCATTTGTGCACAGAGGGAAGATGCTCAGCGTGGATGTTGGATGTGAGGGTGTGTGGTGACAGCGTTCATACTGTAATGAATCCTGGCAGTACCTGTGGTTACTCTGGATGAGTTATTCTGGAGTGGAACCAGAGATGGATAACAATTACGCACATAAACAACCACACACATACAGACTGCAGCTTTGATTTTGACATATCATTATGTGCTCTTACACAGACAGACTTTGCTGTGAATTTAGTGGCATTTTCTTTCTTTTAGAACGTATAAACTTCTCATGATTCAATATGTGTTGCATATTAATAATTAGATCCTCATTATCACTGCATAAAGGGATAGTTCACTTTGAAATGAAGTTTTTATATGTTTTAGCTTACTGGTACCTCAAGGGCATCCAAGATGTAGGTGTCTTTGTTTCCGCAGTATTTTCAATTTTTATATTTTTAGGTCAAACCGTTCGTGTCTGTCAGTCATATAATGGAGGTCTATGGGGTTCACCTCAAAGAGCATGCACAGAGAAGTCCAATTTAAACATGATTTAATGACTCGTAAATGTAAGTACACATTGATGGCCTAAAACATTAAAAGAGCGGTTTGTGTGAGAAAACGAATAGTATTTATATAGTTTTTACCTCTTGTAATCACAGCCATGTCCAAGTGATCTGAGGGCGCGGGCGCTTGACTAACAACAAACTCTTGCTTGTATACTCTTGGGTGCTGTGTGTTAATTTTTTTGTGTTTCCGTGTTTTTCGTTCGCCATCTTCGCTCTATTTGTGCGAAACACTATTTTACTTCGCTTCTGCTATGATAAAGAGACATCCATTGCATCCATTGCGTTCATGCTTTTTGGGGGTGGAGCAATGAAGAGAGGGGTGTGTTCAACAATGAGAAATTGCATAGTTGATTGGGTCCTGAAAAGTGTTTTTTACATATCAGCTAGGTTGCTGAATGTTGTAGATTAATAAAAAAGACTTGGTATCTTGATATATGTTTTTGGTTTACTACAACGAGCCGGCTGATTCAGACTTTGTCGATGTTAGCAACTCTAACAAGTGACCTCAGAGAGTTTTAACTGCAGTTTTAAAGATGCAGTTATTTTTTCTGAAAGTTATTCCATAGCAATTTAAATGGTTTTATGTATTTATTTTGTGTGTATAGGGAACGACCTCTTCCTGGTGGCAGTACATGAGCTGGGACATGCGTTAGGCCTGGAGCACTCCAACGACCCCACTGCCATCATGGCCCCCTTCTACCAGTACATGGACACAGAGAACTTCAGACTGCCACACGACGATCTGCAGGGCATCCAGAAGATTTACGGTAACATTCACACAGAACACACTAAATTTCACAACATTGCTTTTCTCAACAAACTCGCACACAGTGTGTAGCTCAAATCAGATCCACTTTTCTAAATCCCATCCAACATCCAAATGGCTCATTAGAGTCGTTCATTTGTGAATCAAACCACAACATGTTTACTCGTGAGAGTCGTTTGAGTCAACAACTCATGAGATTTGAATGAGATTTGAAAAAAGAGAAAATGTCCAGGGGGCTCAGGGAGTTCAAAAAGGTATTAGAAGGTGCTCTTTGGGGTCGGGAGTTCATTGTACACAAATACAACCCACGTGTAGTGGCACAAACAGCCTTCTTCAGGATCTTTTCTGTCATTATAGCCAGTCTAATAAAGGCTTTTTAATTTTCTAAAGAAGAGTGCCTTGGATTTCCTTTTCTACAACTGATGAGATTTGTTTGAGTCAACAACTCATTAGAGTCATTTGAATCAACAACTCATGAGAGTCGTTTCAGTCAACAACTCATGAGAGCCGTTTGAGTCAACAACTCATGACATTTGTTTGAGTCAACAACTCATGAGATTTGTTTGATTCAACAACTCATGAGAGTCATTTGAATCAACAACCGATGAGAGTTGTTTGAGTCAACAACTCATGAGATTTGTTTGAGTCAACAACTCATGTGAGCTGTTTGAGTCAACAACTCATGAGAGCTCTTTGAGTCAACAATTCATGAGAGCCGTTTGAATCATCAACTCATGAGAGTCGTTTGAGTCAATAACTCATGAGAGCCGTGTGAATCATCAACTTATGAGAGTCGTTTGAGTCAATAACTCATGAGAGCTGTTTGAGTCAACAACTCATGAGAGCCGTTTGAGTCAACAACTCATGAGAGTCATTTGAATCAACAACTCATGGGAGTCGTTTGAGTCAACAACTCTAGTGAAGTGTCCATCATATGCACACTTAAGTATCTCGGTGGAAGTAGTATGTCATCTGAGGACTGTTATTTGGACATATAGTAGGGAATTATTTGATTTTGGATGCTGCTTGTGTGTTTTTTGATTCACAAATTGACTCACTCGCTTCGATATGTTTTTGATTCATCTTGCTATACTGCACTGGTTTTATCCTCTTTTCCTGTGGAGAGAGCATAAATGAACAACATTTTTACATTTTATGAAAAAAATGTAAGTGGTGTTTTGCCCATAATGTGACCAAGATGTCATCTTGTTCTATGCTTTTGATTCATCTCTCTATCTTTTTTTTCTGTGGAGAGAATATAAAGGAACTACATTTTTACATTATGTCAAAAAATATGTAAGAGGTATTTTGCAGATTTTGAGGTGACTAAAGTTGTTGGATGGGTTGCATGTAGCCTTAAAGAGACAGTTCACCCCAAAAATGAAAAATTCTGTCATCATTTACTCACCCTCCGAACTCGTAGGACACACTTTTATCATAAAATGTCAAATCTAGTGCCTTAAATTTCCCTCTGTTCCTCCACTCCAATCCAGAATAACTCTTTCCTGGATCCCATTCAACATCCGTCCCTTCGGTCTTCCTCTTTCCTCCCTCCGACACGAGGCCGGAGAGGGTGGAGATACTCGCACATCTTACGTATCACGCACACATTCCCAACCATGTTCTCTCAACATCCCTCACTCTCACCAGAGCAGATCTCTATCTCTCTCTCTCTATCTGCCTGTGTCGTCCGCCCCGTGTTGTGTAACATGAAGGGCTGTAATCCTCGCTCTATTTCAGGAGATTTGATTTCAGACAGTCACTCCTCTCTGTGGTCCTGTGGGTCGTTCACATCTCCAGAGGGGTAATCCTGTCAGGCCGCCCTCCTGCCTGATTCATACTTAAAATCATTCATTATTTTCTCTATTTAATCACCTATCCTTTCATTCTCACAGAGGATTTCTTGACCTCTCGATCCGTCGGCTCTTAGCGTTCTGTCGCTCATCCAAAAATGTGACGTCTCAGTTCATTGTGCTAACAGCTTGAACTCTTCAGCGCGGGTCAGCTGTGATAATGAGTCCGCAGATAATCGAGGTGTATGCTGGACTATAACTGATGCGCGAGCACATTATTACACCAACACTCCAGATGAATATTATAAAACCAATTATTCTGCCAGCTATATTATCTAGCTTATTTTACCTTTATTTTAAAATAATGCATGCAATAAAGTACATAAATAATCAATGATAAATGTTATATATTATACAATTCATGATAAATATGTGAAAAAATATATACACTAAAACAAATAAAAATATCAAATATTTATATTTATTAGATATTTTATTTAGATTTAAATAATAGTACATTTATTATTTAATAATAAAATATATAAATCCATTTTAGACATTAATTAAAATCTAATCTTTTTAAAGTTTTGTATTTATTTTTAATGTTAAAAACAATCGAATGATTTATATTTTAGAGTGAATATAAATAATAAAATATAATTAAGCATAAACATATTATAAAAATATATTTATTTTAAAATTATTTATTTATATATTTTTTTCAAAGTAATTATATGTATTATTACTCATTAAAAAATTATTAAAAAAAAGTTATTTAGTGAATCATATGGATTTTATTATTTATTTAATTTATTTATTATTTATTAAATATTTGTTATATATCTTTATAAAAGCGACTGAAAAAATATGCTAAATAAACTAATAGCAGTCTTCAGTGAGTCAGGGGTATTTAACAATAAAACATTTATAAAACCATATCATAAGACAAGCACAATATTCAATGAATCATTAAATGTATTATTGTTAATAATTCCAGCAAGTAATATAGTACATTAGCAAGCCATGACAAGCAACATGGCACATTAATATAGTCTAAATACTTCTTGGTATGAGACCAAATTGTGTCGTTTATAAGGGTTTTTTGGCTACAAACACCCTTAAAACAAAGTTTAATGACCCTCATCTCTCTCTCTCTCTCTCTTCAGGACCTCCAGATAAACTTCCTCAGCCAACGAGACCTCTACCCACGATCCCACCCGTCCGCTCGCACCCTCCCGTAGATCCACGCAAAAACGACAGGCAGACGCGGCCTCCCCGAATACCGACCGGCGACAAACCAGCGCACCCGAACGCTAAGCCAGACATCTGTGACGGTGGCTTCAACACGCTTGCCATCCTCAGGAGGGAGATGTTCGTGTTTAAGGTAAGCAAACGAATGAGACATACAGTATCTGTCTAAAAACGCACCAAACATACACACAGATTCTTAATGACTACATGAGCTCATTTCAAGCTTATGGTCTCATAACTGCTGCTTCAAGCGCTGGCAGCCTCAGCTGACAAACACACACAACGTGGCGGCCGCAGGAAACATTTCAGTGTGTGGGTGTTTTCTCTTTGTTCTCTTGAGCTTGTGCTGAAGGAAAGTGACCTATTAGTCAGAGCCAATGAGCTTTTCTTTGCTCGCTGAACCTGAGAGCTGCCTTCAATGAATCCTTAAAGCTCTAGTGTGATAGTTCAGTGTATCAAAAGAGCTGAGCGTTAGCAATCACTGTGTGGATGACAGGGTGTGGATTATCAGGCTCTGACCCTACTAATGAAAGCTTGAACCTCACCAGTGGAAAAAACAGAAAGGGAAAGCAGATCAACTAAACTCTTTAGTTCTACATACGATATAGGGAACAGCATTTTCCGATAACGTCATGCAATTACATATCATAATCACATGTTAATCAGAGGACAAAAGTAACCATAGGAACAGAAGGCTACTTGAGTGTTTTTCTTTAGGATCAGTATTGAAGTACATTGACAAAACAGTAGTATTGATAATATTTCTAGATTTGTTAATTTAGACAACACTATCATATTGCCATTCTACATGAAATTCTAAACAGGATACATTAAATTGATTAAAAGTGACAGTAAAGACATTTAACTTGGTAATAAAAAGTTGAACTTTCTTTCTTTCTTTAACTTTCTATTCTTTAAAGAGTCATGAGAGAGTATAACGTTTCCACACAAAAAAAGTAAGCAAAACAACTGATTTTAAACTTAACATGATAATAAGAAATGTTTCTTGCGCAACAAATCAGCATATTAGAATGATTTCTGAAGGATCATGTGACACTGAAGACTGGAGGAATGATGCTGAAAATTCAGCTCAAGTCACATGCATACATTATAGAATATATTCAAATTGTTTACTTTTGAATGGTAAATAAATACATACATTTTTTACATAATGTTTTACTATATACATATATAAAAGTTTGTGTGTACATAATATATGTGGGTGCACTGTGTATAATTTTTTTATATATATAAATACACACACATGCTTGTATATCTTTAAGAAATATTTCCATGTATATACTGTATATAGATTTATATATAATTTATATGATATATAAATATACATATTTTATATATAAATAATATTTTTTTCTTAAATATACATGCATGTGTGTGTCTTTATATATATATGCAAACTAATTATACACAGTGCAGAGTGCACCCACATATATTATGTAAACACAAACTCTTATTTTGGATGTGATTAATTGACAGCCCTATATATATATATATATATATATATATATATATATATATATATCCACAATGATGTATAAAAGATATATACGCAATATGAAACCTTTTTTTAGAATATAAGATCTATATTTTTTTACTTGTAGCTCATGTAGGCTTTCAGAAAGGTGATGACTCCAAAATCCATGACTGTCAAAGTCTATAAACTGAAATCAGAACAAACAAAGAGAAGTTACGAATTGATGTCCACTAACTGCACACAGGGGCAAGTTAGTGTTTTTGTTGTGTATGTGTTTTTCTCTGTTTAAAAATAGATGGAATTCATTTGTCAGGACTTTACAGAAAGTTTCTTTTTTTTCTGAATAGACAAACTGACGTGCAGATTTATTCCTCTTGTAGAGGGGTTTTGTTGGGATCTAATCTTGTCACTTGGTCTCCACTCCCACTTCCACAGCAGACGCCTCTGGGAAAACTAAATCTATCATGACACTCAGTCGCTCGCTCTATCATCGCGGTTAGACAATAACACAAACATATTTCTGTGCTGTAAAACATTCAAAGTCTGCCATCTAAGCTCTGAGGTGTATCCACAGTAATGTCTGTGTCAGCTTCCTCACGTTGGCGGCACACGGTTGTGGACGGAAGTCCTGATTGGCTAAAAGATGAGGAGGTCGGCAATATATTTAACTCTAGAAAACAGAAAAACACTGACAGATCCATAATCATCAGCAAAAGTTTGATACCAGATCATTTCTTCCAACCACTTGAAAACCATTACTAGGTCAATATAATACAATTTATATACAGTATATATATATATTGATTCATTAATCATATTTATTTGCTGAGAAAATCCATTTGAAAATGACTCAAATGCATTATTTTGGTTAAAGATTAAATATCTTAATAGACTAAATTAGTATCGGTATTACTATCAACTATTATCTTGATTATCTTGTTTGACCTTTTTAAATAATGCAGTACAAATAATATATATTAAATAATAAATGTTATATATTGTATGATAAATATATGAATAAATAAATAAATATATATAGAGATATCTATAAATAGAAAATAGAATAAATAGAAATAGAGATTTATTTAAAAAAATGCAATATAATATAATATTTTAATAAACATTTATTTCTTAAATCTTAAAAACAAATTTTTTTGAATGTCAAAGTGAAAGTCTGTACAGTAAAGTCTAAAAAATAATGCACTAAAAATAATATAAAATAACAAACATTATATAATGCATGATAAATAAGTGAATAAATACATACACAATTTATTTAATATATTTTATATTTTATTTACTTATAATAAATATACAATATAAATATAATATTTAATAAGCTTTTATTTGTTACATTTTAAAAAGAAGCTCAAAATGAAAGTCTATAAATGAAAGTTATAAAATATGCATGACTATATATATATATATATATATATATATATATATAAATTATATATTTTATTTATTATAAATATACAATAAAAAACTAATTGAATAAGCCTTTTTAAATGTCAAAATTAAAGGCTATAAACCCCGAACGTACAATCTCTGCCAATGTAAAGAAAAGCACACTTTGTTCTCTATCATTTCTCCAGTAATATAAACAGTCAGCTCCCTCCTCCCTCTCTCTCTCTCTCCTCTGACTGCCCGTCTCCTGAGCGCTGGTGTTTGATGCGATTTCAGTCTGTGCCCGGTGACAGATCTCTTCCGTCCAGTCTCCAGTCCTGTGAGGAGAGTTTCACAGTCCGGCGAAGGATCTGTAGACTGTGAAACCGAGAGATAGAGGCTGATCTCCCAGCAGAGAGCTCTCAACCTGCCCAGCAACACACTGCTTGTGGCGCTTTCATCTCTCATCCCTCCATCTCCCAGCAGGCAGCCCTGTGTTAAGTATGGCTGGTTGTTACGGTGGGCTTCATTTGCACAGGCTAAACCTCACGCGTCACATGAGCGTGGAATCCGTATTCACATCCTCATGCTGAGCTCTCGTAACGTACGCTTTCGTCCTGAAAAATCAGACAAATTCAAATATTAGTGAAATCAAATAACGTTTCATTGATAGATTTCCCTATGAGACACTTAAAGATCTGCCTTCAACAATTCTGGGTCCTTAATCGTTCCATTATCAATTAAAGACAATTTGAATCAGATATTACACTGATTTAATTCTGTCATTACTGTTGTGTTTAATTCTGTCATTACTAATCTAAAACTTATATCATAACTTAAAACACAATTTCCCCCAAGGACTCTAGACTAAACCAATCAGATTTCACAAGAAGTTCTGAGCCTCGGATCTTTACTACAACGTTATATTTAACATTTCACAGATAAAATCCAGATATTTTACATTGAAGAGTCCAACTTGTACCAGATAATGGTCTCTCTGAGAGTAACTGTTCCTAAAAGTGAGGTACGGAGGGTCACATAAGTCACTCTTTCTTGCAGAATAAAACAGAATTCATTTTAGTTTGGTGACCCATTTTTTTAAAACTCCATAATTCATGCAACCCCTCGTTTTAAGCCTACATTTTAAAATCTCACAGATGCAATATACCGTACAGAACTTCAAAATGCTTTTCTATTAAGAATTTTTATTGTTATATTAGCAAATAATTCGGGCAGCCCATAAATGAATAAGAAAGGCTGAAAACCTATGAAATCAAAAAGGACGATTCATAAGATAAATGATTTACCTCTGCACATCAATCATTTTTTTAAATGCACGAGCCAACTAATTGCAGCGACATCTCATCTCTGATGATGTGTTCAGTAGGGCGAGGGCGGGGCAACCTGTCACTCAAATGAGATTGACCAATAGCAAACCACAACCATCCAATCAATTCCCAACAGTCAAAATCATGTCCAGAACAACATTTTTTCTTGTTCGACAAGCAATTTCACTCAGATATACGTCACAATAGGGAAGGCTATCACAACTTAATATTTAGTGTTTTAATTCTGAAGCTACATATGCAGTGTGTCCCGTGGCCTGTCATTTCTCACTCATATCAGCTGTATGGAGCTGAACGCACACACAACGGTGTGTCTTCTCTCATAGCCAAACAATAATGAAACGCAGATGAATGTGGTGCCTCCAGGGAGCCATAGGTCACTGTTGTCTGTGTGGGCCTTCCTGTGATTACATAGTGCCATGCAGTTGAATTTGTTTGTCTTTCTCTGGTTTTGTGATAGAAGAGAAGGATGAGGAAAAAGTAGGAGTTTATATAGAAGCACTTTGTGCCACAATGCCGTCTTTGTGTTTGGTGCAGTTGCTAATGTGAAGTGAAATGAAGGCCTCTGTGTTTAACCCAACCAAGTTTTAGCACACACATTAGGAGCAGTGAGTAGTACACACACACTGCAAACCGTGGACACACACATCCATTCACTGTTAGCATGTTGGTATGTGATTAGCCATCACAAATAGTATGTGACAGTCACACACCAAAGTTTAATTTGGGTTTGTCCAAATCACCAACCCAAACTATGAGCCAAAGTGTCAGTGATATCTGATTAGTAAACACCAATAATGACCGGAATGCCTTTTCAGTTACAGTATTTTCTCCAAGGACACAGAATACTACTTTCAGTCCCTAAAGACTCCTGCTGACTGCTGTGGGCGGATGGCAGTTCTCAGAGAGTGTGTGTGCAGTCGCGTATAGTGTCAGATAATGGAAAAGAAAATTATTACACATTCATAGTATCATTATACACATTTTTCACACTCTTTCTAGTTTAAAGAGAACTATATATAGGCTATTCATCCTCCACAAGTCATGCATTTCCAGCTCAAAATAATATTTATATCAATTTTAGAATAAAATATCCTTATTTTTCTCTTGCTTTGTTTGGGTCAATTTCATACCAAGCACTCCATGCATCCTAAATACACAAAATTAAATAATATTTTTTTTTACAATTTTGCATAGAATCACAGCTTGATTGGAAATGATGAACAGTACAAAATATTTAATAACCAAGTATACAATCCTTGGGTCGATGTGTAAATGACAATTCGAGGAATATCATGCAGGAATATTATTTTTGAAATTAAAAAATTAAAAATCATTTTCGCTGAAATTAAGTGAAAAATTTAAAAACTTTTGCAACTAGCTGAAATTATATATATATATATATAATTACTAAATCTAAAACTGAAATAAAAACAAAGCTACATTAAATAGAAATAATTACTAAATAAAAAATAACTAGTGAAATGATAAAAAACACTTAAAAAAATGACTAAAATGTAAACTTAAATTAAAAATATATAATTAAATGCTCATTTAAAATATAAATGAATACTAGAATAGTGTTTGAATATAATACTACAACAACACTATAGTACACGATTTGTGTGAGAGGGAACAAGTGGAATCGAAGTAGTCGTGCAAAATCTGAAGAATGCCATCTCTGTAATGGAGTAGAAAATACTGTGAGTCACAGGCTGAAGAAGTGTCATCTGAGGGTCTCACTGCTGTAGAGAGACTGATGGTCAAACGCCATGCTTCAATTTGCTACAAAAAGATTAGTCGGGAGAGGCAAATCTGTGCTTGAAGAATAATGGAGGTGTCATTCTCAAACCATTTGTTATTCTCAAGCTTGCTGTTAAATTGTATTCTGAGAGATACAGCGAAGGATTTCAGAAATTCTCATATAAAAAGCTACTCTCGGTGTGACGATGGTCAATATCATGTTCCAGGTGCGCTACACTACACAAAATAATTATGTTCAACAGAAGGAAGAAATTATAGAGCTTTGAAACGAACAGAGATGAAAAGCTTGATATAATATTATATTTTATGTAAATTATTTACACATACACAAACACACACACACACACATATATACATACATACAGTATATATACACACGTCAGTGTATATATATATATATATATATATATATATATCAGGGCTGTGTAAAGATCAATTGCGATAAATTGCATCCAAAATAAAAGTTTGGGTTTACATAATATATTTGTGTCTGCTGTGTATAATTATTTTGTATATATAAATGTACACATGCATGTATATATTTAAGAAAACGTGTTATTCATATATAAAATATTAATATTTATATATAATATAGATTATGTATTTATATACACAGTATTTACGTGAAAATAATTCTTAAATATATACATGCATGCATTTATTACAAAATATTACATGCACATTTATGGGACCCATTCTCATTTCTGAATATATATATATATATATATTTAAATATTTAAAAATATATATATTTCTGTATCATATTTTAAATAATATATAAGATTATTTATAATAATATAACACACATATGAGACCCATTCTCATTTCTGACATTATATATATATGGAACAAAAACGTCATACAGGTTTGGAGGGAATAGAGATCAAGCCTGGCAGAATATGCTTCTTGTTTATCCAGTTTATGCGGTGACAGGCTTGATTTCCCATCATCCTCTGTGTCAGAGTGATAAAACACAGATGAACATCAATTATACCTAATGCGCATCATTTGCTTGCTCTTCACTATAGGACTAAAGTAAAGAGCGTCCTGCATCTGATGGGAACTGTTAAACAGAGAAAGAAATATGAAATTGCCCACAGTTTCTATTCACTTGAACGCGCGTCCCCTCATTATTTTGATTTCTGGACTCTAAGTAGGAACTTCCCTGGAGGCAACGATTGTTACAGTGATGACGGAGGTATTGTCTGTTTTGCCACCAACGTTTAAACAAGCTTTGGAGACATCAAAGCCGTAGATGTGTGACGGGGGATTTTTCGAAGCTGGAAGTGAGAGCAGCTGTGGCCGTGGCAAATCAAACTATTCCATGTAGGAAGATGTCTGTTTGGGTTTGATTTAATAAAATATACTTTTCCGCCCCAAAAAACAATGACAGAATAGCTGTTGTTTACAAGACAAAGCCTCTTAGAAAACCTCTAAAGTCTTGTATTGACCAAAAACACATCATGCAAAGCTTTATAGGATCCATCTGGAGCTGTAAACCCCGAAACGTGCCACGCAACTAATGTTTCTTTATGAATTTTTTTTCTCTTTCAATCTGTTTTCCCTCTGTGAAGGACCACTGGTTTTGGAGGGTCAGGGATAATGCCGTGATGTCCGGTTACCCCATGCTCATCAATGTCTTCTGGAGGGGTCTGCCACCCAAGATTGACGCCGTCTATGAGAACAGCAAGGGCAAATTTGTGTTTTTCAAAGGTAAGATTTCTACACATCAGATCAACGTCCCTCAGCACGGTTTGTTTACAAGCGTAAGAGGCGAGTTGAGTTCAGACAGAGATAGCGAGGGAACAGCGTGAAAATGAGACTTAACCTGCTTTCTACAGAGAGGTCAACTGCTGTAGGGCTCTCGCTGGGTTTATCTACGCTGACAGTTTGCCTCTAAATATAACAACATTAGGGGTTCATAGTGAATACTGGAGAATGTATGCGTGTAAGAGCGAATCTCACAAAGCCTTTTCAAGAGCATGGGTCATATTGTACACAAAATTCAAAAAGAAAAGACATGCATTATATATATATTTTTTTGTATTTCATATTTTGCATAATGAAAATAAAGCTTATTTTTAAATTAAAGCTATTTAAGATTAAATTTCGGAGTGTCTATTTACACCAAGTGCAAAAAGCCCACCTTATCAGTAGAACCTCATTGCAGTACACAAGATCCAGGGGCGGAGTTGGATCCAGATCTAAGGGGTGGAGATGGGCTAGGTTTAGGGGTGGGGTTAGGGATCAGGGATTTTAGGGATTTAGGGAGTTAGGGAGTTATTTTCAGGGGGTTAGGGATTTTATTTGTTTATGTTTAGTTGTGTCTGTATCACCAGCTGACACTATTGGGCTCTACACAATGTGTGTATTTTTTGAGTGAGAGAGAGAAAGAGGAGGCTGGGCCAAATGAGATAATGACAAATACACACACACCTACACAAACACAGCAGTTTTCCACACGCTTTTGTTCCTCGACAACTAGACAAATGGTCTCCCATGTTCAGAGAGCTTAATGAACCTTTTTAGCCCACCATGCCTGTAATCTTAATTATTTATTTGCCTGTACACCTCACAGAGAGCAAGGGAAAAGAGAGGGATGGATTGAATTATGGATGGATGGAACATGTACCAGTTGTTTCTGGGTTTTACTGTGTGATTGCGCAAGCTTTCTGGATCCACTTTGTCCCAGATTTCTGTGTTTCAAGTTTCTGTTTCAATTATGTTTCAAGTTTCTGAAAATTATAAAAGTACATTTTCCCAGCTCATGGGGTTTCTATAAATGAAAACAAATGAAAAAAAAAATTATACAATTGCTTTCATTGTGATTTTTTTTGTCCATTCCAATGGACATCAGGTCAAAACAGGTGTACTTCCCCAAAATGTACCAACATGAAATACATTAATAAACATAAAATTTGTTGGTCTATACTTTAAGCTTTTTCTCAAGGTCAAAAAAATTCCAGCAGTATACCATTTCAACTATAATTTTGAAGTTTTTGTTTTACAGATTGCACATTGTTTGTAACAAACTAAATATATTCTAATCAATCTGGTCATATTAGAGTCATTTTCTGTGTGCATCTTTCTTTTTTTAGAACAAAAAACTTGAACATTATAACATTACAACTTCAATCGTAAGGTTTTTCCTTTATATTGCACATTTATTTATTCATAACAAAATAAACCTAGGAATAAATCCACCGTCCGTGAACCCACTATTTTTATAATTGGATAAGTGCTACGTGGGATCTCAATATCTCAGCTCTGGAAGGGGCTAGAGCCTCAATTTTTGCACTCAGGTCTAAGTCTCATGGCCCTCTATCAGAATCCAGAGTTTTGGGAAGATTGGAGAAACTTAATTTTTCGCCCGAAAAAAAAAAAAAACGTAAGGGGTACCACTGTCGTTTTTTTTTTCGGGCCGAATTTTTGAGTTTCGATATCTCAGCTCTGGAAGGGGCTAGAGCCTCCATTTTTGCACTCAGGTCTAAGTCTCATGGCCCTCTATCAGAATCCAGAGTTTTGGGAAGATTGGAGAAACTTAATTTTTCACCCGAAAAAAAAAAAAAACGTAAGGGGTACCACTGTTGTTGTTTTTTTTCGGGCCGAATTTTTGAGTTTCGATATCTCAGCTCTGGAAGGGGCTAGAGCCTCCATTTTTGCACTCAGGTCTAAGTCTCATGGCCCTCTATCAGAATCCAGAGTTTTGGGAAGATTGGAGAAACTTAATTTTTCACCCGAAAAAAAAAACGTAAGGGGTACCACTGTCGTTTTTTTTTTCGGGCCGAATTTTTGAGTTTCGATATCTCAGCTCTGGAAGGGGCTAGAGCCTCCATTTTTGCACTCAGGTCTGAGTCTCAAGGCCCTCTATCAGAATCCAGAGTTTTGGGAAGATTGGAGAAACTTAATTTTTCGCCCGAAAAAAAAAAAAAAACGTAAGGAGTACCACTGTCGTTTTTTTTTTTCGGGCCGAATTTTTGAGTTTCGATATCTCAGCTCTGGAAGGGGCTAGAGCCTCCATTTTTGCACTCAGGTCTAAGTCTCATGGCCCTCTATCAGAATCCAGAGTTTTGGGAAGATTGGAGAAACTTAATTTTTCACCCGAAAAAAAAAAAAACGTAAGGGGTACCACTGTCGTTTTTTTTTTCGGGCCGAATTTTTGAGTTTCGATATCTCAGCTCTGGAAGGGGCTAGAGCCTCCATTTTTGCACTCAGGTCTAAGTCTCATGGCCCTCTATCAGAATCCAGAGTTGTGGGAAGATTGGAGAAACTTAATTTTTCGCCCGAAAAAAAAAAACGTAAGGGGTACCACTGTCGTTTTTTTTTTCGGGCCGAATTTTTGAGTTTCGATATCTCAGCTCTGGAAGGGGCTAGAGCCTCCATTTTTGCATTTAGGTCTAAGTCTCATGGCCCTCTATCAGAATCCAGAGTTTTGGGAAGATTGGAGAAACTTAATTTTTCACCCGAAAAAAAAAAAAACGTAAGGGGTACCACTGTCGTTTTTTTTTCGGGCCGAATTTTTGAGTTTCGATATCTCAGCTCTGGAAGGGGCTAGAGCCTCCATTTTTGCACTCAGGTCTAAGTCTCAAGGCCCTCTATCAGAATCCAGAGTTTTGGGAAGATTGGAGAAACTTAATTTTTCGCCCGAAAAAAAAAAAAACGTAAGGGGTACCACTGTCGTTTTTTTTTTCGGGCCGAATTTTTGAGTTTCGATATCTCAGCTCTGGAAGGGGCTAGAGCCTCCATTTTTGCACTCAGGTCTAAGTCTCATGGCCCTCTATCAGAATCCAGAGTTGTGGGAAGATTGGAGAAACTTAATTTTTCGCCCGAAAAAAAAAAAACGTAAGGGGTACCACTGTCTTTTTTTTTTTTCGGGACGAATTTTTGAGTTTCGATATCTCAGCTCTGGAAGGGGCTAGAGCCTCCAATTTTGCACTCAGGTCTAAGTCTCAAGGCCCTCTATCAGAATCCAGAGTTTTGGGAAGATTGGAGAAACTTAATTTTTCGCCCGAAAAAAAAAAACGTAAGGGGTACCACTGTCGTTTTTTTTTTCGGGCCGAATTTTTGAGTTTCGATATCTCAGCTCTGGAAGGGGCTAGAGCCTCCATTTTTGCACTCAGGTCTAAGTCTCAAGGCCCTCTATCAGAATCCAGAGTTTTGGGAAGATTGGGGAAACTTAAATTTTCGCCCGAAAAAAAAACGTAAGGGGTACCTCTGTCGTTTTTTTTTTCGGGGCGAATTTTTGAGTTTCGATATCTCAGCTCTGGAAGGGGCTAGAGCCTCCATTTTTGCACTCAGGTCTAAGTCTCATGGCCCTCTATCAGAATCCAGAGTTTTGGGAAGATTGGAGAAACTTAATTTTTTGCCCGAAAAAAAAAAAAACGTAAGGGGTACCTCTGTCGTTTTTTTTTTCGGGCCGAATTTTTGAGTTTCGATATCTCAGCTCTGGAAGGGGCTAGAGCCTCCATTTTTGCACTCAGGTCTAAGTCTCATGGCCCTCTATTAGAATCCAGAGTTTTGGGAAGATTGGAGAAACTTAATTTTTCACCCGAAAAAAAAAAACGTAAGGGGTACCACTGTCGTTTTTTTTTTCGGGCCGAATTTTTGAGTTTCGATATCTCAGCTCTGGAAGGGGCTAGAGCCTCCATTTTTGCACTCAGGTCAAAGTCTCATGGCCCTCTATCAGAATCTAGAGTTTTGGGAAGATTGGAGAAACTTAATTTTTCACCCGAAAAAAAAAAACGTAAGGGGTACCACTGTCGTTTTTTTTTTCGGGCCGAATTTTTGAGTTTCGATATCTCAGCTCTGGAAGGGCCTAGAGCCTCCATTTTTGCACTCAAATTTTCAGTTTCTCCAATCTTCGCAAAACTCTGGATTCTGATAGAGGGCCATGAGACTTAGACCTGAGTGCAAAAATGGAGGCTCTAGCCCCTTCCAGAGCTGAGATATCGAAATTCAAAATTTCGACCAGAAAAAAAAACGACAGTGTTACCCCTTATGTTTTTTTTTTCATTTTCGGGCGAAAAATTAAGTTTCTCCAATCTTCTCAAAACTCTGGATTATGATAGAGGGCTGTGAGACTTTGACCTGAATGCAAAAATGGAGGCTCTAGACCCTTCCAGAGCTGAGATATCAAAATTCAAAATTTCGACCAGAAAAAAAAACGACAGTGTTACCCCTTATGTTTTTTTTTTCATTTTCGGGCGAAAAATTAAGTTTCTCCAATCTTCTCAAAACTCTGGATTATGATAGAGGGATGTGAGACTTTGACCTGAGTGCAAAAATTGAGGCTCTAGACCCTTCCAGAGCTGAGATATCGCAACTCAAAATTTCGACCCGAAAAAAAAACGACAGTGTTACCCCTTACGTTTTTTTTTTTTCATTTTCGGGCGAAAAATTAAGTTTCTCCAATCTTCTCAAAACTCTGGATTATGATAGAGGGCTGTGAGACTTTGACCTGAGTGCAGAAATGGAGGCTCTAGACCCTTCCAGAGCTGAGATATCAAAATTCAAAATTTCGACCCGAAAAAAAAACGACAGTGTTACCCCTTTCGTTTTTTTTCATTTTCGGGCGAAAAATTAAGTTTCTCAAATCTTCTCAAAACTCTGGATTATGATAGAGGGCTGTGAGACTTTGACCTGAGTGCAAAAATGGAGGCTCTAGACCCTTCCAGAGCTGAGATATCGCAACTCAAAATTTCGACCCGAAAAAAAAAACGACAGTGTTACCCCTTACGTTTTTTTTCATTTTCGGGCGAAAAATTAAGTTTCTCCAATCTTCTCAAAACTCTGGATTATGATAGAGGGCTGTGAGACTTTGACCTGAGTGCAAAAATGGAGGCTCTAGACCCTTCCAGAGCTGAGATATCAAAACTCAAAATTTCGACCAGAAAAAAAAACGACAGTGCTTTCGTTTTTTTTGTTTTCGGCTGAAAAATTAAGTTTCTCCAATCTTCTCAAAACTCTGGATTATGATAGAGGGCTGTGAGACTTTGACCTGAGTGCAAAAATGGAGGCTCTAGACCCTTCCAGAGCTGAGATATCGCAACTCAAAATTTCGACCCGATAAAAAAACGACAGTGTTACCCCTTACGTTTTTTTTCATTTTCGGGCGAAAAATTAAGTTTCTCCAATCTTCTCAAAACTCTGGATTATGATAGAGGGCTGTGAGACTTTGACCTGAGTGCAAAAATGGAGGCTCTAGACCCTTCCAGAGCTGAGATATCAAAATTCAAAATTTCGACCAGAAAAAAAAAACGACAGTGTTACCCCTTATGTTTTTTTTTCATTTTCGGGCGAAAAATTAAGTTTCTCCAATCTTCTCAAAACTCTGGATTATGATAGAGGGCTGTGAGACTTTGACCTGAGTGCAAAAATGGAGGCTCTAGACCCTTCCAGAGCTGAGATATCAAAATTCAAAATTTCGACCAGAAAAAAAAAAACGACAGTGTTACCCCTTATGTTTTTTTTTCATTTTCGGGCGAAAAATTAAGTTTCTCCAATCTTCTCAAAACTCTGGATTATGATAGAGGGCTGTGAGACTTTGACCTGAGTGCAAAAATGGAGGCTCTAGACCCTTCCAGAGCTGAGATATCAAAATTCAAAATTTCGAGCAAAAAAAAAAAAAACGACAGTGTTACCCCTTACGTTTTTTTTTCATTTTCGGGCGAAAAATTAAGTTTCTCCAATCTTCTCAAAACTCTGGATTATGATAGAGGGCTGTGAGACTTTGACCTGAGTGCAAAAATGGAGGCTCTAGACCCTTCCAGAGCTGAGATATCAAAACTCAAAATTTCGACCAGAAAAAAAAACGACAGTGCTTTCGTTTTTTTTTTTTTCGGCCGAAAAATTAAGTTTCTCCAATCTTCTCAAAACTCTGGATTATGATAGAGGGCTGTGAGACTTTGACCTGAGTGCAAAAATGGAGGCTCTAGACCCTTCCAGAGCTGAGATATCAAAATTCAAAATTTCGACCAGAAAAAAAACGACAGTGTTACCCCTTATGTTTTTTTTTCATTTTCGGGCGAAAAATTAAGTTTCTCCAATCTTCTCAAAACTCTGGATTATGATAGAGGGCTGTGAGACTTTGACCTGAGTGCAAAAATGGAGGCTCTAGACCCTTCCAGAGCTGAGATATCAAAATTCAAAATTTCGACCCGAAAAAAAAACGACAGTGTTACCCCTTACGGTTTTTTTTCATTTTCGGGCGAAAAATTAAGTTTCTCCAATCTTCTCAAAACTCTGGATTATGATAGAGGGCTGTGAGACTTTGACCTGAGTGCAAAAATGGAGGCTCTAGACCCTTCCAGAGCTGAGATATCGAAACTCAAAATTTCGACCCGAAAAAAAAACGACAGTGCTTTCGTTTTTTTTTGTTTTCGGCCGAAAAATTAAGTTTCTCCAATCTTCTCAAAACTCTGGATTATGATAGAGGGCTGTGAGACTTTGACCTGAGTGCAAAAATGGAGGCTCTAGACCCTTCCAGAGCTGAGATATCAAAATTCAAAATTTCGACCAAAAAAAAACGACAGTGTTACCCCTTACGTTTTTTTTCATTTTCGGGCGAAAAATTAAGTTTCTCCAATCTTCTCAAAACTCTGGATTATGATAGAGGGCTGTGAGACTTTGACCTGAGTGCAAAAATGGAGGCTCTAGACCCTTCCAGAGCTGAGATATCGCAACTCAAAATTTCGACCCGAAAAAAAAACGACAGTGTTACCCCTTACGTTTTCTTTCATTTTCGGGCGAAAAATTAAGTTTCTCCAATCTTCTCAAAACTCTGGATTATGATAGAGGGCTGTGAGACTTTGACCTGAGTGCAAAAATGGAGGCTCTAGACCCTTCCAGAGCTGAGATATCAAAATTCAAAATTTCGACCCGAAAAAAAAACGACAGTGTTACCCCTTATGTTTTTTTTTCATTTTCGGGCGAAAAATTAAGTTTCTCCAATCTTCTCAAAACTCTGGATTATGATAGAGGGCTGTGAGACTTTGACCTGAGTGCAAAAATGGAGGCTCTAGACCCTTCCAGAGCTGAGATATCGAAACTCAAAATTTCGACCCGAAAAAAAAACGACAGTGTTACCCCTTACGTTTTTTTTCATTTTCGGGCGAAAAATTAAGTTTCTCCAATCTTCTCAAAACTCTGGATTATGATAGAGGGCTGTGAGACTTTGACCTGAGTGCAAAAATGGAGGCTCTAGACCCTTCCAGAGCTGAGATATCAAAATTCAAAATTTCGACCAGAAAAAAAAACGACAGTGTTACCCCTTATGTTTTTTTTCATTTTCGGGCGAAAAATTAAGTTTCTCCAATCTTCTTAAAACTCTGGATTATGATAGAGGGCTGTGAGACTTTGACCTGAGTGCAAAAATGGAGGCTCTAGACCCTTCCAGAGCTGAGATATCGAAATTCAAAATTTCGACCCGAAAAAAAAACGACAGTGTTACCCCTTTCGTTTTTTTTTTCATTTTAGGGCGAAAAATTAAGTTTCTCCAATCTTCTCAAAACTCTGGATTATGATAGAGGGCTGTGAGACTTTGACCTGAGTGCAAAAATGGAGGCTCTAGACCCTTCCAGAGCTGAGATATCAAAATTCAAAATTTCGACCCGAAAAAAAAACGACAGTGTTACCCCTTTGTTTTTTTTTTCATTTTCGGGCGAAAAATTAAGTTTCTCCAATCTTCTCAAAACTCTGGATTATGATAGAGGGCTGTGAGACTTTGACCTGAGTGCAAAAATGGAGGCTCTAGACCCTTCCAGAGCTGAGATATCGAAACTCAAAATTTCGACCCGAAAAAAAAACGACAGTGTTACCCCTTACGTTTTTTTTCATTTTCGGGCGAAAAATTAAGTTTCTCCAATCTTCTCAAAACTCTGGATTATGATAGAGGGCTGTGAGACTTTGACCTGAGTGCAAAAATGGAGGCTCTAGACCCTTCCAGAGCTGAGATATCAAAATTCAAAATTTCGACCAGAAAAAAAAACGACAGTGTTACCCCTTTCGTTTTTTTTTCATTTTCGGGCGAAAAATTAAGTTTCTCCAATCTTCTCAAAACTCTGGATTATGATAGAGGGCTGTGAGACTTTGACCTGAGTGCAAAATGGAGGCTCTAGACCCTTCCAGAGCTGAGATATCAAAATTCAAAATTTCGACCAGAAAAAAAAACGACAGTGTTACCCCTTTCGTTTTTTTTCATTTCGGGCGAAAAATTAAGTTTCTCCAATCTTCTCAAAACTCTGGATTATGATAGAGGGCTGTGAGACTTTGACCTGAGTGCAAAAATGGAGGCTCTAGACCCTTCCAGAGCTGAGATATCGAAACTCAAAATTTCGACCCGAAAAAAAAAACGACAGTGTTACCCCTTACGTTTTTTTTTCATTTTTGGCCGAAAAATTAAGTTTCTCCAATCTTCTCAAAACTCTGGATTATGATAGAGGGCTGTGAGACTTTGACCTGAGTGCAAAAATGGAGGCTCTAGACCCTTCCAGAGCTGAGATATCAAAATTCAAAATTTCGACCCGAAAAAAAAACGACAGTGTTACCCCTTTCGTTTTTTTCATTTTCGGGCGAAAAATTAAGTTTCTCCAATCTTCTCAAAACTCTGGATTATGATAGAGGGCTGTGAGACTTTGACCTGAGTGCAAAAATGGAGGCTCTAGACCCTTCCAGAGCTGAGATATCAACTCAAAATTTCGACCCGAAAAAAAAACGACAGTGTTACCCCTTACGTTTTTTTTCATTTTCGGGCGAAAAATTAAGTTTCTCCAATCTTCTCAAAACTCTGGATTATGATAGAGGGCTGTGAGACTTTGACCTGAGTGCAAAAATGGAGGCTCTAGACCCTTCCAGAGCTGAGATATCAAAATTCAAATTTCGACCCGAAAAAAAAACGACAGTGTTACCCTTTCGTTTTTTTTCATTTTCGGCGAAAAATTAAGTTTCTCCAATCTTCTCAAAACTCTGGATTATGATAGAGGGCTGTGAGACTTTGACCTGAGTGCAAAAATGGAGGCTCTAGACCCTTCCAGAGCTGAGATATCAAAATTCAAAAATTTCGACCCGAAAAAAAAAACGACAGTGTTACCCCTTATTTTTTTTTTTCATTTTCGGGCGAAAAATTAAGTTTCTCCAATCTTCTCAAAACTCTGGATTATGATAGAGGGCTGTGAGACTTTGACCTGAGTGCAAAAATGGAGGCTCTAGACCCTTCCAGAGCTGAGATATCGAAACTCAAAATTTCGACCCGAAAAAAAAACGACAGTGTTACCCCTTACGTTTTTTTTCATTTTCGGGCGAAAAATTAAGTTTCTCCAATCTTCTCAAAACTCTGGATTATGATAGAGGGCTGTGAGACTTTGACCTGAGTGCAAAAATGGAGGCTCTAGACCCTTCCAGAGCTGAGATATCAAAATTCAAAATTTCGACCCGAAAAAAAACGACAGTGTTACCCCTTACGTTTTTTTTTTCATTTTCGGGCGAAAAATTAAGTTTCTCCAATCTTCTCAAAACTCTGGATTATGATAGAGGGCTGTGAGACTTTGACCTGAGTGCAAAAATGGAGGCTCTAGACCCTTCCAGAGCTGAGATATCAAATTCAAAATTTCGACCAGAAAAAAAAAACGACAGTGTTACCCCTTATGTTTTTTTTTTCATTTTCGGGCGAAAAATTAAGTTTCTCCAATCTTCTCAAAACTCTGGATTATGATAGAGGGCTGTGAGACTTTGACCTGAGTGCAAAAATGGAGGCTCTAGACCCTTCCAGAGCTGAGATATCAAACTCAAAATTTCGACCCGAAAAAAAAACGACAGTGTTACCCCTTACGTTTTTTTTCATTTTCGGCGAAAAATTAAGTTTCTCCAATCTTCTCAAAACTCTGGATTATGATAGAGGGCTGTGAGACTTTGACCTGAGTGCAAAAATGGAGGCTCTAGACCCTTCCAGAGCTGAGATATCAAATTCAAAATTTCGACCCGAAAAAAAACCGACAGTGTTACCCCTTTCGTTTTTTTTCATTTTCGGGCGAAAAATTAAGTTTCTCCAATCTTCTCAAAACTCTGGATTATGATAGAGGGCTGTGAGACTTTGACCTGAGTGCAAAAATGGAGGCTCTAGACCCTTCCAGAGCTGAGATATCGAAACTCAAAATTTCGACCCGAAAAAAAAAACGACAGTGTTACCCTTACGTTTTTTTTCATTTTTGGCGAAAAATTAAGTTTCTCCAATCTTCTCAAAACTCTGGATTATGATAGAGGGCTGTGAGACTTTGACCTGAGTGCAAAAATGGAGGCTCTAGACCCTTCCAGAGCTGAGATATCAAAATTCAAAATTTCGACCCGAAAAAAAACGACAGTGTTACCCCTTTCGTTTTTTTTTTTTTCGGGCGAAAAATTAAGTTTCTCCAATCTTCTCAAAACTCTGGATTATGATAGAGGGCTGTGAGACTTTGACCTGAGTGCAAAAATGGAGGCTCTAGACCCTTCCAGAGCTGAGATATCAAAATTCAAAAATTTCGACCCGAAAAAAAACGACAGTGTTACCCCTTACGTTTTTTTTTTCATTTTTCGGGCGAAAAATTAAGTTTCTCCAATCTTCTCAAAACTCTGGATTATGATAGAGGGCTGTGAGACTTTGACCTGAGTGCAAAAATGGAGGCTCTAGACCCTTCCAGAGCTGAGATATCGCAACTCAAAATTTCGACCCGAAAAAAAAAGACAGTGTATACCCTT